>OX276401.1:10372135-11579804 GCA_946251805.1 Cybosia mesomella
CCTGAAATCCCTTGTACTAAATGTCATGAAAATTGTTGGAGTCGTTTACGAGTGAGACTATTTACTAAAGAATTGTATCTTTTTTTTCTTGCGGTAATCCAGCCGGATATACCCCCCCCCCCCCCCGCCGGGCACCGGGGGTGGTTATGTCGGATTCGAACAGACTAAAACCGCACGCCGTCTCGGGTCTTCAGACGTCAGGGCGTAAGGTGGCCCATTTCTCTCGCACCCCGGCTGACCCAGGGCCATCAACCACGGTATCCCCGTCTCGCCCCCGGAAAGAGGGGGGGGGGAGGCCGACCCGGTCTGCTTCTGCTAAGGTGACAGGCGGCTCCTCCTGTCCCCCCCAGGCCTGCGCTCTTGGAGGACAGTGAGAGACAGGAACTTGGTTCAGTGACTTCCGACGCCTGAGTCGCCTCTGCGTTTCGCGAGTTGTTACCTCACCCAGATATTATGTTCATTATGCGTAGAGCTAAGGAATGGAATGCCATGCCTCAGTTTGTGTTCCCGAATATCTATAACATGGGCAACCACAAGTGTAGAATGAACAGCCAGTTCATTCTTTTAAGCAACCGTGCTCCACCATCGATTACATCATCACTTACCAACAGTTCAGATAGTGGTCAAACACGGGTCTATTGTCGATGAAAAAAAAACATAAAACAACGAAAAAGTAATTGCAATGCTCTTGCGCATGCTGTGTGGAAATTATTTAGACCAACGTATTTTATTTAAGTATGATAAACTTGTTATTAGTATAGATTGATAATGAAATGGATAAGTGTCCTCAATATGCGCCGGATCTTCCAAATCTTCCAAAATTAGACTTATCACGTAACCGAGGCCATTCGACCCAATATTATTATAGGTCGAAAACAGCAAGCTGTATTGAGTAAAAAAAGTATGCCGCGAGCAGTCAAAACCGAACGGGGCTGATAATTATCATTACCCTCATGACGATTTTCCAGTTGCGTCCAAACCAGAGTTTACACTTATTGTTTTTATTGGTAAGTTGGTTTTTTTGGGAGCGACTGCCCTCTGGCCTCCTTACCCTGAAAGGAAAGCGTGCACCGAAGCCTCGTCCGTTGTCTTGTCCTCCTGGGATGTTGTTAGGGCCCTGTACACCCCGAACAGGGCTGATATATAAATGGAGTACGGAGTCCTAATCTGTTATTGCATGCGTAAAACAAAACGTAAACGCTACCAAAATACTCACGAACTTTTTGAGAGAATTGAATTCTCTCTGTACCCTCGAAATCTGCTAAAAACGTCTCAAGCCTTTTCCTAAACCCGACCCCACCAAGGCCGCGGTGGCGGCCGAAGTCCGCCGGCAACCCTGGGGTTATCCTTTCGAGGGCTTACCCGGGGAGCCCGGCAACGGACACTTGGGGAGGACACCGTGCGGTTTTAGTCGAGACACGACATAACCACCCCCGCTGGCCGGCGGGGGGGTATCCGAAGGGATTTCCGCACGTTAAAAAAAAAAGACAAAAAAAAAAGCCTTTTCCTATTATTTTAACTGGTAAAATTCTATCAACTGAACTATTAAGTAATTTAAAATTGTTACAATTGAGGCAAAGAGAGCCCTGACCAATAACATAAATGTCTATTCGCCTCGATACACACAAAATATGTCGGGAAACTGTGTTGGATGCAATGGGAACATTTTGACCTAGTGAAACAAAAATAAACATTAGTCTCACTAAAATCTTACGTGTATATATAATTTTATAAGTACGATTTTTTACTGAACAACACGTTACAGAATATTGGTAGCCAACGGCATATGTCTATTGTACCGTTTCATTATACTTAGTATCAACGACTGCAAATTGGCTAATGTGAGAATAAAGAAAAAAATGTGTGACAAATTCAAATTAGATTCACTTCAGAACTTCAGAATAAAGTACTATAAGTTCAGCTTGTGACAACCTGATAGGTACGAGATGCTGCGGTTCAAGCCCGACATAACGGCCCCCGCAGGCCGGCGGGGGGGGGGGGGGAGGTATCCAAAGGGATAAGATGAAAAAAAATGTACGAGATGCTTATGGTCAGTCGGAAAAAAAAATATATGCCCGCACTTCCTACCAATCGAAGATAGTCAATTCTTTCATCCACAGGAAATGAGAGAAGATGCTTTAGGCATCATCTAATACATTTAGAAAAGGTTTAAAGTAAAGTAAATACGTTTGTACGTACGTTTTAAGTTCTCAATTACATTATCATAACAATGATGAAATTATTAATTTGCAACATCATTAAGTCTTAATTATTATAATTATTCTGAAGTACCTATTTACATTTTTTTTTATTTTGTTGTTAACTACAGTTTACAGCTGTGAATTACCGCACTATGTTTAAAAAAATTACAGTTTGATTGCCATTATATAGCATATGCATATAGCGCGGTAGAATTGGAATGTTATTATTATTTTATATAGATTATATTATATAAAATATTACTTTAAGCCATTTCTACCTTATTTAGCAAGTAATGCTTGGATTATGAACATTCACCCACATAAAGTACACAAAGAATAGTTCCCAGTACATAACTGGGTCGTGTGTAGATATACGAGCGTGCTTATCAGTGGGAGCATTTAAAACGGAATGCCAATCAAAGCATAATGTAATCAGCTCATGTCCTACTATCTGTATTGTACTCTTGACCCGTTGTTCCATAAACCGTGAAACGTGATACCTTTAGATAATGTATATTTTTTATTCATTTTCACGTTACTTGACTAGCCTTACATTGATTCTAATTTTTTTTACAATATTTGTGTGTCAGTCTCCGTCGGAATTCGTTCAAGTTTATGGTTTGACAGGGCGGTGGTCTAAAACCGAACCTGCTACCTCTGAAATTGTAAATAGCAAAATCTCGAGTCCCAATAGTAATTATTTCTTATTCATAGAGGTTGCCCCCGTAGTCCGGCTGAGCCACCGTTTCTGTCAGTTTGAGTCAGGATTAAAGGTTTGCCGCTCGCGTTCCCTAAACTGTACCCATGGTGCATTCTGCAAAACATAAGAATACACGGAAAATCAAATAACTCAAAACCCGGGCCCCTCCCGCCTAGGTAAAAACGTTAGCAGGAAGTGGCAAAGCTTTGCCCTAATAAAAGAGGAGAAGCCGTAGGTATATAATATAAGCTATATAATATCCAAGAGGTTTTCTAACCCAGCTCAATAGTAGTTTTCAGGCAGATTGTCTATTTAATTTTATGCTATCTATGTTTACCGGTTGGGTGAGAGGTCAATGTTAATATTTTTTGCCGTTTTTATCCCACCATTGAATTTTAGTTCAACAACCTGAAACCTGTTAACTGATGTCAATTGCCAAGAATCGCGGTCGTCTCGTGAAATCCTTTCTTACAGTCCTTCCTTGCGGCCTCCCTGCCAATCCACTCTTGATTCATTCTACTGGTGGAACTAAAAGGCACTGAAACGGAGGATCTGAGATCCATGAGAAATGTAGATAGGAATCCTACGAATATGGTAACAAGTTGTGTCGCTTCGCTAAGTATGTAGGAGTCCACATATGTGGCTTCAATGGCATGCAGAGGCCACTACCGCGGCATAGCTAGTATATTAGAATAATATTATGTAATCTGTGCCAGTATGTAGTCACTTGTAGTCTATATTCTTGAATCACGGGTCTTGGGCGTTACGTGAACACCCAAAAAACATTACAAAGGTCTAATAAAATACAAGTTTAAGTTATCTTCATGAAAAATGACATCAATCATCAGTTGAGTTACAACTTATCATTAATAAATCATCATCAAAGCAAGCATCATAGCAAAGTCATTATCTTTTGAGTTTTTTTTTAAAGGATTACCATATGTACTTTCACAAACACATTTAGTAGGTACTTTTGAGGCTCCCACACATTTCCTATGGCATGATTTATTCACACATGAATTTTATTTAACGTTTTTGTAATGTTAATTTCATGTCTATTTCTTTTAAAATTTCTACTTTTTTGACTATGATAAACCGCTTTATAATAAACTAGTTTTTATTTCTACTACTATACTAGTCTTTATCACTCGCGAGCTGCAAGCAGCTCGCGAGTGTTATGTAAAAAAATCGATCCGCCATCTTGGATTTTTCAACTTTTTTTTCAAAAATTCAAAATCAGAAGCCTCGATTTACTCAAAAATGACACCCATGTTGCCATGTCATCAAAGATGGCGGAGAAACGACCACTATGTTGGCCGCCATCTTGAATTTTTTGACATTTCGGATTTTTCCCATAGTCACCTCAGCTCTCTCTACATTTTTCCCATACATCATCCATATCCCCCATTACTCCTAGGAGAACAATTGTGTCAGTGAGTGAGTGAGTGGTAATCGATAGTTTGTGAGTGAGCTGTACCAAGCATTATCAGGGTTGAGGAGTTGGGACTTGAAATCTAACCATGAAGTCGATGCTTGGTACCTATAATATTAATTCACTATGAACACTTTCTGAATCTTGATAACCTAGGGCCTAGGCGGGCAGTAAACTTTCAGCATCGGGATTAAGGAGTTGGATCCAGAATTATTTATGGGACCAAGACGAAAACTTCTACTGTTTATTTTAAAAAAAACTTTGCAAATCGGTCCAGAAACCTCGAAATAATCGGTGTACATACATTGAAAATAAACGGGCCGTTTTGAGAACCACCTCTTTTTTGGAAGTCGGTTAAAAGCATATCAAAGTCTTGCACATTTGTCTCTTCAATATTCGCCTTATATTTTGTATGGAAAAATAAATTCGGCCATTTTGAATTTTGTTTCTATTCATCGAGTAGACCTCTAGGTCCTGATCATCTTTTGCCAAAAAACCTCTCTTCTATCTTCTATTATACTTTGTGAGATAGACGCTGTCGAAATTTGTATGGGCGCCATCTTGAATCTGCCATTTTGGTTATATTTTTAGCTCACTGGCAATTGGATGAGATTCCGAGTGGTTTTTATTTGAGCACCCCCTACCTCTCTTCAATACCTTGGCCGTGCTCTTCACCCGTCTCCAAAATCCTCAATCATCAGCTCCCTCCATATTTTTCCTCCGAATGAATTTTCGTCCTTTATACGAAAGCATCAGGGGAAAAAAATTACAGCAGAGGTGAACAGAAACACAATTCATCCATCTTTAATACTTTCTGAGAGAGACACCCATGACATTTGTGTTGACGCCATCTTGAATCCGCCCTTTTGGATTTATTTTCATCTCCCTGCCAATTGGATGCGGTTCCGAGTATTTTTTGTTTGAGCAGCCCTCACCTATCTTTAATACCCTGGCCTTGCTCCTCACCCATCTTCCAAATATTTCTGACTGAGAGTTCTTCCATAAAAACATTCTCAAAAGGAACCATATCAAAGTCTTGCATAGTTCCCAACTTGCAGTCTCTTCAATATTCTCCATATATTTTGTATGGAAAAATAAATTCCGCCATCTTGAATTTTGTTTCTGTTCATTGAGTAGACCCTCTCCGAGATAGACACCGACGAAATTTGTATGGCGGCCATCTTTTTTTCTACATTTAGAATTTTTTTTCAGCTCACTGCCAATTGGATGAGGTTCCAAGTATTTTTTGTTTGAGCAGCCCTCACCTATGTTTAATACCCTGGCCGTGCTCTTCACCCATCTTCCAAACCCTCGATCATCATCTATCTACATATTTTTGACTAAGAGTTCGTCCCCAAAAACATTTTAAAAAGAAACCATAAATCAAAGTCTTGCATAGTTCAAAACTTGTCTATTCAATATTCGCCATACATTTTCTATAGAAAAATAAATTCCGCCATCTTGATTTTTTTTTCTATTCATCGAGTAGACCTTTGGATCCTGATCGTCTTTTGCGAAGAAACTACTCTTCCATCTTTTATACTCTCCGAGGTGGACACCGACGAAATTTGTATGGCGGCCATTTTTTTTTTCGCCATTTTGAATTTTTTTTCAGGTCACTGGTCAAGACGTTTCGAGTGACATTTGCTCAAGCACCCCCAACCTATCTTCAATACCGTAAGCGTGCTCTTCACCCGTCTCCGAAATCCTCAATCATCAGCTCTCTCCATATTTTTCTTCCGAATGAATTTTTATCCTCTATACGAAACCATCAGTGAAAAAAAATTTTTTCATACAAAATTGTTCAGGAGAGGTGATCAATGAGTCAGTGAATCAGCACGAGCAGCTATATAATATATATTAATGTATGGGAACTGCAAATGTACAAATTGTAAAAACATAGCGATATTTATTTTTAACTTTTATTATCATTTCTTATGTAATTTTAATAGATTAAGTGATGCAGATTCTATCCTAGTTTGTAACATTTCTACCCTGTATATATATATATATATATATATATACACCTTGTTTCCCAAACCCGAGAGGGCCGTCTCGAAACCGGAGATGGCCCAGGGTCAGTCGGAATGCAAGGGAAATGTCTTATCAGGCGTCTGAAGACTCGAGACGTCATGCGGTTTTAGTCGGTTCAAGCCCGACATAACCTCCCCCGCTGGCCGGCGGGGTGTAATCCGAGGGTATTTCCGCACTAAAAAAAGGTACTTTGATCTATTCTGAAGAACTTCGCACTAGAATACTTTCGCACTACCGTGCTTCGCGGTGGAAAACATTCGAAATTATGGGTATCGATGTGGCGCACTTTCGCACTACCATGGGTCGGGTTTCGGTACTTTAGCAGTTCATCGCTATTTTGAACTTCGAAATTCAGTATGACAGTCGTCAATAAAATATTATTATTTTACAAATAATTGTAATATATTGCATACTTCTTTAAAATATGATTTCCTTAATAATTATTAAAAAAGAACACAAAGTTTTTATCGTTATCGATTATGGATTTGTTTCCATTAACGTTTACTACCGTTAATTTAATAAACATAACAAATTTTTTCTTCTTTTTAGAAGCACGTATATATCCCGAAGAAGATATCTCCATGGATTTTGAGGATCAGCCTTTGGATGTTCCTAACGAAGAAATACAAGCTGCCGAAGCACATAGTGATGGAGAACAAAATCATGCATCCATTAATTAAGTGATGCAGAAAATAAAGTGATTCAAATTATATAATTGATACGGTAGGGGAAATTTCGGATAATGATAATTACCATCTTAACACCCCTATTTCTTAAAATGAAACACCCCAACCAATACCTAAAAATCATATTTAATGACGAATCTTTGGATTCAACACCAAGTGCATGCATGACTTTTGAGGACACTGTAAATGAATGTAACTATTTAAGCTCAAGAACTGTTATCCTATCTGATGCAACCTTGAGATCAACCCCGATAGGATCCAGCGAAATGTCTGGTTCATCAACACCGCACCAACGAAAAAAAAGCGTCAGTATGTGAAAAATGAAATAACAAGGAACAGAATTACCAACAAATTTTACTGGCTAGATGAAAAAAGGAAGGTACTTGTGAATTTAGGTGAATCATACATCTCGACCCAGAAAACAACAAATGGCAAAACGAATAAAGGGTCCATGTCCATCTAATTGTCGATTAAAATGTTTTGAAAAGTTTGATTTATACTGAAAATATAGCTACTTCTGTAAGACAGTACAAAGATATTATTAATAAGGAACTAAATATAGCTTTTCACATACCTAAAAAAGATCAATGTGACCTGTGTCACGCAATGAAAAACAACACTTTGCCAACCAATGAGGATAAACTGAAGCATAAGTCACACATGGATAACAAAAAATTGGCCAGGGAATTGAAAAATATTGATAAAATTGAAGCTCAATCGAATCCTTCTGATATCTGCACAGCGGTGTTTGACTTTCAAAAAATAAATAACACCCCACATGGCGAAATTAGTGTGCTGTATTATAAAAGGAAATTGTCAGTATACAATTTTACAGTTTTCGATGCTGGGTTAAAGGAAGCTTCGTGTTACCTGTGGGATGAAACAATTGCTAAACGTGGCGCGAATGAAGTGACTAGTTGTTTATTTTCTTTCATTGACAATAAGGTTAAAGCTGGCGTCAAAGATTTTAGACTCTGGTCAGATAACTGTGCTGGTCAGAATCGCAATCGCATTGTTTTTTTTATGTACTTGTTTGTAAGCAAAACATTTAAGATTTTTTTTTTATACCACTAAGGTGGCAGACAAGCACACGGCCCACCTGATGGGAAAAAGGCCATACTCAAAACGAGGCAGATAGCGTTCACGCATTAATAGAGCGAACAGCAAAAAATAAACTTATTTACACACCAGATGAATGGTACACACTGCTGGGCGAAACAGAATAGTCCGCCTTTTACAGTCGTAGAAGTGAATCAAGACTTAGTTCTGAATTTTAAAGCTTGGCTACATACAAAATACTGGGTAAAGGATATAAATTCAGAGAAAAAAATTCTTGGAATAAAATAAGAGAAGTAAAAGTGCAAGCGAATAATCCAGACATTATTGAATTTAAGTACGATTTTTTTGAAGAAAATTATAGAAAACTGAACTGTGGCAATAATTTGAAATTGACTAGAGGGAGGAAAAAGAAGGAGCAAGAACTAATACTAGAGAAGGTGTACAATAATCCTATTCCTATCACTGAAGTGAAATATAAAGAGTTGATTAGTTTATGCGATACAATGATTATTCCAAGAAAGTATCATCACTCCTATAATAACCTTAAACATAGTAAGGAAGAACAGGATTATGGCGAAGATTGTTAAATGTATCTATACTTTTTTTTATAAATTTTATTTTGTTATTTAACTTAAGAAAATTTTAACAGTAATAATGATGAATCAGTATGAATAAACCTGTGATGATTATTAAATATTATTAATTAGATAGATGAGGCACATACTTAAATAAAGCTGTGATGATTATTCAATATTATTAATTAGATGAGGCACATACTTAATTAAGCTTTGGTGATTATTAAATATTATTAATTAGTGAGATAGATGAGGCACATACTTAAATAAAGCTGTAGGGATTATTAAATATTACCGATTAGGTAGATAGATGAGGCACATATTTAAATGAAGCTGTGATGATTATTAATTATTACTAATTTGGTAGACAGAGAGCTGAGGTACATGCTTAATTAAAAATTTTAGACTGTGATTCTTATTGTTTAGTTCCTACTTCTATGAGACTACAAGTACCTATTGTTTAGATGCTAAGTAAACTAACCTAACATTAAATAATGTTTAATTATAAACCTTGTTTTATAAATAAAACTCAATCCTGATTTTTTTTGAAGGACTTGGCTTTGTTTGCTTTACAAGAAATATAATCCTACCCCGAATGAATGAAACCGCGTATAAAGCGATATGTCTTCATTGATGTATAGTATGTTTTATATCCATGGGTGGGGATCTTAGGATGTTTAACGTATCCATTTGAAAACAATAACACAATTGTACATTTTCATAAAACATTTTATTTAAATTCTATTTTAGACACTTTTTCTTCTTTCCTTCGTATAAAAAGTTAACATTGACATGTCTGACAAGCTTGGATTTTATTATCAATGTAGAAACAGTCATCTATCAGTTTTTCCAAGAAAATATTAAAAAAGGAATAATGTATGAATGCCATTAAAAAGCTCCTAAAACTTATAAAATATAATAGAAAATAAGTATTTACAATATTGTATTAGCAAGTTGTTTTCCAATATTTGTAAAGGAGTGATTGCTGACATCATGATCATGATAGCGTTTGCTGACATCATTGGGTTCCCTTTAATTTGCAAAAGTTGGGAGACAGGGGAAGACTTTCGTTTGCAATAAGTGATTATTGTTATGGCATCCCAAGTAGCCCGAATGTCGTTCTTTGCTTTCTGAAGTAAATTATGTTCATCCTTACACCCCGGCGTCTGCATACCCGAGACGGCGTGCAGTTTTAGTCGGTTCAAGCCCGACATAACCGCCCCCGCTGGCCGGCGGGGGGGTATCTGAAGGGAATTCCGCACGAAAAAAAAAAGAAAACGTTTTAATTTTTTTAATAAGTTATTGAGAAAATTTCGATATCTAATGTAAGTGATTTTAAGGGTAATATTAGTGGGATCTTCTATTTGTCCTTTGTGCATTTTATCAAGATTGCGAATACTACGAATTAAACCCTGGGTAATCCATGGTTATAAGTTGTTTGTTCTCGGTACTATCCGAGGCTTTCGTCTTGCTTTTTTCACCTTTTAGTTTGGCTTACAACACGGTTTTTATGGGAGTGACAAAAATACATCCTGAGGGTGCTTAAAGAGTTGCACACAACCTGAAACCTACGTAGGAAACAATAACTCTTCATCTGTTTAAAATTTTTAGTAGACTTACGCCTAAATCAGCGTATATCTAAATCAGAAAATCTTGTAGGGTAAACCGTAAAAGATAAAGAAAGGGTAGTCTAGTCAGTAGTCACTGTAGTCAGAAATGTATTCAGCACCTGCATTTCACCAGCTGTTCTCTATTCTCAACTAAAAAATATTAAATATGGCTCGCTTAGTAATGTGCTCGGTAGATGTCAATAGGCTCGCCCCCTATCACATTGGGACCTAAACATAACTGGCGAATCGTGGGTGTGTAATTCACCTCTGCCTACCCCTTCGGGGATACAGACGTAAGGTTATGTTATGTTATGCTCACAGGCCCGCCTTGGGTTGGGTTTTTCTTAGTATTTGTTTATGTTTTATTACTTTTGTGGTGTAGCATAATACGATCATGTAAGTTTAGTTTACCTTTTGTACTTGCAACACAGTTTGCTACTGTCAGTGGAATTACGGCTACCGAGATCAATATTGTATTTTTGTGCAAAAAAGTCCATTATTTGGATGATGAAAGCAAAAAACGCAGCTTTGATGATAACTGGCGAGTGGCCGAAACAAAAGTGAATTAAACCAAATTGTGAACATGACATCCTCAGAGCTGGAAAACCGTAACATTGTCATATCGATGTAAGAGTTATACGCATTTTTCCTAATTATAGAACGTTTGTGTTGTTATATTCGTCACTGGTATTTTGTTTATGATGTGTACTATAGTTAGTAGCTTGTGCGTTCAGTATGCGCAATATTTGATGTTGCTGATGATAGGTCGTTGATCTTTTGCACTCTTGTCCCCGCGACTCAGGTGATAATTAAGTAGGAAAAACAATATTTAGCTTATAAATCATTTATCAACTTTGTTTGTTTTTGTCTAGAAATTACTTCAACAGCTGATGTCAGTCTGGCCACAGTGTTTCTTCTGAAATAGTTTTTTTTTTAATTATTTCTTTCTATTAGCCTATCTACTTTTTTTACAAACACCATTGTTCTGTTCGACTTTGAGCTTTAACTCTTGTAAATTTTTAATTGAACTCCTTGTAATTATTTTTGGCAATTCTAACTGTAGGTCCAAAAACTCTGTAATTCCTTTGAGAACTTATCTTAATTTAGACTTAAATCTTATTTTATTAATTTTTGTTGAAATGTTTTATAATATTTTCTAATTTGAAATAGTAACTGCTTTTGTTCTGATAAGGATACTCAAATCGTGACCTATATATGTAACATAAATAGGGTCTAATTTCCGAAGTTTTTAAAAAATATCCCTTGATTTTTATTTTTTATTTTAACAAAGCAAATTTAAAATATTATGTGTGTATTTACCGCAGGTTTATAAGTGCCCGGTTAATGGCAATAGGCTCGCCACCTATTACATTGGGACCTAAACATAAACTGGTGAAATGTGGGTGCTAGCACCTGTGCCTACCCCTTCGGGGATATAGGCGTGAGTTTATGTTATGTTATGTCAAATTTAAAATGTCATTTAAAACTCAGTCATAAACTACTCCAGCCATCTAGTAGTGCATGCAAAAACCTCTTAAGTCACTGACTAATGTTGTTTATACAATGAACGTCTTTCACGCGGTATTATTAAAAGAGGAAGGAATGTATTGACTTGAGTCGTTTTCACCCAGAATACGCATCTACCTTTGAGGAACCATTTTCAGCAAAAAAAGCATTTTGGAAAAAATGTGACTTAAGTGGTTTTTGAAATGACCGATTCAATTGTACATAGAATAATTTCTAGATCGGTTTGAACTTTAATTACGCTCTCCTGTAAACCTAGGTTTTTGACATGTCTTTATGTACGTATGACCGTCGATATTACAGAATAGCACTAACACAAGAAGCCAGTAACTCTATCATGACATGTTATAAGCGTTCGTGTTTCGGGCGAGAAAGAGGGATGGATCCTTACACGGTGTATAGCTTCATCTCTCTCCCTCAGCTGAACTGTATTGCTTTTGAATTGCTATAAGAGCGTCTTGATAAGGTCCCTGAACACGAACGCCTATGACACGTCATACTAGGCCAGCAGTACTAGATTCCCAAGTTATAGTTCAACAGAACTTTATTTATGGTATAAAACTACAACATACCTGTAGGAATGCGGCTATGCACTGTGTATGTTAAGTTCCGAAACTCCAAATCCATCTTGGATCAGCTGAAACAAAAGAAAACCACCTCTTAATAAAATAGATCATTTTATAGAAATTTGACAAAAAGCCCTTTATTACAAACTAGCAACTGCTTTGCTTCGTTTATATGAGTTCTTTTAACCCAAGCCATCGTAATTTACACATAAAATATAACCTATGTCCATCAGGGAGAATGTACCTTTCAAATGGTGAAAGAATTTTTCCAATTGCGCAATTTTTCCGAGTGCGCTGGTTCCGAAGATAACCCCAAATATTTAACCAAACTCACAACATTCGTCTTCTCTTTCGTCAAATAGGGTAGGTCCACTTCTGCCACATCATAAGTTACCGTGCAAGCGATAAAAATATGTAAGCATGAGTGAGGTCTCCACGTCTGCAGCAAAATACAACCAATCACGTGCGTTGTATATTTTTATTACTCTGTGCTTGCGGGTATATTGTGCGTTCATATGGGTAGAGGACCCTATTGAACTTACGATGAGTTGTGGTTTGGCACCAACTTCAACAGAAAAGTCTTACGTCTTTTTTTATCTACAGAATTAGATCCATAATTCAGTTATTTTACACTTTTCAGTGTATTTTTGGTTATTGAAGTCGGTTGACTGTTTGTAGTAAATAACTCAATATCTTAAGTTTATTCCCGGTTGCATATCAGGCTGCCACCTCGGACTCCGGGAATCGTTTACTCCTCCTCCTTTTAATTTGGTTTATACGGCTTCTATAGGAATGACAGTCGTCTGACCTTCCAACCCCGAGGGGAAAACCTGCACTAGAGACTGCTATGGAATGCACAAAATGGCGTTAATTCTGTTGCTCATCTTACTAAACTAAATTGTCTTTATTTGAATTTCGAAATTTTGTTTTATGTGCCGTCGGATTGAACAATCTAGGCTTTATTTAAAACGCACTCTAGCACCAATAGTTACGGCCTTTCAAAATATTTATTCCAAAATTCCAAACAAAAGACATTTGACGTCATGTTCGATCATACACTAGATAATTTCACGTTTTCTGTTTGACTTTGTGGAGTTTCCCGCTGCATTTTCGGAGTTCTATTTCCAATACTAATAAAATGTATATGTAACCAACTTGGAGTTAAACCGAACCCAATGCAAAAATAATTTTCAAGATCGTTTCATAAACGACGGAAATATCGATGAACATACACAAAAAACATAGATATAGACGAACATTGAACCTCCTTCTTTTTGAAGTCGATTAAAAATAAACTGTTATATCGTTAGGTCATCATTTTACACTGTTGTGGAAGGTGTAAATTCCTAAACGCGCTCCGGACAACTAACAAAGTCACTGCAGTTATTTAAAAAATAAAAATCGTGTACAGCATCTAATCATCACGGTTATTGTTATGTCGTAAGGACGATTTGCTAAGACAAAAAAAATGAACCCAAACTCGTTTGGTCTTATTACAAAAAACGAATTATAAAGTCTAGGCTTATACTGAAGACCATGGTTTAAACTTCTTATTATAATAACTGAATAAACCGTAGACTACTTAGTACCATGATTTAAACCTTGGCTTCAATAAAAACCACAGCTAACTACAAGAATTGTTCGTTCATTATGACACCATTCGATCGCAACGTTCCATATCCTCCAAAACCAAAAGTTTTCTGAAGTCATTGATAAATAATATTTACTAAGATTGGTGAAAAATATATTTATAAATAAATAAATAAATAAACACCCAGACCAATGCAAATAGACATATTCATGCATACAAATATTTGCACTGAGCGGGAATCGAACCCGCGCCCCCTATCGTAGCAGTCGAATGCACTACCGCTACGCCACATTAAATTCATTAAATTCAACTTTATGGATAATAGTTATTCTTTATTTAGTAATAAAATATCACTATCATGCCTTTATTTAGCAATCATTTTTTAGGTAGATTTCGATGAAATCGATCTACCTATTGGTTTCATGACTACTGTCGAATTTTAAAAAAAAATCTTCATGCTTTTCGAAGTTATGTGTGTATTTATCGCAGGTTTATAAGTGCCCGGTTAATGGCAATAGGCTCGCCACCTATTACATTGGGACCTAAACATAAACTGGCGAAATGTGGGTGCTAGCACCTCTGCCTACCCCTTCGGGGATATAGGCGTGAGTTTATGTTATGTTATGTTAGGTCTAGTTATGACCCCCTGAGTCCGAAATGACCACTGGTCAAAAAGTTTATATATATATATATATGTATGTATGGTTCCACTTCCCAAAATTTGCGGCACTCTCACGGTCGCATTTTTGCCCCGATCGCTTTCAAACTGCGGTCAAAAATTGCTTGGGTGTTGCGTGTAGTGAACTGGTGGAATCCGGCCTAAGGGGACGGTAGGGCCTCACTTTTTGTGAAATCAGTTTTTCCTCAAAATTTCACGTTCCATGAAAGATATTCGAACCGTTCTAATTTTATCCCATAATATACATGAATACCAACAACTTTTAATTATAAACCTATAAGATTAAAACTTTAATTAAAAGTGGAGGGGGGGAAAAACCAAAATTTTTCGGGAAAATAATCATAACTTCTAACCGGTGAACATTCTTGGGGTCGGAAACATTTTTAATCGATAGGCCATTTTTAAGTCTAAAATAAATGTCTGAAAAGTTTTTCGCTAAAAGTTACCGTTTTCGAGAAAAAAAAATTAAACATGTTAATAAAATAATATCTATTAATTGCTTCACGAAATCTACCTGTGCGTTCCCCCTGCGGGAACGGTTTTTTTTTAAATATTGGAAGATCTATGGATGTTAAACGGAACGAAACGGAACTTCTTTTCTCGTGTTGTTCGAAACGAATTACGAAACTTTATACCAACTATAAGTTGTATGTTAGTAAAATTAATTATAAAATGGAACAACAAAAGAAAAGGAGATACCGGGTATCCCCGAGGATCCTGAGCCAATTCATCCCTAATTAAATCAACAACTCTCATAGCAAAACGTTTGGAAAATCTATACTGCCTAAAAGCTGCCTCAGATAGTTCCACAAAGGGGTTCACTCTAATACGATGTCTGTTAGGTAAGCGTGGTATGTCCAATATCTTCGATATCCATTTCATCAACTGCGTTAATATCCATTACGAGCAAAAATATGTACGAATAATAACAACCTAAATAATAGAATTCTTAAATGACAACTTTGACGTATGTGACTATTGTGATTACACTTTAAACCAACGTTAAACTAGGGGTCACGCAGGTTTATCTTTAGACCAAAGATAATCTACTTTAATAAATCCACTTTTTGTAATATGACTTTATTTAGACCATGGTCTAAAGACGATTTAAACCTGGTTTTACAATTAGACCGTGTTTTGTTATAAGACCGGTTAGGTTAATTTTGTTTAATTAAGAAGTTCCTCCACCTTCCTACCCCATCATAAGCAGCTCCATGGTACCATATTAATGCATTGTCATTCAAAATTAACGTGTATGCAAAATTTCAGCTTATTCGGATGCCAACAAATGGTGATACAACATAGGTACACACGAACAATGCAAGTTAAATAAAAGCTTGAAATAAAGATGGAATGGTGATGGATTACTGGAATGGTTTAAACCTAGTCTTTTCGAAATTAGATGAAATTTAATACCAGACCAGGTGGTCCAAATCGAGTCGGATCTCAAGCTATTCATTGCATTTAATCAAGTCAGGATGGATTTGGATGACATATGGTAGATAGATCATTGGCTTCCTTGCTAAATTTGTGTACTGTAGCAATGCACTTAATACGTAGAAATATGTTTTTGAAAATGTTAAAACCATTTTTAAGTCTATTATTATATTAAAAATCATTCCAAAAATAACGCTGACCAATTTAGCACAGCAGTTCGAACGGCTCGTGTCCCATTTGGCGCACCTCAACTGATGTTTTTATAGCCGTTTCAGTAGTAAATTCGTAAACCTAACCACAGTTTTCCCGACCGCAGTACTAATGAACCGTTGCCGTTGTACAGAAATTCGTCATTGGATATTATTAGTAACTTCAAGATAATAGAATATAATATTATATTATATTTGTGCTGCAATAAACAAAGTACACCAGGACTTAGAGCACTTTAACAGCTGGTCGAGTAGATTTGGACTGACTGTAAATCCAAGCAAGTGCGAGGCCATAATTGTAGGGAGTCAACGTTTATTGGGTCGGGTGGATGCAGTATCTCTCAACTATCACTTTTAATGGCATAGTCATACGTTTAAGCCCTACAGTCAAGGACCATGGCTTATTTATAGATTCTACCCTGAGCTGGACAGAGCAAGTATCACATGTGTGTCAAAAAGTTACTAATTCGCTTCACGCATTATATCGTCTGCAGAATCTTCTATCTATTAATACCAAAACAATGCTCGTACAGACTTTGTTATTTCCTGTACTCGATTATGGTGATGATTGTTACATCGACCTGAATACCGAATATCTTAAAATGTAAATAACAAAAATTGTGAAAATATCAATATTAAGTATTGCTTAGCCTCGAGCGTCACCTGAATTAAGTGAAATAAGCACCCATTAACAATAAAACATATAGAGTGGAGAAGGAGAGCGAATTAGTGGGCCTTACTATTAACAAGGCAAAGACCAAGGTGTTGGTAGTAGACAGACCTGGTATGCTCATTCGCTCTAACGAACTCCGAGACCTGGAATTTGTTGACCACTTTAAATACCTTGGATCACTTCTTAGCAACAAGGGAGGCAGTGGAAACGAAATAGCCAGAAGAATTCAAATGTCCAAAGCGGCGATGACTAAACTCACTAGGATATGGAAAGATCGCTATATATCCCGCAAAACCAAAGTGAGGCTGGTGCGGACTTTGGTCTTTTCAATTTTCTTTTATGGTGCCGAATCGTGGACAAAGGAAAGGGCAAAGATTGACGCTTTTGAGATGTGGTGCTGGAGGCGAATGTTAAGAATCCCATGAACTGCACGCCGAACCAACGTTTCCATTCTGGAAGAGCTCGGAATCACCACAAGGCTGTCCGCCATATGCTACCAGCGCATTCTTAAATACTTCGGTCACATCGCTCGTAGAAACCCTGACAGCCTAGAGAAGCTGATGGTAGTTGGTCAGGTCGACCGGAAAAGATCACGCGGTCGCTCACCTACCCGCTGGTCAGACCTGGTAAAGACGCTTACCGGCCTGCCAATAACCGAAGCAATGAAGACTGCTGAAGACAGAAAGACGTGGAGAAGCATAGTGCATCGAGTGATCAACACTTCAAGCTTTCACGACCTTCAGTAATGAAGATACCGACTAAGAAGAAGAAGAACAATAAAACATAACATAATATTACTAACTTATTTCAACTTAGTTTACTAACTATAACTAGGTTTAGATTTCCATTTTAACGGCAAACTAATTACGTAATACATTTGGTTGATCAATTTGAAACTTGTGAAATAATTACCTATGGTATCAGCGGGGTAACCACGACGCGCTTAAAACAATTCAGTTTTGGGCAGCTGAGCTGAAGGGACAGATGGAGCTATACATTGTGTATCCGGTGTAGTGTAGTGCTCTGCCTCTATCCCTCGACGCCGCTGATTTAAACTGAATTGTTTTAAGCGCGTCGAGGTTAGGCCCCAATTATAATAATTGTAATACGAAACATGGTGCAAAAAACTGATCCGACAAAAGTTTTCCACAACTCAGAATAGGATAAGTCCTAAATTGTGAGTTACTTACTATAGAATACTGAAAAAATGATGAAAAGAAAGAAACAAAGCTTAATAAGTTTTCGTTTGGGTTTCGTCACTTCCCTTTTTTATTAGTTACTCTAGTTTGTATAAATTCGTCAAACCCAAATATTTCGTAGACATAAGTGCATATTGCACATGATCATACTATCAAGTGGCTGTTTCACATTTATTAATCAGCTGTTGCCGGCGGCGCCACCCTGAATGTACAATTTCAATAATTCAAAAAGTAATCAAAGGTATTAAAATAGTCAAATCATTTATTTGGAAGGGAATATATGGATAACATGGTCTGATTTTGATCGGCATTTCTATCAACTTTGTCGTAGGTGTCTCACACGCCGGAGGTCGCACAACGACCTTCGTCCTCCATGAGCGCAGGCCTAGGGATGGCAGGTGAGGCCGCCTGTCACCTCAGCAGAAGCAGGTCGGGGCGGCGGGGTGTCTAGCGCTAACCTTCCCTTTCCGTGGCAAGATGGGGACACCGTGGTTCCCAAACCCGAGGGGTTTCAAGCCTGACATAAACACTTCCGCTGGCCGGAGGGAGGTATCCGAGGGGATTTCGTGTTTTTCGTGAAAACGTGTTCGCAGTTTTAACTATATAGCATTCTTCATTTTTATCTGAGATGTAGAAAAGTAACATCTGTTTGGTGAGCTCGGCGATTTTGTTATGTCCAAAAAAATATATCAAAGAATTTGAATGAAATTTTGTGTAAAAACCTTAATCAAGTGCTCTTAAAGACTCGAAATGTTGACAGTGGTACACGATGAGTCTACTCTAAGTTATAATTAAATGTTTATAAGGGGTAGAAGCTCTTCTAAGAAGACCGAGAAGATGCCAATGACAATCCTCGCTCTGGACACCCTTGCACGTTAACAACAGATAAAAAATGTGGAAGAAATTAAGAAAATAGTGTTGAAGAATCGTCGAATCACCATTAGAGAAGTTGTTGATGACGTAGGCAGCTCAGTTAGCTCATAATACCATACATTTTTTTTTTAATATTTAGTGCATAAGACGTGTGTCGACGAAGTTTGTTCCGAAACTGCATAATTTTGACCAGATGAACCGCCGCATGAGTATCACTTTTGCGTGGTTTTTGACTAAAACAACACCACAATCATACCTCAGCTACCATATTCACTGGATTTAGCTCCCTGCGACATCTTCTTGTTCCCAACTGAAGAAACCCATTAAAGGACGAGGATTTGAAATGATTAAGGAGATAAAAGCTGGATCGCTAGAAGAACTCATGGCTATACCAGGGAAAAGCATCAGCACAAGTGTTTTGTATTACTTTAAAGGGGACAACATAAATATTGATGAATAAATAAAATGTTTTTAATAAAAATAAAAAGTCACCTTACTTTTTGAACACACTGTGTAATCGGTGTCAAACGAGATAACGTTGCTAATTTATTATTCAATCATTATTATCAACAATATTTAATAACAATAGAGATCGTAAGACAAATTAACAATATTATGAGAGCAAAGGCCTCTCATAGCAGTTTACTGAAACGGATGCCCTCTTCGAACTTGTCCATCCATAAATACATTATGGTTATTAAACAATTTAGCATAAAAATAGCGAAAATTCATCGTAAACTAATTGAGAAGTGAATCCCATCAAATGCTCCATCTCAGCCAAACGATTCAATATATTCATTACTCGCTCTCTTCTTGCCAGCAGTAAACTACGTAGTAAAGACTACTTTACAATGTATTTAACAATTCTAATTACCCTAAAAACTTATTTTACATTCGTTTCGTTTACAAAACGAACGGAAGCAACAACCGTAACAAAATGAAGAATTGGACTGGCAAATGACTGTAGATAAATATAAAAATCTAGGTACACACATCAGAACATAGACAAAAATATTGTACTGCACAAGGTATTTGATAATCTTAGTTCTGACAGTAAATATAAAAGTTATCACAAAGCATTGTTAAAAAACGATGATTTGTTTCTGTTTATGTGCTCTCGTGCTCTTGGCATCTTAACAATGAACTATAAAATTTTATCAAGATAATCATGAAGAATGAACTATATAAATAAAATTGATTCGCAGGCGCGGGATCAGAATTTCGGGTGACGCGGGCAACAGCTAAGCCAAAATAATAATTATTTTAAATTTTAAATTGAATGAAAGCAAAACTTGATTAAAATTATAATGAGTGACTTGCTAAGATAGGTATGTTTTAAATAAGACAGAAGTATATGTATTATGTATGCATATAATTCCTGCAGCAAATATTACTAATGGACCTATCGACATAATAATAATATTTATTCAGCGGCAAGCTGAAGACAGGGCGCTATGGCGCTAATTAGGGGAGACCTATGTCCAGCAGTGGACTAGAATAGGTTGATGATGATGATGATGATTAGGTTAATACAATGATTCTCAGCCACATACATGTAATAAGTCGGGTGACACCGTGCGGCATGGCTAGTAGTTTGTAAATAGCGAAATCTAGATTTCGTTATAAATTAACTGTATCTGAAACACAAGAAATGCAAGACAATATGCAAGAAACTTCTTTCAGCTTCTTGTAATATATCAGAGGGGACTTTTTTACCAATTTACGTCATCTTGTGACGTTATAATCGTAGTAGTAGATTTAACAGCTAAAACAATAAAACGGCTTTTAAACTGGAAAATAAGATAATTTTCTTAGTTTCGGGAGTTTTATTTGCCTCATAAGAGGCATGGCAAGGTTAGCTGACGATAGTTAAAACGTGTATAAAATTTTGAAATTATAATTGTCTCGTTCTTGTTGAACTGAGTAGAGATTTATATTAAATATATTGTAAAACTTTATATAACTATCATGCTAAATCCTAAATTCCTATTGTAATAAAACTATGTTTACCAGATTCTATGGCAATTTATGTGGTGTTATTTAGAGATAGTTTTATTTCTATGTGTGATATTCGCATAAACTTCCGATAAAATCACCTAAATTTAATTTAATTATTAAGAGTGTCATGACAGTGATCAGACATTTCATATGAAAATTTCTACTGACTATAATAAAATTATGAGAAAGTAGCATAAAGATGAAGTTCAGGAAGTCCCAAGTGTGAATGGATTAAGCTAGATCTTGAATATTGACTTTCCCATTTTAAACGTTTACCAGAAGATCTTAATGACCCAGATTTTAAAGAGCAATTTACTACAAAGAAACTGTTGTCCATGGCTCCATCCGCGTGGAATTTTGATCCCATTCTCTCAAACCTTAAGAATCTATTCGAGGCCTCTTTGTTATTCTAGACAATAATCTATCCCTGTGCCAAGTTTCAGCCACATTCGGTCAGCCGTGATTGGGTAACAAACATCCAAACATCTTCACAAACTTGCACATACATAATTATTTATATTAGTGGGACATTATCACACTATATTTCCGATTCAAAAACGTTCCAAAGGATAAATACCCACTTATCTTTATTATTGTCATTAATCAATTATACAGTGTGTATGTAATACTTAATAATGCTAACGGCCTTACTACAGTAAAACACGTTGATGTTTCTGAATACCTAGGTCAAGATCGGCCATTGAACGGACAGTGTCAAGTTTATCTACTCTACTTCCTCGAGCACATTCTGACATTTGACTTCACTTTCATTGAATTTTCCTTTTAAAGCTGAAACATCGGTAACGCACCTTTTAATATAATTTCCGAGATCGTTAGGTTACCTTTCCTTGTAAGTTAAGTAATTTATTGACCTTTGAATTTAAAAAGTGTAAATATGTCGTACTATACATCATCATCATCCCCATAGCGATTATCCAATTGCGTCCTGAGGTCCGGTTTTTGTTGTATTGATTGTTTTTGATTGGTCTGTCGGCTTTGCCGGGAGCGACTGCCATTTGACTTCCCAACCCAAAGAGGAAAACCTGTGCTAGAGCCTTGCCTGTTATTTAGCAGGTACACCCACTTGCAGGTCAGGTTGTTTGGGCTTCAAGGATGTTAGTAGGGCCCTGTACATTGTACATCCAACTTCGTACTTCACACGCGAAACATTGCACATCCATGGCTAAACAATCAAATAGCTATCAACAGAAGGCTCAATCTTTTCGCTCAAGCGTTTCGAATTTTAAAACATGCCTTGTACGGTGTAGGATACCTTAGCTTTAAACGCGCACGCTTGTGCATTGAACTCAACCAAGTTCTCAGATCCCCATTGGGAAAAGAGAGTCAAGACCCGAGGTCAGTGACAAGTTGTCGTCTGTTTTCCTCAATGTCGGTTCGCATGGTCGCAGGGTGTCCGTAGTATCCCCCATGCAGAGTGCTATCATCTGCATAGCAATGAATGCTGACCCCTGAGGCACGCCAGCATTAACCTGCATGAACTCTGAAGCCCGGCCGTCACAGAGAACTCGGATGCTGCGCTCATGCAGGAAGCCGGCAACCCCATTGCACAATCGAGTAGGCAGACCATAGGCCGGAAGCTTGGAAAGAAGCGAGCTGTGTCAGACTCTATCGAAGGCTTTGGCGATATCAAGACTAATAGCCAATGACTCGCCATGCCTGTCCATAACCTCACCCCAGACATGTGTGACGTACGCCAGAACATCACCCGTTGACCGCTCCTCTAAAGCCTCCCCTATCGACTTCCATTTTGAGCGGTCTTAAGCGGCCTGCATCCACCGAGTCCCTGCGCTCTTTGCTAGGTCGTCTGTCCACCTTGCGGGAGGCCTTCCTACGCTACGCTGCGCTTGCCGATACGTGGTCTCCACTCAAGGACCTTTCTGCCCCAACGGCCATCGGTTCTCCGAGCTATGTGCCCTGCCCACTGCCACTTCAGCTTGCTGATTCGCTCTACTATGTTGGAATCTCTAGTTCGTCTACGGATCTCCTCATTTCTGATTTGATCTCGTAGAGAAACCCCAAGCATAGCCCGTTCCATAGCTCGCTGTGTGACCCCGAGCTTCCTTATGAGGCCCATAGTGAGAGACCACATCTCGGCACCGTAGGCCATCACTAGTAACACGCACTGATCAAAGACCTTTGTCTTCAAGGACTGCGGTATTTTGGACGAGAAGACGTTGCGCAGTTTCCCGAACGCAGGCCAGCCGAGTTGGATTCGCCGATTTACCTCCTTCTCGAAGTTGGATTTGCCTAGTTGGACGGTTTGTCCCAGATAGACATAGTCATCAACAACTTCGAGAGGTGAGCCCCCCAATAATATGGGGGTCATCTCATCGATTTACCTCCTTCTCGAAGTTGGATTTGCCTAGTTGGACGGTTTGTCCCAGATAGACATAGTCATCAACGACTTCGAGAGGTGAGCCTCCCAATAATATGGGGGTCATCAACGAAAGTCATCTCAAATGTCCATGTGTCGCCCACACATGGACATTTGAGATGACTTTCGTTTTGTCCATGTTCATTTTCAGGCCCACCCGCTGGGAAACTCTGTTGAGGCCTCCGAGCATAGTGCTGAGCTCCTCTAAAGACTTTGCCATGACTACGATGTCGTCCGCAAATCGAAGGTAAGTGATGTATTCGCCATTGATATTGATGCCGAATCCTTTCAAATCCAGAAGCTTGAAGGCGTCTTCCACTGCATTGATAAAGAGTTTCGGCGAGATGACATCACCGTGCCTGACTCCCCTCTGCAAAGGAATAGCCTCTGTGCTCTGATCCTGTACTCGGACCGACATGGTGGCGTTTTTAAACAAGCACTTCAGCATTTCGATATACCGATAGTCAATGTGGCACCTCTGAGAAGACTGCAGCACCGCCCAAGTCTCGATCGAATCAAAAGCTTTCTCATAGTCCACGAACGCCAAGCATAGTGGCAAATTATACTTCTCGGTCTTCTGTATAATCTGCCGCAGCGTATGGATGTGGTCTATGGTACTATAGCCTTTACGGAAACCGGCTTGTTCGGGAGGCTGGAAGTCATCGAACCTGGGGGCGAGACGATTCGTGACCACCCTCGAAAACAGCTTGTAAACATGGCTCAGAAGCGAGATTGGCTTGTAGTTCTTCAATAAGGTTTTATCACCTTTCTTGAAGAAGAGAACCACCACGCTTCTGTACCACGCTTCGGGCGGAGTACCCTCGAGCAGGACGCAATTGAAGAGCCTCTGTAGAGCTTTCATTATCGGAGTTCCACCCGCACTCAGAAGCTCCGATGTAATTCCGTCCTCACCCGCCGCCTTGTTTCTCTTGAGCTGTTTGAGGGCCATCCTAATCTCATACAGGCTGATGTCCGGAATATCTTCTGTATAGTGTCGGGTTAATTTGGCTTTTCGATCTTTGTCCAAATTATTAACAGGTTTAGCTACTGAGGTATACATAACTGTATATCGAAGTTGATATATCACTGTCCGTAAAACCTTTCGATCTCCCTCAGTACCTCTGACTTAGTAGACGCTACACTGCCGCCTTCCGTCTTCAGCTTCGTCAACCGGCTCTGCCCAATAGACAAATTGACAAGGTCAATTGACAGGTCTGCAACGACCATAAGCGTCGTTCTACCATAAGGCCGAGGGTGTGATCTGATAGTTTTGAGGTCTATCTGTCTGGCGGGGTCTGAAGAAGACTTCCCCTACCTTGTAGATAGTTTCTACCAACTTGTTGTTGACCTCGTCCACAGAAAGGCAATCCTCCAGGTCAGAGAAGCGGTTTGCGAGCTTGAGTTGAAAGCTCTCGGAGTTTTGGATATGGGCTGCAGTAGGTCGGAGCGTGAACTTCATTAGTCGGGACCTTTCCAGTTGGACATTTATATTCAATGTGCCTCTAACCATAGATACCATATCATGTATTAAAGACAAATTTATTCGTTTTAAATATGTAATAACGTTTGATTGGATTAGGCTGAAATTCGACTAGACGTATACGTCCATAGAATATGACTCGAAAAAGGACATACTTATTATATAATACTTCCATATTAAGGTAAGGTTCCTGTGGATCACCAACTTATCCTAAGTGCTAGACTACTACCCACAAAATAACCAATAATAATAAAATAATTGTATCTAGTAAGAAATGAATGACAATAACATAATGTTATTTTTTCCATACTAAAAGAAAGTTCTGCGCCGTTATCATACAATAACAAGTTTTATTGCTCAAACACGAAAAATAAATCATATTTATGTAATATTATATTATTTAAATTTTAATACATAAAAGATATGCGCCAGTCTTAAAAAGGTCTTATTTCTGCATCGTTGTTTTTTATCTACGATGATTTTGCGCTGTTTTTTTTATATAAGTAGTACCTTTTTTTTTTTTTTTTTATCGTGCGGAAATCCCTTCGGATACCCCCCCGCCGGCCAGCGGGGGCGGTTATGTCGGGCTTGCACCGATTAAAACCGCACGCCGTCTCGGGTCTTCAGACGCCGGGGTGTAAGGTTACCCATAGAGCATATCCCTCGCACCCCGGCTGACCCTGGGCCATCTCACCACTAACAGCATCGCTCATCCTGTCTCCTCTGAAAGCAGAGGAGTACGGAGAGCGATGTGTTCCCGCCACGTTGGGTATTGGCCGACGATCAATGCCAACCCTATGAAGGGGTGAAGGGGAAGCCATTGACCGCCGCCCAGGGTGTACCGGCCGCTCCGATTCCGTTCCCCCCGGACTGCAGCGGGATCGGAATCGGTGCGACACTCGAGGAGGTTACCCAACACACACCCCTATATAAGTAGTACCTATAAAAGTTATTGAGAACAATCTTGCCTGCGATCCCACTGTGGAAGTCTGGTATACAGTAGGATCAACAATAATGAACCACAAAAGTACACCGAGCATGACACAGTGCATTACCGTCGAAAGTTAAGTAACAGCTTTCAAATAAATCTACAAAACTATTACCAATCATCATCATTATCACCTTAGAGGATCTGAGGTTTTCACCTCGGAAAAGGGGTCCGCTAACTCCTACTCCTCTGCTTTGACTTATACGGCTTTTCTGGAAGCGACTTCCATCTGACCTCACAATTTCGAGAGGAAAGCCTGCGCCCTAGACTCGTTCTTAGTAAGATTTGAGATAAACCAGTACTTATAGCTAACTTCCTATTGTGTAGGTATTTAGTAAACATGAGGGATATGCTCTATGGGCAACCTTAGGTACACCCCGGCGTCTGAAGACCCGAGACGGCGTGCGGTTTTAGACGGTTCAAGCCCGACATAACCGCCCCCGCTGGCCAGCGGGGGGGGGGGGGGGGATCCGAGGGGATTTCCGCACGAAAAAAAAGAAAATAAAGGTATATAGTAAACAGTTAGTAGGTAGTTGTTGAAAGTTACTTTTTATTCCAACTTTGTTGGATTCTAAAAACAAGACTGTGTACTTGTTATAGCATGCCTTATACTTTCTATTGATAATAATCTTGAATGTCAACGCAAGTCGCCGCTGTTAACGATCTACAACTTTCACATCAGTGGATACCAGCTAAATGTGCATCAAAGTTTTACAGTAATATCAAGGACAACACAATTTTATACATCAGAACATTTATAACATTAAATCTAATCGCGGCTGCATCCAGACGAGGCAGCCACGCCAACTCTCCGATCCATACAGGATACCAGGTGGAATCATACTCCGGTAGGATCAACGTAAGCCTTCTCGGCGTCCCCTAAGGGCCGCGAGGAGTCCGCATTCGGTCGTTTGCCACCTTGGCGGAGGGGTCGAGCTCTCTGCCGCTAAATAACGGCAGGTCCTGTTGGCGGGTCTCCGGTAGGATTTCCAATTGGTAGCTAATTTATAAGTTGTCGTATACGGAATTTAATCGGATGTATACCGCCGACGTGCACTCACACTTCTAACATAGTCCGCAAATAATAATCGCGTTTGCATTATAAATTCAACGACATACTAAAAACTAGTAACCAAAGATAAAATCTTAATAAAATAGGTAGGTAAGTAAGAATGATGAATGATTTTTTGTTTTAATTCATTTTTAAACACACATTTACATTAAAAACGCAAGAAGTTACAGAAGTTATCAATGTTATCATAATATGTATAAAAATCTAATCTATTACTACATTTACTACTAATTTTATAAGCGCGAAAGTTTGTGAGTATGTATGTATGTATCTTTGTTGCTCTTTTACGCAAAAACGGCTGAACGAATCTGGCTGAAATTTGGCACAGGGAGATAGATTATAGTCCAGAATAACAAATAGGCTACACATTTATCCCGGGAATAGGTTCCCATGGGTTGCGAGAACGGAATCAGAATTCTACGCGGGTTCACCGTGGTTCCCAAACCCGAGAGGGCCATCTCGAAATCGGAGATGGCCCAGGGTCAGTCGGGGTGCGAGGGATATGCTCTATGGGCAACCTTACACCCGGATCTGTAGACCCGAGACGGGCGTGCGGTTTTAGTCGGTTCAGCGGGGGGGTATCCGAAGGGATTTCCGCACGAAAAAAAAATGGTACCACCGTTCATGAGATTGTGGTAAAACTTTATCAACTTATTACATGCACTTACTATGCTGAATAGGCTATGTTCTCGCTATAAAGTCAGTAGATGGGTAGAATAAAATAATATGTATGACTAAAATGAGATTCAATACCAACTTTAAAATACAACACAATTCAATTTCATAGCGTTGTAGCCCGAATTTTTATTAAATTATAAATGGTAAGATGTCAATATGTAACTAGTATGATGAATTTTGGCAATCTTATGTTTATTTAATTACATGTTTTCAATTATAACTGGTCCAAACGTATTGGAAAATTGATAGGACCTCTTCGATAGTGTTTTGGATCTATGATAAATTTGTATGGATAAATTGTTGTGAACCTCAATCTGGATTCTCAGATTTCAAAGAAGGCGTTTTAATTTTTAGGTTGGGCAAAAATAATATGGTTAGGCCGATAATGCTATAGACTAAATTGAGAGAAACATACTAACTTAGCTTATCCGTATATAAGCATATAACATTTCACAACATTGTTATTCTCTAACAGTTTTCTCCATTACGAAGAATCATTTCAATGGTAATATCCAGTGGAAACTTGAATAATTGATCATTATTTTATAAAATAACATATTTTTTATAACCTCCAGCAGTAAATATTTATGCATTCAAAATTTCTGAATGCAACCCTCGCAAGACCCCACATAATAAGTATGCTAAGAAAGAGAATAAATACAACACATGACAATTCATCAATTCAATTCATGAAGCAGAATTCCACTATTATTCCAAATATTCTTGATTGAGAAACTCTAAAGACCAAGTTTTAAACAGCTTGTGCAGGAACTAAGTAATGTTTTTCAATTGCAGGTTGCGGATGATCCAAATTTTCCTGATAAAACATGTCAGAAATGTGTGGATAAAGCTCTTGGTGCATATCTTTTCACACAGCAGTGCGAGCAAGCAAAAAGAGCCAAACTGCTTTGATGACATGTACGAGAAGTTTGAAAAACTGGATCCAATAGACAGGCCAATAAACGGGGCAGGCAAAAATTAAAGCCTAATCATAACATATTACATGCAGAACACAATAGAGTTATGGATTATGCAGAACCAATCATAAATATTGTTAACATAGGAGCAGAAACGATCACTAAAGAGCATGAATTAAGAATGTAAAAAGTGCTGGCAAGTGCTACCAAACTTGGAATCTTTAATTAACCATGACAAAATACATGCTACATGCACAAGTTAGTAAAGTACATAATAATAACTACACTCACGTTCAGTGTACAATGTACAATCCCATACACACCATGAGATTTTTATGATGCCTAATGTTATTGTGGACACATAACCACAGATTACTAAATAGTTACTACGTACATAACACCTATCATAAACACCACAGCGGTAGCGCCGGTATGTGGAGTCAAAATTCGAAACTTTAATGGTCATTAAAGATATTTTTAATTATATTTGTAACTTTTGTATGTTGTCAGCAAATGTAAGTAAACCAAAATAATGTTGTCATATTATTTCGAAAATACGTAAACTGATACCAAGTTGAAATTCAGCTTGTATGTAATTTTAAATAATTGGACTATAAATAAAAATATAATTAATGTCGTTATATAGTTGTTATATATATATAATTCACTGCTGTTCTTGTAATGCCAATAAAAAGCACACGGGCAGTATTGAAATATTAGAAATTTAATTGCGTTGCAACAGAAATATTTAAATGAAGAATTAATCAAAATAATTAAGTGAAATGCTTATTATTTGAATGAAGTTGTAATATCTGAATAAAAGGCTTTTATTTGTTTTAAAAGATTCAATGAAGTCCTTTCAATTACTTTAAATCTCCATCCTATTAAATGTGAAGTCCCTTGGTGTTACTTACAATAGAGAATCTGCTAACTTACTTTTATGACTTTAAAGAAGCATAAAAAAGGAGAAAGCCGACTTCCATACAAACATGGACTTGACGATGATTACAGAACCTTAGTAACAGAACAGGTAACAGAAAATTAGACAATAACAAGAGCACTTAGAACGATTTCTAAAGCCCTATTCTTATAACCGGACAAATTAGGTAAAACGTACATCCTGTGTAGTAGGCATATAATACTAGGACGGTTGCCATCTTGGCAATCAACCCAAACTTAAGCGTAGCGAGATTTGCCTATCCAACAATAGGTCAACGTGACCGGTCGACTTTTTCCATTGATTTGGTTTTTCGGTGATTATTCCTCGATGGTAAGACCGATCTGGACATTCGACCCCTTACGACACTCAGTAGTGTCTACTTGATCACCGTGGCAAATTTGGTCGAGATCGGTCAAACGGTCTCGGAGGAGTATCATTTGTTTGAAATGCAACTTTGAAACCAAAGACGCTTCGCTCGCCTTCGGCTCGTTACGCTTAATAATAAGAGTTTTTTGCCGTTATTATTTTTTTAGCATTTGGCCATTGTTGTTGCTTTAAAGTGACGATAATATTTGTAACTGGTTGTTTTCGTTGAATCCTAGAAGCATGCCAGTCAAGAGTCAAGACTTGATTAATTCTGGCTGTCATAATTCGTCTGATTCTTGTTATATCCAAAAAAAAGGTAATCTATAGGTATTATCTTGCAATGACCACGATGGATCATTAAAGTCAATTAGAGTTTGTATGTCCATATTGTCTGGCAATGAACCGAACACAAAAATAATAAACTTATTTTGATAAAATTATGTTCTTGTACAGGTAGATACAAATTAGGATGATGTACCTACGACCTACATGTACCTTTAGATAATTGTTTTAAGATATTTTTTATGAGGCAGTCACTCCCATCGCTATTGTATAAACACTAAGATGATAAGGAAAATGAGAGGAGCTAAATTTAAGTACCACTAATTATTTCATTAATCCTTATTGTGTTAATAAATAATTTGAAGCTACTCAAGGTACTTCTAAATGAGCGTAACGGCGAAGCCTAGCGCAAGAGAATTACCATGCCATAGTTTTTGAGTAACGCTTAATAAATATTGCTTAATTTCCCACGAGTGAGTTCACTTGCAATACAGCAGCCAGTTACGAAAACCTTTGAATAAAGCAAGGTATTGAAATGTTTACAGCATATTTTATTTTAACAGGCTTTTTCAGCATTGATTTCGATTTAAGGTAATTTGTAAATTATCAACTTTGAATAGGTACTAATACTTTTATTTAAAACCTTCTCAAAGTTGAGAATAAGATACCTAATTTAGGCAGCCTAATGATCTTAAATTCATACATGTATTTTTTATTAACTTGTTTTGCGTTTTATTTCAGGGCAAGGCCGCAAAAAATGTAAATTTTCCACTGTATGTTAGTTCGGGTAAAAACTTGTAACGCAATTAGAACACATAAAAAACATGCGCGATGCATGCTTTTAAAATCAGCACAACTCTTTTTTTTTTTTTTTTTCGTGCGGAAATCCCTTCGGATACCCCGCCGGTCAGCGGGGGTGGTTATGTCGTGTATCGACTAAAACCGCACGGTGTCCTAACCAAGTGTCCGTTGCCGGGCACCCCGGGTAAGCCCTCGAAAGGATAACCCCAGGGATCAGCACAACCCTTGCATAAAATTATAACTTTCGTTTTAGTACAACTGATTTCTTTATAAAAGATTGTTTTTGATAAGTTGTTTGTATTAAATATTTTATTTTCAGCTTTTTAGTTTAACCTTTTAATCGGGGAGTTCATTTAAAACCAAAAGAAGTAGGTATATTCTTTGCCCATTGCAGATTATAATGTACAAATATTATAAAGGAGAATGCCCATTCTTGGTTGCGCTTTTAGACTTAGATTATAGTATGACTTTTCAACACTAAATCGCTTCTAAAGAACTTGGGGTTTGAATTTAACTTATAAAGATATGAAAATTGAATGAATAATCGTTTCCACTTTAATTTAATTGTTACCATTATATAAAATAAACCATTGGCGGTAGAATGCAAATATACCAATCTTTTTAAAATAAAATGGTTAAATAATACGTGATAATAATTCGCAATGTGACATTCAAATATATTGCAGTTATGAAATCTTAATATTTCGTGTATGTATTCGTAAATTATTAGTGATAATCAGTTAAAGTTGTAAAATATTGTGTGCTTCAGTGGTAGTTTTCTCTTAATTTATACATGGTATCCCTGTCTTACTAAAACGTCAGTTCAACAGTCTGTGTCACAATATTTTCTTGCGTTTGTTGTTTTGCTCGTTGTAATAATTTAATTTCTCAATAACCCCAAGTTCTGTTACAATATGCGTTTATATTTCAAATAATACTTAATGCAGGCTATTTAATGCAGTTTATACTTATGTGACATAGCAAAAAAAAGTGTGCAACCGATTTCCATACTGACATGGGCATTGTCCTTTTCAGGTGTTGTAGTTTTAATGTTTAGAAGTAATTAAATTATTTGAGCCCAGCCTCTAAGAACCGTTAATACCTCGTATGATATTGGATTTTATTAATAACTAGCTGTCCGCCGCGGCTTCGCCCGTAGCATACTTCGACCCGTGGCACCTATTTATCCCAAACATGCCTGTAAACTTTATTCTTTCAGGCAATTTTTTAAATTTTTCTGTCCGTAAGAACCATCCTCGTACTTCAAGGAATATTATAAAAAAAGAATTAGCGAAATCGGTTCAGCTGCTCTCGAGATTTGCGCTTAGCAACACATTCAGCGATTCATTTTTATATTATAGATGGCTGTTGCTCGCAGCTCCCTCTCGTGGAATTTCGATACCGTTCCCGCTTCCCATGGGAACCTATCCAAGGTATAAAAGCCTATATCCTATTCCAGACTATAATCTATTCCTGTACCAAATTTCGGCCGGATCCGTTCAGCTGTTATGGCATGATTAAGTAACCAACATCCATTCATAGATCCATCCATACATCCATCCATCCATTCATTCAAACTTTCACATTTATAATATTAGTGGGATTAAGTTGTAGGTGCATATGCCTAATTTACATACGCTAACATCATTCATCAGCTACACCACATACATTAACATAATGTCAGTGCCTTTTGTAGTTTTAGCAATATAAAGGGGCTGGCCCCTAAGAAATGCCTCTTAACTTTTATAAAGAGGTACATTGAAAACAAATTAAGCGCGTATGCGTATTAAGAAGTACGATAGATTGATACAAATCACGTAATACCATGGGGCCGAGCCAGCCTGACGCACATAATTAAAATATGATTCTCGCTTTTTGTTTCATATCTGTGAATTTAACGAAAATCGAAGTCCCATTAGACCCTTTTAGAATCTTGCCAAGCTTACACGACAGATCGGCCAATGCTCGGAATCAACGCGACTTCTAGTTTATCCACACGTGAACGTCAAGTCTCCCGCCACATTTATTTTATGTCTATATTTTTTTTTTTTTTTAAGCTGATATTTAACATAAGGACTCAAAAATTATTGTAAAGTCTTACATTCATTGTTTTTCTATTAGAAAGGTCTTGGTCAGACTTAAATTCTGACGTATGTTGGATTACAATTGGTTACTTAGAACCGGAGATATAACTAAAAACCTAAAAATAGAAACACTTTCTTAACGTGACGCGACGAGCACACGTGACGCTGGTCGCGATTTAGGTATTTCCCACACATCCGCTTGGAGAATACTGCGAGGAGGACTGCACGCTTACCACGTGCGTCAAGGACTCGTCGCGTCACGTGGTGTTTTTTTTTCATTTTTTTTTTTTCGCGATATTTTTTTTTTTGTTTCAAATACATATTTTGTCGATACCAAGTCATCTCACCAAATTCAGAGACCTAATTTTGTGACACCTTATATATTACCATGACCATGATACATAAAAATAATAGATATACAAAAATTAGAACCGACAAACACCTATTCAATTACCCAATTTATCTTCTATCTATAATTTGTATAACAACACACACACTTAGGTACTTACTAAGTATTAGAAATCGGTACGGCAATACACAATCCCCATGGTCAATTCACCTATAGAACCGCCTATAAGATACGGACATTATGGCGTTTTGAAATAAATATCTATGAAGCTACCATCAAGCGTTGAAATTATGTAATCAAATATCGGTCAAACACATGTTAATTTTACATTTATTTTTATTGTTATCGCAATTTATAACGCAATATTCAATTATCTATGTAAGAACATTACTAGGACAAGGGCAAACAAATTTCCTATAACGGTAATTAAAATAAACTGAATAATTAAAATAATCGAAAATCCCGACTGTAAAAATGTCAACTTATAAAGCAATCCTCTAGAAAGACCGAGAAATTTATCGAATTAGTTTTGTGTTATGTTTCCAGTAGTTTTCTAATTATAGTTTCGTATAAATTCTAGATATTTTTAGTGGTAGAAGAACTTCGCTGCAAACATTTTTTTATATGTTATTTTTTCTTTCTATCCTATGTAACTATCTACTAGTTATTAAAAGATTTCAAGACCCGGTTAAAATTATAATTCTCATTTGCCATTGTTGTTTCAAATCCACCTCATTGTTGAGGTGGATCGGAAAAATAATAAAAGATCAATTAGATGACAATTTTTATGTTTAACTGTGTCGGGTTCGAAGCGACTGAAACCGCACGGTTGTCTCTTACGTTAATGGTATTAATAACCGTTGCATAACAATGCTAAAATATAAATATTTTGGAACATACCGATTATGATCGTGATAAGATAACAAACCGAATGAAACATGCACGTCTGACCGTAGACAACTTTCCTTAAACTTAACCTTTGCATGTTCAACGGATTATTAACCCCTAACTAGGTCAATGAAAGTGTGTGTGAGCGCGGAAGGTGTAGTCAAGTATGAAATAAATCGGTACAGTGCATCAATCCTTTTTTTTAATATTGAAGCTCTCTTTTCCCAATAGTTTCAGCAGTGTGTGAACTTCCATATTGTTCTGTTCCATGAACATTGAAAGAGTGAATATTATGTTTTTCTAGGCTATTCAAACTAGTATGTTCGCTTATCCGATACACGATGACTTTTACTTTTCTGGATAGAATTTGCTCTCAAAGCTTGGTCTAACCCAAAACGCATTTCGGTTTTATTTGGTGTGGTTGTGTTCAGGTTAGAAAAATAAAAATGATACCAAAATAAAGCTAATTGATAGGAGAAGGAAAACGGTTATCAAAATTCTGAATTATACCCTGAAAATTCAAAATACCTACGTTTTCTACCTATACGAGGCGTTCGGAGAGTCAATCAGTCCCGAGCGGAACGTGTTAGAGATGGGACGGATGTCAGTTTGCGACAGATGCACAGCGAAATTGTATGATTTTTAAATACGATAAAAAAAAAAACAAAAAAAAGGTACTTAGCGTAAATGCCACATCGTAGATAATGTGTCAGATGTACAAATCCAATTATAAAAAGTTGAGACTCGAACTTTTGCGAATACAATACTAGTATTAGTACACTGTTTTCTTTAAAGTATAAGTTGTGTTTAAAAAAAAAAAAATAAGTTGTGTTAATAAGTAAGTAGTTACTCATTGCACAAATATTAAAACTAAGTAATGTATCGGCATTATAATAGCATTAAATGTCTTATTACATTAGTCGATTCAATACAAGCATTAAATTTGTAAGATTGACATTGGTATAAATATACGTATATTGAATGGTGGTACTAAATACCAGCGACATAAATTAAGCTGACATGAACCTTCAACACTACCAAATACTACTCCCTGCCTCTAAATATCTATATAATATTTTCATTGCTGATGAAGCTTTGGGGCCTAACCTTATGAATCCGAGCTCCAATCCCGGTTGCATCCAAAGCTTACAGTTTGGAGCCCAGGGTACGCTTTTCTACTTCTCCTTTCCGTAACCTGGTTCATTGTGACATTTACGGGAGCGACGGCCGTCTCTAATATTGCTTGTGCCCAGATGCTCTACGGATCTTAACAGTGCCCAGGGGTATATGGAACCCATGGATGCATGGGACCCCATAGGTGTATGGGAGCCATAGGTATATGGGCCCCATGGGCCCCATGGGTAACGAATATGTATGTGGTGCCATGGGTCTATGTCACCCCATGGGTGTATGGGCTCCATGAGTGATGTATGTGTATGGGGCTCCATAGGTGAATGGGGACCCACGAGCGTAAGGGTCCCATGGGTTACATACATGTATGGGTCCCCATAGGTTTAGGGGGCCATATGGGTAATGAGGCCCCATCAATATCTTGCAACTTGGCGCTCGGGTTCCACTTTTCTATTGCTCTTATTCATAGATTGGTTCATATAAGCTTTTACAGGAGCGACATTCTGATAGCTTAATTAATAAAAATTGAATCTGCCAATTTTAACTTTGAAAGAGCCCAGTAACAATAACAAGGAAAACGAATGTTGCTTAGAAGCGGAGGACTTTATAATTATACATAGTGTGGTTATCCTAACCAAAATTCGTATAGTATGATGATTACATATACCTACTATAATGATAATAAGCACCTATAATTATAAAACATTTCCTAGCATATTTAGCATTTTTTAGCTTTATAAATAAGTACCGTTTTTTTTGAGCGGAGACCCCGTCGGACTTCACCTAACGGTGAGGTGGGCGTGTCGGAGTCGAACCGACTAAAACCGCACGGTGTGTCGTCACATCGGCCTGGTATGCCCTAGAAAGGATATCCCAGAGACCCCGACCGGTCCCGGCCGCCAGTAGTGGCGACCCCGACGGCCCGACGTGATCTTAAAGACCTAGTTTACTTTAGTCGTAAAGTGACTATTATCTAACTGAGACACTACACAATTAGGAGTCCTAAACGACAAATAACCACAATTAATCAGCGTTAACGTTCAATAAAGGCAATTAAATGGTTCATTATATTTATGGGTAGGATTCTCGGAGCATACATCAGCACCTTACACATGTATTTTGATAAATGAAGCTAGAAAACACTGTTATATATCTACATTATTATGTATGCTGTGAAAATGTGAGTGACCATTTCATTTTTCACCCCCGTAGATAAGTAGGACACGTAATTGTAAAAGTACCTACACAAACGATAAGCGTTCGTTGTCTGAACGAGAAAGAGGGATAGAGTTATATATCCTTTAAAGGATTAATTCTGCTTGTCGGAAGGAGACAGCTGGAGTTATACACTGTGTTTAGCTCCATCTCTCTCCCTCTTAGCCGCTGCCGAAAACTGAATTGCTAAATGCGCGTCGTGGTATCTCAGCCCGCAGATCACAATCACATTTCAGCATCCGAAACTAACGAATGACAGCAGGAGGCGAATAGAAACAAATTGCAAGACGTTCTCGGCATGAATAATATTATGTATAATATGTATATTTATAGTTAGTCTAAAAAATTGTATTATTTATATAACACGATAAAAAATAATACCGACATTATTGTCATATTATCATAAGACGTTTGAAATGCAACTAAGTACGTGCGTTAATTAATTCAAACTCCTAACTACTACTAGGTACGTTAATTATCTAGAATTCACGAAATGTCAAATATAGTCAACCAGCCGCAATATAGACATGCCTAACAAGTTCTAAGGGGCAACTTTATTAAGGACAAGACAGATTTGCTATCCTTGTAACATTCAAAGTAGTACCTAACTATAGAAAATTAAAAAATAATTATTACACATTGACAGAATGCGGCAGATTTGGTAATAAGCAAACCAGCTGCCAACTATGAAATCAGTGCTATTTTCATACCTTAATATATGCTCTGAGTAAGCTATTTTAATGTTTTCCCATCGTGACCCATTACAGAATGTTTTACCCTTCTAGTATTCCAAGCGCATATAGAGAAAATACCATTTCGACGTCACTTGATCATTAACGAGTATCATTTATTGTACACAATCAGATAGTTCTGCTTGGGATAGTACTTACAATTATTAGTAGTCGCCGGAACAGGATCCCGTGGACCGCATATTGGGATATAGACCATCCCATCCACTAATAGCCAAAACCCGTGTTCGCATGTCGTTAAAACAAAAGTGTAATCATCTGAACATAGCCTCGCCTCATTAAGGCGAGGGTATTCGACGACTTTAGGTATTAATTTTGCATAGTAAAGTTGCCAATTTACGCCACAGCAAGGGGCTGGTCACATCCAGTGATTCGCGTCAATACACAGAAAAACAACGAAGGTTAGCTTAAGGTGGTGTTGTAGTATCAACACAAGTAATGACGCAATAGTTATTTACAGAGATCTTGTACTTGTTGTACTTAACAGAAAGGGAACAAAGCTTATAAGAAAGCCGCTCCCGAAAAGCTAATATGAACCAAACTGAAAAAGAGCAATAGAAGACTGGACACTGGGCGCAAAGCTGCAAGATCTTGATGGGGCCCCATATACCCATAGGGCCCCCTAAATCCATGAGAGACCCGTACACCCGTGGGGCCGCATTCACCTATGAGGCCCCATACACATACACCCATCGGGTGACAAAGACCCATGGCACTCCATACTCCTATGGGGCCCAACACATATATGTTACCCATGGGACCCATATACCTTTGGGTCCCATACAGCATTTTCGAAAAATCCTAATTAAAAACACCCTTCCTCAGGGACCCTCGCCTTAAAGCATCTATCTATCTATACTTACTAACATAAAATTGTAAATTAATTGTGTCTGTACTTTGAAGATTTAAAAAAAATTAACGATTCTGAGAACAAACATATTTTTTTTAAATTCTTATCTGTTTGTTGTTGGTGCGATGGCCCCAAAAACTACGAAACGGATTTTGATGCGGTCTATTCCATTAGTCAGGTCTTGTTCAGACTCAAAATCTGCCGTATAATTGATTGCAATTAGCATAGTAGAACCGGAGATATGACCAAAAAACGGTAACCGACCTTCACGCGGGCGGAGCTGCGGCTAGGGCTTCGATCAAGTCGAAAATCTAAATTTTAAAACGGATTCAGTACTAGGTATTAGTATTTAAATTCTACGTAAAGAACGAACCAAGGATAACTTACTTTTTATATTCGCATCAATCTGCAATGTCCGCTATATTGCACATTGATGTGAATAAAAGTGATTTTATTAAATATCTACGTTATGTACATAATGGCTAGAGCATGGTGCAGGCCCCTCTTAATGCTACAACTACAGCATAATATTGTAGTAGGCAACCTTTTTTTTACCATATTTTAAGTTTTTTAAATTATTTTAACGTTTAACTTAGGTTAAATTTTTATTTTAACTTTTGTTTTTTTATATACCTTTATTTATCTTGACACGAGACAAAAATGTACATTCGTCCATATTTAGTCTTAAGAAATCACTATTTATAATATGACGTCTTGAAAATGCCGCAATGGAGTTTGTTGCGCCGTTTCTTCTCCACTAGGGCCTAGGAAGCGGTGGTAAACTTAGTTTTAAGCAGATTTTGACGTCAAAAAGATGTAATTACGTTGCACTATTTTGAAAAATAAAGACTTTGACTTTGACTTTGACTTTGACTTTGACTTTGAATGTAAATAATGTACCTAACTATTATTATCACTTACAGTTTAGAAGTAGGTACCTACGTTAAAATCAAATTTAGAAATGAATTACTTAAATTAAAATTGTGAAGTTAATTAATTGTCATGCCCGACATGTGTCATGGCCATAGCATTAATAAAAGTCACGAGGATCAATCATTTTTATAACTAGCTGTACCCGCTTCTTCTTCCGCGTGGATTTAAATTTATAAGGTTTTATTATTTTATCACGGAAACCTAAGCCTTTTTCTAACATTAAAGTAGCATATATTACGCCTTGTAATATTAGCTATCTACCAGTGAAAGTCCCATCAAAGTCGGCCAAGCCGTCGTTATTTTTGTTGTAGGTACCGTGTAGGTGGGGTGTGTGTTGGGTAACCTCCTCGAGTGTCGCTCCGATTCCGATCCCGCTGCAGTCCGGGGGGAAACGGAATCGGAGCGGCCGGTACACCCTGGGCGGCGGTCAATGGCTTCCCCCTTCACCCCTTCATAGGGTTGGCATTGATCGTCGGCCAATACCCAACGTGGCGGGAACACATCGTTCTCCGTACTCCTCTGCTTTCAGAGGAGACAGGATGAGCGATGCTGTTAGTGGTGAGATGGCCCAGGGTCAGCCGGGGTGCTAGGGATATGCTCTATGGGTAACCTTACACCCCGGCGTCTGAAGACCCGAGACGGCGTGCGGTTTTAGTCGGTGCAAGCCCGACATAACCGCCCCCGCTGGCCGGCGGGGGGGTATCCGAAGGGATTTCCGCACGATAAAAAAAAAAGGTACCGTGTAGGTTGCGAGGGATATGCTCTATGGGCAACCTTACACCCCGGTGTCTTTAGACCCGAGACGCCGTGCAGTTTTAGTCGGTTCAAGCCCGACGACATAACCACCCCCGCTGGCCGGCGGGGTGGGGGGGGGGAATCCGAAGGGATTTCCGCACGAAAAAAATAATGCAATTTTTAAAAACTTTTATTTTAACGTTACAAACAGACACTTCAAGCTTATTTATTTGTATAGATGTATAGTTAGATATAGATGTAAACTTGCTGACAATCTTGATCTTGAGGATATAAAAACTAATATAATTAAGGATTATCAATCATCACCTTGACCTCAACATTCGCCAGATATAAGTATAATAAAATTATTATACTTATTTCTGGCAGTTAATATTTATATTATTAACTTACACCAACGCACTATTTTTTATTTCTATTTCGAATTTCTAACCTTTTGAGAATCTTTTTTTCCAGCTGCAAGTCCTTTTTTTTAATTGGCATTTAAAAAAACATAAACAATAATTTAAAGGATTCAAAAATCGAATGCCAAAGCTGTGCAGTGCCATTGAGCAGATGCAGCAATATCAAGGGTGCAGAATGTCAGATCAACGCAGCTTTTACGTTGACCAGGCACAGGTTTTCGGGTATTGCAACCATTGTTTAAAATGCACAAATTGAGATCGTCTAGGATTGCTACCAAGCCTACTCCAGCTGCATCACAAAGATCGGACCCCCACCTAAAGTTATGGGAGTTGAAATCTCACATTACAAGGAAGGGGCTCTCAAAGTTCTCAAATAAGTTCCTGAGTACTGGTAGGAGGTTTGGATGAGGGCGAGCAATATAAATAGAAACTATAGTAAGGTCTTTTATGGCTACTATGCTAATATCCCGCACAGGTGCAACCACAGGCAGGGACCTAAAGGGAATTCTGTTGTTTACAAGGATGGCACACCCGCCATCAGGTCTATTACATCTCAGAATATTATATTGAGGGATTCGGAAATTTAGACTTGGTTTTAGCCAAGTCTCAGCTATGCTACAAGCTAGAGGTTTATGTTTGTTTAGGAGGAAAGTGAGGTCGTACTTCTTATGAGTCACGCTCCTCACGTACCATTGAAGAAACAATTGGTTTGGAGCCATTCTTAATGTTAGCTAAAAGAGCTATGAGTTTTTTGGCAACGTTGGACGGTAGGTTAGAGCTAATGGGAGATATTAATGTAGTCAAAAGTTGTAGTAATATATCAACGATGGAAGAAGTGTTGTCAGGGAGGTGGGAAGGGGAGTTATCTAAAGTACAGTTATCTATATCTTATCGTACGAGGGGGAGGATGCAGAATGAGATTTTGATTTAAGGAATACCGTTTAACGGTATGATGTTGAAGAAGCTCCTTTAGCTGCCTCAGCGTAGATTCGAGAGACCTGAGGAACCGTTTTGCTAGCTTCAGTGTACGATATTACTCTTTCGACCATCGCCGTCTTAATGGCCCTCTGTCTACCATACTCCGGGCACACCTTGCTGTTCGCAAAGTGGTTTCCTGAGCATAATATACAGAAAGCATCTTGTTCTGATATAAAGCACCCATTACCGGGGTGATCATGACCACATTTAAGGCAGCGAGACTTGGACTTGCAGATACCCTCTACATGACCAAATCTGCAGCACTTACGGCATTGAATGGTGGGGTAAATATATTGTTCCACAGTTAAGGATGTATAGCAGCAATATACCCATTTGGGAGAGTTTGCCATCAAAAGTTAGGATGCAAGTTTCGGTGGGCTTCCATTCCTTGATTCCATCTCTCACTACTTTGCGATTAATTCGCCTAACCTTGAGGACTCGGCCGCAGCCTGGGGGAACAGTTATATAAGATTTGGCTTCATCTTCTGTCATGTCAACGGGTACCCCACTAACTACTCCCATACGTGTGACGTTGAAAGAAGGAATAGAAGCAGTATACTTAACTATTTTTAACTAGAGTGGAGTTGGCTATGAAAGCATTCGCATCCTGGTGGGAAGCAAACTCAACTGATATGCGGTTCCTGCCAACCCTTTTAACGCCAGCTTTAGAGACGTTACAGGTATTATTTTTAAGAAGGAATAGACGAAAAGTGAGAGGGTGGAGAGTTGATCCAGAGGAGGGTTGAAGTTCAACACGAGAAACGTGAACTATAAAAAAGGAGCCTTGTCGTTTGCGTTATATTTGTCACGAGCAATCTGACTTTTAGGCTACTTTGGGGGTCGATTAGGGACGGGGGTGGTTTCTACATCCCCTGGGCGTTTGCGAGATGTTGAGGCTGGGGTTTCTGCAATGCTACAGGCTACTGTAGCAAACTGAGTCAGTGTATCGGCATTAGGCATAGTCTCATTTATAAAGAAAGGAGAGGTAGAAAACGTAGGGGTGGAAGGGCAATGGATATCAGGGGTAGAAAAAGTAGGGGAGCAAGGGCGTTGGATATCAGGAGGGTCCGGCGGTTTTTCTTTATCCATTGTTATAATTCATAGGTTATAAACAATAGGGATTAATAAAAGTACGGCACAATACCTGTTACCAGTTAGTTAGGACGACACACACATTAAGTATAGTATCCAGTCACAGTAGAATGTCACTATAGTCACAAAAAACACAAAATCACCAAAATATTCTAGGCACACGTGTCGCTCAATCACACGCTGTGGCGAGAATCCTGCTGAGATGAAGATGATGACACTCTAAAATTTATCAAAACTGAATTTGCCAATTTTAACTTTGAAAGAGCACAGTAACAATAACAAGGATAACATTCTGCTTAGAAGCGGAGGACTTTATAATTATACATAGTGTGGTTATCCTAACCAAAATTCGTATAGTATGATGATTATACACACCTACTATAATAATAATAAGCACCTATAATTATAAAACATTTAGCATATTTTAGCTTTATAAAAAGTACCGTTTTTTTTTCGTGCGGAGACCCCGTCGGGCTTCACCTCGCCGAAGCTATCGGTGAGGTAGGCGTGTCGGAGTCGAACCGACTAAAACCGCACGGTGTTTCGTCACATCGGTCTGGTATGCCCTAGAAATATATCCCAGAGACCACAACCGGTCCCGGCCGGCAGTAGTGGCGACCCCGACGTCATCTTAAAGACCTAGTTTACTTTAGTCTTTAAGTGACTATTATCTAACAGAGTCACTACACAATTAGGAGTTCTAAACAATAAACTAGGACGGTTACCAGCTTCGCAATCAACCCAAACTTAAGCGTAGCGAGATTTGCCTATCCAACAATAGGTCAACGTGACCGGTCGACTTTTTCCATTGATTTTGTTTTTCGGTGATTATTCCTCGATGGTAAGACCGATCTGGACATTCGACCCCTTACGACACTCAGTAATATTTATATTTGGTCGAGATCGGTCAAACGGTCTCGGAGGAGTATCATTTGTTTGAAATGAAACTTTGAAACCAAAGACGCTTCGCTCGCCTTCGGCTCGCTACGCTTAATAACCACAATTAATCAGCGTTAACGTTCAATAAAGGCAGTTAAATGGTTCATTATATTTATGGGTAGGATTCTCGGAGCATACATCAGCACCTTACACATGTATTGTGATAAATGAAGCTAGAAAACACTTATATATCTACATTATTATGTATGCTGTGAAAATGTGAGTGACCATTTCGTTTTTCACCCCCGTAGATAAGTAGGACGCGTAATTGTAAAAGTACCTACACAAACGATAAGCGTTCGTTGTCTGAACGAGAAAGAGGGATGGAGTTATACATCCTTTAAAGCAACGTTTCCCAAAGTGGGCGATAACGCCCCCTTGTGGGCGCTGCAGGCCTAAAGATACCGGGCGGTAAGAGACCCAGAAAAAAAATTAATATTTATTTTAATAGTTATTAGTATTCCTAGATAGGTAATTTTCGTAGATAATAGACCGCGGGCAATCATGTTTTAACAAGTTTTTGTTAAATAACCCGATTTGTGCATTCCTGTATCAATCGGCTGATTCATAGAATACTTGTTCTTACTTGTTGAGTACAATTGAGCGTCGAATGAGCGTCGATGCCGCGGACAATCATGTTTTAACAAGTTTTTGTTAAATAACCCGATTTGTGCATGCCTGTATCAATCGGCTGATTCATAGAATACTTGTTCTTACTTGTTGAGTACAATGGAGCGTCGAATGAGATAAACGAGTTAATGCATGTTCGTTCTTCTTCGTGTTCCTGTCGGTGCGTGCTGCTTATGCAATCCTATATAAACAACGGAATATTTATTTTATTTTCATTTGCGGTTTCGCGCGTAATAGATAAGCAGTACTTAAGTTCAACACTTACTTACGTATTTCTTAAAACAAAACAATGTCGGAAGTAAAAAAGAAGAGACGGCAATACTCTATGGAATATATTAAATTCGGATTCATTGAAAATCCCACAAACCCATCGTCGCCTCAGTGCCTTCTATGTCTAAACACATTTTCGAATGAAGCAATGAAGCCTTCAAGACTGCAAGATCATTTGAATAAAATGCATCCAGATAAGAAAGACAAGAATGTAGCATATTTTCAAGACCTAGAGATGAAGCATAATACTCAGCCAAGTGTAGCAAAACTATTTTCGGCAGCTGCTAAACAAGATGACGAAGGACTTCGTACAATATCTCTTTGTTAATTGCTCAAAAAGGCAAACCACACAAGATCGGAGTAGAGTTAATTTTGCCAGCAATAAAGGAAGTAATAACTACTGTGCTTCATAAACCGGCCGCAGATATTATCCGAAAAATTCCTTTGAGTAATAATTCTGTGCAAAGACGAATATTGATGAAATGGCTGAAAACATTGAAGGATCATTGTGCAATCATCTGAAGACTAGTCAATTCTCAATTCAGCTCGATGAGTCCACTTTACCTACTAATGAAGAATTGTTGCTGTCTTACGTGAGGTTTATTAAACATGAGAAAATATGTGAAGAACTATTTTTTGCTAGAAATTTAGAGACCGATACAAAAGGCGAAACCATATTCAATACATTGGAAAAGTTTTGTGATGATAAAGAGATTCCCTTGAAGAATATTATATCAGTTGCTACGGATGGCGCTCCGGCTATGACAGGGTGCCATAAAGGCTTCATATCGTACTTAAAAAATAAAATTCCAGATGTACTTGCTGTACATTGCGTTATTCATAGACAACATTTGGTTGCTAGAAACTTAAGTGAACGACTATTTCAATCACTGCAATATGTCATCAAAGCAGTCAATAAAATCCGTACCAGCTCTTTAAATGATAGATTATTTCATCAGCTTTGTGTTACTAATGACGAAGATACCAACCGTTTGTTGCTTCATACTGAGGTTCGTTGGCTATCAAGAGGCAATTGTCTGACTCGATTTTATAACCTATTTGACTTTGTGATAGAGTTCTTGGAAACTAAAGATACAGAATTGCGCAACAAGCTCATTACATCAAAAAATGATATAGCTTACATGGCAGACCTGTATAAATTGTTCAACGACATGAATCTCCAACTGCAAGGCGATGAACTAAATATAATTAAAACAAAAAATGTCGTTGCTGCTTTCGCAGCCAAACTGTTTCTACACAAAAAGAATATGGGCAGACGTGAGTTTCACAATTTTCCGAATTTATCAGTATCCTGCAGTAATGACGACTTGTTTGCCTACTGCTAGCATTTTGAAAACCTCCACAATGACTTCACCGAACGATACCAGGACATTTTGAACTTGGAAATACCAGGCTGGGTGTTAGATCCGTTATAAAATGTCAACACAGCAATCTCACCTCAGCTGGAAGAAGAACTTATAGAATTGACAACAAACGAGGAAATAAAAATCAAGTTCAAAAATGGCTATCAAGAATATTGGCTACACTAACCGATCCCGCAATTATACCCTGGATTGTGGTCAATCGTTCAACGATTCTTGATATCACTCCCATCGTCATATTTGTGTGAACGTGGATTTAGTGCTGTGGCAACGCTGCTTACTAAAAAGAGAAATCGTTTGCATGTTACCGAACGTGGCGACTTGCGGCTGTTCTTGAGTAAATTGGAACCTGATATCAACAAACTTATTAAACAGCATCAGATTCATCCTTCACATTCGTTTTTATATAAGAATCGATTATGTTTGTTTTATTTTGAATAAAAGATACTCTGTCTGAATACTATAAAGTTTCGTTTCAATAATCATTCTCATTATCAGGTGTAGCCCGTAAGAGTTAACTTGAGACCTGAGCGTCGTTATGTACTACCTACTGTGCTCAGGTCTCAAGTTAACTCTTGCGGATTATAGTAAAAGTCTATTTTAGAATGAATGTTTAATCTCCGCTAATATAGCTCACAACAATTAATTAATTTAATTTGAAGTTATAGTGGTTTTTAAGTAGGTGAAAAAATGGGGGCACTAAAAATTAATTTAGTCTCAAAGTGGGCAGTAGACAAAATAAGTTTGGGAACCTCTGCTTTAAAGGTTTAATTCTGCTTGTCGAAAGGTGACAGATGGACATCTCTCTCCCGCTTAGCCGCTGCCGAAAACTGAATTGCTAAATGCGCGTCGTGGTATCTCGGCCCACAGATCATATTTCAGCATCCGAAACTAACGAATGACAGCAGGAGACGAATAGAAACAAATTGCACGACGTTCTCGGCATGAATAATAGGTATATGTATATTTATAGTTAGTCCAAAAAATTACATGCTCGCAGAAGGAGGTGGTGGCGGCCCACGCGCTCGCGCTTCGCACCATTGCCACAATCATGCTGCCGAGCGAGAGGACTCCCACCCCGATGGCTGCCACGAGGTCACACCTCGGCGCCTCCCACGCCGGGCAGTCCGCCAGCGTGTGCAGCCCTGAGTCCTCGCTCGCGTCGCAGTGATGACACTCAGGCTTTGGCTCCTTCCTGATCCGATGCAGGTGGTCCCCGAAGCACCCCTTCCCGGAGATCACCTGCGTCAGTCGGTACGAGAGGCTTCCGTGTCGCTTCTCTAGCCAAACCTCCATGATGGGCCTTACCGCCGCTATTGCGGTGTGCCCTGCGCGTGGTCGCCGAAGTCGTTCCGACCACTCCACCACGATGGCCGGGCGGAGCTGGGACTGCACGGCCTCGATTTCTCGATGCTCGGGGTTCCGTCCCTGCTCCCGCGCCTGTAGGCGAGAGTCCTTTCGCAACTGTACCAGTGGCGAAAGGGCTTTCGCCTCCAGGTCCCATGGCGGAGTTCCGGCAAGGAGCCTCGCCGCCTCGCTGCGAAGGAGATCGTGCGGTACCCGCGGATGACCCTGATGGCCATCACTCGCTGCGGAACGCGCAGTATCCGCACACTTCCAGCCTTCAGGGCCTCCGCCCATATTGGGCACCCATACAGGGCCATGGACCGCACGATACCCGCGTAGAGTCTCAGCGCCAGAGCGAGAGCTGTGCCCTTCAATTTGGGAGCCAGACTTCGGATGTGCTCTCCGAAGTCCCATCGGCCGTCGAGCACGAGCCCCAAATATTTCATTTTGGGGCTTGATGCCGAAGCGATTTCCTCCCACGATGAGACTGGATCCCTCGGGTGGCTTGCTCCGAGGCCCATGAAAGTACAGGGCCTCGGTTTTATGCAGAGTCACCTCGAGACCCAGCCGCCGGATCCGCTCAATGACTTGGGCAACCGCGGTCGTGGCCTTCAGGGTCGCATCGCGGTACGTCGCACCGCACGCCGTCACGAGCGTGTCGTCCGCGTTGCACGTGACGGCTCTAAGTAGTACCTAACTATAGAAAATGAAAAAAATAATTATTACACATTTTCAGAAGATTTGGTAATAGGCAAAGTATGCTATGGCAATGTCGGGCTTGAACCGACTAAAACCGCACGCCGTCTCGGCTCTACAGACGCGAGGGTGTAAGGTTGCCCATAGAGCATATCCCTCGCACCCACCCACCACTTAAACTTATTTTCCAAAAAGGATAACACAAACAAAGATTTTAAAGTGCATCTAAACTTGGCATTGGGTTGGATTTCAACCCTTTTTTAGGCGAACAATTAACCGATCGATAGGAACTTGGCCCCCTTTTTAACGGGTAGGTATGTTTTTGGTGGGATAAATATTAACTAAGATTGCATCTACAAACCAATTGAGAGGCTCCAACTTGACAAGTTGTTCAACATTACTATTAACAAGAAATGGGGTCAGGGCTTTTTAGCAGTGCAACTAAGTAGAAATTATCCGAATAAATAATCCCTGTTAATAATACCTAATACCTGTTATTGGTACTTGGAGTCAGTATCTTCATTAAGCAAGTTATTTAGAAGGTACGCAGAAGAACCAACCTAATGGCAGGTTGCCGATATCATGATTTATTTAAATAAAAATAGGGGATTAAGGTTCAAAAAATTGGTTTCATGTTGCAATTAGGTACCGTGAATTCCCCTAGGGGGCCATCTCCCGAGGGGGCCATCTCGAAGATGACCCAGGGTCAGTCGGGTTCGAGGGATATGCTTTATGGGCAACCTTACACCCCGGCGTTTGAAGACCCGAGACGGCGTGCGGTGTTAGGCGGTTCAAGCCCGAAATAAGCCCGCTGGCCGGTGGGGATTATCCTAGGGGATTTCCGCACGAAAAAAAAACGAAAAGGTACCGTCAAAATCTGTTGCTTTAACGTTACAAACAGACTCGACAGTTTTATTTATTTGTATAGATATCATACACAAACTGTACGTCTGCACGTAAAAATATTTTAATAAGCAGTTGATCTTTATAATAATGGACTCAGTCTTTAAATTTATCCTAACCCTATTTGGTTGAGTATAATCGGTTCATTCATCCGACCTACAATATTATAAAAACATAATGATGCGGACGTGCCGTGTAGCTAAACAATATTAACCGTGCCACACGGTTAATATTGTTTAGCTTTTGTAAATACAAGGGCCATAATATCTGTGAGTGACGGAACAACTTTGCTACTATCGTGTACAAACTTCTCTAATTAGGCTCAATTACTGTTTGAACAGGGATTTATGGGGTAAGATTACTGTCACTTGAGTCGAATCGGTTACAATTGACCTTACCTAAATTAGTAAAATAAACTAAATGATGCACAAATTCAAGGTAATCAGTAATTTCCACACACGTAGCTCTCTACTGTTTTAAGAGGCCGTTCTCCAATTTGAATGTTATTTGTTCTGTCCACTCGACCATGAGCCCGGGACAGAGCCGGAACCTTTACGACACGACTTCTCAACGTCTCAGACACCTGATATACGCAAAGAACCTACCAAGTTCCATGGGACCACTCGCTACTTGTCTTCAAAAGAGACGGTGTGCGCCTGTATTCTCTATTGACTAATGTCACATTTTACCGCCTTTACCGTGTTGAGAATTTCAAAGAGATCTTTCAATGCTTTATGCTTTGAACTTCACTAGCAGGCTACCATTAGCTCTCTGTGAAGTGAACTTGACACACTGTATTAAAAAATGTGATTTTTTGAGTGTCCGATATTTCAACAAATATCTGACACTTAAAATAACCCATGATAAATATCCCGTGGACTCTAATTGACAGTGACCATGATAAATTAAGTACCTATATTTTCATGGTCTATACTTATAAAAAAAAGTTTTTACCTAACGTTTTGTGTCTTCTCATCGAGTTGAATAAAATCTAATAATGATAATAAACATCTGAAGAGCAAACATCATTTTGTTCCGTGTGAAATACTCGGACATTATTCGAAGAAAATCTACATCATAAAGAAACACGGCACTGAAGCTTCCTTTAACGATAACAAATCAAAACCTTGGGGCCTAGACAAAGTGACATTCTACTAGTGGAATTGCAAGCGGAGCGAACCTTCAAAGTCCGAAATGTATGGGAGTGACATTATTTATCGACATGTCACGTGTAACAAATAATGCCACTCTCATACATTTCGGACTTTTGAAGGTTCGCTCCGAAGCGATTCCAAACAATGCCCCTTTGACCCCCTTGGTCTGGTCTGACACACAACTCGATAAATAATACGAAATATATAAGAGGAACAAAAATCCATGTGATATTGGAATGGATATGACAACATGATTAGTTAATAGATATTTGTCGATCCCAGTATTTATCCTGATTGTGGCGTACGTTTAAATGTATTGTTAATAGTATATAAATACTAGTTAATAAACTTTAAATAGAGTGTACGTGACTGCAGTCAGGATGATGACTAGTTTTTTGAGGGCCCAGTTTGCAATAGATTACGTATATTTGGGTAGGTAGAGCAATGGGCGTCGGTATACTTATAGACTAGTTCACAAGTTCAATAAGATGTTGAATTATAATAATATAATATGTTAAGTGCAGAAAATTTAAACTCGCTTATAAAGAATTGCAAAAGTAACATGCAATTAAAGTAAGTTTAAATTTGATTGGTTGTAAGGAAATTGGGTATATGACCTCATTGTTTAGAGCCCTATCAAGATCTTCTGCGCTCAATCCAGCCTCACGTGGAAACGTGGGTACACCTGCTAATTGACGGACGAGGCTCTGGCGTTAGCATTTCTCTCGAGTCAGTCGAGGCAGTCGCTCCCGTGAAGGCCACATGAGGAGTATAAAGCGTACAAGACCGGACCCCAGGGCTCCAAAGTGCAAGCCTTGGATGTAACTGAGAAACCAGCTGTGATGATGATGGTGACGGAAATTGGACCTAATATATTTGAATATAGGGACCCAAACTGTAACCGTAATAAAGTGTTTTATCACTGTTTTTTGAAACTGTTTTAGAAAAAACCCATTTATAAAGGTAACAGATACGAAAGTGTACCATATTCAAAGTGGTACCTACGTTTTATATGTGTTAATAAGTGTAACAGAAATAACATCCTAAAGTACATGGGGGTGTACAAAATACCTTTTTTAAAAATTTAGATTATAAATATAATAGGATATTAAATTTGGCATTGTAGCATTTCGGTTAACATTTATTAACACTGTTAGCAGATTTATATCTGTTACGTATACAATAATATAACGGTTACACGATTAACAGATTCAATACCACATTTATAAGTGTCACACTTTCATTCTGTAACCTTTTCATAGTGTAACCCATATAATTTATGTAACCTTTATGAATGTGTTTAGTCCCCGTTTGAATCTTGCAGGTTTCGACTCTCGGCATTTCATGTCTCATTACATCCGATTTACAAATACATACATGGGCACATTACACCCATGTACGCATACCAGAGGATGTTACAAAATGTAGATATAATAGTAGCTATGAGTCTATAAGACAGTGCAATGTATCTACTTTAGATTCATTGAGCAACAGTTTGTGCCTATTGAAGATAATTGATGCAACATCTGCCATGGTATTCTGACTCTTACAGAATACCATGGCTGGATTGCAGCACAACTTATTGATATTAATTAAATCTATTCAGTTTTTTTAAAGATTGTGAATCAATGAAATAAGAGCGATATCACAACAACGTTAAAGTAACAATTTTTCAATGAATGCATACATACGGTACTTACAAGAAAAAAATCAATTTTTTAAACTATTGTCTCTATCTTCGGTATGTTTGAATTAGGTAATCTCTGGAACGATTGGCCCGATTTTGACGGGATTATCAGTGGTAGATAGTTAATATGACAAGGCGTAACATAGGCTACTTAAATTTTAGAAAAAGAATTAGACTTCCGCGCACTAAAATCAAATCCCAGATGTAAGTCCACGTGGGCGAAGTCGCGGGCACAGCTAGTGTTATGAAATTATTGAATAAAACCTTTGGAATTTTAAGGTTGTTCGAAAGTGGCGAAAGATCTCAGCATACTCCTAGAAATTTCCCGGTTGCGTCCAAAGATTCCACTATGAAAGCCCGGAGCCCGCTTATTATTTTTGACGGTCATCATCATCATACGAGCGCCTATCACGGTCCACTCTCCTGCTCCTCCTTTCCTCCTTTCCATTATTTGGATTACCTTGGTTGTTACTAGGCTTTGTCTAGGCCCCCCCAACTCCGAGAGAAATGCTTACCCTAGAGCCTAGTCCATAAATTAGTGAAGATGTGTACCTTTTTTTTTTTTTTTTTCGTGCGGAAATCCCTTCGGTTACCCCCCCGCGTGCCAGCGGGGGCGGTTATGTCGGGCTTGAACCGACTAAAACCGCACGCCGTCTCGGGTCTACAGACGCCGGGGTGTAAGGTTGCCCATAGAGCATATCCCTCGCACCCCGACTGACCCTGGGCCATCTCCGGTTTCGAGATGGCCCCCTCGGGTTTGGGAACCACGGTGTCCCCGTCTTGCCCCGGTTTGGGGGAGGGGCGCTAGTCGCCCCACCGTCCCGGCCTGCTTCTGCAGGGGTGACAGGCGGCCTCACCCGCCACCCCCAAGCCTGAACTCATGGAGGACGGAGGTCGTTAAGCGACCTCCGGCGCCTGAGTCGCCTGCGACGCGCGGCGAGCAAGTTGCGGGCTCGGCGGCCCGGGAGAGTTCTAAATCTCTCCCGAGCGCGCGCCGCCATATCCTTCGCAAGCATTACATGCTCGCAGAAGGAGGTGGCGGCGGCCCACGCGCTCGCGCTCCGCACCATTGCGTGCAGCCCTGAGTCCTCGCTCGCGTCGCAGTGATTGAAGATGTGTACCTAACGACTGGCAGGTAAAGTTGGATTAGGTCTTGAAAATCTAAATGAGGTTCCATACACCCCTAATAATCCCTAGTAAAATCTTCCAATGGACCTACTTATTAACTGTGTACGACAATAGCTACACATATCCAATTATGTGTACCTAAATGCATTTGCCATAATGATGATATGAACAAAGCTTTTTGTACCTGGTACCTGCAAGAACAATATAAACAATACCAAAGCTTCATCAAATTCGTAAAAACAAAACGTTACCAAAGTCCGTTAGTTTTGCCTTCAGTCTTTAGTTACATAATTATTATGCAGCCCTAGCCTTTGAAGTAATAGCAATAACTCATAATTAGAAACATGTCCAACTGTTAAATACTAGGTTGAATGTGACATTGAAGAACAATGATTAGTGGTCTTTATCCGGCTTAGTCTACAAAATATAGCCATACATATAAAATGTAGTTAGGTGCAATATTGCCTAAATAATTCATTGTAATCCATTAAACTCATTGTACAATCGCTACCGGGTTCAATAATAATTGTACTATGTACATGACCTTCGTGTAATTTCAAGCAATAATAGGTACGGTACGGCGGGGGTGTGTGTTGGGTAACCTCCTCGAGTGTCGCTCCGATTCCGATCCCGCTGCAGTCCGGGGGGAACGGAATCGGAGCGGCCGGTACACCCTGGGCGGCGGTCAATGGCTTCCCCTTCACCCCTTCATAGGGTTGGCATTGATCGTCGGCCAATACCCAACGTGGCGGGAACACATCGCTCTCCGTACTCCTCTGCTTTCAGAGGAGACAGGATGAGCGATGCTGTTAGTGGTGAGATGGCCCAGGGTCAGCCGGGGTGCGAGGGATATGCTCTATGGGTAACCTTACACCCCGGCGTCTGAAGACCCGAGACGGCGTGCGGTTTTAGTCGGTGCAAGCCCGACATAACCGCCCCCGCTGGCCGGCGGGGGGGTATCCGAAGGGATTTCCGCACGATAAAAAAAAAAAAAAAAAAAAAAGGTACGGTACGGCGGGGTACGGCGCGGTACGGTGGTCGGGGTGCGAGGGATATGCTCTTATGTGCAACGACCCGAGACGGCGAGTGAGGTTTTATTCAAGCCCGACATAACCGCCCCCGCTGGCCGGCGGGGGGGTATCCGAGGGGATCACCGCACGAAAAAAAAAGGTATGGTACGGTAAGGTAACGCTTGAAGTTTGAACAAATAAATAAATATTGATTTATTTATATTATATTATATTGAATTACGGGGTATATAGCTAAAAGTCATCGTATTAGTGCCGGCAGAAGCGAAAACTTGAATATTAACGTTGTGCATTTTTGATATTTTGGAATGGTTAGGGAATAATTTTGCACGAATTGCTTTAATTATCAGTATAAAAGTACTATCATTTATGTGGTAATTATACAATATTCATTTAATGCGCTAGCGTGCACAAACATGAGAATTTATATTACATAAAAAATTGAACACTTCAGAACTATTACAATTATTTTATATTAAAAAGTTTATCTCTCAGAAAAATCAACTTCCATCCATAATTTCAACGACTTTTTAACCATCATTATTACCAGAATCATCATCGCCAATATTTTTATAAAGTACTCTCTCATTTTCTTTCGCTATTTCTTCGTCACTTTTTTCATTAATAGATGCACTTTGTTTAATTTCCATTTTATATCAATAGATTTATGGCACAAAATAGAATAAATATTACAAAAAGTTATATGATGACAAAAAGTGTTTCTTGGGCCTCGGTCGGAATCGATCTCAGTCTTGACGACGTCACCGACCAATCATTAGACGAACGCGCTACCAAGGCTGTTAAGTATAGTGTGAAATTAGCGCTTCTATATTTGTTGTCTTACGACCAGGTCACGTGTTTACTGATGCGAGTTTAACCTTTTTTACCCATTACAAAAAAAGTGCACAACGCCGCTAAAGAAGTTTTCACTTCAAAAGTCATTGAGGAGAGGAACCCACCACTCCCATCAAAACGAACCTTCCTCATAGGAAATCTATGCCTTAACAAATTACAACTAAAAGAATTGCCAAACAGAGCTCCACAGAGTAAGTAAAAAGGGCTACGTAAACTTAATTCACCTGAGCTAGGTGCATTAAATACACTTTTAGTAAACACCTGCGTGTATTGTGGCAGGCACCTCCAAAAGTCGTAACCATGTAGTATTCCCCTGGTTAGAAGTAAAACTTCGACACATATTTCGCCTGTATACGAGGCATATTTTGGACCTATTGGCTGGTATTCTTTTCTAGTACAATTCGTTAAGGGTTATCTTTAACTGTTGCTATCGTGGTGACTGAAAATCGAGGATGCGTCCTCGTGGGTAATCCTCTCCTTAATTATATTTTTAACTTTATAGTTCAAAAATTCTAAGTTATTTGTCAAAAAGGTTGAATAATTCTGTTCTAGATTGTATGTTCATGGTCATTCGGACGCATCTTGGACATCCGTAATCTGTAACGTTACCAACATTAACTAAACCCAAACTAAATTGTGGGTTTAGCTCAATCAACGATCCCAAATTTTTTTTACTTCGGCCTTAAATTATTTACATATATTCGTTTTAATTTAATATTCGATTATCGATAAGGTAAGAAAAAATCTATGTCATTTAAACTAACCTACGTTAGATACAAACTAGAATATCACGGATATTTTAGTTTTTATGCCCACCGATATTTCTTTGATGTCCGTGTCTATGAGATAATAACCTGTTTGGCCTTCATTAGTTAGCTTCCAAATAAAAAAAGGATGCTATGCAATATTTTATATGAAATTTGTTTATAGATAACATAACATAACTTCACGCCTGTATCCCCGAAGGGATAGGCGATTCACACCCACATTGTTTATAGATAGATATGCCAAAAAAATTACGGGTAATTTTGGAGAAAGTAAGTACTTAGGTATTGTCTGTTAAAAAACTATCAATAGGTACAACCTTAGTCGGTTCAAGCCCGACATAACCGCCCCCGCTGGCCGGCGGGGGGGTATCCGAGGGGATTTCCGCACGAAAAAAAAAAAAAAAAAAAAAAGGTACAACCTTTTATTGTCTTCATCATAATATGAGGCCCATAACCTCAATAGATTGAAAGACTATCTCAACTCTGATAAAAATAAGCACTTTCTAATTGTATGTTTTAGTGATTGTGTTCCTAACTGTCCACCAATATTCCGAACGAGGCCTTCAAAATTGTAAATATCCGTGACAAAGACTTCGAAAGGCACTCAAACCGAAACAAAATACTTAATGACTAGCATCGCCACACGGTTCCACCTGCGTAAGTTCTGATCCCATTGGAATATCGGAATAGCCTATTTCACTCAAGGACAATGTAGCATTCTAATGGTGGAAGAATTTTTGAAATCGGTTCAGTAGTTTTTGAGTTTATTCGTTACAAACTTACAAGTGTAGAAGAACTGTGCAGTAGCTGAATAAATAAATATTTAATGCTGGATTTAAATATAATGTTCTGCCCGTTAACTATTGAAAATATGTTTTGAGATATGCCATTGTTAACCACAGCGATATTGGTGTTACGGAAGCATAGAATTATTTTTGGTTTATAGTTGTTGACCGCGACTTCGTAGTCTACTACGACATCACGTTTAAGTGTTTTGCCCTAGATAAACCAACAACCGGAATCATTAATATATTATATTCTTGTCCAGGTCATGGTCTAGAGTGCCAAAATCCAACTGAATCTCGCCAGCATTTCGATTGCTTACGTAAAAAAAATATTTACAAACTAAAATTGTTTGATAGATTACATTTAAAAAAAAAAATGTATTTATTTCTTTATGATTACTTCTCATCCTTTATGATTGATGATCAATTTGCATTACATACTGAATTCTAAATTAGGTTATATAAACTTAATATCGTGGTCATTATCAAACCAACCACAGGCATTTAGTGTTTTTGTGCGCATACGAATTATATCTGCTGCCCGAAACTAAATAAAAAAGCGGCCAAGTGCGAGTCGGACTCGCCCATGAAGGGTTCCGTAGCAGCAAGTAACATAATAATGTTTTTTTAAATATTTATATTTGAGTTGATTGAATGAAAGGTAAATTGCGGTTTACGATTTATGACGTATGAAAAAAACGACTTACTAGATCTCGTTCAAACCAATTTTCGGTGGAAGTTTACATCCTATATTTTTTTAGTTTTATCATTCTCTTATGATATTGTCGGAAGTTTACGCGAATTATCATTCTCTTATTTTAGAAGTCACGCAAGTGTCTCTCGCGCAAACTATTCAGTTTAGAAAAAAGATTTTAGAAACCTCAATATCATTTTTGAATACCTTTCCATAGATTACGTACCCACATGTATTGGTTTGGAGAAAAATAAATTTTTGAGTTTCAGTTCTAAGTTTGGGGAAACCCCCAAAATGTATTGTTTTTTTTTCTATTTGTTCTTATAGTTTCGGAAAAAAGTGGCTGTGACATACGGACGGACAGACAGACAGACATGATGAATCTATAAGGGTTCCGTTTTTTGACATTTGGCTACGGACCCCTAAAAACTAAATCTCTATCGTTTGCTCAAATGTAACGATAGAGATTAGATTAGATTAGAAACACATCAATTATTTAACCTATCGCAGGCCACTGCTGAACAATAGCCTTACCACACTATGTCCACGCCTCCGCTTACTGCACCTAAGGAAGGCTAGGTTAAGAAAGTAATTGCGATGAAATTTAATCAAACTGAGCTGAGGTATATATACCCTGCCTGTGTGACTAACTACCCACCGCAAGCGTTTGCTATTATTATTTTTAAATAAGTTTATAGAATGACACCGTGTGCTGAATAAAAAAAAACAACTATAAACTCAAGGTCTAAAGTTTATTCTTTGTGGACATATATTTAATATGTGCGGCACAGACCGACATGGGTGATGATTTGACTCAGAATTCGTTGATGTGATGATTTAACACCATTTACTTAATGAGCAGAAGCTTATTATTTTTATTTATGACATTGTTTGACTAGCAAGTTTATCCGTAACAATAACATTTATTTATGTATTTTGACGAATTTTCTAATTTTATCCATACATCTCACTACTACATAAATGCAAATTATGTTCGAAAAAAAAAAAGGTACTCACACCCAGCCCCTCCCCCAAACCGGGGCAAGACGGGGACACCGTGGTTCCCAAACCCGAGGGGGCCATCTCGAAACCGGAGATAGCCCAGGGTCAGTCGGGGTGCGAGGGATATGCTCTATGGGCAACCTTACGTCTGTAGACCCGAAACGGCGTGCGGTTTTAGTCGGTTCAAGCCCGACATAACCGCCCCCGCTGGCCGGCGGGGGGGTATCCGAAGGGATTTCCGCACGAAAAAAATAAAAAATAAAAATTACTCACACCCAGAACGGCTGAACATTATGGAATAGCACATAAAGTACCTTTTTAACCCGATAGTAAAATGAGACCAAATCACCTTTTTTTTCTTTTTTTTTACTTAGGGAATGCTGGTCTCAACTCAAATAGATACGCTGATCAGCGAGTACGAACGAGAACATTGTATGAATTCTGTCATACAACACGGTATACTATTGACCAATTAATTAGATATGGTATTTACATCATTTGAATAGAAGATGCTTTACACCGATTTGTGCATCTCTTTATCATGATAAACAGTTTCATAAAGTAAAGATTCATCGTTGAATCTTGATTGGTGATTACTAGGAACATTCTCTGCAGATGCAAGTGATTTTATTGTGACACTGATACAACACAGAAGCTGATAGAGCACAACCAAGAGAGTGCGGACACATAATATATTATAATAATACCTGTTACTCGCGGCTCTGCCCGCCTGAAATGCTGAACCCGTTCCTGCGACCCACAGGAACCTATTCCTGGGATAAAAAGGAGCCATGTGCTATCCCACGCTAAAAGCTATCTCTGTGCCAAACATGCAGATCCATTTCAGCCGTTTCCGCATGAAAGAGTTACAAATATCCATTCATGCAACCATAGCTACCGCATATAAATTTGTTTTTATTATAACGTTTATGGAAATAAACGAATTTTATTTATATTTTATATTTGCATAGGCACATTCATCCACTATATATACATCTATCTATCTATCCATCTATCTATCTATCCATCCATCAATACATACATCCATTCATCCTCACAAACTTCATATCCGTCTATTATATTATAAAATTGTAAATTAGTTGTGTCTATACATTGGAGATAATAAAAAAAACTTACGTTAAATGAACGATTCTGGACAACCAATTTTGGAATTCTTGTCGGTTTGTACGCGATGGATACAAAAACTACTGAACTGATTTTGATGCATTATTTTCTATTAGAAAGGTCTTGTTTAGACTTAAAATTTATACTATGTTTGTGACTAATAAACGCGGGCATCAGCTAAGTATTCATAATATTTGTAGGATTTTATGATGCGGATAAAACATGCGTTAGTAAAGGTGTTTAGGTGCGTTTTGCGTACAGTTAACAACCCGCTAATGTAACTGCAATATTCGCCGCCTGCTTATATTCCCTACCACAATACGATATAATTTATTGCTTTGTTGCAAAACCATACATTTTATTAATTACAAATACAGTTCTTCGTGAAAGAGGACGACCAGGCTCTGGCGCAGATTTCTCGGGGTTGAGAGGTTAGATGATAGTCGCTCTCATAAAAGCCGCATAAGGCAAATCAAAAGGAGATGGAGAAGGAGTAAGCGGACCTTGGATTCTAGAGAGCTCGAATTTAATTGGGAACAACGCTAAGATGATGATGATGATGACAGTTCTACATGGAGAAAGGAATGGCCAATCAAAAGTAACAATAAAATTTGATGTAAAATAAAAGGCCGAAACATGTTTTATGTTGTGTTGTGTGTTCATGTTCAGTTCGGTCTTAAAAAATTACAGTTACCTATGAACATTTAAAAAAATATATATATATTGTGATTTTGTGTTATAATAGGTCACCTATGAAATTACCGAAATTTTCTTACAAATTCATGAGTTCGTTATTCCTGTAATTTAAAAGCTATTTTCATTATTTATATTTTGTTTGAAAGTTGATTTCAGGATTTTACAACTCTGTATTAAATTTTGTTTTTATTGGCCGCTTGATAAATTAATTCGATCTTCAAAAACAGTATGTACTTCCTAAATGCTATCCATTTTGATGATAAATTTCGTATTACTTAACAGCTGTCACTTTTCAAAAATGTAATAAAAGTTGCTGTTTGTTAGCTTAATGTTGTCTCATTCATACACAACAAAAAACATCAAATTTGGATATGTCATTCCTAAAAAAAATGCAAAAATGTTAGTACTGAAAATTGGGTTTCCTCCAATTTCTTCAAGAAAAACGGCAATTTCATTTGTAACGAGCTAATATGTTACTTAAAATATTCTGCTTTTTCCCGAGTCTGTGTCCGCTATGTCACTATCTCAGACTAGAAGAATATCATCTTTATATCCGTATTCTTTTAGTCTGATGTCGCTGTATCGATTTATCTTAGATCTACGGTTATGTCAGACGCGGTACAACTCAAGGGCTCATATTTTTCCCACATTTTTTTTCTGTAAAGAGTACTAATAACCGAAATTACTTGTATTCCTACTAATCCCTCCTGCTAAGCTAAATTGCTTGTGTTAAGAGTAGGTTCACGTCGGTAATGTAATAGCCAGGATTTGAGACCTATCGATCGTAAGGCCGACTCCGTAACCACTAATCTGCACTATGTCACAAGTTACCTTATTGTTAAGTTTTATTAGGATCGGTTTGGAGCTACGGCCACGCAAGGGGATAGACAGATCAAGCCGAGCCATGATCAACGCACGTGGCAATGCGCAGGAACATGTGACTTTTCAGTACTGCTATTTTTAGCTTTTTTACCTAAAAAAAAGTCACCCTAATGGCCGAATGGCGGCAGCGCGTAACTCTATCATTAGACCAAACGAGACGTTCGCGTGTTTTGTGCGCGCTTCTCAGTTCTCAGAAGGGAATGGAGGTTTGTTTGTCTTACCTTTTATAATGATTTGTTGTGTGTAGTTATTGGCTTTGTTATCACTGGATTATAAAAAGAAGGAAACACGTGTGCGGGTATAGCATTCCGATTCTTTACATTGCGACAAAAAAAGGAAGCACCGAACCGCTTGGATCAAGACGATATTGTTTCCACTGTTCTGGATAGGAAGGGATATGATGAGATTTGTTGAAAGAGTTCATCAGAACACTCGCCGTGGTCCTCTACCACAGTGAATATCTACCACGGTAAACTGTTACCAGAGAGGCTACGTCTCTATGCAACTGCAACTGTTTTGGGTTACCTAATTGTATTGTCCGCATATCTCTCTGATTAATAGAGAGCACTATGGAGAGATAGCGAAGGGGTGGGCCAGCGGGTATGGAAGAAAACCTCTATTAATTCAAATCGAACGAATTCTGCACGAGATGGTACAGTACATATACGTACAAACCACAGTTTAGTTCAACGGATTTTTACTAATGAAATGCAGCCTCAGTGTCCTGCGCTTTCGGTTCGGAAATCTAAGCACAATTTGTCTGTGTTTGCAAAAATACACCATTCGTATGTTTCTGTAACAAAACTCGAAAGAGTAAGCAACCGATTGCCTTGAATTTCTATTACTTAGGTCCCTAATTTATAAGATTTATGATTAAATACATTATTGGTTACAGGTACCTCAAAAGAGATGGCCCAGGGTCAGTCGGGGTGCGAGGGATATGCTCTATGGGCAACCTTACACCCCGGCGTCTGTAGACCCGAGACGGCGTGCGGTTTTAGTCGGTTCAAGCCCGACATAACCACCCCCGCTGGCACGCGGGGGGGTATCCGAAGGGATTTCCGCACGATAAAAAAAAAAAACAAAAAAAGGTACCTCAAAAGAAAAATGGCTCATGGTATTGCAATGTTTTTAGGGTTTTGTACCTAAAGGAAAAAACAGGACCCTGTTACTAAGGCTCCGCTGTCCGTCCGTCGATCTGTGACCAGGCTGTATCGCATGAACCGTGATGGTTAAGCAGTGAAATTTTCACAGATGATGTATTTCTGTTACCGCTATAACAACAAATAGGTACTAAAAAACAAAATAAAATCAATGTTTAAGGGAGCGCCCATACAAAATTCGTAATTTTTTTTGCTCGTTTTTGCTCGATTTTGATAACGGCAACAGGTAGATAATGCAGAGCCCTCCGTGCGTGCACTTGGCCGGTTTTTTACCGTATGCACCTTAACGAGCATGTGTATAACTTACCAATGTTATATTGCAATCAGGTGAATAACATAATGACACAGGAATGAATGCATAGAGGATAAACAGAAAAAGAAATAAAAATTACATAAAGAAAAAAAATTGGTTATTTAAAATATAAAGGTAGATAAATATAAAGGTAAAAGTATGTCTAATAAAGAAACCAATCATAACACTACTTGCATAGTATAACCCTTCCACGCGCACAGTAGGTACTGTTCACAATTATTTTTTTCAGCCAACGTAAGTTTGAGTTAATTAGAGCTTTGGCTGTAGATAACATTACACATATATGTTAAAAGGCTAGCGATTTGTACAGACATAAAGAACTTAGCACTTAGCTGTCTCTATTTTCAAACATGGAATTTAGAACTTCGCAAAAGATAATGATTATCTTAATTTCGGAATGACTATTCGGATTAAACTCATGAAGGTTCCTCACGATACAATTTGATTGTCCAATCAGATTTGCCAATTTCAATTCCAATTTAGAATTTCCAATTTCAAAATTGGTAAATCGAATCTTCTATCCACACGAAACATTTTGATTGTCAATCTAGTCAGAGTGGTCATAAAGTTGTATCAAATCAAATCAAATTTTATTTGCATAAAAACATGGTATAGATAAGCTTTAAAGTTCACAAAATTGAGCATGCATGTTTTTCCAGTGGTGTACTATCGCACAAATATTATTTCCTATCAACAGTATCAACGCCTTTGTTCAAGAAATTCAAACATTGGTATTTTATTGAAAATTCGTACACACATAGCAAGACAACTCTTATTATATTTGGTGGACTTCGGGATATCACTCAGCACAAGCCTATAGGGATCTCTATATCGTGTGGAAGACCCTTTATAAGTGTGGTGTAGTCCGCGTAGTGACTGAGGTGGTCAATGCGTTAACTACCAATGCTTTGAGAGTCGTGTAAGTTCTAACCCTACACGAAATGGCTATATTATTTGTATTAAATTATTTGTGTCTTTTCAGATAAATAAATATGTAAAAATTAATAAAATGTGTTATCTAGGTATCCGTTATTTCAATGATTGTGAGGTTTCTGCGACTCAGAGAACCACACTCTAGTGCAGAAGTGTTTTTACAAATAAAGAAACAATGCAAGATAACCCTTTGCCCCTGTTAATTTTGGTGCTGTTACTTATGAGTACCAAAGACATGCGTTAGTGTCCCGTAAAAACGTATCTACTAACTAAATCACTTTCAGTGGATGGGCGGTCTAAATGGAATACGGCCCATGGTTTCTAATTATACTACCCATCCCCACTAATAGCCACTGGGAAAATCGAAAATCGCGAAGTAAAAAGCAACTAAGCTATTCGAAACAGAATTCAAAACGTTGGGAATTATTGAGGAATTGGTAGGTAGATATGTGTAGTTCGTTTAAAACCTTAAAGTTTCATCTTCATCGTGCATTAAATATATCGACTGGGATATAATTGAAGAACCATACCTTCCTACTGTTATGTTGTTATAAATAGTTTTTAATAATGATCAATAAATAAAACCCGCTCCTAACACAAGCAATTTAGCTTAGCTGGAGGGGTTAGGGTTAGGGGGACTATTAGTAATTTCGGTTACTAATATTCTTTAAAAAAAAAATTTGAGCGTGAAAAAGTGATGGTCCGTTCCGATTTTAAGAACCTTGTCGGATTCATGAACTTGACGTCCTGTTTGAATTTGGACTGTAATAAGCTTGATGGCCTAAAAAAAATAGTTATTCTGGTTGAAGGTATTATCTGTAGGTGTCTACTACATACGACATAACAAATCATACGTTGACTGTTTGGTTTGCTAATACCGTAAACTCATTGAAAACTTACGAGTACCTACTTGCCTTCGCTGGTCGCATACATGTCATGTTTATTGATCAAAAAATAAAAATAATGTTATCTGTGGCGTGGTGTTACTTAAGGGTAGATCTTAAGTAATACCAGGCCATAGATAAAAATAATAAATGGTACAACGTTTACTATTGTTATTCTAAAGTGTTGTGTGATGTACCTAAATAGGATTCTTATTTTTTTTTCTAATGAAGTGCCTTAATTATATATGTAGAAAAGAACTAGCTTCGAATAACGTTATTTTGCTACTAAAATATAGTTATGTCTTATTCCAAAACTATCTGAAACTATTGTTATTCCAAAGTGTTGTGTGAAAATAGGATTCTTATTTCTTTTTCTAATGAAGTGCCTTAATTATATATGTAGAAAAGAACTAGCTTCGAATATATTTATTTTGCTACTAAAATATAGTTATGTCTTATTCCAAAACTATCTGAAAACGCTTCGATAAATCACATTTATTTTCATAATATTTTACAGTCCCAACCGAGTATTAAACATTTAAATTTGTTGTTGACTTACAAATCAATGCAATTATTGTCGCTTCAGTGTTCGGAGAAAGTAGAAATTGTAAGCATCAGCTGAGTGCCTGTGCCTAAACACAATGCGAGTGTGTGCGGTGACAGGGCATAAACTCTGTACCTCTACATTTAAATTTATCTAAACGAATATGCAAGTATAATCATTATTAAAATATAGAAAATACGCTTACCTTTCTCTTGTTAACTTGTAAAACAATCACAAATAATGTATTGCATACGACACTAACTGCGTACTAGTAAAACGCTGCACAATATCACTAAGATTCTCAAATTATAATTGAAAATCAATTCAATTTGGAACGCAAAAATATATAATAACGCTTAGTACAATGACATTCACTTATTCGCCGAAAGTTAATAATTTTGAATTTTCATTGACTGTTTCGCGTTCGAATAGCAGATCGTCGGCCCGTATCACGCACACCCGGCGCTTGTTGGCGCGCAACGTTGTACTGAGACTGGAGCGGCGAAACAACACCACTACGGACTCAGGGAGCGCAACCGAAACGTCAGCTGTCTCACAGCTGAAACAATTTTAGAGATCCGTCCCTTTAAAACATAATGTTTGTTATTATTTGAATTGTTGATATAACTTTCTACCTATAACAATAATAATTGAAACTGGTATTCAATTACAAATAAATTGAGTAGATTGTTTAATTACAATTTACTGTGTACGATTGCAACAATCTTTAACTTTTATCTAGTTAATTATCAGTGATATGACATGTATGTGTAGAAGATTATGGTACGAAAATTAAAGCAACTCATACGAATTTAAGAACTACGTACTATACTTATTTTTTAAGATAGATTTAAGTATTTATTGGTTTGCAATAGGTACACCATCGTACTACATTTCTGTTTTATAACACCTCAAAAAACTCATAATTAAAGGAGATTTATCCCGACTATTTTTTTTGTGCCCACGCGCCTTTATCAAATGTATAGCAATGAAAAGTCTCGTCTGGATTTTGCGATATTGCAAATAGTACTATTTAATATGTTAATGCAAAACTACGAGCACCGGAAAAACCACTCTCTCTCTCTACGAATGAGTAATTTAGTTGATTCACGTAAGCAAACATATAAGTATTATTATTTCTAAGAAACCATTTCTAACTTACTGGTATTAGATACTTAGACTTTCCAAGCTTAATATGTTACTTTTTTAAGCTTGGAAAAACCCGGTTGTGTTCACCTGTATAACGCGCTTGTTATCTAGTAGTCTATCTAAGTATACCTACTTATATAAAATTGTTAATAACTTGTGTCTGTACGTAGAAGATATAAAAAAAATCGTGGGTTATGTTAGATGAACAATTCTCAACACAATTTTTATTATTTGGCATTCTTATTTGTTTGTACGTTTATCTGTTTATCCATTTGTTCGCGGGCATCAGCTAGTCCAAAATAATAATCTAACAATAAATAAAAATATTTAATGTCTCAACTTACTGACAATACTTACAACTAAGAATCCTTTTATGGCATCTTCCTTCTAGACAAAAATTCAGTATTCTAATAATTTATCTGAGTCAAGAAAAAGTTTATTACTGTCAATAAACTATACAATATGTAACTGTACGGAACCATTCTTGAATATACTTTTACACATAAAAAGTTTTTGACATCTGTTACTCTCTCTACTCATGCGCGGAAGTAATGCATAAAGAGCGCATGCGTTCCCCTCCAACAGCTAAACATAGACAAAGTGTGTAAAGAGCAAATTAAAATGAACTATTTGTACATTACTGTAGCGATCTAGAACAATGGCGAAGCTATGAATCAGCTGTTTATGTCTAATGTTCTAATTACATATAAATGTGTTTGTTAAATCGATTAAGTACAGGACGATGTAGAATTACGTTTTTCATGTAATTGATTTATACCTATAGTATAATATATATATGTATATTTCGATAGGTAAAATTGAATCGTTGACGCGTATTCGTCATATGCTTGCTTGCAGCTTACATCAATATATGTATAATAATCTATGAAAACAATGTAACTCTCGTTGTACGGCTCGGGGGCTGACTTGCGGCATGCGGCACAGAGGCGTAGCTTCATAGACGCGTATTCGTCATTCGCAGTTTAGTTTCCTGAGCCTAACGTATAGGCGTAGTAACTATTTAGTAATCTGTGGTATAGGCTCAGGAAACTAAACTGCGAACTAGTTATTTTCTTATGAATTCTACTTTTTATACCTGACTGAAGATCGTTAAATCGTAATTTCGGATATATTCGTGATCAAAAGCCAATCAACGACCCCGGAAGTCTCGAAAACAATACCCATATTGACTTTATATTGAAATTATAGTCTGCCCTCTTTTAACGTGTAGCTATATCTATACAAATAATTAAAATTGAAGTTTCTGTTTGAATATTAAAATAACCAATTTTTAATGACTGCACATGAATGTATACACGATACTTATAACAAAAATACCATTTTTATAATTTTTGTCTGGATGTCTGTCTTTATGTCTGTTTGAAAGAGGTAATCTCTTGAACGGCGGGGCCGATTTTGACGGGACATACGCTGGCAGATAGGTAATGTTACAAAGCGTAACATAAGCGCCTTTTATTGTAGAACAGAATTAGGACAGGTTTCAGGAGAACAGGTTTCGCGCAAAAGAATTAAAACCCTAAAATCTAAATCCACGCGGAAGAAGTTGCGGGCACAGCTAGTGGTATCAACAACCGAGAAAACCTATTATATGATACCCATATAGATTTCATTGAAAATTTCGAGTCTGCCATCTTTTATCGCGAAATGGATAGTAGTTTGACGACCACAGTTGCTTAGCGGTAGTGCGTTCGACTGCTAAGTCAGAGGTCACGGGTTTGATTCCCTCTCAGTGCATGAATATGTCTATTTGCATTGGTCTGATTTCTATAATTTAATATGTATATATATACAAAAGAAAATGTATATAAGTATGTTGACCCATAACACAAGCTAGTTAAGCTATGCTTACATTAGGTCTGGTGCTATTTAGAGCAAGCTGCACAAAATTTGCATGTTTGTTTTCACATGTAGTAACCGAAGATTTCGGGTGGAACATTCTATGCAGAGTCATAGTTACGCAAACTCTTCTGTCTAGGGCGTCTAGTTCGATCTGAGACCACTTGAGCACGCCGAAGGTGTACAACAAGACGGGCATCACCCAGACGTTGAACGCCCGTGCTTTATTCACGCCAGATAAAAGGCTGTTCCACAATTTCATCAGACGCTCACAAAACACGTCATTATTAAATAAATAAATTTGTAATAAAAAAATAATTTCTATATTACTTATAATTTAAAAAAAAAAAATTATTCCATACAATTTCAATGAATAGCTAATTTAATATCTGACATCATTTTATTAATTTATAACTCTATAAGTATTTCATTAGTCTACAATTTAATTTATTAGGATAATAATTTATTCATTTGATTTTATTTTATTGTTATTTGTATTTAATGTGAATGTAGGGAAATATTTTTTATAAACACTAACATAATCTAAGCCTGCAATGTGCAATTGCGCATAGCTACATAACTACAACAAATATTGGATCTTTGTTATCTATTATATATATTATCTCCCCCCTAGTTTGGGACAGGCGGCAAAATAATCCCGGTGAGGTGGTAACAGTCAGCCGGGGCGTTAGGGCGATTGGCAGAGGAACCACCGGACTATTCGGGCATTGTCGAGTAAGACCGCTATCTGCATCTTGGCCGCCACCGACTTCCCGCTGATCCCGAGGCTCTCAAAATGGACTGAGAGGCTCCTTGGGATCAAACCAATCACTGAGACCACAACTGGGACTATTTCTGTGGACGCCACCCTACCCATGTCGGTAACCTCATGCACCAGGTCCAGATATTCGGTCTTTTTATCTACTTCGGCGCGGACGCTGTGTTCGTCATAGGGGATATTAATATCCACAAGAAATACTCCTGACTGTGCCGTGTCCATCAGCATGATATCAAGCCTATTCGCTAGAATAGTCCTATCCGTGATGATGGACCGGTCCCAGTAGAGCTCGACGCGGTCGTTTTCGAGTACGGTTACTGGTTTCTTCTACTATTTGTAGTAGGGCAGTCTCTGTTCGATAAGGCCGTATTTCAGGGCAAGCTCGTGATGCAGTATCCTGGTTGCTTGGTTGTGTCTGTGCAGGTACTCAGTGTTAACAGGCATTGAACAACCGGAGGTCACATGTCTGAGAGACTCACCGGGAAGGTGGCACAAACGACAAACGTCCAGCGTTCCATCCCTTAGTATGTACTGTAGAACACACACGACATGCCTCCGCCACGGCCTGCTTCTGTAAGGACGGCGAGTCGGCCAACTGCCGTCCTCAGGCCCCGATCATGAAGGTCGGTAGTCCCGGGCGTAGACGAGTCTGCGGCGTCCTCGCCGCAGACTGGGGAATTCGAGGGGCAGGGTTCTCTCCCTATAGAAATTGAAGTTTCTGTTTGAATATTAAAATAACCAATTTTTAATGAACAAAAATACAATTTTTATAATTTTTGTCTGGATGTCTGTCTTTATGTCTGTTTGAAAGAGGTAATCTCTTGAACGGCGGGGCCGATTTTGACGGGACATACGCTGGCAGATAGGTAATGTTACAAAGCGTAACATAAGCGCCTTTTATTGTAGAACAGAATTAGGACAGGTTTCAGGAGAACAGGTTTCGCGCAAAAGAATTAAAACCCTAAAATCTAAATCCACGCGGAAGAAGTTGCGGGCACAGCTAGTGGTATCAACAACCGAGAAAACCTATTATATGATACCCATATAGATTTCATTGAAAATTTCGAGTCTGCCATCTTTTATCGCGAAATGGATAGTAGTTTGACGACCACAGTTGCTTAGCGGTAGTGCGTTCGACTGCTAAGTCAGAGGTCACGGGTTTGATTCCCTCTCAGTGCATGAATATGTCTATTTGCATTGGTCTGATTTCTATAATTTAATATGTATATATATACAAAAGAAAATGTATATAAGTATGTTGACCCATAACACAAGCTAGTTAAGCTATGCTTACATTAGGTCTGGTGCTATTTAGAGCAAGCTGCACAAAATTTGCATGTTTGTTTTCACATGTAGTAACCGAAGATTTCGGGTGGAACATTCTATGCAGAGTCATAGTTACGCAAACTCTTCTGTCTAGGGAGTCTAGTTCGATCTGAGACCACTTGAGCACGCCGAAGGTGTACAACAAGACGGGCATCACCCAGACGTTGAACGCCCGTGCTTTATTCACGCCAGATAAAAGGCTGTTCCACAATTTCATCAGACGCTCACAAAACACGTCATTATTAAATAAATAAATTTGTAATAAAAAAATAATTTCTATATTACTTATAATTTAAAAAAAAAAAATTATTCCATACAATTTCAATGAATAGCTAATTTAATATCTGACATCATTTTATTAATTTATAACTCTATAAGTATTTCATTAGTCTACAATTTAATTTATTAGGATAATAATTTATTCATTTGATTTTATTTTATTGTTATTTGTATTTAATGTGAATGTAGGGAAATATTTTTTATAAACACTAACATAATCTAAGCCTGCAATGTGCAATTGCGCATAGCTACATAACTACAACAAATATTGGATCTTTGTTATCTATTATATATATTATCTCCCCCCTAGTTTGGGACAGGCGGCAAAATAATCCCGGTGAGGTGGTAACAGTCAGCCGGGGCGTTAGGGCGATTGGCAGAGGAACCACCGGACTATTCGGGCATTGTCGAGTAAGACCGCTATCTGCATCTTGGCCGCCACCGACTTCCCGCTGATCCCGAGGCTCTCAAAATGGACTGAGAGGCTCCTTGGGATCAAACCAATCACTGAGACCACAACTGGGACTATTTCTGTGGACGCCACCCTACCCATGTCGGTAACCTCATGCACCAGGTCCAGATATTCGGTCTTTTTATCTACTTCGGCGCGGACGCTGTGTTCGTCATAGGGGATATTAATATCCACAAGAAATACTCCTGACTGTGCCGTGTCCATCAGCATGATATCAAGCCTATTCGCTAGAATAGTCCTATCCGTGATGATGGACCGGTCCCAGTAGAGCTCGACGCGGTCGTTTTCGAGTACGGTTACTGGTTTCTTCTACTATTTGTAGTAGGGCAGTCTCTGTTCGATAAGGCCGTATTTCAGGGCAAGCTCGTGATGCAGTATCCTGGTTGCTTGGTTGTGTCTGTGCAGGTACTCAGTGTTAACAGGCATTGAACAACCGGAGGTCACATGTCTGAGAGACTCACCGGGAAGGTGGCACAAACGACAAACGTCCAGCGTTCCATCCCTTAGTATGTACTGTAGAACACACACGACATGCCTCCGCCACGGCCTGCTTCTGTAAGGACGGCGAGTCGGCCAACTGCCGTCCTCAGGCCCCGATCATGAAGGTCGGTAGTCCCGGGCGTAGACGAGTCTGCGGCGTCCTCGCCGCAGACTGGGGAATTCGAGGGGCAGGGTTCTCTCCCGCTCCCTCTCCGCCGTCTCTTTCGCGCGCATTACCTGCTTGCAAAAAGTGGCGGCGGTGTGCCACTTGCTCCCGTCGGAGACCACGGCCCTCACCATGGTCACCAACGAGAGAACGTCCACGCCCAGGACCGCAACGAGATCCCGGCGTTGACTCGCCCACGCAGGGCACTCCACCAACGTGTGGAGAGCGCCGTGTCTTCGCCAGGATCCTGTGCTGTGCGGCGTTGTCTCCCGGTGGATGCGCCATAGATACTTACTGAAGCACCCGTGTCCGGGAAATATCTGGCACATCCGGTAGGAGAGGTCATCGTGGTGCCTCTCCAACCACTCCTTCATGATCGGCCTCACCGCCGTAATGGTGCATTCCCCCACCTTGGATGCTCAAGTCGCACCCTGCATGTCTCCATGAGTTCCCGGCGGAGCTGGGACCGCTGAGCCCTGATTTCTCGGGTCTCCGGCCTATGGCCCCGCTCCAGCGCCTCCTTACGCCATTGGTACAACGACGCAAGGGCTCTCGCTTCCGTGTCCCATGGAGGGCCATTACTATCCTTTCAATTATCTCCATCGCATATTTCAACAAATAACTACTCAGGTATACGAAAATTCAGGGGTGTGTGTTGGGTAACCTCCTCGAGTGTCGCTCCGATTCCGATCCCGCTGCAGTCCGGGGGGAACGGAATAGGAGCGGCCGGTACACCCTGGGCGGCGGTCAATGGCTTCCCCTTCACCCCTTCATAGGGTTGGCATTGATAGTCGGCCAATACCCAACGTGGCGGGAACACATCGCTCTCCGTACTCCTCTGCTTTCAGAGGAGACAGGATGAGCGATGCTGTTAGTGGTGAGATGGCCCAGGGTCAGCCGGGGTGCGAGGGATATGCTCTATGGGTAACCTTACACCCCGGCGTCTGAAGACCCGAGACGGCGTGCGGTTTTAGTCGGTGCAAGCCCGACATAACCGCCCCCGCTAGCCGGCGGGGGGGTATCCGAAGGGATTTCCGCACGATAAAAAAAAAAAAAAAAAAAAAAGGTATACGAAAATTCAGACGTATGTTAATTTAAACACGTATAAGATTATATTGGCAGCACAAATTATTCTAATTATTCTATAACTGGCAGTCAGTCAGAGGCTTCTTTGTCAGTATGTGCCATGGTTCGCAAATAACACTAATCACACAACTGCCGATGCAGAAATATACGTACGTTTTTTTTTCGTGCGGAAATCCCTTCGGATACCCCTCCGCCGGCCAGCGGGGGCGGTTATGTCGGGCTTGAACCGACTAAAACCGCACGCCGTCTCGGGTCTTAATACGCCGGGGTGGAAGGTTGCCCATAGAGCATATACCTCACACCCCGACTGACCTTGGGCCATCTCCGGTTTCGAGATGGCCCCCTCGGGTTTGGGAATCACGGTGTCCCCGTCTTGCCCCGGTTTGGGGGAGGGGGCGCTAGTCGCTAAATATACGTACCTAATATAGTATCCACCACACTCATTGCGATTTCCAGATTCGTCGAAAGTTTACAATTTGAGCCCGAGGTCCGCATATTGTTTTTGCCATCTTGGCATTTTCAAAAGGTACTGCCGTCTGACCTCGCAACAACATTGGCTTAGACCTCAAACATGGCTGTTGGGCGCTGTTCACCTAATAACGTAATATGTATATTATTTATCGTCATGCCTATAAATCCTCAAAAGATATTTTAATGTTAAATTAGATCTCTCATGTCACCATCTTTATTTCACGTAGAAATAATACATTGCTGACTTGCAGTAAATTTTAATTACACTTTGCACTATAGAACTATTTCTGTGTCGCCGAGATGACAAAAAAAAAGGTACAAACTTACTAAAACTTAGTACCTATCTTGGTACCTACAGACAGAGTATGTACCTTTTTTTTCCGTGCGGAAATCCCTTCGGATACCCCCCCGCCGGTCAGCGGGGGCGGTTATGTCGGGCTTGAACCGACTAAAACCGCACGCCGTCTCGGGTCTGCCGACGCTCGGGTTTGGGAACCACGGTGTCCCCGTCTTGCCCCGGTTTGGGGGAGGGGCGCTAGTCGCCCCACCGTCCCGGCCTGCTTCTGCTGGGGTGACAGGTGGCCTCACCCGCCACCCCCAGGCCTGCGCTCATGGAGGACGGAGGTCGTTAAGCGACCTCCGGCGCCTGAGTCGCCTGCGACGCGCGGCGAGCAAGTTGCGGGCTCGGCGGTCCGGGAGAGTCCTAAATCTCTCCCGGGCGCGCTCCGCCATCTCCTTCGGGACCATTACATACTCGCAGAAGGAGGTGGCGGAGGCCCACGCGCTCGCTCTCCGCACCTTTGCCGCAATCATGCTGCCGAGCGAGAGGACTCCCCCCACAAAGTATGTACCTAGTAACTCAAATAAAGAATAAATATTCTAGGACATATTACACATCGCCTTCTAGACCCAAACTAAGCAGAGCTTGTCATATGGGTTCTAGAATGCGGATAAACATACTTAGTTACTTTTTTTTGTAAATAAATACATATTATACATAGAAACATCCAGACCAATGCAAATATACATATTTGCAGTGAGCGGGAATCGAACCCGCGACCTCTGACTTAGCAGTCGAATGCTCTACCGCTACGCCACAGAGGTCGCCTCGGAATCCTGGCCATGTCACGATTTACAACACATAGTAATTCTGAATAATAAAATAAGCTTCAAATAAATAGGTTATCTACATAATTTGTATCTTTTAATGATAATAAATATTGAAGTCATCATATTTAATCACAATAACAGATATTATCGAATAATATCACATTGATTCATTGTTTTCCTGTTTATGTATATGGAGGTTTCCGAAGTACCTTGACTTGGGAGACATCCATGGTCATGATTTGTGATAAGCTCAAGTTTTACTTATAATACTATTAAAAAGAAAGTTACGACTGTTGCTTAGGTCTATTTTTTTTAACAACTTAATCCTATACTTTCCAAATGGGAAACCCAGTTTCGGGCCTGGCGAATCTAACAATCCAGACTTATTCATCAATAAGGTAAACATTAAAATAACGCTTTATTTTACGTGTCCATCCCATTTAAATCTCAGCCTCGTATGCAATGGCCCAGTCCGTCAAAACTTCATTTTGTTAAAAAAAGTAACAATAACATAGATACTTTTTTTGAGGCACGCCGCCTCGAGTCTTCAGACGCCGGGGTGGAAGGTAAGGCATTTCCCATCGCACCCCGGCGGACCCAGGGCCATCTCCGGTTTCGATAGGGGCCCCTCGGGTTTGGGTGTCCCCGTCTTGCCCCCGGAAAAAGAGGCGGGGGAGACGGCTCGTACGAGCCGCCTGCTTCTGATAGGATGACAGGCGGATCCACCTGTCACCCTCAGGTCTGCGCTCATGGAGGACGGAGGTCGTTGAGCAACATCCGGCGTCATGGTGCCGAGCGAGAGGACTCCCATCCCGATTGCCGCCACGAGGAATAATGTAGGTATACATTTTGTTTTACCTACATTATTCCTCGTGGCGGCAATCGGGATTTTTTTTTAATTTTTAATTTTTTTTTTTTTTTTTCGTGCGGAAAACCTACCACAAACAATGCACAACTTCATTGATTTGGCCATTGCCAACACTTGTGAATATGGTTTCTTAGAAACCTTTCGTAGTGCTCTAGTTAATTATTGTCTAATTTTCAGTTCTGGGTCATCGTCCAGTCCGTGTTTGTATCAAAATCGGGTTTCTCCAACATGGCCACTACACATGTAGGTATTTACCTATCCATCTACAGTAATTTGATATTTAGTGACTCAGTTTACCTAGAAGTATTCGTAAATGAAAATCTCCTTGACGTTTAATATGTGAACAAAGCAAATTTATATGTTTTTTCCATTAAATTATTACAAAGTTGCTCGTTAAAACCTTTAAGGTACAATTTAACTGCTACGTTTTACTCGAAACACCGCTTGTTGGTACGTAAGGTACTTACTTTATATTCATTACATCAATAGTGATTGTTACCCGCTCGCTCTTTACTCGCTAATGTGGAAGTTACAAAGTATTTTCTTCTTCATCTAAGCCCTGATCCCGGTTGCGTCCAAAGCCTGCACATTGTAGCTCTAGGCAAATGTATCTGTTTAATATAGATTGATAAGACATTCATTAAACTCAGAATTTCAAGTTCAACTGGTCTACTGATAATTAACTACTTTCGTTTTTAGACTTCCGTAGTCATTAAATTATTAATTCGCCCGTCAAATCGAACTCTCTCAGAACAATAATGGTGAACTTTCCTCAGTAAGCAATAAGGAAATGTTAAACCCCTATGAGGAAGTAAAAACGATGTACAATTTAAGAAGGGGTTTATTTTGAGGAATTTTACTCAATGAGGTAGGAAAATAAGCTTTTATATTGTTAATGAAATGATTCAACAGTTTGCGATCAAACTGTGGCCACAGATTAACTAATAGTTGATACCGTGATGTCGTTCAATGATGCGCCTTTAAAGTAACGTATTTTTACTGGACTGCCCAAGAAAGGAGTCTAATCAATTTCAGGGTTCATGTGCATTAGTTTATTCCACCATAATTTTTAAATACCTGGACAAAATCGGATGTATCGGATATCGTTAAAATCCTTCAGCGATCTCGATCTTAGGGCATGACAAAGCTGCCCAGTAGGGCCATTTTTCTTACAGGCAAGCACTACTTATGGTAATGAATGATCTTGTCGTGTTGACAATAATTGTAATTCAGATCGTGGAAACGTGATACTGTTTTTATTTCTGATGAGATGAATTTGAGAGTTGGAATGAGACTAACCAAAATACTGTACACATAACATTGTAATCAGAGAATTTATTTATATTTTGTTTTTAAGACGTCTCTCGAATTACATAAACAGTCCATCTTACATACAGTCACGCCTCTTTCCCATCGGAGTAGGCAGAAAGTTTATTATTTTACTTGCTACGATCCTTTTTTTATACAAACCTTTCGCTTCTTCTATTTTCATATTGTTTCCATATGCTTCTTACCATACAAATATTTTACTTATGTTTTTCTTTCTCTTTGGCTTCTAATTAAAGTTTATAATTGTCATGGCGAGCTCGTAGTGTACCTACTACGAGCTCGCCATGACAATTATAAACTTGGGCACTGTCATCATGATTTTTATTTCCATCACGAGTTGAATTCCCGTTTTGGATTGGGACATCTACGATTTAAATTTATTGTGATTTTATTTCCAGACTTCGTTCATTGGCACCTCTCCAGTGCACATATTAGTGTTAGTCAGTTAGTCAGTCTAGTTTAAAGTCAAAATCTAGGCCGTCCTGAATATTAATTTATCCTCTTTTACTTGAACCCGTGACCAATCCCTTTTGCTTTAAGACTTATGTATAAGAGAATGTCGTACCCAGGACAGGTGCAGGTTGGACAGTTGGTCAGTTTTCTTCCTAGAAGGGGCTAGTCACAGGTTGAATTCCCGTTTTGGATTTTGACTTCCGTGATTTAAATTTATTTTGATTTTAGTTCCAGTCTCTAGAATGATGATAATGCATCATACTCATTAAATCTACAACCATCAAAGCACTATGTCGTTCGTTGGCACCTCTCCAGTACACAATATGCACAAATATTGCGTTGTGGAAAAACCAACTCTGACTTCTCTGAATCATAGCATTGCCAGGTTCATACGCCAGGTCCGTAATAACAACATGCAAAAATATCAATATTAAATACTGTATAGATTTTATTTAGATAGATCTATATTACTGTACAGTTGTACAGTAATATAGATAATGCAACTACAATTTGTGTTAGTCATTTGAAGGACCAAAACGATGACTAATTTTTTTTGTTTTCGTCTATTTCGGTTTATTTTTATTACTGAGCTAAAGCTCAGTTGACTGTATTTCAAAGTTATGCTAATAATCCAAAGATATCTCTCGATAGTGTGAAAATTATGTTAATATAATTGAACAATGGATATTATAAACAGATTGCTGCACTGGTGTCACCGGATATTATGATTCCTTACCGAGCAGTGTAGAACTGGTTTTATAATACTCGACCCCAATTAAATTACCTAGGTACCTCACATTTCCCTACCACACACTATTAATAATAACCTCACCAAAATCCGACATGCAAAAACGGCTCTTTTTACCCAACCTGAAAAAAAACTATGACGTAAAGTATGCAGCTATACAGTTTATTGACTTATATCTTTTCAAATTGCCCAGGCACAGTTCGTTAAAAGTTCATTGACGGATTCGTCAATAGGAGTTCAGAGCATAACTTCTAGGATTCTAGGATCATTTATAAGAAGACGCAGGTCAGGGTATCGTGGACTAAACCGTATTCTAAAACCAATTGTATCAGCATAATATGTATAACATAACAAAACATAACTTCACGCCTGTATCCCCGAAGGGGTAGGCAGGGGTGTATTACACATCCACGATTCGTCAGTTATGTTAAGGTCCCAATGTAATAGGGGGCGAGCCTTTGCCATCTACCGGGTACATTGTTAAGCGAGCGATAATTAACATTTATTAATACACACATAACTACGTAAAGTCAGAGGTGTGTGCCCGGGGCGACTGGGGATCGAACTCGAGACCTCGTCAGTCCGTTACGTACGCCACCGGTTATGTATATATATATATATATATACATAAAGTCACGTTGCTTTTCCACTGGGGTTGGCCGAGACAACATCTACACTTGCTACAATCCTGACTATTTCATAATTGTTTGTATACATTCAAGACAGTTAGGGTAATCTTGACCTGACCTTACCTTAAATGTCCCCGATTGGATTAACATGCGTACGCCCAGGTCGATCTTTACTGGGGTGCCCCTTCACCCTCGCCCAATAAATCTGTTTCGTCAATCTATTTTCGTCTATCTTCTCTACGTGTCCGAACCCCTTTCTATATCTTAGTCACTAGATCTTCAACCATACCACAACGTTACCCTTATCAAACTGTTCCTCCGATGGTCCATCAACGTCACTCCAACTATACTTTTCATTTCTACCGCATTCAATTTACTTTCATGCTCCTACATGGTAGTGAATATTGAGTGTGGCTCAACATTCACTACCATACATAAGTGTAAGGAATGAGCACTCTAATGTATAGCCATAACCGCATTTTTAGATACGTTCTGGCTGCTCATAAAATTATGCAGCTCATAAAATTATGCCGCTCCATAAAATTATGCGGCTTCATAAAATTATGCAGCAACCTATACCTACTATTTTAGTTCGTGGATCTGGAATCGTGGAAAAATTAATAGTCACTATCGACCCTGTAATAACTTATATTATACTAGAAACCCACCCTCGCTTCTTTTCGGTTTAAATAGGTTATTTTTTACACAAGCCATTGTAAAATATAGGTAACTTATGTCCATCGGAGATTATGTACCTTTCAAATGGTGAAAGATTTTTTACTATGAGTGCAGTGGTTCCGAAGATTACCTACTCCAAACGTATAAACGAACTTAAAAGCTTCAGAGACCAAAGCTTGTTAGTTCATTTATATGTTTTCGCTCTCTTTATAATATTAGTATAGATTTCATTTTCGTGCGGCTTATAATATTGCCGAGAAGGAGGAGGAGATTGCGAGGAACTTAAAGTCCTACAGTGGACTGCAATTCCGTTTTGTTAGACTTAATTCGATTAATCGAACAGTACAGAAATATTATTCCGTTTTGTTAGAGTGATCTAACAATCCGGGAAATCCATTAGATTAGTCTAACAATACGGAAAAAGCATTCAATTTTATTAGACTGATCTAATAATCCGGAAAAAAAAGCAAATCTGTTAGATTAATCTAACAAAATAGAAAGTACTTAACATGTAACTGTATCCCCGAAGGGGTACCTAAGCAGAGGTACTTATACCTCATATAACTTTCGGAATCATCATCATCATCAACCTATGCTAGTTCACTGCTGGATATAGGTCTCCCCATAATTATACACATTCTACTAGAATATAAACTGCATGTTACAGACATGCAGAGTTTATATTTTAGTAGAATATAGAGATAGAGTTAAAAGCTGTAGTCAAAGGTTACGAAAATAACGATAAAAGTGTTAACATAAAACAAATTCTTAGTTAAGGAATCGGCCTTACGATCCAGAGGTCCTAAGGTAGAATCCTGTCCATTACACTTTCGAAGTGAACCCACACAGTTAGATGGAACACTAGTAACAAGTCAATTGGGTTTTATTACTTTGTCTAAATATTAGTGATGATAATTAACCCCCTCAGGTTTCACCTCACCAGAGCTAATGATGAGGTGGGTATGTCGAACTTGAACCGACTAAAACCGCACGGTGTTTCATCACATCAGCCTGTATTGGCCTGAAGGGCTGGAAAACCAGGTGTGCCCTAAAAAGAATATCTTTGAGCAAGATAATGCTACATTAATACTCTTAAGGTCAAACTCTGATGTTGATAAGCTATTGTAGGTTAAGTCTTTACTACTACTACTATTTAATTAATTTAACAAAATTTTATTATTGATCTAAATTATCACAATTTTTGTTCCGGGTGATAATCTAATATAGCGTAATATTTATTCTGTATTGTCCGACTAATCGAACACAGCAATAACAGTCGGAATATTTTCCGAATTGTAAGAGCATGCACATTACTGTAGTAATATATCCATCAATGCCATGAACTAACAAATAATAAATCTAAAAGAACGAAATTTTTTTTTTCCGTTTTCTTCGCCGATCTAACAGCCTAAGTAAACTTCCGGGTTGTTTGACCATGATCTGATAATAAATTAATCTAAGTCCAGGTCCAGTCTATTCCTACAGCCTTTTTCAGGCGCCCGTCCATCTAACTGGTAGGCGTCTCACCTCCCGTAGCCGATTCGCGGCGTTTGCTCCAGCGGCCATCATCGGTCCTTCGGTGGTCTGCCAAATATTCAATAAGTACTTATGTCACTTTGTAGGCTGTACGAGTAGGTATAACTGTTTATCTACACTCAAATCGGAAAATTCGAATTACGAATTCAAAGACGATTCTATATATACGCACTTTATAAACGCATATACATAAAATCCTTACTATATTATAAATGTGAAAGTAACTCTGTCTGTCTGTCTGTTACGCTTTCACGCCTAAACCATTGAACCGATTTTGCTGAAATTTGGTACAGGGATAGATTAGACCTTGGGAAAGGACATAGGCTATGTTTTGTCGCGATAACCGACATCTACGCGGGCGGAGCCGCGGGCAAAAGCTAGTTAAAATAAAACTTATTATAGTACCGCCAACTGTATCATAAAACTCATTATAGCACCGCTATCTTTTTTTATTCATTAAACTAGTCTAAGGTTTTAGGCTGAATATGAAAAAAAAGAAGCACGCATGCGCAGTTCGAACTGTGAAAAAAATGGCACACGCTAAATTACTTCCTTGTAGCCTACCTACTTTGTTTAATTTCAATTTTTCCTATGAGTGAAGATAAAGTAGTGTATGAAACTGCATATAACTTAGGTATTAAAACACTCGAGTCAACCTATTACCTTTTTTTTTTTTTTTTTTTTTTATCGTGCGGAAATCCCTTCGGATACCCCCCCGCCGGCCAGCGGGGGCGGTTATGTCGGGCTTGCACCGACTAAAACCGCACGCCGTCTCGGGTCTTCAGACGCCGGGGTGTAAGGTTACCCATAGAGCATATCCCTCGCACCCCGGCTGACCCTGGGCCATCTCACCACTAACAGCATCGCTCATCCTGTCTCCTCTGAAAGCAGAGGAGTACGGAGAGCGATGTGTTCCCGCCACGTTGGGTATTGGCCGACGGGGGTGTGTGTTGGGTAACCTCCTCGAGTGTCGCTCCGATTCCGATCCCGCTGCAGTCCGGGGGGAACGGAATCGGAGCGGCCGGTACACCCTGGGCGGCGGTCAATGGCTTCCCCTTCACCCCTTCATAGGGTTGGCATTGATCGTCGGCCAATACCCAACGTGGCGGGAACACATCGCTCTCCGTACTCCTCTGCTTTCAGAGGAGGCAGGATGAGCGATGCTGTTAGTGGTGAGATGGCCCAGGGTCAGCCGGGGTGCGAGGGATATGCTCTATGGGTAACCTTACACCCCGGCGTCTGAAGACCCGAGACGGCGTGCGGTTTTAGTCGGTGCAAGCCCGATATAACCGCCCCCGCTGGCCGGCGGGGGGGTATCCGAAAAAAAAAAAAAAAGGGTATTGGCCGACGATCAATGCCAACCCTATGAAGGGGTGAAGGGGAAGCCATTGACCGCCGCCCAGGGTGTACCGGCCGCTCCGATTCCGTTCCCCCCGGACTGCAGCGGGATCGGAATCGGAGCGACACTCGAGGAGGTTACCCAACACACACCCCAGTCAACCTATTACCTAATATAAACAGACTCTCGTGTTTTAATACCCCTTCTTATATGACAGTTGCATAAACTACTATTTTCATTCAATTTCAATTATTTTAGGTCATGCTGTCTTCACACATTTATATATATAGATTATTTTAATTTCTCTACTATATTCGTGTTTTGTGATTGATTTGTGAATAAACATATATGTAAATGATATAGGTAGGTATATCATAGAATGCGAAAGTTTAAAAGTTAATTATGCAAATGTTATGTTGATAATAACTTACTGTTTGTTCAGAAACATTGAATAATAAAGTGCAATCATTAGGTAAGATAGGTATAGTGTTATGTATAAAATAGTTTATTAGTTGTAAATGCGGTAAACCGGTATTACCAAGCAATCAAAACCAATTTTCGAATGTCTTTGGTTTTGTGACCCCCATCAGTAGTCTAAACACAATTCCGACGTTGTCACTTACCTTGCCCAGCATCGACCCCCACCGTAAACTATTGCATAGTGTAGCAGATTCTGGGATGATTTGTTCCAAATAAAATGGGTAGATCGAAAATCTTAAACGTTAATGTGTTATTTGACTCAATTCACAATGGATTAGAATTGATATCTTTAAAAATTATGTGGTAGGTATGTTCTAAAATACAACCGATGCATGTAGGAAAATTTTTTATGTTCAAATATCTAACAGTAAAAAAGCGTAATGTACAAGATCTACGAACATGCAATATCATGGCACTTAAAATGATTTCACATCGTTACTTTTCAGCCAAAGAATAAAATCACAAAAAAGCCTGACACTGAGGCCGCTTTTATACGTTTTTGAGCGAGAGGTTCAAAACAACGTGCCAGTAAAATGTGTCGGTAATTTTCTTTTTATTCTATTTGAATATGTGAGAGATTCGAGTTAAAAATATTAGATTGGATCACTGTACCGAAATGTTACCATTAGTAGATATTATTACATATGTTGCGTCGACCAATATTTTATTAACTCTGTACAATTTCGCATAGACAGCAGCCGAATGAAGGCAAATGAGAGGAATATAATCAGTAGTCAGGAGTGGTCGAGGTGACAAACATAGACGAATACCACAGGAAGAATGAAGACGCTGTCTCGCTCTAAACTGAACCTCTACCAGGTCTAATGGTAGCCTCACTTGACTTGGTCCGTCCAGGGGATGCAGACGGGAAGACAATCACGACTCATAGCACCCAAGATCACGATGCGATGCGAGGGCAATTAGCGGGCCGACTAGCTCGCTAAGGAGGCGGCTCTGAAGTCGAAAATAGCGCCACAATACGACCATCCGAATTTTCATACGATATATATTCACGATTACCACGATAATCTAATGATTTAACAAACTTCTTTTGAATCTTCTCAATGCGGTTAGGATATGTGATAACTGTTATATGGAATCCAGATAATACAACCAAATTCCAAGAGCGATCGAACAAACCTGAAGTACAACACTTTTAGAGTCTGGGGATGCTTAAAAGGCTTAGAAATCCTAAATCTAAATCCAAGTTGACGAAACGCTCTATTAACAATGTGATCTGTGTGCAAGTTGAAGGATAGGCTATAATCCATGATTATACCCAAGTCGCGTATGGATGTAACGACTTAGCGAAGCATTGTTAATTTTATAATCAAAGACATGATTGTTATATTTACGGGTATACGATATAGCAGAACATTTATCCAGATTCAAGTACATTTGATTTAATGAGCAGTATTCAGATGTACGTTCCAGATCTGAGTGCAGCTGTAAGTAATCATCAATGTTGGTTACTGTGTCTACCTTTATTGCAGAAAACTTGGCCAACAAAAGTCAAGTAGACATAGCCTATTTCGATTTCCAAAAGGCCTTCGATAGGGCGGACAATGATGTGCTACTATATAAACTAGGAGTGGCTGGGTTTTCTAGATCCTTACTGAAAAACTTTGCTAACTATTTAATGGGTCGTGAACAATATGTTATATACAAAAGTGCGCGTTCAGAACCCTACCCTGTCACTTCGGGCATAGGACAGGGCAGCAGCCTGGGACCCTTACTGTTTATAATATTTATAAACGACCTTCCAACACACATAAAACACTCCACTGTCCTGATGTACGCAGATGATGTTAAGATTGCCATTCCAATTAATGCATCAAACGACACTGACAAACTCCAGGAAGACATTAACAATATTTACACCTGGAGCACAAAAAATAGACTTAATCTCAATGTCAATAAATGCGCGGTCATGTCTTACTCGAAAGCAACACTACCGATACACAACACCTACACATTAAACTCGGTGGTCCTCAACCGCGTCTCTACTATACGAGATTTGGGGACTCACTTCGATCCACACCTTACATTCAACCAAAATATAGTCCAAACTTGTAACAGATCTCGAAAAAACTTGGGGTACGTTATGCGACAAGCGAAAATTTTTAATAACCCACAATCCATAACTATACTGTATAACTCATATGTACGTAGTGTACTGGAAACAAACTGCGCAATCTGGAATCCGCATGAAAAATCATATACACTGCTGGTAGAAAAAGTGCAGAAATCATTCACTCGATGCTTGTACTTGAAAATGTACGGTTACTATCCCTACATGTATCCTACACCATTTGTGCTGGGAATGGTCTCCTATCAAAGCCTTGAAGTTAGGAGGAAACTCATGACGGTCACATACTTCTTCCGTCTAATCGGTGGTTCTATATGTAATCCCTCACTCCTGCAGTATATCTCAATAAGTGTTACACTACCGGCCAGACGCACCCTACGTCCTCGACAGCGGCCACTATTTGTAGTACCTAATACCACTGTAGCTCTTGCGACTAGTCCGCTATACCTTGCACTAACCCACATCAATGATATTCTGCTGAGTGATGGGATAATAGATATATTTTCATACACGGAACCGAGATTCCTGGCCACAGCTAGTCTCTATCTGGAGAGTGTTACCACCTCCAGTACCATTGCCTAGTTGACTGGGCAATGATACTGGTGGTAGTAGAGTAGTGGTGACATATATGTTTTGTTTTTTTTTGTTTTTATTGTTTTATTTATGTTGTTTTACTTTTTAATGGGAACGATTTTAATTAAATTAGTGAATTATTCTTATGAATCTATTTATTATATTTATTTATTATTTCTGACATTTATAGTTTTGATATTTTTGACATTGTGTAATTATTATTTTTATTTTTGACATCTGTAGTTTTGAAATTGCATAGTTATTATAATATGTGGTAAATAAGAAGATAATGTATGTGACCTATAACTTATATGTATGGATTGCTGTCAGTAGGTATAAGTTGGTTAAATAAATAAATAAATATCATAAAACATAAGCACTATAGAATCCATACTAGTATCGTTCGTGGCCGATTGTTTAGAGTGCCATTCGATGGATGCCATCTCTGCACGATCGCATCAAAATCAGCACAATGAAAATTGTTTTCTACAAGTAAATCATTGGGGTAACAGCAGACAGGTCTCCAGTAGTAGTTCAAGCACTAAAGGTTTGTAATTTGCATACGATTTGGTGGTGGGATCATTGGACGTCGCACCAGTGCAATCTCTATTGCAGAATATTAGATCTAATAACCTGTGATTACTATTGAAGGAAGAATTAAATTGCTTCAAATTTGTAAAACTCATAAAATTAGCTATTAATTGCACCAACGCATTATTATTAGAATGCATTATCATAGAACTCGAGACAGTATCATAATACGAGTACCAGTCTCTGTGCGTCACATTAAAATCACCTACAATCACCTACCTACAAATATATCATTAATATCATTCGGGTATTATACTATTAAGTTACTAATTCGTAAAATAAACTCAATTCTGTCTCGTGACGATTACTATGGCCCTAGGTCAGTCGGGGTGCGAGGGAATTGCCTTATGGGGCCACCTTACACCCCCGGTGTCTGAACACCCGAGACGGCGTGCGGTTTTAATCGGTCAAGCCCGAAATAACCACCTCCGCGGGCCGGCGCCGCGGCGGGGGGATAAATAAAAAATAAGGAAATAAGTCATAAGCAGAAAAATATGTAAATGTTAGCAAATATAGGTAGATATAATGTTACCCGAAGTATCAACACAAATAATGACGCAACTGATATTGGCATAGAAAATCTTCTAGTTGCACTTTAGATACAAATATTCTACGATATTTTAATAATTCTAAAGGGAATAAAGCTCATTTTAGTGACAATATTATAATATAGCTATCAGAAAGTCGCTCCCGTAAAAGCTTATATGAACCAAACTATGAAAAAGAGCAATAGAAGAGTCGACCGCGGGCGCCAAGCTGCAAGAACTTGATGGTATGAAGCCCCATCAAATTACCCATAGGGCCTCCTAAACTCATGGAGGGCCATACACTAATGGGTCCCCTACACAGGTATGGGCCCGTACTCCCATAGGGCCCCCTACATATATGTAACCCATAGGGTCCATACGATCGAATGAAATGCCCACCCTCACGCAAAAACCGCGCCTTGTCGTGGAGTTGCGGATACCAGCCCGTGATACCATACCATACCATACCAGGGTCCATACGCCCTACGGGTTAGCTAGAGAGCACCAAACACATACATCACTCATGAGGCCCATACACCCATGGGGTGAAATAGACTCATGGCACCCCTACTCCATGGGGCTCTATACAAATACGTTACCCATGGGGCCCATATACCCCTGGATATATGGATGGGTACAGCAATGGGGTCCCATACACCCATGGGTTCCATACACACATCCTTTAACGGACCTGTAAGATCCGTAGAGCATCTGGGCCCAAGCAAGATGTGAGACGGCTGTCACTCCCGTAAAGGTCACAATAAACCAGGTTATGGAACGGAGAAGTACAAGAGCATACCCAGGGCTCCAAACTGTAAGCTTTGAATGCAACCGGGATTAGAGCTCGGATTCATGAGGTTAGGTCATGGGACATAACCTCATGAATCCAAGCTCTAATTCTTAAAGCTTTTGCTATGAAGCAAAAGCTTTATCAGCAATGAAAACATTATATAGATATTTAGAGGTAGGTAGTAGTAGTATTTGGTAGTTTTGAAGGTTCATGTCAGTTTAAATTATGTCGCTGGTAGTTACTGTTCCCAATATATAGTACCACCATTTGAAATACGTCTTTTAGTACCAATGTCAATCATTATAAATTCTTGTATTCAATCAACAACTATGTCTATATGTATGACAACCAATGTCATAAGACAGTTAATGCTATTATAATGCCGATACATGACTTAGTTTTAATATTTGTGCAATGAGTAGGTAACTACTCAATTATTTACACAACTTATACTTAACAGAAAAAGGTGTACTACAGTGTACAAAGTTCCTTCATTTCACAAGGATTTTTTATTTCATCATTTCGTCTCAGTTGTTTATCTCAAACATGTCCGAAGACGAACAAAAGCTCTAGATTTGTTAGACTTTGGATTAGTTACCTTCGAATCGGTTGCTTTCGCTGTAATTTACGCAGTGGTTCACATGCATGGTACCTTTTTATCATTTAAAAATTAACTAAAAATGGTTTGACCATATTATATTCAAATGACCCATATGACCTATTTTATTCAAACTGTGAGAGTTTGAATAAAATAGATGTAATGAATGCTCTCATAAGGACATGGATAGTAGTCAAATTGACCAAAGAACTGCTGGTTTGGCGTCACAGAAGATGATGACGTGCCCACGGTCTCACTACAATGGATGTCCAAGACCGTAAGTGCTCCCATGTGAGAGCACAGGGCCTCGGGTGCGACCCAGACTAAAGCTAAGATGAATGAATTATTCAACTAAACATTTGATCGGATGGTGTACAAGAGCCTTATTTATTGTTGCTAAGTATATATATGATTCAAATTCACGCCCACCTTATGATCGCTGAAATGGCTAAACATTAAAAGAGCGTATGAAACTATCTTAACCTTTTAACCTTAACCTTTTGTCACAATCCTAAACTCGGTATGAATATTGAATAGGTATATATTTATTGTTGTAATTATAAAGTCACGTAGCTAGGTGAATACGTTGTTATTGTGTGTCGCACTTTCTTTATTTCAGTACCTACTTTTATTTGAACAACACCCGTATCCAAGATAACCTGTCTTCTTCATCCTAGCGTTATCATCATGTAAGTGTTCGTCAGTGAGGGCTTGGTGCCAAAAGCCTTTGTCTGGCCCCATACAAGCGAACGTCTGAACGAATAAACTAACTTACAATTGTTACACACAGCCATCATGGCACTTATTGCAATAGTGAAAAAATATCATAACACCTTAGAAGTAGATAGGTACCCATGGTGTCAGAGGGGGCCATCTCGACCGAGGGGGCCATCTCAACCGAGGGGGCCATCTCGACCGAGGGGTCATCTAGAAACCGGAGATGGCCCAGGGTCAGTCGGGGTGCGAGGGATATGCTCTATGGGCAACCTTACACCCGGCATCTGTAGACCCGAGACGGCGTGCGGTTTTAGTCGGTTCAAGCCCGACATAACCGCCCCCGCTGGCTGGCGGGTGGGTATCCGAAGGGATTTCCGCGCGAAAAAAAAAAAGGTACCCATGGTGCGAGGGATATGCTCTATGGGGCAACCTTACACCCCGACATGTTAAGACCCGAGGCGGCGTGAGGTTTTAGTAGGTTCAAGCCCGACATAACCACCTCCGCTGGCCGGCGGGGATACCCCCACGCCGGCCAGCGGAGGAGGCGGGATTTCCGCACGAAAAAAAAATGCACATAACATAACATAACTTCACGCCTGTATCCCCGAATAAAATGCTTGATTGATTGATATTATTTTAGTGTTTATTTTAAGGTCCATCAATCAAATCTTTGAAAAATGTAGGTAATAGTCTTACACGATTGAAAATACACCTACCAATAATAAAGCTGAAGAGTTTGTTTGTTAATTTAAACGCGCGTTCCGGAACTATCTATACGATTTGAAAAAATCGTTTTAGATTTCAGTTGTTTAACCAAGACCCATCTCTGGGATATCCTTTCTAGGGCACACCAGATTCCACGGCCGCGAAGACACCTCATCACTAGCTCCTCTAAGGTGAAGCCCGAGGTGGTTTTCACACGCAAAATAAAAACACCGTTATTTAGGCTATCCGAGCAATAAGAAAAACTGTTCTATGGCGGGCACAGCTACCAACACAGGTCCCAACCTTGAGAGGTCAGCCTGAGCCAGACACCGCCGCGCCGTCCGTCAATCACCAGGTGCACCTGCTAGCAGGTAAGGAATCCTTGGGCCACGTGGGGGGGGTCCCACTATATACAAAATATACACCAAAGGTCTCCTAATCTCTGTTCAATAATTTGACCCTACTATTCCTACTAATATAATGTTACTAGCTGAAGCCCGCGACTCCGCCCGCATGGAGGTCGGTTATCGTTTTTTGGCCATAAATCTGTTTCTTCATAACCAATTGCAATCAAACTTACGGCAGATTGTAAGTCTGACCAATATAATTTCTAATAGAAAAAACCGCATCAAAATCCGTTCAGTAGTTTTTGCGTCCATAGCGAACAAACAGACAAACAGTTAAGAATTCAAAAAGGATATTTTGTGTACAGTATCGTTCATTTAATGTACAGCTACAGACAACTAATTTATAATTTTATAATATTTATTATGGACTAGCTGACCCGGCGAACTTCGTACCGCCTTAGCGTAAATTTGATGCACTACTTTATTTTGTATAGCTGACCTATCTTATGTATGCGTACCTATTCAATTTGAACTGGAATCTATAATAACTTGACATTTGTTAGCGCGGTTATGTCTGTGGTGTCATAGATCACCACAGAGTTTTTTGTTTTAAATTGAATGACGTTGACATTCGTAACGCGCTTTTTTTAAAATATGCAAAATTAAATGTATATTTTTCAATCTTTCTGAGAGATTTTCTTAATATTTTTTTCCGTAAGAACCTTGTACAGAGTATTAGAAAACTACAAAAAAAAAATCAGCCAAATCGGTCAAGCCGTTTTCATGCTATGTCGTGACAACGCAAAACGGGTTTCATTTTTATATATATAGATACGTAGATGAACACGAAAGTTTGTGAATATGGATGTATGGATATTTGTTACTCAATCACGCTCTAACGGCTGATCGGATCTGGCTGAAATTTGGAACAAGGATAGATTATAGTCTGGAATATCACTTAGGCTACTTGTTATCCCTGGAATAGATTACCATGGGTGGCGGAACCAGACTCAGAATAGCAAAGCCGCAGACAACAGTTAGTAGAAAATCTCTCTCTCTCTCTGGTCGTTCCCTCATGGCTGAGGATCGTGGTCATCAACAGGCGGTTTGGATTTCATTTGTATGATCAGCCTCCACCGACTTCTATCCATGGCATCCCGTACTATGGAGTAAAACTTGGAGGACGACGAGTCCTTTATCTGATCGGTCCACCTTGTTGGAGATCGGCCTCGAGCTCTTTTGCCGTCTGTGTTCCCCACAATAATCAGTTTTTCCAGACTCTCGTCGCCTCTTCGCACTATGTGGCCGAAATATGAGAGGATCCTCTGATGGCAGATTGTGGACAAGCGAGTCTTGACTTTGAGTTGTGAAAGAATTGATACGTTGGAGCGTTTGGCGGTCCAGGGTATCCTCAACATACGTCTCCAGCACCACATTTCCAAAGCATCAATCCTTTGCCTCTCACGGGCACGTATAGTCCACGTCTCGACTCCATACAGAAAAATGGGGAATACAAGCGCACGTATCAACCGCATCTTGGTGTTAATGGTTATTCCCCTCTTCTTCCATATCCCATTCAACCGAGTCATAGTGTCCTTCGTCATGGCGATTCGTCTCTTGATCTCCGGTACACAGCTCCCGTCATTGTTGACTTGAGCACCCAAATAGATGTAGTGATCCACTGTGTCCACACCCTGTACAATATTCACCGTGTCGGTCAGATGTCCAGCGCGATCCACCACCATGAGCTTCGTCTTGCTCCTGTTTACTGCGAGTCCCAATGCATTGCTTTCAGTCTCGAGTCTCTGAAACAGTTCCTGCATATCCTCCACGGTGGTGGTCAGCAGCACAGTATCATCGGCATATCTGAGATTCAATATCTTTTTACCACCTACTGGAAACCCTTTATTCCAGTTTTCAAGGGTCTTGCGAACAATATACTCCCCGTATATGTTAAAGAGTGCTGGGGACAGAATACAGCCCTGCCGCACGCCTTTTTTAACTTCGAACACATTTGAACATTCGGTGCCGATTCTGACGTAGGAGCGATTATTACAGTATAGGTGTCGAATCAGGCCGAGCAGATGTTCTGGAACTCCCATCTCGCGCAACACTAACCACAATTTTTCCCACTGTACACAGTCAAAGGCTTTTGTGTAGTCAATGAAGCACAAAATAACAGGCCGGTTGAACTCTCTACTTTTTTCTATGATTTGCCGAACATTGAGTATCTGCTCTCTTGTGCCCTTGCCCTTGACGAAACCCGCCTGTTCTTCAGGAATCTGACAACGGAGGAAGTGGCTGAGTCGTTGGTTAATAATATGCAGAAGGATTTTACTCGCATGAGAGATAAGAGCGATGGTTCTGTAATTGCTACAATCTGTAGTAGATCCTTTCTTATGAAGAGGAATAAATATTGACTCCGTCCAATCCTCAGGCCATTCTCCCGTTGTCCAAACGCAGTTGCAAATGTCCAGCAGAATCGATATGCCTTTGTGGCCCAGGTTCTTCAATAATTCTGCTGTGACCCCATCTTTACCGGGGGATTTACCACATTTGAGCACCTTGATAGCCTGTTCTACCTCCGAGCGCAGTATCACAGGTTCATCAGAAGTCCATTTGATGACTTGATTAGTAGATTCGGCGTCATTATATAGTGACTGGCAATAAAGTTTCCATCGCTCCAGTAATTGCGCCGTATCCACCAGAATGTGTTTGTTTTCATCTTCAATGGCACAGGGTTTCATGCTTCGTGTTTGTGTTAGGTCTTTGACTTTATTAAACAGATGTTTAGTTTCATGTCTGGCAGAACTTTGCTCAAGTTCTAAGCATATATTGTTTATATAGGTGTTGTAGTCCTGCCGACATCTTTTTTGAACTTCTCTACTTAACTCTGCATATCGTTCCCGCTGGTTAGTGGAGCTTATACCACTCTCTTTTAACTCCCGACGCTCCAAGATGATCCGACTAGTTGCCGGTGTGATGAATTCTTTAATGCCGGGCTTCCCAAGCACGTGATCTTTGGCTGTTTGAATAACCGTGGTCTTCAAAATATTCCACTTGGCGTTAGCTCCTGCTTCGATCTCACACACCGCGCTCGACAAACGCTCTTCCATGGCGACACTAAATCCACCTAAGTCCACTCTTCGTAAGTTGGGGACCGGTTTCAACTTGTGTATTCTCTTCAAACGTAGTCTAACAGTGGCAACTAAGAGCTGATGATCGCTACCACAGTCGGCCCCTGGGTAGGTTGTGGCATTGGTTACCGAGGATCTCCACCTAGTGCCTATCAAGATAAAATCTATTTGATTCCTATATCTGTCACCCGGAGATACCCATGTATATAGCCGGCGAATATGGTGGCGGAAGCAAGTATTTAAGAGCGTAAAACCCTCCTCGCTGCAAAACTGGAGCAGGCGATCGCCCCGTTCATTTCGCTCTCCGACTCCATACCCGCCAACCACAGAACGGTAATAGTCATCGTCATCTGTTTTGCCAACCTTCGCATTGAAATCCCCCATCACCATAACGACTTCTCTCTTCGGTATGTCTCTGAGGGTAGTTGCCAATGAGCCATAAAAGTTTTCCAAGTCTCCCTCAGTAGATTGAGCTGTAGGAGCATACACTTGGATGATGTTCAATTTGCATGGTGTGGTGTTTAATTTCAGAGCAATTATGCGGTCACTGACGGTTCTGTATCCGAGTACGCATTTGGAGAGTTCTGAAGGAACTATGAAGCCTACCCCTCTACTGCTTTCGTCTTCAGGTCCCGAGAAAAATACTTTATTACCAGAGTCTGAAATGAAATGACCCTGGCCTTTCCAATGAGTCTCACTCAGGCCTAAAAGGCTTACGTTTTTTCTCTGCATTTCTTTCTCTACTATGTGCAATTTCCCAGGTTGGTTCAGACCACGCACATTCCAAGTTCCAATGCGATGGGGATGTCGGATAGATTTGACTGTGTCATGGTAATCACCAGTAGCTGATTTTCCATGCGGAGCCTGGTGAGTCACTTCCACATGGCTGGTAGCATATTTCACACCACCTTTCCTGGGACGGTGGCGCCGGGCGTCAGCCGGGTCGCATAACATACTGATAACTGTATCCTGATTTTTCATAAAGATGAAGATGATGAGATGACTCTCTTGGGAATATCGTGACAGTGGTTTCCCGTTGCCTTCTGTCATTCTTTAGTTGCCAATGAGCCATAAAAGTTTTCCAAGTCTCCCTCAGTAGATTGAGCTGTAGGAGCATACACTTGGATGATGTTCAATTTGCATGGTGTGGTGTTTAATTTCAGAGCAATTATGCGGTCACTGACGGTTCTGTATCCGAGTACGCATTTGGAGAGTTCTGAAGGAACTATGAAGCCTACCCCTCTACTGCTTTCGTCTTCAGGTCCCGAGAAAAATACTTTATTACCAGAGTCTGAAATGAAATGACCCTGGCCTTTCCAATGAGTCTCACTCAGGCCTAAAAGGCTTACGTTTTTTCTCTGCATTTCTTTCTCTACTATGTGCAATTTCCCAGGTTGGTTCAGACCACGCACATTCCAAGTTCCAATGCGATGGGGATGTCGGATAGATTTGACTGTGTCATGATAATCACCAGTAGCTGATTTTCCATGCGGAGCCTGGTGAGTCACTTCCACATGGCCGGTAGCATATTTCACACCACCTTTCCCGGGACGGTGGCGCCGGGCGTCAGCCGGGTCGCATAACATACTGATAACTGTATCCTGATTTTTCATAAAGATGAAGATGATGAGATGACTCTCTTGGGAGTATCGTGACAGTGGTTTCCCGTTGCCTTCTGTCCCAGACTTTTTGAAGTTATTTAGACTTCAAGGCTACTGCAGCCTCTTCTGGCCGGTTTCCCGGACCAGGTGTATGGTTATCCCGCCATTTACTCGGGCGCCAGAGCCTCGTCTGTTATCTAGCAGGGAGCACCACGGCAACCGATTGGTCGCCGCCGCCATCGGGCGCATGCAGGTGAGGTTGACAATAGGGTCGGATAGGTGTTGCTAGGATCCGTTCTCCCCTTACTCCCCTAGTAGAAAATAGTAGTACAATATTGTAATCAAGATATTTTATGTTGACATAGCTCATCACTTTATCCAGATCAACTACTTATTCTACTAGTCGTTTAACGACCCGGAAAACTTGTCTTAATGATTTTCTACGAGAAGTGTTCTGCTCTACATGCGTGCTGATGACATTATGACATAAGTGACTGTCCACGATCGCTTGTGAAAAATGACATGAATGTTAACCAATCTCTGTTCTTGAAAAAAACCGAGAGATGGCCTGTGAAAGAGTAAGTATAGGTACACCATACCGGTCGGGGTGCGAGGGATATGGTCTATGGGCAACCTTACACCCCGGCGTCTGTAGACCCGAGACGGCGTGCGGTTTTAGTCGGTTCAAGCCCGACATGACATAACCGCCCCCGCTGGCCGGCGGGGGGGTATCCGAAGGGATTTCCGCACGAAAAAAAAAAAAAAAAAAGGTACACCATACCGCTTACGGCGCCTTAAAACGTATGAAGACGAGATTTTTTTTTATATAAAGGTTAGTATAACTTCACCTCGCCAGTTGGTACGCTAAAGGTAAAGTCTCAGGAACACCATTCTCACCATTACAGACACCGATAATGTTACAATTGTGGCCCTCAGCTTGAAGGCCTCATCAGATGCGTTTTTACGCCCCGCTTAACCGTGTGAGGGTGATACCTCAGCCTTGCACGTGGGAAAGTGAGAACTAGAACAATTACGTGTATTTTTTTAATCATCATCATCAATTGCTCCCTCCCTCTCTTCTTACCTCCATACCACCCTCTATCCCACCCTCACTCCCTCCATCCTCCTCCTCCATCTCTTGTTTATTTCAATTTCTTAAAATCATTGTTCGGAATAGCACATTGGCTAATTTTTATCCTGGGAATAAGTTCCTGTAGGCGCGGGAATGGATTCAGATTTACACGTGGTCATCCTTCCTGAAAATATAAATATTTACTGGACTAGGTAAAATCGCACACTGGTATTAAACTTGATCATTAAATCAGGATTTAAAATATTTGTTTCGCCTGCATAGGCATGCCTATTCCCCACTAAACCATCGGTCTCAGTTGCCATACGAACACATGAACAGAATTTCACACGGGCGAAGCCGCAGGCAACAGCTAGTTGTTCAAATATATTAACAGTAAACAGACTTGCTAGTACCAGGCTATCTTAAAATAATACGTAAATACTTACCTGATTTGTTTTTAACGACACAACCTAACATCTTCCTGGGTCGTTAGAGGAATAAGTAGCAAACATAAACAAGGAAGTTTTTAATAAATACACAATATTTCTGACACTAATTAAAATGAGTAATGAACAATAACAATACCTACTTACGTCGCCCGTAATGATAATATTAATAATGGTATGGGTAGTCTTGCTAAAAAGTACCTAATTGACCTACACATACATTCCAGCAAGAGGTAACTAGTTTTTTAGGATTCATCCGAACCAAATTTTATTTACTTTTTGATAACACTAAAGCTCGTCAACCTTCTTCATCCTGAAGCCTGCACTTTCCATTGTTTGGTTTATTTTGGCTTTTACGAGAGTGACTTCCGTCTGACTGACCCTTCCAATCCTGAGAGGAACGCCGAGAAAGAAGCTACTAGAAGCCTACTTAACTTTTTGCCTTCGTTCACCAATTGGTCGAAAAGTCGAAATTCGACAATAATCGTGAAACCATTCTGAAAAAGTATAACTCTTAGTTTATTAAATAATCCGTCTAAAGGAGAAGTAGGTGGAAGAGATTACCGTTTGCGATGCCGCCCATTGTAACCACATAATTTATCTATTCGTGGACATTTTTTTTTCTATTTTGTTTTTTACAGTAGGCACCTACCTACTAGGGCACGCCGCAATAGCGGCGGTACGGCCCATCATGGAGGATTGGCTAGAGAGGCGACACGGAAGCCTCTCGTACCGACTGACACAGGTGGTCTCCGGGAAGGGGTGCTTCGGGGACCACCTGCATCGGATCAGGAAGGAGCCAACGCCTGAGTGTCATCACTGCGACGCGAGCGAGGACTCAGGGCTGCACACGCTGGCGGACTGCCCGGCGTGGGAGGCGCCGTGGCGTGATCTCGTGGCAGCCCTCGGGGTGGGAGTCCTCTCGCTCGGCATCATGATTGCGGCAATGGTGAGGAGCGCGAGCGCGTGGGCCGCCACCACCTCCTTCTGTGAGCATGTAATGCTCGCGAAGGAGATGGCGGAGCGCGCCCGGGAGTGGTTTAGAACTCTCCCGGCCCGCCGAGCCCGCAACATGCTCGCCGCGCATCGCAGGCGACTCAGGTGCAGGAGGTCGCTTAACGACCTCCGTCCTCCATGAGCGCAGGCCTGGGGGTGGCAGGTGAGACCGCCTGTCACCCCAGCAGAAGCAGGCCGAGACGGTGGGGCGACTAGCGCCCCTCCCCCGAACCGGGGCAAGACGGGGACACCGTGGTTCCCAAACCCGAGGGGGTATTCGAAGGGATTTTTGACTTCACCTCGCCTGATGGTAAGCTAAAGTTAAAGTCTCAGGAAAGAGGGTCACCATTACATACACATCCCATGTTGACAATGGTGGCACTCAGCTTGACGGCCTCATCAAAAGAGGATTGTCGTCGCAGCACCGAGTGACACCCACCGGTCCCACTAGTGCTGCGACCACAATCCTCCTGCCCGGCTATGCAGTTGCTGACCCCTGAACGCAATCAACTATGGAGGGTTTTTCGCAATCGTGCACGGTGGTACCCACCCGGCCGAATTTTGTGACAAATTTGTGTCATCAAATTTCTACCACCAGTCGTTGCATGTAATGGGGTTTCCCGTTACCTAATTAATGCAAACGGAAATTCTTGTACGCATTAATTTATTATACATGTTTGGTCTTTTTAATACTTAAACTTTTTCAAACTAACTCCTTATTCTTAACTTGATCATAGGATAAACACAGTGTACCTTTTTTTTTTCGCACTCCGCCTGACCCTGGGCCATCTCCGGTTTCGAGATGGCCCCCTCGGGTTTGGGAACCACGGTGTCCCCGCCTTGCCCCGGTTTGGGGGAGAGGCGCTAGTCACCCCACTGTCCCGGGGGGTTAGTATGTACTGTGACGTCTGGGGTCTGGCGTCACAACTCCTCGTGTTAATTAAATGATGACACAAGTAATTATATTTTAAATAGCATTTATTTTTCTCATAAAACTTCCATAGCGAGTTTGAGAGGATTTTACACGAGTTTGTTTAACTTTAATATGCGAACTGAACAGGGCCGCGGATTCTGCTCAGAGATTGAGCCTACGATCACTTTGCTTGGAACTCTCTTCGTACGGCGGGTCGAGGCCGTAGCCCCCGGTCACCTGCTGTCACCGACTTGTCCGCCAACCAATTGTATTTTCTATTCTCATTTTATATTTAAAACAAATTTATTTTTAATCGCTGACGCATGATGGCCAGGGAATTAACTGTAGTGTTCGAACGAGGTCGGACATTACAGTACCTACCAACAATAGGTATTAGGTATAGGTCAGGTACCTACTAATTGCATCAAAATTTCATTCACAATAAGTTCAAAGTTCTGACAAAAGAGGACGTGTTTACATCTAATGTTTTGTCTGTTATAAAGTAGAGCGACGACTTGCAGCGTGATTAGCCACATCCGCAAAACATTGATGAACCTCGACATGAGTTAAAAATAAACTGTTTACCTTCTTTGCTATGACCTACAATATGGTTTATTTGGGCCCGATTAGTTAGTTTAACTCTTTGTACCTAAATTGTGACAAAGCGGGCAGCACCGAACAGAGACAGACACATCTATATCTTTCGGTAAATTCTTTTTTTATTTATCTATAGGTAAGATACATTCTACTACCACATACTTACTTCATGATTATCAAATCCTACATAAGTGACAGAATATTCCAAGTAAAAGAAAATAGTTCCACATCTTGCTTTTATGACATCTTTGCAGGAGTGCCACAAGGCTCAGTACTGGGACCTGTCCTGTACCTACATCTTGTTCACATCCGACTTACCGCAAAGTTCTGAAGTTACTGTCGCAACTTTTGCAGATACAGCGTTACTAACATCAAACAGGTATTCGCATAACCTACAAAACAGCTTGAGTGAAGTTGAGAAATGGTTAGCTAAATGGAGAATTGCTGCCAGTGTTTCAAGTCCGTTCACGTTACCTTCACTCTGTGTAATGGTGACTGTGCACCAGTCACTTTAAACGGCAAACAGCTCCCACACCAAGACTCAGTTAAATACCTGGAAATGCATTTGGATCGCAAGCTTACCTGGAGAAAACACATTCAAATGAAAAGGGATGAGATGAACTACAACTATAGAAATCTCTACTGGCTTCTTGGTAGAAATTCAAAGCTAGCCATCGATAACAAAATTCTCATTTATAAAATAATACTCAAGCCGATCTGGACATACGGAATGCAATTATGGAGCTCTGCCAGTAATTCCAACATAACGATTGTGCAAAGAGTGCAAAACTACATTTTGAAGCAAATATCAAATGCACCTTGGTTTATCAGAACAACAGAGATTAGAGAAAATTCAAACATGTCTATGGTTAAAGAGGAGATAAGTACCTACGGTGACAAATACAAAAATCGACTACAAATGCATCCTCATAAACTTGCGGGACAGCTCACAGTCCCTGAAAGCATTCGTCGCCTAGAAAAGCGGCGAGATATCTTTGACCAGTAGAGTCAGCAAGATGACTGACGACAAAACAAAAAAATGGGAAGTAACTGCGCTGGCAGTAGCCCCTCACCTGCTACGTAACTCCTCCACATTTGCTCATAGTCATTGACTGATTGCAAGATAAATAAAAGAATTTTTGTTATCTATAGGTGAAAACTGTACATTAAATATTTTTCAAATAAATAATTGATATGTGTAGGAGCGATACCGATGACGAAACTGCGTTTTTAGAATTTTTGTCTGTTTGTCTGCAGGTTATTATCGATGTCTAAGTATCACTTGAAAACCACTGAATGGATTCAGCTGAAAGATTCGCACTAACATTCTTCTAAGGTATTGTTATAACCATCGATATACATCATCACGCTATTATATGATCTGCCGGATTTGTAGACATTTATGATTACTGCTTCACTGGCTCTGGTAGTAACGTGCTCTTAAATTACTTAAATCAGAGGTTGAAGAAGTCGGAAATGGGAAAACTTTCCCTTCCATTCCCCACATTCCAAAAGAGCAAAATGTCTATAGATATCAGAGAAGGCACCAAGGACTCAAAAATTAAGAGATTGAAAGTGAGCTTAATATGACAGAAACATCTAAACATACTCTAATTGATACAAAACCGGCATAGAATTTCACTCCAGAAATGCTATCTGTTAAATGTTAGAAGTGAAGCAACGAGTAACGAGCAATGACTTTGCTCCGGAATAGCAGGTCAAAATCATTTATAACCTTAGTGCACTTGCTGTGGCTACTGAGTCGACCTCGCCACTTTAGGGCCGATGTGCACACACAACGATGATTCTCTTCTCCATTAAAATCATTTATCTGTAAACACTGAGCGGGGCTTAACTAGTAAAATAATAATAATAATAATATCATTTATTTCATTCCATAGTGTTAGTATATTAGTAGTATTCTAACCATCTGTTTAGAATTATGTTAGTTTTGTTAGTACATCAATTACATTAAAATCATAAGTTGCCATTGACTACCCTTACCCAATGTTTTTGGATAGGGCAATCAAACCTATCGGCAATGACTTTCAGAATGCTGTTGTTGGTATTGCGCAGGCGTTCTAGCAAGGAAGCAGCTTTTTTGCGGATTATCGCCTTGAATACGTCAGTTCACATTTCAGCAAACACTCCGGAGGCACTACAGCGCCGCGGCTGCCCTACAGCATTATGAAAGCATTGTTATACTGAATACGCAGGGTGTTGTAGGATCGATTCGTAAACTCACCCACAGGCCGCTCGAGTAGAAAGATTGACAGAATGCCTTAAAAAGCGTTATCTTCACTAGTTCTGTACATCGCGAGTGAACCTGCGAGCCAATATATTGCTTCTCACCGCCAACGCCCTACGCTCTCTCTCTATGTCCTCATCATCTTTGAGGTCATCAGTCAGTATATGACCCAGGTATTTAAATTTGTCAACCAACCTTAGCGCAACGCCACCAAGGAATACGGGAGGCACCAACCGATGTTTGTCTGGTTTAAATATAAGTAATTCACTCTTCTTTGTGTTGTACTTAAGCCCATGCGCCTACGTGTATGCCTCACATATTCCCAACAGCTTTCTCAACGCGTTGATCGAGGGAGCCAACAGCACCATGTCATCTGCATAACCAATATTGTTGACACAGGTACCGTCAATATAGCAGCCGACATAAGTGCGGCTGAGTCGTTCGACAAGCTGGTTCACATACCAATTAAATAAAAGTGGCGAGCTCAATCCTCCCTGTCTAACGCCACATTCCAACCTGTATTCATCCGACAAGGTACGGCCCATCTCACCTGGTTCTTCTAGTTTGAGTACCAATACTTGAGTAGGGAGACAGTATCGGCCGGTCCACCTGCAACACACAGTTTCTCCCACAGAAGGTCATAAACTACGTGGTCAAAAGCTTTTGACAGGTCAAGGAAGCACGCGTATACCGGCGTCGTCCTTTCAGTATAATACCTAACGGTATGTTTTGTTAAAATGTTAAAATAATCCTACTAATATTAAACATGTGGATATTTGTGACGACGGAAGTACCCTTTTTTTTCGTGCGGAAATCCCTTCGGATACCCCCCCGCCGGCCAGCGGGGGCGGTTATGTCGGGCTTGAACCGACTAAAACTGCACGCCGTCTCGGGTCTTAAAACGCCGGGGTGTAAGGTTGCCCATAGAACATATTCCTCGCACCCCGACTGACCCTGGGCCATCTCTGGTTTCTAGATGGCCCCCTCGGGTTTGCGAACCACGGTGTCCCCGTCTTGCACCGGTTTGGGGGAGGGGCGCTAATCGCCCCACCGTCCCGGCCTGCTTCTGCTGGGGTGACACACGGCCTCACCTGCCACCCCCAGGCCTGCGCTCATGGAGGACGGAGGTCGTTAAGCGACCTCCGGCGCCTGAGTCGCCTGCGACGCGTGGCGAGCATGTTGCGGACTCGGCGGGCCGGGAGAGTTCTAAATCTCTCCCGGGCGCGCTCCGCCATCTCCTTCGCGAGCATTACATGCTCGCAAAAGGAGGTGGCGGCAGCACCATTGCCGCAATCATGCTGCCGAGCGAGAGGACTCCCACCCCGATGGCTGCCACGAGGTCACACCTCGGCGCCCCTTACCGGAGATCACCTGCGTCAGTCAGTACGAGAGGCTTCCGTGTCGCCTCTCTAGCGAATCCACCATGATGGGCCTTACCGCTGCTATTGCGGCGTGCCCTGCACTTGGGCGACCAAGTCGCCACTCCACCACGATGATCTGGCGGAGCTGGGACTGTACGGTCTCGATTTCTCGAGGCTCGGAGTTCCATCCCTGCTCCCGCGCCTCCTTTCGCCACTAGTACAGTTGCGAAAGGGCTCTCGCCTCCAGGTCCCAAGGCGGAGTACCGGCATGGAGACTCGCCGCCTCGAAGGCCCGGAGATCGTGCGGTACCCGCGGATGGCCATCACCCGATGCGGAGCGCGCAGTATCCGCACACTTCTGGCCTTCAGGGCCTCCGCCCATATTGGGCACCCATACAGGGCCATGGACCGCACGATCCTCTCGTAGTCTCCTGCAGGAGTCATCGGGTCCCCTCATGTTGGGCAGCAGCCGCGCCAGAGCGAGAGCTGTGCCCTTCAATTTGGGGGCCAGACTTCGGATCTGCTCTCCGAAGTCCCATCGGCCGTCGAACACGAGCCCCAAATATTTCAATTGGGGCTTGATGCCGATGCGATTTCCTCCCACGATGAGACTGGATCCCTCGGGTTGCTTGCTCCGAGGCCCATGAAAGAACAGGGCCTCGGTTTTATGCAGAGCCACCTCGAGACCCAGCCGCCGGATCCGCTCAACGACTTGGGCAACCGCGGTCGTGGCCTTCCGGGTCGCTTCGCGGTACATCGCCCCGCACGCCGTCACGAGCGTGTCGTCCGCGTAACACGTGACGGCGGCACCGTCTACGAGCTCACCGCGAAGCACCCAGTCGTATCCGATGTTCCACAGGAGCGGCCCCAGGACCGATCCCTGTGGAACACCGCACGACATCTCACGCCGGCTGAGACCGGTCAGTTGGGTAGATGACGGCTCTCTCCGTCAAATACGCCCCGACTATTCGGCGGAGGTCGAGAGACACTTCGTGGTACACGAGCGCCTTCCTAATGCAACTGCAGGGCAAGGTGTTGAACGCGTTGGCGATATCCAGGGACACCGCCAACATCACCTCACCCCGGGCTACCGCATCCTTCGCCCTCAGCCCTCACGCGCATGATGGCATCCACGGTGGAGCGCCTCTGGCGGAAGCCATATTGGCCATCCGCCACGTCCGGCCCCACTCTGGAGAGGTTCTCGACGAGGCGCTTCGCAATTACCCTTTCAAAGAGCTTGCACACCTCGTCGAGCAACACTATGGGCCAGTAGGCGGACGGCGAGTCCGCCGGGCGCCCCGCCTTTCTGAGCTAGGACCCACGCTCGGCCTGGAATGCCGTCGGGTCCCGGGGCGATGCGTTTGGCTCTGAGCCTTCTCACCGCCAGCTCTAGTTCTACCCAAGTGACCTCGCGTACGTCGTCGTCATCCAGGACAGGGAGCCAACAACTCCTCCGAGCAGCTCCGGCTGGAGACACCGGGTTAACGGCGGGGCCTTGGGGCGCAGCTTGCCCCTCACCATCCGGTAGGGCCGCCCCCACGGGTCCCGCTCCAGCGTCTCCAGCAGCTCGCGGAAGGCGGCGTGTTTGGCCCGCCCTATCTTCGCTCGGAGGGCTCCTCTGGCCTCCCTGTATCCCTCGTACAACTCCGAAGACGGAAGTACCTATGGATGGATATTTGTTACTCGTTCACGCAAAAACGACTGAATGGAGCTGGATGAACTTTGGCACAGAGATAAATTATAACCTGGAATAGCATAGGTATAGACTGATTTTATGCAGGGAATAGGCTCCTATGGTTCGCAGGAATGGGATCAGCATTTCACGCGGGCCGAGCCGCGGGAATCAACTAATAGACAATATGATATCCAGAGATGCGTCAGTCTAAATATAACTTTTATTTTGTTAAAAAGTTAATCGTGATGTTTAATTACGTACCCAATTATCTATCACGTGTATCCAAAATAACAACTTCAATTACACTTTAAAAGCAAATACATCGATTGGCAACAACTTAAACTCACAAGGACCGGACGATAAAAAAGAAATTTATGATACGATTAAACGTTTTGAAATTCAGCCTTTACATTTCAAAACATTACAACGTCCTTCATCTCCCAGCAGACCGCTCGAAAGAACCAAACCCCATCGGGCTACATATGCAGACACAGTAGCTAACCTTAAGTTACACAAGTTTTAACTACAGATACACAGGTCATTTTGATAAACTATGTTCGGGTTATATATATAATAACATGTTTACGATTCCTTTTTGGTGCTAAGCTAATAGGCTCATTCAAGTTTTGTACGCCTTCTGCCCCACGCCAGTACCGGAATAAAAGTTACTCTCGGAATTTAACAAGTTAATCTTTCAAAAAAGAAATTCACCAATAACTTTTCGTGAAAAGAAATTGTTTACACACCTTGAATATCATTAGGGACTTGTTTACCGAGACTTCGTGTAGTATATAAAGACTGGAGTTATTTATTTTCCAACCATTAGATGAGGGAACCTCTCTGAAGTGGATTAAAACGCTTTTCTTAGTCAGCGTACAATTTTAAAAGGTAAAATTGAGCATGCATATCATTGTTTTTGCAGACTGTTTGTTATCCTAGATCCTTTATTGTTTAGTTCTAATTATTTTATTGTTAAAATTTTCAGTGAAACATATTGTGATAATAGCAAAAATTTGAGTCAAATTTTAGATCAATATAGCACTTGTTACGAACAAGTGCTATGTTTGTCAAGAACAAGTTAATAAATATTAGAAACTTACTGATTGGGAATCATAGATCTTCATTTATTTCCTCTTTTTACAGATTAAAGATGTACTTCAAATACTCCATACTAGTGCTAATGGTCTTATACAGCCAGAACATTGCTTCATCCCACATCTTAACATCAGCGTATATGGATATGTCTCTACCGGCGTGTCGAAGATTGCTAACAGAAACTGTGATGAACGATTTGTGTCCTACATATGGAGATTACTCTTCCGGTAAGTAATCATCTCTTGTGTAATATAAAATGTATTAGCTTAGTTATCTCGAAGATAGACGAATCATTCTTATTGATACAGCAATGGCCCTAGTTTACGTCACTTACTATGTGCTATTACGATACAAGTTACTACGTCGCTTAGTAAACTATATTATTTAAGGCTCTTACTACTATTTGAATAATGAGAAGTTAATGCTATAACATATTTTAGTTTTATAACACATTTTAATAATCAATCATTTACTTATCAGTTATGGCCTGAATTACTTTTCATAGCAAATTTTGAACCAAGATATTTCACAACTGTATTTTTAAGCACAGGCGTAAATTTTTAAATTAGTTCTTCTACCGATTTGACACAATATAATTTTTACGATAAGTACGGTTATTTATTCTGCGATCTTACTAGGTTTGTGACCAATTTATTCCGTTTAGACTAGGAAATGTCTAATGTTTTGCAATCGGTTTCCCAATATATCAATTACTACTTCAAATTATATTTAACAATAAATTAAACAAACTAATAAAAAAAACTGATAAATCATCCATTCCAATAATTTTGTATTTTGTGTTCCTACCATATACAAAATAGGCTCTGACTCTGATCTATACCTAAGTACCAGTAGCACTACGTCAATTCTCAATCTCGATTCTCGATTCTTGAATCTCAATTTCGATTATATAGTCCCCATCTCGATGATCTATCGATTTATCCTGATTTTAAATAACATGCAACTATCGCTTAACTCACTTAATTAAAGCGGTTATAAATTCGTCGTAGTTTAAAAAAAACATCTAGTTTGTGTTCATTTGATTTGCCTAATAATAAAATTGTCCCAATATTTTTTTGCAAACATTTTTTTTGTAACTACCCTTAGGGATACCTATACCGTGAACTTTTCTGAATCATCTTATTATATAGTGACGTAGGCGGCGTTCCTGTGTGAGCTATTATGCATTTCCAATTATATAATATCCTAGATATCTTCTATAGAATTCCTTTAATCATAATGAAGTCGCAGCAGAAGTACCTATTAATAAACTTTTTGTTTCAGATTATGTCCCACCTATTGCGCAAGAACTGACATTAATTCAACTGGAGCACAGAGAAAATATCATAGAAAAATGTTGCACGGAGCCTTGTACTCTGGTAGAATTGATTGCGATTTGTTAAAGTATTCACCTTGTTAAATTATTTAACATAAGTATAGTCAAATGGTATGCACATAAATGAGTAGTTGAACGTTTGTGTAACGCCATAATTTGAGTCCTAGTACCTATTTATAACACAACCTAATACCAACCTGTTATTGAAATATTTAGTTCCCGATAATATTTGCTTTTTCACGAATGCTTCAACAACAATGAACAACACGAACAAGCAGACCTGAACCTGCCACGCCATCGATGGTCTATATTATTTTTAGTAAAATTAACTACCTACTAATGTTTTATAGCTATTTATCTAAATATGGACCTAGACTTAGTAATCATTGATATGAAAATGTTAACACTCAATAGATTACCAACAGCCAGGGATGGCTTATCTTTCAAATCAAAAGGAACACCATCTAAATTATTTAACTGATAAAATGAGGTAAGATCAGAGACAAGGAACGTATATAGTGCTTTATTTACATTTCCCACCAATTTTAATTATAGCAATATTTTATTGAAGTATTAGACATTAAGACTAGTATTAAAGTTATATGTTACATAGTTGTTTTCAACAAATTACATGAGAATAATGAAAATCGCTGTCTATCATTAATCCTTATTCCTTTCATCAGAGGTCATTGGAAGGACATCACCAAATAGACAACGTCGATCTTCGATCATAATTGTTTTTTTTTTAATAATGGCGAGAACGTCATTTTAAGTCGCTGCTGGATTGACAATTCTAGAACATCTGTCAGTCTTGGTGAGACCGTCGGATTGTTGCGGCTTATTTTTGTTTTTCAACGGGGACACCATTGGAAAAGCTGCTTTCTCGCAGCATGCTGAATGGACAATTAGGACATGACATTTGCAAATTTTTAATTTATACGACGAAGGTATATTTTACACCGTCTAATACTAAACATAAGGTATACCGACTACCGACCAATATCCATATACTAACAGTCTTATTCATAAAAAATGCTTATCGAAGGTTTATAGCGTACATTAGTTAAAACGTCTCATAACGCTATCATACGTATTTTAAAATATTGTATTCATAACTGCTCTATAAGCCTTCGATAACTATAGTGTCGCTATAAGAGATTTATAGATGAAAATGTTGCCACTTGGTTTGTAGTCATTGTCATATATGTCACTATTTCGTTAACGTCACACCGATTCCCGCCCCTGGTTTATATATTCAAAATTCTTTCGTACCTATTGCAATTTTTTCCAAGCATAAATAAAAATGGAAGGAAAGGAACATGCGACGAGTGCCAAAAAAAGGCAGAGAAATGAAAATTGGTTAGACGAGGACAACGTACGTTACTTTTCATAGTTACTAAAAGTTGTAGACTATCAAAATTTAACTGAAATTGAAATTATTAAGTCCTTTCTGCCGTGTTATTTGATGTGCCTGTTTATTATGCATTACTAACGCTATGGTTATTTGCTTCATAAGATCATATTACAAGAACTGGTGAAAGAGCGGGTCGGTGTGCTGGAAAATAAAAACACAGACACGAACACTAACGCGAAGAAGGTGGCGGCGTGGGCATTTTTTTTTATTTTTACGTGCGGAAATCCCTTCTGATACGCCCCCGCTGGCCAGCGGGGGTGGTTATGTCGTGTCTCGACTAAAACCGCACGGTGTCCAGTTTACACAATAGGAATTAAACTTGTTGGTAAAACTATTAGTGATTCATATAATTAAATACATATTTTTTTATTTCAGTTTCAATTATATGTGTGTTAGGGCCCCCACGCACCCTTGCCCAATTAAAAGCCCAGTGGGGTATTATTAAAATGAACTCTAAAAAGCTGAAGGCTTATGAGCGCAGGGAGCTCATTAAAACGGGTGGTGGTCCACCACCTCCTACCAAAATAGACAGTGAAGACATAAGTTCATGGCTTCCTAATGAATTTATAGTCGATAAACTTTTGGTCGCGGATTCCCAATATTCTCAATAGCATCAAGTACATCTAGGCTTTGTAAAGCTTGCATGGTGGAAGACACTGATAAACACTCTGCCGCAATAAATTTACCACAAACTCCACAAAGTAACTGACCTAGATAAGTAATAATAATAATAATAAAGGCTTGTGCTTGTCTGGAAACAAATCAGAGATATTAGAGATATATTCAATAATTCACCAAACTAATGCGAACAAAGCAACGATGCTAGTCAGAGCAGTCAAACACATCAGCTGTTGCGCAGGTCGGCCATCTTTTCTCCTAATATTGCTTTATGGCACGGCTATAGTGGGTTCCTGCATTCCATAACTTATATGAAGTTTATCGAGAGTTTAAAGAGCATATTAGTGCTAAAATGCTGTTATGAATACAAATTTTCGACGATCACCTTATAGCAGTCTTATAAACCTCCCATAACTTTTTATGAATAAGACTGTTAGATTATAAATGCGAAGGTACCTCTGTCTGTTACGCTTTCACGCCTAAACCACTGAAACGATTTTAATGAAACTTGGTAGAGAGGACTAAAGCTTCGGCCAGGACATAGGCTTACTTTTATCGTGAAAAAAGGCTTGAAGGGGGTTAAAATAGGGGATTAAGTTTGTACGAAAGTTCGTCATTTTCGAAGATATCGTCATGAAACTTTGTATTATTATAGGCTATTGATAATTAATAAATATGCTTTAGAACATTTTTGAAATTTCGACATCTGTGGGAATGAAATAGGGAATGATAGTTCGTATGAACGTCCACGCGCGAGAACCGACATGTAGACGGGGGGAGCCGCGGGCAACAGCTAGTCAACTATACTGCCAAGAGAATTACACGTGGAGATACTGCTACCAGTATCTACTGAAAATCACTAACGGTTCCTTATTTTTAAAAAGAGAATACGTTCCACCCGTCTCAAGGCAGCGTTGATGCAGTAAAAGCCTACATGATCTAAGACATAGGTAATAAAAGTTTAATTTAAACCTATTAGACTGCTATCATCATATTTAATAAGCTTCTAATATGGTGCAACTCGACTACCAGTTTTCCTGTCACGTTTACAAATAATGTTTTCTTCAAAGGTCATCTCTACACGAGTTTACTTAGCAATAGCATAGGCACGATACTGCTGGCTGCCCCACAAATCTTTACCGGGGGCACGCACGTAGCGGGCGTATACGCATGCGAGCGCAAAACCGCATAACAGGAAAAGCTCTATGAGATTTAGGCACTGCTTCGTACTTACTTTTACTCGCAGCGTCCTTTTACCACACATGACTCGAACCTTCTTGTTTACTTATAATCCATTGAATATATCAATTTCTCATTTGAACAACACCTTTATCATGCATTAGTACCTAATGTCGCGTGGTTAGATAAACACACTGTTAATAGCAGCAATTCTTGTGCTTACTTTGATAACCCAGTAGGTAAGGGTAACGAAAATAAAACATGTCATGTCATGCATCGTTTGTAAGAATATGGGATAACTAGCGGCCTGTCCCGGGTTCGCATGAAAAAACTTAGTAAACGAAATAGAGGAAACCATTCAGGCTTCTAAAACCTACCCATGAATTATCCACGGAAAAAATACGAGTAATGCAAGTTACGTCTCACATCCTATTAAATTTTTTCGTAAAAAGCATATTTTCCTAAATGCAGAGATCAAGTAAACATAAGAAAGATAAATTTGTCACGTTTTATTTTGTTATAATGGTACCTACCATTACAACAAAATAAAACGTAGTATTCTCAAAGTTCAGATACCAGTCTCTCACAAAGGTCATAATTTACTATTGATAACATTTATGAAAGAAATAAAAAATTAATTATTGTATAGGTAGGTACTGCTATCATAATGCACATACGGCATGTGGCATTGATTTGAAACATTAGCGTGGTAGTAAGACTGAATTATGATGTGTGACGGAAACCGGCATGACGCTCCATATGTCATGCCGTTTCGTCTTTTATGTGTGCGTGGCACGTGTACTATTCATGTAGTTACTTCGTTGTTTCCCCGTATCAATGCGTGTACTGCGTGTTATATATCTATATATATATAGGTATATAATATTATTATTGTTGAATTTGTAGAGCTGCTGCCGGAGATATAACGCTGATAAAGCCACGAGTGACGGCCCATACCTACTAAATCTATCAATTCCATCCGGGATCAAGCGGTTGGACACGTCGTTTCTTCGCCGCACCGTGAAGACTTGGAATTCTTTACCAACACATGTGTTCCCTTCTTCCTACAATCTTAAGCGGGGAGTGAAAAATCATTTGATGAGGCCGCCAAGCAAAGGGCCACCATTGGAGCATTATTTGTATTTGCCTTGGTGACCCTAAATCCTGACTTCTTTAGCTTACTATCAGGCGAGGTGGAGTAATAATGTCGAGCCCTATATACAAAAAAATGTATCTTTGTTTTAGTAGCAATAACATAATAATGTGTAGATATGTTTAACTATAGTAGGTATGATATGCTCTATGGGCAACCTTACACCCCGGCGTCTGTAGACCCGAGACGGCGTGCGGTTTTAGTCGGTTCAAGCCCGACATAACCGCCCCCGCTGGCCGGCAGGGTATCCGAAGGGATTACCGCACGAAAAAAAAAAAGTTTCCTATCTACTGCGGATAATCAAGAGCCTCTTATTTTTTTTTCTTTATTTTACGTTCACCCATTTTCAATCAGTTACCTATAACCTAACATTGTAGTTGAACCGAAAATATGCCTAAAACTATTTTTAGTATCCGGCTGATATATGAGTTTCGTAAAAAACGTGATACGAATCAGCATACCCAACCGACGCTCTGACCAACCGAAACAGTCTTGTTGATCTAGTGTTGTGTGAAAAAGGTTGGTAAGTCTTGACTAAACAATCACAACCACAGACATCAGAGATACAGACTTAACAGTATGATAACACTTACTAAAAGTGCTAATATTAATTTGTAACTGGACAATAATATATTGTTTAAAAGTAAATAAATAAATAACTAAACAATTCTACTGGTTTCAATTCTAATTCCAGTGACCTGTCTATCAAATGTCTGAGTCAGAGTTTATTACTCCTTAGTAATCTCACTGCAAATATTTACAGAAATTTACTTGCACCTACATATATTATTTAAGTTTGTCACCTCTAGTTGACAGATAGCATGTTTTATTTTATAGAGACGGCATCGTACTACGCTCTGTGCTCTCCCGGGATTGATTATGGCTGGAGAGTGTTTGCAACAATCAGGCGGAGTAACAGCATGAAAGCTCTTGCTACTTTTCAGCATCCGTGGTATGATGATGTGATATGATTGTTGGTACCTTTTTCTTTTCTTTTTCTATCGTGCGGAAATCCCTTCGGATACCCCCCCGCCGGCCAGCGGGGGCGGTTATGTCGGGCTTGAACCAACTAAAACCGCACGCCATCTCGGGTCTACAGACGGCGGGGTGTAAGGTTGCCCATAGAGCATATCCCTCGCATCCCGAATGACCCTGGCCCATCTCCCGTTTCGAGATGGCTCCCTCGGGTTTGGGAACCACGGTGTCCCCGTCTTGCACCGGTTTGGGGGAGGGGCGCTAGTCATCCCACCGTCCCGGCCTGCTTCTGCTGGAGTGACAGGCGGCCTCACCTGCCACCCCCTGGCCTGCGCTCATGGAGGACGGAGGTCGTTAAGTGACCTCCGGCGCCTGAGTCGCCTGCGACGCGCGGCGAGCATCTTGCGTGCTCGGCGGGCCGGGAGAGTTCTAAATCATTCCCGGGCGCGCTCCGCCAGAAGGAGAAGGTTAAGAGAAGGAGGAGGAGGCGGCGGCCCACGCGCTCGCGCTCCGCACCATTGCCGCAAATGATTGTTGGTACCTTTTTTTTTTTTTTTTTTTATCGTGCGGAAATCCCTTCGGATACCCCCGGCCGGCGGGGGCGGTTATGTCGGGCTTGCACCGACTAAAACCGCACGCCGTCTCGGGTCTTCAGACGCCGGGGTGTAAGGTTACCCATAGAGCATATCCCTCGCACCCCGGCTGACCCTGGGCCATCTCACCACTAACAGCATCGCTCATCCTGTCTCCTCTGAAAGCAGAGGAGTACGGAGAGCGATGTGTTCCCGCCACGTTGGGTATTGGCCGACGATCAATGCCAACCCTATGAAGGGGTGAAGGGGAAGCCATTGACCGCCGCCCAGGCCGCTCCGATTCCGTTCCCCCCGGACTGCAGCGGGATCGGAATCGGAGCGACACTCGAGGAGGTTACCCAACACACACCCCTGATTGTTGGTACCTATTGTGCATGGGATGTCAATCGTTGTTCTGATTTAAGATGTGTCCCGAAAGATGATACTATTTTTGTGCGAATATCGGATAGTGCAATGCCAGCTAAGGATTATAGCAACTTTAAAAAAAAACTGTTATGAGGTTGCTTTGCATTCATAGTTTAAATTATTTTAACAGCTTGTATATGAACCTTTTTTCTTATTTTTTCCTAATTCTTCCTAGTTTATATTTAGTTCTGTTATTTCCATAAGGTCTCTTTTAAGCACGCGCTGACACCTCAAAGTGTTGTGCATTCAATTTTTTTAATGTATATTTAGATGTTTCGAATTTTATTAATATTATGGTTGCATGCTTCAGATGTAAGTGATAATGTAACAATTACTGGTTGTCCAAACAAACAATTAAATAAGTCTTCATATAGAACTCAGTGCTATGTCCACAGTCAGTCAAAAAACAGTGATAAATAAACAAAAATCATACATATACGCACGCTCGTATATCCCTGAACGGGTAGCCAGATGTGTATTAATACCCACTAGTAGTTTACGAAACACTGATTTTCACGAGCGATACAAGCTTTTGAAATCAACACAACCCCTGAGTTGAATGAACTTGAATGAAATTATATTTTTAGAAAAGTTTGTTTTTAATAATTATTTTACTCGTTACATTTCATATTGTTTCTTTTTACCTAAAATACCTTATATATCTACTATCTAGCAGTGACCAGGGGGGGGTCACTCCGCCGATCTGCGAGAAATTATAAGTACATGCCGGCGGCAACCCCGGGGCTGCTTATTCAGTGGTTGCTCCGCCGTGGGCCGCGACACTCACGCGCGTGTCTCCCGCATACCAACGTCGCAAGCGCATATTGTATACGATGTATAAAATAAGGGCAACGAAATATTGCATTGCTGCGGGTTGCAGAAACAATGACCAAAATTCGGATTGCACGTTTTTAATAGATGAAATTTCAAATGATTTAATAGATGAAATTTCAAGATCAGTTGCAGGCTTAGACGAGACTAATCTATTTACTAGATACAAAGCATTCAACAACCAATCTAGTTTTTATGGCAGCTTAAAAATGCCACCAAAAGATTTTATAGAGTATGTACAAAATTTTGAAACCACTTTCATAGAAAATTTTGAAAATTGTGTTTAAAGTAATCCAGGCAGCAAACTTATAGAACTTTTTAGAAATATACCTCCACAATCGCCATGTGCATGTTTCCCAGTGGAATATTTATTAAAATTGTTTTGTAGGTTTCGCATATATGCAACAATTAAATTTAACAACCGGCAATTTAAAGATGGTAAAAAAAAAAGTATATAAAAGTAAGGCATTTGTAGTTAAGTAAGCAATAAATACAGGTGACGCCCGCGTTACCTTTAGTATTTAGTTTCGTAAACCAATAAAAAGTAATCAGTAAGTAAATATATTGTTTTTTCTTTTTTAATGAATTTGGTAGCTAGCTCCTAGACTATAAACTGCGAATGGCACAGGGTCAGTCGGGGTGCGAGGGATATGCTCTATGGGTAACCTTACACCCCGGCGTCTGTAAACCCGAGACGGCGTGCGGTTTTAGTCGGTTCAAGCCCGACATAACCGCCCCCGCTGGCCGGTGGGGGGGGGTATGCGAAGGGATTTCCGCACATATAAAAATAAAAAAAAAGGTACCTATCTCGTTTTGTGCACTACTGTGAAAAAGTGACGGGTGTTGTTATGTCCTGCAACGAGAGTTGCCAAGCAATAAGCATAGTTGTGCTAGACGGGTACCTTATTCTGACATAGTCGATGCTTGCGGCACAGAATAGATAATAGTGCAAAGCTACCGTATCCGCTTATGATCAGGCGGACCGTAAGCTCGTTTGCCACCGACGAAGTTTAAAAAAATGACAACCCTACAACACCTGACACCTGACAACCGCACCTTGCAGAGTAATGTCGACCTTCGCGCCGGGCAATAATTTTACTCAATGACGACGCGGCTGGCGTGCGGTCCGTTGCTAATAATAATTAATAGGCACGTAAAAAGGCGGCATTCGTGAACATCAAAACAGAGGGTCGTCTGTACTTGTACTATTATTTATTCTGTGCAGTGACCAGGATTAGGTCCAGAAGAGATTTCATTAATTTAAATAAAAGGCATATCCTTCCAATACAAAAAAAAATTGCTACTTACTTCGCTACTACTATGTGCTACAATAGTAATTAAAGTAACCATTTTTATAAAAAAACTTTTGCGCTACTAAGGTGGCAAAAAGCATACAATCCGCCGAATAACAAACCGTTACTCTATCATATTTATGAATACTTGCAACTCTACATCTCGTCTTTGTTTTCTTCGCCAGTACAAACGTATTTTTCAATATGGTCGTTGATTATAAAAAAAGGACGAACCAACAATGAAACAAACCTATATATGCATAGATAATTCATTTACAAAAGTCCTTCCATTTCCTTCATAAATTGCATATAAGCGTCATCTTTGCTTGGTGCTTGTTTAGGAATATCAGCCTGTCTTTGAACAGTCCCAGATTTGATTCCCGGTTTAGACTTCTTGTCCTCGCGTTTAACTCGCAACGCTGATGGCACAAATCTCGTGACGTCCGCGGAGAGGTTCCGTATTTGTGGTTTAGCACTTATCGTTGCACCTGGAATAAGATTTTAATTATTAGGGTTAATTCCCACTGAAAGAGCAGGGCCGGCAGCGGCTTTTTGAGGCTTAACATTACGATTTTGCCTCAAAAAGAAATACTATTTTGAATCTTATCTACATGACTTAAAGTTCCGAGTCATTCAAAGGCAAAGACTACGCGAACCTTCTCGCTACTACTTCTAGGAACAAAATTTCGTCGCCGCCAGCTGCTCTTTCAGTGGGAATTGACCCTCAGAGAGTATTATTGTAGGATTCCATTGGGGGTCGTTGCCAAGTGCTAACCGAGTAGGTAAGCACATTGCAAGAATAAGCAATACTAGCCAGGTCAGTCCTAGGATGGGTGGCCATTCTTAACACATTGTGAACGCACCATGCTTCAGAGAGTTACTAAACTAAATAAACCTAAATATGCCTATTAATACCTTCGAAACCCAAGTGACCTGCCAGCTCATACATCTACCGATCAACGGACGAGGCTCTGCCGCAGTCTTTCCTCTCGGAGTTGGGAGGTAAGACTGCAATTCCGTTAATAGCCAAATAAACATAGACGGGGAAGGAAAGCCGGCTCCGAGGGGTCGGATGCAACCGAGATTACCGCTAACATAAAATACCTTTTATAATGCACAAGGCCGATTAGAAAACATTATAATTAAAATGTAAAACAAAATACTATTTACCTTGGAGGCCATCCTTTTTGGTTATGAGCTGAGGAGCTGCCGTAAGAACAGAAACTTGGGGATGCGGTTTTGGTGGTGGTGGTGGCACCAACGGTCTTAACAGTCGAGGAGGAGCGCCCGGAGGTGGTCCAGGTGGTCTAAGCATAGCACGAGCGCCGAGTCCTGGTGGGCCCGGTGGGGGTCCAGGAGGCCCTGGTGGGGGCCCAGGAGGACCCGGGGGTAGGCCTGGTGGACCTGGCGGTCCTGGAGGTACTAAACGCATCGGCGGAGCTAGCGGTGCACGTAGTGGCGGTGGTCGAAGTCCTGAAATTATAGCACAATAAAATAATATTCAGATAAACGGCGGTTGTTAGGCCCGACACTGAATTTCTCCTTTACTTGACGATATCATGAAACATCTACAGTTGCGTTTGGAAGTTTCGGGCAATCGGTTTCATGGAACACATTTATCCCACAATCGGACCCGAAGCTGGCACGCGACACTTCGTTCGGCCTACCGGAAGAAATCCAAAGTGATTTCATGGTGAAATGCTACGTATTTTTTTTTGGGTTTCGTGCGGGCTCGAAGCTTTATATGTTTTATGGTAGCCCCCCTGATGGTGAGTTCACCTGGTGGCATTAGGGGAGGCGGCATCTGCCTGATCTCGGCGCCAGGGGGCTCGAGTGCGAAGTCGGCGTGGTGGTGCGCATGCGCGTGGTGCGCCTCTGAGTCGCTGTCCGAGTCACTATCGCGCCCTCCACCCGTGCGCTTTAGAGCGCTCAACCTGGAAAATACGGTAATTTTTTTAAATATATTTTTCATCATATATTTATTATAATTATTACTTTATATGCGTGGTTCCTGATGAAGTAGAAAGTCCCACTGTATCTCGTCCTGTGGGTACCGTGTGTCCAACTAACAGTTAAACATGTAGCCCATGAAAAAGAGACACGATAGGGAAAGAGAGAGTTAGGTGTAAAATTTTGTAAAACTATAATATTCAGCTGTTTTCAGGATAGTCTGCTATTTATAAAATATCGTATTTTTGCAAAGGGGTTCATGGCTAAATGGTAACCTAGTAGGTTAAGATATTGTAAAGTTAAGCAATACTAACGAGGTCGTCTGGGCAGTAGTATATAGACGCTGACTACTGCCCCCAATCCCATTACTCGAGCGTGATCCCGTCATATTATGCTTCGGGAATGATCTTGAAAAATGAAACGAGATCATGCGAGATCGGGGGCACCTTCCCTTTGTAATAACATCACGCCTATTGCATTTTTCAAAAATACTTTCCTTCAAATACTGATATAAGGGAACCTCAATAACCTATCAATAAGGAGGCAAGAAAATGGATGAATAAATACCTCGCGTTCAAATCTGCAGCTCTGTCCCTTTCCCTCTTTCTATGTACTTCCTCCATCTCTTTCATAAAATCGTCTATATTTTGGCCGGACAGTGCCAACATGCGTTGTTGTAAGGATGTAGGTTTCGGTGTATGCGTCGATGGGGCGCCGTTAGCGGTATTATTAGAAGACGCGTTGCCTTCTGATTCGTCCACTTCTTCTCCATCAATGTTGTCAGAAACATGGGCCGGCACTGGGGGCTGTGGTTTGGCTTGAATAGATGGTATTGATATCTCCTGTAATGCAAACATACTTTGTTGTAAAAGCATTTAAAACAGATTATAAACGCGATGAATTATTGTATTTTTTTTAAAGCAGTATATATTCTTAGATAGACCTATTTACACTATATTGTACACTTTACAATATATAATAATCCATATATGATTTTAGATTGACATGGTCATTTACATTAAAATTAGTATTATAAACGGGATATTTACCATGTTTAGTATCTTTTTCGAGAATCCGATATTTCGGCACTGTTACAAGTACCATGATCACGGATGTACTAAAGTTCTGCAAGCTAGTTGTTACTCGGCAAACCGTATCGGTCTACCCTCTTCCTCACTCGTTTCTGACGCGCGTCACCACTACCACTGTCCGCGTTCTCACTACGCACTCGATCACGTTCACGACACACAACACTCACAGTATCGGCTCGCGCGGTTTTTGGAATTGCAGTTTGTTTGGGCCTTGTGAACATACGGATCACTGGATGCCAGACACTCGACAGTTGAAACTCATCCTCCCGGTTGAAGTTCTTGTACTTTTTTATTTCAATTGCTTCTTTCACCATTCTGGGTATGTAGTGGCGTTCTGTCGAGAGAATCTGAGGGTTATGTAACTCAATCCAGTGATTCGTCCCCTCCTCCAAAAGATGTTGAGCGATAGCCGATTTCTGTGGCTCGTTGTTTTTGACCGCCCTGATGTGCTCCTTGATCCGGCTTGAGACAGTACGTTTGGTCTGGCCTATATAGGAGCTCACACAGCTGCAGTCAACTTTATAAACACCTGGATGTTCTAAGGGAAAACTGTCTTTGGGTGTGCGTAGGTATTGAGACAGTTTCTTAAAAGGAGTGAAGATAGTTTTTACTGAGAACTTCTTTAAAATATTAGCGACCTTATCTGTCACTCCTTTCACGTATGGTAAGTACGCGGGTTGTCGTTCAACCTTATAGTCCAGGCGTTTAGGTGCTGGTTTGTATCTAGGTGGTATGATCCGCTTCTTGTAACCATTTCTCTGTAGAACGCCCCTTAGGTGTACATCGGATTCTCGAAAAAGATACTACAGTCCATCAAATCTAAGAGGTACCGTTTGACGTTTCATATTTTTCAAACCGAAACAACTTTGTTCATACGTACATTATTCAGTTTCGATAACCTTTTTCATAAAACCATGAATTTAGAAAGATTTCATTATTGTATCTGTACTGTACAATTCTTAATATCTAAATGTAATTGAAAACTTTCAAACAAAGCAAAATAACACATATTTACACAGTAAATAATTTCTAATAGTTATATTCTTGACCTCATTACAAAGTTACGTAGTTAGGTCACTGCACGTAGTGTTGCGACTCTTCGGATACACTTGTATGCAAAAAAATCGTTTACATATACGAAAAATCGAATGTATTATTTACAAATTACACTTGACAACCAAACAAATATTTTTTCATGTGAATGGGATTTATCTCACATATTACGATTACATAACTAAATAGTTATGTAATCGTAAAATATGAGATAAAACCCATTCACCAAAAATACGTATTTATAAATCAAATATATTTGCTTCTTTAAAAAGTTGTCGAAAGCGATTTGTCGATTTTTGATTTTCGCGCCCAAATAAGTCGGGGTTTCTCGCGCTAACGCTGTCGAAATAGTAAATGGAGTCAGGGATAGTGTTTTTTACATTTATTTTTGTGTATGATAGTATGGGTTTGCATATTACAGAGAAATAAACAAATTTTTAACAAGCACATCCATTGATTTTACAATTACAATTTTTTCTTCTAAGTCTTATTTCTACGTCTAAAACTAATAAAAATAAGGTATGTAGAACCCATTCACAAAAATGTTGTTGCCTGATGTTATAAATTAACGACGTTACTGCGCGACCGCATAATGCACTGAATACACAGATACCCTAAAATAAATTAATTTAATTATTTTTAGGTCAATAGGCAAAATCGCAGGTGTCCAAGTCTCTACAATTTTTTTTTCTGGCAACACTGCCAACTACAAGCGCACGCGGTCCGCTCGGTCGGTTCGGCGTCAGCAGTCTCTCGCCATCTTGGAAGCTGACTGTGCGCGTACTTGCTTTCTCGTTTGTGTTTTACAATTTGTGACTTGGCTATTACTTTTCTGGACTGATCATTCTTTATCCGTTTACCTTGGCAATATTTATACTGGACTCCGAACTAAGCAAGTATTTATTAATAATGTCGAAAAGAGGACGTACTTTGAACAGCCAGGCTCGTGAATTGGTGGTGAAATTACACGAGTATTTTGAGCGTGAATCTCAAAATGGTGGACTTCTACTGCCAGTTACACAAGTTCGGGATCGCGTCGGTGAAGCTCTCGGTATTGGTAGCCGCACCGTTGGCAAAATATTAAGTGAAAAATATGGGCCTTCGGGGAGTGACAGTAACGTACTTCACACACCGAAAAAACGAAAAAGAAATAAACCTGTGACAGGCATCGATGAATTCGATAGTCATGCTATTAGAAACCATATATACGGGTATTTTACAAGAGGCGAATTTCCAACATTGGCAAAGTTATGTGCAACTTTAAAAGATGCCGGGCTGTATAAGGGAAGCATAGAGTCGTTGAGAACGGTAATAACAGGAATTGGCTTCAGATACAAAAAAGTTGACAAACGAAAAATTGTTATGGAGCGACATGACATAATTATGCAGCGACTAACATTCCTGCGCGAAGTTAAACAAATTATAAACTGGGATAATGTAATATTTTTGGACGAAACTTGGCTAAATTCCAACCATTCTGTGCCGAAAACATGGACTGATGATTCTGAAGCTTCGTGCTCGAAGGTGCCGATAGGAAAAGGTGGACGCCTCATAATATGCCATGCTGGGTCAGCGTCTACAGGCTTCGTGGAAAACTCTTTATTAGCTTTCCAATCCAAAAGCACTAAAGAGTATCATGAAGAAATGGACACAGTAAGGTTCCGAGAGTGGTTCTTAAATTTATTACAGAATATCCCTCCTAACAGCACAATTATAATGGATAATGCCCCATACCACTCTGTGCAAATTGATAAAGCACCTACGTCAGCCAATAAGAAAGCAGATTTGGTGGCATGGCTGCAAAGAAAAGGAGTGGATGCCGACATGTCACTATTAAAAGCTGAATTATTACAGTTAGTGAAATTGCATAAACCACCAAAACCGACATATGTAATTGACCAATTGGCCGAAGAGCACGGGCACAAAGTCATACGACTTCCTCCGTACCATTGCCAATATAATGCCATTGAACTGATTTGGGCCCAAGTTAAAGGTAATATTTTATAATATTATAATAATAACACGAGTACTTCTAACATTTATAATTTAAACAATGGTTTTCGTCTGCTATCAAATAGTTACATTATTGTTTTACAGGTTATGCAGCAAGACACAACACAAAACCACCCTTCAGTGTCAAGAAAATGGAAGGTTTATTAAAGGAAGCATGTGCCCAAGTTACACAGGAAGATTGGAGTAAAGTAGTACAAAAAACAAAGAAAATAATAATGGACGACTTCGAAAGAGACGTACACTTTGATAATGTAATGGACAATCAACTGGTCATTAATTTAAATGACGATGATGACGAAGACGACGATACTAGTACTAGTAGTGAATAAAAAAATATCCTAAACATTTCTTTTATTTAATTATAACAATTGATTTCTTAAAATTCGGATATTATAGTAATCGATCTCTTAAAGTTCGGATATTATAGTAATCGATTTTTTCATCCCATCCCTATCATTCAATTGTCAGAACTGTCAAACGGTACTTCTTAGATTTGACGGACTGTAAACATGGTAAATATCCCGTTTATAATTCTAATTTTGTATAATAATCCAATTTCGGTTGAATTGCGTTCAGGGGACAGCAAGTGCATAGCCGGGCAGGGGGATTGTGGTCGCAGCTCTAGTGGGACCGGTGGGTGTCACGCGGTGCTGCGACGACAATCCTCTTCTGATGAGGCCGTCAAGCTGGGTGCCACCATTGTTAACATGGTACGTGTATGTAATGGTGACCCTCTTTCCTGAGACTTTACCTTCAGCTTACCATCAGGCGAGGTCATCATCAATAGGTTCGTCATCAATAGGAGCAACGCATGCACAGAAGCTCTTACGGCGTTTCAACCTTTTTGGCAAATGCGGATGACCATACATGAGATGATGTTGGTCCAATTCAAGTTTTCACCTCTCGATGAATGATGCCACGCTTTTGCGGACATTGGGAGGTGCAATGCCGGCCAGCGTATATAAAATCTGCACCGGAGTAGGGTTTCGGCAGCCAATTAAGATCCAGCAAGTTTCATTTATTGCCACATCTACCAGACTAGCATGAGTGGATCGGCACCATACGGGGCACGCGTACTCTCCTGCAGAATAACAGAGAGCCAGCCCTGTAGTTCGGAGTACTTGCGTTGAGGCACCCCAGTCTGTGCGCGTCAACTTTTTTAGGAGTTTATTGCATGCAGTGACCCTTGACCTGTCATTCTGGCAGTTCCTCTTAAATATAAGAGACATGTCTAGAGTAACTCCTAGATATACGGGGTACTTAGAGTGATTGATGGAGGCACCGTACCACTGGATGTTCAGCTCTTGGTCTATCCGTAGTTCAGGTTCCTAAGGCTCAAATACCATCTGGTTTTACACAAACACCGCTTACTCCAGATGACCTGCTTGCCGTTCGGCCTAGCCTCGGCACCGAAAACATTCGCCTCAATAACAAATTAGGTGGCGAAATTTCTAAGAGGTGAAGTATTTTGACGTATAGAGCAGTATTCACAGTGGACGAAACGAACTAGTCGAAATAGTAGTTGTAAAAAGACAGCATTTGCCATCAAAGTTCTACAATTACTAGCCTGGAATCTCAATTTCGAGAAGTCTGTGCTTGCTCCGACTCATTGCCTCGAGTTTCTTGGCATAACTTGGCACACAAAACGCAACGCAAAGTTCCTGTCAGAACAAAAGTGCTTATCGCTACGCAGAGCACTTCAGCAACAGCTTCAGACAACCAAATGGTCCCCCAAACAATCCAAACACTCATAGGGAGACCTAATTTTGCTACGTTGGCGACTCGAAGAGGCCAGCTTCATTGTCGTACACTGCAACACTACGGTCCACAGTTGCCGACGAAAAACCCTTATCATCTCGTGTGGGGGCACCGGAAGTAGACCTGTTTGCATCAAAGACGGCTCACATAGTATCAAGGTATGTTTCCCTGGATGTGAAAGACAAGCACTTCAATACAATGCATTATGTCACCAATGTCTATAAATACCCACGCCCGGATCAGGAACTCGTTATCAAGCTCATCTTATACGAACGTAGACTTGCAAATATGAAACTATATTGGTTCATAAGTCTGTAATTTAAACATTTAGTCATATAAAATCTAAAATCGATTTGTCTTCTAATTTCTTTGTAAAACATATGTTAAAAGCGATTCCCGTTGCATGGGAGAACCCAACCAAATCGCCAGTTGGAATCCTAAATTATTATTGCAATACAATTTAGACACAATCAATATCTATCAGGTAATAGACACACAGCAATCCTTTTATTATTATCGTATAAGTAATCGTCGCGCTCGTTTTTTAACATTGTGACCTATTGATAAAGACAGCTGGCTTTATGAGGAGACAAGTATTGCATTTGATCTAGAACTGATCATGTCTGGGCTGGACTCTCGCAAGCATTCCTCAATCAGTACGCTCGGAGATGGAATGGTGATATCAGGCCAAAGGGTCGTCTTTGACTCCGTTGAAACTTGGGCTGTTTGGGAATCCTTACAGCAATGCCAAGTAGACTATCTTTATGTCGAGGTGCTGAGATGCCTTTACGAAGCCACTACTATGAGTGTCTAAGTATAGGGTCAGCAGTCTAAACCCATCCAATTGCGCAGAGGAGTGAGACAGGGGGATGTCATATCCCCGAAACTACTATTCACGAGCGCATTGGAAGATATGTTTAAGACGCTGGACTGGAAAGGTAAGGGCATAAATATTAACGGCGACTACATCTCACACCTGCGATTTGCTGATGACATAGTCTTAATGGCGGAGTCGCTAGAGGAGCTAACCCAGATGCTGGACGGCCTAGCTTCAGCCTCGCGACGCATCGGTCTCGGCATGAATTTGGATAAAACCAAAGTCATGATCAATGGCCACATTGATCCAGGACCGGTCATCGTGGATGGCCACCTTCTTGAAATTGTTTCTGAGTACACTTACCTCGGGCAGATTGTGCAGTTAGGTAAAAACAATTTTGAGAAGGAGGTCAAGAGGGGATCCAGATAGGTTGGGCAGCGTCTGGGAAACTACGTCGAGTCTTCTCGTCATCCATACCGCAGTGTTTGAAAACGAAAGTTTTCAATCAGTGCGTCATACCTGTAATAACCTACGGAGCTGAGACGTGGACACTCACGGTAGGGCTGGTCCAACAGTTCAAAGTCGCTCAGCGAGCTATGGAAAGAGCTATGCTCGCAGTTTCTCCGAAGGATAGGATTCGTAATACATCCGACAGAGAACCAAGATTATCGACATAGCTCAAAGAATTAGCAAGCTGAAGTGGCAGTGGGCTGGCCATATCTCGCGAAGAACCGACAACCGCTGGGGTAAACGTATTCTTGAATGGAGACCGCGACTCGGCAAACGTAGTGTAGGACGCCCTCCGGCCAGGTGAGATGACGATGTGCGAAAGGCTGCGGGCAGATGCCGATGCGGCAAGCTGAAGACAGGGCGCTATGACGCCCATTGGGGGAGACCTATGTCCAGCAGTGAACTAGAATAGGTTGATGACGATTACATGTGTATCAGTTGAAAATGTAGCAAGTTCTAATTTATTTATTTAATCGCTTACCATTACTACACATTATAGCATTGTGGATTAAGTGCACCAGGCGATAACAAACATATCACTCAAGATGGATTCCGGATATTAATACGTAACTAATAATAGTTTTACCATAAAATAAAACCTACCTATTATTTTTTTCTCAATATCCAGAATCCAGCCTGGTGCATCATGAGCGCAATAATGACAAAATGGCGGATCGTCACCCGCCATGAGCGCTTAATACCAAAAAGTATCTAAAGAGGGCGCTAAATATGGAGAGGGGACCGGAAATATGGCTCAAAGACAGGTGCTTGATTCAAGATGTATCCCGGATATTAATGAAAAAATAATAGGTAAGTTTTATTTAACGGTAAGACTTTGACTCAAGATGTACCCCGGATATTGATGAAAAAATGATAGGTAAGTTTTAATTAACGGTAAAGACTCTCTATCATATCTAAATTTAGACTTACACCTTGCCATATTTTACAATATGGGAGCGATATTCTTAGCAATCCATGGATTCTCCGTGCGGGTGCCGGGTCCATCGCGTTGCTGAGTTGGGAACTCGGGACAGTGCCTGGGACTTGCAACCCAAGTGTAGGTTTAGAAGGGGCCCCTTTTGTTGATGTACATCAACACTCACCTTCACTACCCAAGTTCCCCTCCCTGCCTAACCAAATTTGATACGAACCTACTAGTGCCGCTTTAGACATTCGTCCTAGTAATGAGCTTATTGTAGCTCTCGATAGGCCTAGATATTTAAGTAGGTTATAGAGAGATTTTGTTGGTATACCTCTCGCTCCCACTTCCACTACATACAAATTAACCACGTAACCGTTTTTGATTAATTCGTTTGTGAGATCATAGTATTTATTTTTCTTTATTGTGTGGTCCTTCGGTATATTTGTTTCCCACGGTACAGTAAGTTCCACAAGAACCACATGTTTTAACCTCTTAGAGTATAGGAATATGTCAGGTCTAGATGACGAAACCCCAACATCCTCCGGAATTTTATAGTGCTTTTCATACATGTTGATTAGGAGAGTCCAATCTGGGGCAGTATCTAAGATTGAATAAGGTTTGTTCCTGGATATTTTGGATGAACCTTCAGACACAAAGTTGATATGACGTCTGTTAGTAGTCAATCCTTTTTTGGCTCTAGCTACTGCCAGACTCATTGCTTCACGTATGATGATAAGCACCTTATCGTGGCGGCGTGAGTAATGGCCTCTATCGAGAAGCACCCTACATCCTACTAATATGTGTCTAGCCGTCCCTATTGCCTCACCACAAGTATAACATTGTTTTTCTGTGGCCTTCCCCCACCTTACCATATTACTCTGGTCTGGGAGGGTCATCTGAAAGGCGTTAAGATAGAATTTTAACAGGGCCGGCGACCAGTCATAGATCAAGGTGCGCCACTTTAAGGCCATCGGTATACAGAACTCTCCCATTGTCAACCATTCATTTTGGATTTCCAAATTCATCGCGTGCACTCGATATTTATCATTTTCGTCTTGTTTTAGAAAGGACTTAAGTATATCCTGGTCCCTTTCTGGCCCTCGTACTCCCAACCGCACTCTGTTCGACTGGGCCCCTATCATAAATCGTTTATGGAATAGGAGTCTAGATTCAAGCTTTATTATCGCGTTATTATCTTCCGGGAGTGCCCTGATTGTGACATCTTGGGATTTACCTAAGATGTGGGCTTTGGTAACTCTAAGGTGTTTATAGAGCTCCGATGGTTTATTAAGTTTCATCCCAAAATTATTTTGATCCCTAAATAGAGCAGAGGAATCAGCAGAGTGCGCTAGTCCAAGCCACGATTTTAGCGATTTTATGACAGTTGCATCTATTTTCGCCAGTAAGGTTTTACCGAATTCATACACCAGAAAAGGCCAAGTCAGACGTGATGTTAAGTAGTTGTCATATATCCAAGCTTTTTTGATATTGTTTAGTGGTATCTGATCTATCTTATTTAGGTCATTTATAAACGTATCGACAACTTCATCTAAGGATGGTGTGCGTCCTTTATAGTCTATCTTTCTCCCAAGAAATTTAAATGGCACCGATTCAGGGACTATAGAAACTGGTTTACCCCCAATGAAGAGTCCCGGGTCGTAGGTGTTATAAATACTTATACGTACTTCTCCTGGAGGTCCTTCGTCAGCCATATCGGAAAACCTGAGGCTCTTCTTTTCCTTAATATGGTCAATGGTTACTTCATGGGCTATCAACTGCTGGTAGTTTACAGGCGGTCCCGGCGGAACTCCTGGAGGCTCTGCTCCAGACGGTTTCTCCTAATAATGATAAAACTTTACATATTATCTGATCAAGTTTAAGTCTCACTCTAAGCAATTTTTTGGATAAACAAAATCAGGGAAAGCATGAGTAGACCTGGACTGGCGTCTGGATAATGAAAAAATGCAACTAAGCAATGTTCAGCGACATAACATAGCTAAAATCCGTTGGTACCCATAAGTGTCGACATCTATTAAAAAGGAACTTAAAAATATAAGTGACTTACTTTGTAAGCTGAATCCTTCTTCAATATGGGCTTGACTATAGTAGGCGGTGGTAAATTAGGGTGTGCTGCGTCCAACGGCAGTGGAATTTGTGAAGGTGCGTTACTGTATATTAAATTCTCTGGTATCTGAAAGAAAGTGTTATATAAAATGGCTAAGATCTTAAGATTATCACAATGAAACAGGTTTGAGGCATAACAATAATAAATACTACTACTTTTAACCTACTCCCATGTGTAGTATAGAGTCCGTTTACTTAGAAATTGTATAGTTTATAGGGCATAAGAATATATTGAGAAAAAAAAAGAAACTGCAAATCTATTTATACTATTATAAAATTGTAAATTAGTTGTCTGTACTTTTGAGATATTTAAAATATACTTGGATTATGTTAAATGAACGATTCTGAACACAAATATTGTTATTTGGAATTCTTGTCTGTTTATCAGTTTGTTTGCGATGGCCGCAAATACTACGGAATGGATTTTGATGCGGTTTTTCTAGTAGATAGATCTTGGTCAGACTTAAAATCTGTGGTATGTTTGATTGGAATTGGTTAAGTCGAAACGGAAATATGACCAAAATACAATAAGCAACCTCTGCGCGGGCGGACTCACAAGCATCAGTTAGTACATTATACTAGCAAATATTGAGTACTTACATCTAGTTAAATACCAATTGGTTTTAATGAATCCTTATTCTGTTTGATTAGGTTGAATGTACTATTATTTTAATATATTACTTGATATACTCACTTGTAATGTAGGTAAAGGAATATCATCAACTTGCACAGACTGGGCATGTTTCACAGATTCATAATAAGATATTAAATGTGCTCTCCTTTTCTCATATTCCATTTCCTGGCGTTTCAATTCCACCCATTTTTCGGGATCATCTTTGTCCTAAAAGAAATCAATATACCTTTTTCTTTTACAATACAATGCAATATAGTTTGATTTCAGAGCCATATGCAGTTTGGGAAATTAATAAATATTTCAACATTACATAAGTGGGCCTTAGGGCCACAGTGATGTTGAGTACTTTTGGCAGCTTGGACCCTGACCGCACTAACATGTTGTCAGAGCCCGCTCTGGCCAGTTTGTTACCTGCGTTTCACTCATGTCTTGATCCCTTATTCTATTCGTTCTAACTAGCCTATCAATTGACCGTTTGTGTGTTCTCCTAACAATTGCTAAGAGATTCTCTAAACAAAGAGGATGCCATTTGATTTGAATCACCTATGCCAATAAACTGGGGCATGCTCTGCATTCTACAGTCAATATACATATTATGATATTTAAAGATATATATATATCAGCTCCTTAATGTATGCAGTATACTCAAAAGGAACACTACATAACACTGAAACAGAGCATTTTTAAGACACTTAGATCACAAAACCTACTTACATACATCTTGAGAACTCTGTCAAACGTCTCTCTCAATTTTTTCCTCTTTTCTCTTAACACCTTTTCATTTAGAGGTGATGGTTGCAGTACATTGTACTCTGAAATGAATATAATTAGTTAGAGTCTTAGATTGTTAAACAAATTTGAAATCCAAAATGGCAATGGATGACTGTATCTGTAAGCCATATAGCCAATAATTGGAATAATTTTAGAGTATACTGTTTTTATACACAACAGAGAGAGAGTCTAGAGAGTGCTGTGTATTAGGATACTGTGTATTCTTTAGTTTGAGTGGTTACTAAAAATTGGTTATTAAAAAAAATATACCCATTTCATCAATTTTCTGCAGCTCTTCCAAGATTTGTGTAGGATCTTTCATTTTAAGTACAGCAGCACGCACCATCTGCCTTTGCCGTTTATTTTTTTTCAATTCTTTTTTCCTCGCTTCTTTCCCTGTTTAATATAGTAACAAGTTCATTATGACTGTTGCTTTCACATAAGATAATTTTAATAATAAATTTTAAGTTAAAATTCTTCGGATATATTTTTTTGTTAATGCATTGTTTGCTCTAATATATGCCTAATAATATGTTGCATGCATTCTATTTCATCCCATTAATAAATGTGTAATGTGTTTAGACCTCTTTTGTAAGTCCAATTTTAAAATTAATCTAATATATCAATAATACGTATCTATAACATTGAGTCATTGTCAGACTTCAGTTATTATGCGCATTCATATCATATAATTTTAATAAATGAATGTGTTTCATCTGTCTAATACAAATATTATAGATTTTAGAATGAGTAGATTATAACCAACTTACGGGCTTGATCAGTCGGATTCATGTATTTACCACTTTTAGTGGTATTAATCGAACGGCGACCCATTGTATTGGTTGTGTAGGAACCTACAAGATTGAAATTATTTTCACTTAAAGATTAATTGTAATAAAACAACCCTAAATACATGTGAAAATCATACAGGATACAGGGAAGCTTTGCGTCTTCGATTTCGATTATTAGTTTGACATTTGTCAAAAATGTAGCAATTTTTGACATATGTCAAACTATAATTTTTTTATTTTTTTTTATATTTGCTCCTTTCGGAACAGGCTAAGGTTCTATAACCATGCTGCCTTGTCATCAGTTTATTTTTCTTGTTCATATTCTTTTTTTTTTTTTTTTAAATTTACCATTTATTAAGTTTTTATTTATATATATATAAATATATTTATTTCTTTCTTTTTTTTGGGTTCTTATATAATATACGTGTATATTAAATATATATTAATATTTTTTTTTTTTTTTTTATTAATAGCTTCAATTTACATGTACAGAGAAACCATACAAAATTTTAATTAAATTTGACCTACTGTAGTAACAATAAATTTATACATAGCTGCGTATGTGGAGCTATTTACAAGAAGAGTCTGAATGTTGCGCGGTACTAATGCAGATTCACCATAAATTTCAATTAGCTCATCCATTAGCACAAGGCGCTGAATGCCAAAGGATGTGCAAACAAAGAATATGTGAGACAAAGTCTGTTCCTCTTGAGAGTTACAATGCTCACAGAGAGGAGATGTTACCATGTTTAGACGAGAGAGATGATAGTAGGGATATTCGATATACATCGATGCATCGAAAACATCGATGTTTGCAATGAAAAACATCGAATCCATCCGATGTTTTGAAAAGCTTTCAAAATACTCGATGCATCGATGTATTAAAAAAAAACATCGAATTGGTGATAGACGAGTTAGGCCACGTAGTGATTATATCCTCTTTGGTTTGAGCTTAGTAAAAAAAAACTTAAGTTTTACCACTAAAATATTACTATTACTATTATAAATCATCATTATTCCGAATTCTCTAATATGGACCCGATGTTGACAGCATGGCGCAAGAGTCAGTTCAGTGACAATAAAAAAGAAACTACTTTTCTCATGTCGGCTGGCAAGCGAGTTTCTATGTTTATAAACATTTAATTACATTTGGTTTTGTGAAACCAAAATAAGATATTTGTTAGCAATACATTCGTCAACTTGGATTATATACATAGATTTCTTAACAAATCAATACATTATGATGTCAGACTTAGCAAAAATGTTGCGGGTTATTTAGTGTTTTTTTTTTAATTCGACCTTTTGTAAGATGTTATTTAATACAGATGTTTCTGAAACAAGGCTTTTACTTGTATTTTCTTTTACTTACTCATTATGAAAGGAGTTAAATCTATTATTTTATGAAAGATTAATATCTAAACTATAATAAAATAATGGATTTAGCTCTTTTCATAAACTTTTTGTAAAAAAAATTACTATGAGATGGGTCACTTTCCACATTATTCGAAGTCTTAAAATCACGCAAAAAAATTCAAAATCTTACACCCACTTTTTATCACTTTTCTCGACGTTTCACATGATTCTAAGTCTAATTAAGCAAAAAAAATTTTGTGTCGGTCTGTCTGTTGGTCTGGATGTCTGGATTTTACGCAATAACTCAAGAACCACTTATCCGATTTAAAAAAATTCTTTCACCAATCATCTTGTTTGGTTAATGGGAAGAACTGATTAGATTTTGGGGTTTGTACGTTCAAGGTTTCGGGTACCTACCATACAAATTGTCCCTAAAACAACCAGACTCTGAAAGAAACTGAAATATAAAATCATTTTTTTGTGTTTTTGACGTCGAAGCCGTTTGATTTGATTTCATTTTCTTCATATTTATTGCTCAATATAATTATAAAGACGCGTCGAATAATATGCATAAAGTCTAAGGTCTGTAATTTTGAATAAAAATACTGCAACAAAAATATCTAAGTTTGGCCCGAAGTTTGACAATCACTGGGTGATTTCCGCCCCACTAGATTTTGTAATAAATTTTTAGAAAAAGAACTCGATGTTTAAAAAACATCGATGTTTTCATCCGATACATCGAAAGACATCGATGTATAGTTGCGATGTATCGAATCAAAAAAAACATCGATGTTTTTTCAAAGTGGACACCCCTAGATGATAGTTTAGACGACAATGACCAAAACGAAGCCTTAGAATAGTGGAGTAGAATTTCCTGTTGGCATAAAATTTGCTTTTGCAAAACCAGGGTATTGATCCAATAGGAACATTATAAGTAGCATACCATAGGCCTTTATTTTCAATTTGCACAGATCGGTTCCAATATCGCCTCCATAACTGAATGGATCTATTCTTTAATAAGGTGATTATATCTGTACATGGCACTAAGACATTAAGACGACTGCTAGAATCAGGAATAATGATCGAAGAATTTGTAATAGTTCTGGCCAAAAAATCTGCCTTCTCATTACCTAATACACCAACATGTGAAGGAACCCATATGAATAATACTTCAATTTTATGTACAGAACATAAATCAAACCAAAGTTCTATAATTAGATGAATATAATGATTCGTGTCAGCCTGAAACTGGTTATTCTTAAGATTTTCTAAAACACTCATGCTATCACTAACTACGACCCATTTGTTAGATCCATTATTTCTATGTTTAATGTGCTTCAAAGCAGCTAGAATAGCCACAGCCTCAGCTGTGAATATACTTGATTTTGTATTTATTTTATAACCAGTACCTGTATTTAGGTGACCATCAAAAATAGCGAAAGAGACAGCAGAATCAGTTTTGGACCCGTCTGTATACACGAATCTATAACCACTAAACTCTGAAAGTGTACTATATACATCTTCTTTGGAAGATAGTTTCTGATCAATAATGATGTTCATTGCAGGAAATTTACTATCAAATTCTCCCTGATAACAGGAGAGAATGGATGACCTATAAATTTGCAAAGATTCAAGATATTGTACATATTGCGAAAATCCCAACAGTATGTATGGGGAATTAGAAGAGGGTGATAAAGAGGAATGTTTTAAGTTTACAAATAAATGATTGTTATTTTTGCTGTAAAGTTTCAAAATAAATCTTTCTTTTAAATATGAAAATCTTATATTTAGTGAAGGTAGTTTACACTCAACTTGCATTACATTAATAGGAGTACTTTTGAAGGCTCCAGTAATAAGTCTTAAGCATTTGTTTTGTATTTTATCCAATCTATCTACTATTTTGGTATCTTTTGCAAAGCATAAAAAGCCATATTCGAAGTGACTGCGAATTAGAGATTTATATAAAAGCAGTAATATTTTGGGATCAGCTCCCCATGATGTACTACACAGTGTTTTTAAAATATTGAAAGCTTTATTAGCTCTTGTTGAAATTAGTTCGCTATATTTTTTCCAAGAAACATTATTAGTAAATGTTACTCCTAAAAACTTAACTTCACGAGAGACAGGAATAGGTACTTCATTATAATGCACAGAGGGAATAGAGAGGCTCGAATTACCAAAAACTACCAAGTTTGATTTTAAAGCATTTACTTCAAGATTCAGGTAAGAGAAATACCTGTGTAAACCTTCCAAAGATTTATTGAGAGTATTTGTAACACTAATTAAATTATTTCCAGATGCGTATATGACCAAATCATCAGCAAACTGAAGATTTTTGACTTCTGAACCAAGAATCATATTCAAGCGACATATGTATAAAATGAAAAATAAAGGTGAAAGGATTCCACCTTGGCAAGTACCAACAGAAGCAAATCTTGGACCATAAAGATGACAGTTATATTTGACATAAACTTCACGTTCAGTTAAGAAATTACGAACCCAGTTAGCTAGTTTATTTGGTATTCCAACAGAAAGCAATTCTGAGTAAAGGATATCTTTATTAACACTATTAAAGGCACCAGAAACATCAAAGAATACAGACATTAAGAATTTATTATTATTTAGACTATTTTGAATATCAAGCTGTAATTGACAGATACTTTCACGTGCCGACGTTCCCCTTCGGAATCCAAATTGATTTGCAGGTAAAATGTTATTTTTTTCTAAATAAAATTCTAACCTTTGTTTTAATAGTTGTTCAAAAACTTTACCAACACAAGACGTAAGAGCAATGGGACGATAGGAATTTGGATCTGTTCTTGACTTATCGGGTTTCAAAATAGGAACCAAACAATCTGATTTCCATGAATTAGGTACCTATGTCATTATTCAACCATAAACTGTTTAATATCTGTAGGAGGATATGAAGTCCTTTTTCACTGAGTTTTTTCAACATAATGTATGGAACGCCATCCAGACCAAAAGCACTGTCCTTTCTAGAGTATAAAGCAGAAATCAACTCCTGTATGCTAAATTTATTGGTTATAAAATTATTTGTAAAATTATCACTATCAGCAAAATTAATATTATTATTTACATAGTCTGGAGTATATTTTTTTAGGAAATCATGTACCCAACTATCATCACTATTGTTACAAGAATATGTTCTATTAAATCTTCGCATATAATTCCAGATACGTGAAAGTGGAGTACATCGATTGAAGGAATTACACAATTCAACCCAACTTTTTGATCTCTCTATTTTCAGTGTAAGTTTTTTTAAAGCTTGTAATCTTTTGAACTCTATATAAGTCTCATCTGAGGGGTTGTTTTTAAATTTAAGATAAGCAGATTTGGAATTTTGAACTACTTCTGTACATTTTTTATTCCACCATGGAAGAGGGGGTCTCTTCTTAAACTGACTAAAACTATTTGAAGGAGAATTTGTAGGGGACTGAGATGTAGAATATGGAAGAGATTTATCAACTGCAGAATGTAAAACTTTCAAAAACCTAGTATATGCATCCAATGGAGTAGAGTCATATGGCTGAAAATTTGTTAAGTCTAAATCTACATATTGTGTGTACATTTTCCAATCTACCATTTTAAAGTTAGGGTAAATGGGCAGTTGCATGTTACAATTATTGTTTTTAAATGAACCACTATTTACATTATTTTCAATATTTATAATTACAGGAAGGTGATAGCCTCCAAGAGGATCTTTACATACGGACCAGTTAGAAGAAAAAGCCAAAGTAGGAGTAACTAAAGTCAAGTCTAATGCATTTGGTCGCCAAGTCAGCGAACCCACTGTTGTCACTTCACCAGTATTTAAAAGAACAAGATTATTATTATCAACTATTTCCAAGATATCTCGACCTCTAGGATTATCTGAATTACATCCCCAGGATGTGTGATGAGCATTAAAATCACCTGCAAAAATCATTGGTTCAGGAACAGATTTTATTATTGATTCAAATGTATGTTTATTAAAAGAAGGAGTACAATTTGTTGGACAATAAAAACTAACTATACTTATTTCTTTATTATTTATAGTAACTCTTACACAAATGTTTTGTAAGGAGTTATCAAAATATGTATTTATTTTTCTATAATTGATACTATTCTGAATTAAAATAGCTACGCCATTATGCTTATTGCCAAGATCATTTCTTTCAATATTATATCCCCTTATGTTAAAAACTTTAAGAGGAGTTAGCCATGTTTCGGATATTATTGCTATGTGTATATTATGATCATAAAGAAATTTAGTAAATACAATCCTGTTACTTATAATGCTTTGGGCATTCCACTGCATAATGTTAAGATCCATTATGAGGAGTAAAGGAGCTAGAAGTGTTTGTTGTAAGGTTTCTTTAATGGATGCAGAGTTTATAGGAGTATCTTTTTGGTTAAGTACAATTTTAGTTATAGTTTTTGTTAAAATATTCATGAAAAATTCGGATTTAGTAAGATTTTTTATTTGGGATTCAATATAGGACATAGTCAATTGTGGAAAAGAATTTTCATTAAATAAATCAGAATATTGAATAGATTTTGACTTTATTTTACTTTCTTCAATTTTGGCTTTCTTAATGGGACAAATATTGGATATGGCAACATGATTGCCACCACAATTAATACATTTGGCATTCTCAGGGTTTTCTTGGCATTGTCTAAAGTTATGCTTTAAAGTGCAAATTGAACAAACTTCAGCATTTCTACAAAATTTCGCAATATGACCAAATTTCAAACAATGCAAACATTGTTTTACTGGAGGAACATATACGCTTACCTGGTATCTCCATGAATCGAGGTATACATACTGTGGGAGTTCAGTGGAGGCAAAGGTGACTGCGACGGTTTGGGTGGGCTGGTACGAAACCGTACCACCCTCGCTTCGCACACGACGCATGAAGCGTCTTACCTGAATTACATTCCTAGAACTGCCGATCAACGAAAAAATTCTTTTATTCGATATGTCAGTAGGGACTGAAGTAAGTACGCCAGTGACCTCGGTATCAGCTGCTGGAATGGTTGCTTTTAAGCTTAATTCATCTAACATTTTTTTATTTTGTAGAAACACATTTGCATTATTGGACAAGTCAAATGTGATTCCTATTTTATATTTGTTAATTGATTTTAGATGAAGAATGCCTGTAACACAATATTTTCGAATGGCATGCGAAATAGCAAGCCTGTCTTTATCAGTGAAGAACTTTTGATCATCTTGATGGGCAAGAAATACGATGTATTCTTGTTTTTTTATATTTTCCGGGTACTTTCTTGAGTACTCTGGTACCTTATACACCCGATAAGTGTTTTCTCCACTGTCGGAATCCGAGGAATCCGAGCCTGGTAGTAGGCGGTCATCAGGGGCATCAGCTTTTTTCCTTTTTTTGGGGCCCATTTTCACAGCGAATAGGTACTTAAAACACTAATATGCTAAAAATAATAATTTTAAACAATATTGACGCCTTTTACTGTTCAAGGTTCCCGCCGTCAAACTATAATAACAATTTGACAATTTTTTTTAACGTTTTTTTTGGCAACTGGATACACAATATATAATTTGACAAGGGGAGTTCCATGTAGCCAACTTCTGACGAACAATCCCTTGATTTCATGTATAAAAATACAAAAATAACTTCGTTAGCACATAAGCCGATTACACACCAAACGAATCAAAGCGAACAGTTGCTAACAAACACTGGTATCTATCACTACTATTTCTTATTCTGGTAGTAGATCTAATATCAGAGAAACAGATTTAAAATGGTTTGATACGGACATAACCACCTCATCATGCTTTCACAGGGAAAGATTCCAAGATAGAAGATACAACAAAAGATAGATACCACCTGTACAGAGGTGGTATCTTTCTTATATCTACATTTTATCATCAATTACTTTAACAGTGAAGAAAAATATTTTGATGAAACCCGCATTCTTCATATATTAACTCTTGGGGTTATTGTGCCCATTAATACTACTGATATTGAGGTCACCAAGATAAGGCAAATATACCGGGTCTTCCGGGAGGGAAACACTCCCGATAACGAAGTTAAAAAAAAAGATTTTTCTATGTGCGTACTTTTTTTCTGCGTGTTGTCAACGACCGGCGAGGTCATACCGATATTCATTGTAGCTTTTATTTTTTTTAGGTAAAGTAATGCATTTTTTAAGAAATTATCGTTTCTGTGCTAACACGATTGAGCGTGAATAATGCTAATGATAATATATATTTTTTTAAATAACTAAAAAAATATTCAGGAGCCTAACCTAACCTAACACCTGGTTTAATTTAAGGTATGTATTCCACTTAGCAAGGATTCTATTACTAAGAACTAATGTTGTGGTAGTCCTGGCGAAAACGTTCTACATTTGTTTTTTTATAATTATCACGTCAATTCGACTATACGTCCCCTAATGGTAAGCTAAAGGTAAAGTCTCAGGAATGGGGGTCACCATTACAGACACCGATATTGCTACAATAGTGGCCCTCAGCTTGAAAGCCTCATCAGATGCTTTTTCACAACCCGCTTGTAAAATAAGTTAGTTCAGTATGATGTGATAAGTACCTATTAAAATCTCCAGTATCTCTACACAGTTTACTCTACATACTATACAAAAAGGTCGACACAAATCATATGTTGTCTATATACACATTCGGTCACCTGCAGTTTGATTTAAAGAAATGTTTCAAAAACTTTTGCTGTCAAAAAGCCAAATTCTGTTTTAAATATTTCGAGCACATATCAAGTATAGAGGTCAAAATCTTGACAATGTACCATAGATGCGCATTTACGAGTTTGTAGGTCTCTGGTGGTAAGCAAGGGGCGCGACACGACCAAAATTAAATTTTAAAAACTTGTAATTAGGTATATCTTTGTCCCACTCCATAATAAACCATCCGAACGACACTATTCTATTCTATTATATTTTGGTCTCGTGAATTTAATCTCGGATCCGACGCTCTCAGTTGCCATCAAATCAGATTACATCTATATGTGTTCTGTGACAATACTCCGCCCCTTCACCCGCGCGAGGTGAAATGTGTACCTAGTTGTTTTCCACCGCGGAAGACAAAATCCTTTTTTCATCACCCAAAATGTGTAGCGAAAGCCATTGAGTTAAGAGCGAGACCGTTTTTTTTGTGTAGGGCTTTTTGTGTAGTATCTAGAATAAAACACGCGCAGGTAGGAAGGCAGAGTAAAAGTTCTTTACTTCTTTAAATATACCTTATATTACAAACTTAGTCTCATCATTGGTAACACCAAGTATACACCCAGGGCTGCCAACTCGAAATTCAAAGAGTAATTTTTATACATTGTAATATTTTGTTATATATTCAAATATAAAAGTATTTATTTCTATATTCGTATTAAATTTGTGTATACTAATAATGAAGAATGTTTATTATTTTATAAAAACTAAGTTATTGATAAAGGAATCAGATGAAATACATAGTAAACTTGGTAACAAATGTAGAATATTTTGAATATCATAATATTTTTAACCGAATTCAAAAGGAGGAGGTTCTATGTTCCTCTGTATTTTTTTTTTGTATGATAATCGATATTTCCGTCGTCTAAAAACCGATTTTGAAAATTCGTTTTGCATTGGGTTCGGTTGTTGAATTAAGTTGGTCCCATATAAATTTTATTAGTATTGGACCTAGAACTCCGGAGATGCAGCAGAAAACTCCTCAATATCAAAGAGAAAATGTAAAATTATTGAGCGTATGATCGAAATTATATAAATCAATTTTTTTTTGTTTGGATTTTCGGAATACATATTTTGAAAGGCCGTATCTATTGGTGCTGATTCTGCTGTTACAAAACTCTCTAAACTAAACTACCTTTATAATAAAGTCTAGATTTAATCCGACGGCACATAGAACCAAATTTCGAAATTCACATGAAAGTTTTAGACAGTTTAGTTTAGTGTGATGAGCAACAGAATTAACGGCATATTGTGAATTCAATAGCAAATCAAAGATTTGTTTTAAGGTGCTCCCTCACCGTGAGCATTCGCCTGTAATGGATGGTCGATACATCAGTGAGGTAGTGGTGAATGGAGAATGGAGTGGGGAGTGGAGTGGAGTGGAGTGCAGCGGAGTGGAGTAGAGCTGAACGAATCGGAGGGGAGTGAAGTGGAGTGGAGAATAGGGTGGAGAGTGGAGTGTGGAGGAGAGGGGAGTGGGGAGGGGAGTGGAGTAGAGTGGAGTAGAGAGTGGAGAGTGGAGAGAGTGGAGAGAGTGGAGTGGAGAGTGGAGTGGTGGGTGGAGAGGGAAGTGGAAAGGAGTGAGGAGTGGAGAATGAAGTGGAGAATGAAATGGAGAGTGGAGTGGATAGTGATGTGGAGAGTGAAGTTACCAAAGCAACGCGTCCGGAACACGGAAAGACTAGGTTAGAAGTGTGTTAGATCATCCATAGATCACTTGTGACGAAGCACGAAGAATTAAGAGCCCTACGATGCGGGGTACCATCTACGACATCATTCTCCCTCCCCCCCCCACCCCTGCAGGAGACGTAAGGTGAGTGATGTATTCTCATGTCATGTCATTTCAAAATTATGGATTAATTATCGTTTCAAAACTAAACTACGACAAGTATATCGTATCGGTAATAAGTTACAAAAAAAAAACGAAATCCTATCAAAAACCTTTTGAGAAAGATTGACGAGACAGCCGAGCGCAGAGCGCTACCTATCTTTTCTCGAAGTGTTTCGCCGTATTTTTGTACTCTTATAGATTCAGTCTGGACAGTGCTAGAAAGTCCAAATTCTCAGGATATGATGTCAATAGAGTAGTCATCAAACACCAAATACATTTCAAATGCATAGCTTTTATAGTTTGAAGATTTATTAATGACTAAAAACGCAGATTTCGTCACTCACTCACAGACTAACCATAAATCATAATCATCATAAACTTTTAGGGTACTTCTTGATGTCGAAGCTGAAATTTGGTATACGAGCTGGGATTAGCAAACAGATAACACACACACACACATTTTGATTAAGGTGTAGGATTTGTAGAGAACTTTGGACTAGAATTTACGCAGAACACTATACGCTATGATGACTTATTATAGAGCGTTTGGTTAGGGCTTGCAGAGTTAGAAGCTTGGCTCTTCATAGGATCTGATAACTTTTTACAGTATAAGCAAAGGCTCGTCTTGGCATTATTTAACATGAACATGTTTTTGGTGGGATCTATTTTTTTCGAATTTCATTACTTCAAATACTTAATTTAATATCCGTAGTGTTATTGTCCCGAAAAAGGTTATTCTGATTATTTTTTTTTTTATATTTAGGACACGTCAATTTGACTTCACCTCGTCTGATGGTAAGCTGAAGGTAAAGTCTCAGGAAAGAGGGTCACCATTACATACACGTACCATGTTAACACTCAGTTGACGGCCTCATCAAAAGAGGATTGTCATCGCAGCACCGCGTGACAATCACCGGTCCTACTAGTGTTGCGACCACAATCCCCTGCCCGGCTATGCACTTGCTGAACCCTGAACGCAATCAAACCGAAATTGGATTACTATGGAGGGTTTTTCGCAATCGTACACGGTGGTACCCACCCGGCCGAATTTTGTGACAAATTTGTGTCATCAAATTTCTACCACCTGGTGGTCCGAAAATTCATTGTCAGCATTAAAAATTTGTATCAAATATATTATATAAATATATATATATATTTTTGTACCAAATGCCATTCCATAAATTTATTCGCCGCGGGAGTAAGCGAAGCTAGCTCATGGACACCGCGCGCCGGGACACGGAGAGATATAGGTTAGAACTACGTTAGGTTACTTGTGATAATGTACGAAGATATCTCTCACTAATAAAGTTTAATATATAATGAGTTTCCATAAAATAGATATCTAATGATTCACACAGTTAATGCTTGTAATTTGTGCCAATTCAATAGCTTTCGAAATAACACTACTGGTCGGATATTAGATTTAGTTATGTCTAATGGATCTGTGACTATAACCAAGTGCACTGATCCGCTAGTACCAATAGATAACCATCATAATATACCGGTTATCATTTGTGCAGATTTCACTGAGTTACATACTTTAAAAGAAAATGCTTATAGCAAATATCTTTATTACAAGGGTGGACCACGCTTTTAGTATTTTTTATGAAACTCTGTACGAACTTAGAGATAAATATATTCCTAAAAAGTCAGTGACACAATCATCACACCCTCCTTGATATAATTCTGCATTGGTAAAGATTTTGAAGGAAAAGCATAAATTTCGTCAAAAACTTATAATATACGGTAATTTATAATTCATTTTCTTTTTTACGTAGTAGAGCAGCCAATTTAAAAAAAGAATGCTTCAATAGCTAAATTGATCGTATAGAATCATCTATTAAAAATAACTCTAAAATGTTTTGGTCTTTTGTGAGGAGGAGTAAAAATAATTTTGGACTGCCTCATAAATTGAACTATCAGGGTGAGACTGCCGACACAGATGAAGCAATCAGTAATCTATTTTCCGAATACTTCAGGTCCACCTCCCAAAATCCAGACTCTGATTTTAGCAATGAAGTAGTAGATACCTACCTTAAGGTGAATTATGGGGGCTCAGTTGCTATATCGAGAGATAATGTTCTTAAAATATTGAAAACCTTCGATCTAAGTAAATCGGGTGGTCCTGACATGATATCCCCTGTATTAATTGTTAACTGTGCTGCCTGCTTAGTTGAGCCAATCTTCATACTTTTTAAGCGATCTATCGCTGAGGGTATTGTGCCTCAAATGTGGAAATCGACCTTTATCACACCTGTGCTGAAAAAGGGTAGCAAGTCGAAAGTTGAAAATTACCGTCCTATATCGAAATTACGTTTATTTGCTAAGATATAAGAACGGATAGTTTATAACGCTGTCTACACTGCTGTGCAGCATAGTTTTGGAGACGAGCAGCATGGATTCCTTCGTAAACGATCTATTACTTCAAATCTGGTCCTAGCTAATAATTTCATTTTAAAGGAAATGGAACAACATGCCCAGGTGGACGTAATTTATACGGATTATAGCAAATGCTTCGACCGAATCAATCATAGAGTGCTCTTGCAAAAGTTGCATGCGGCTGGTATTCACGGTGACTTATATAGGTGGTTTTGTTTGTATATTGACAATCGCACAAAGGCTGTTGTACTCCATGGGTACACACCTGAATGGAGTACTAGCACACTTTCCAGTGTGCCTCAGGGATCGCTCCTAGCTCCCCTGTTATTTAACATAGTTATTGCAGATGTTAAAAACTGTTTCCATAACTCAAACATATTGTTATATGCCGATGATATGAAGATTTTAAAAGTAATACATAGCTTGGATGATTCTGTTCTACTGCAACAAGATCTCGACAGATTGGTTGCCTACTGTTCTCGAAATAAGCTGCAGCTATCTCAAAATGTTGCTACATGAGCTTTACGCGGCGGCTTGTGACTATAGACAGTAAACAACCAAATCATTAATAGAGTGGATCATATGTCGTGACCTAGGAGTAAACTTAAATATGACAAACATATCGATTACGTGTTGAATAGAGCATTAAAATCGATGGGTTTTATCATGAGAGCCTCAGCATGTTTACGATCCTTGAAATCCGTCAAAATACTATTTTGTTCTTATGTTCGCAGCCACCTTGAGTACGCATCCCAGATGTGGAACCCGCAGTACATATACTACACTTATATATCGCGTATAGAAAGGGTGCAGGCGCAATTCCTACGATACTTAGATTTTAAAGCTAAACAATTTTCGTCTGACTACATTGCTAGATGTAAGCGGTACCATTTTCTTCCGCTGGAATATAGGCGTAATGTAAGTGACGTCTGTTACTTGGCTAATATAGTAAATGGCTCTGTTGACTGCCCGGAACTCCTCGCTAATGTAGGCCTCCGCACCAACCTACTGGGCTTAAGACAGCGGTCAGTGTTGAATGTCCCTGTAGCTTCTACTATTTACAGACGCGGTGGTTTTCTTATTCGTTGTGTAAGAAAATTTAATGAGGTATCGATACCAGACTTAGATTTGTTCTGTACAAGCTCGAACGTAATTAAAAGACGCATGGGTGACAAGTTCTTTGGGGTGGTTGCTAGCCAGCCTCGAAGAACTCTATCAGTGTAGTTCTGTGGACTGATCCAGTGCATTTTGTTTTTTTTTATACCTGTTTGTGATTTTATTTTATTTTGTTTTTATTTATATTTTATCTTTCTCTATATATACCTTTTTTTTTTTTTTTTTTTTTTTCGTGCGGAAATCCCTTCGGATACCCCCCCGCGTGCCAGCGGGGGTGGTTATGAATATATACATATATATTTTCTTTTTTATCTGTATTCTTATCATCTCATATCGTTAGTATCTTTTGTTAGTAAATTAATTAGTAAATAAATAAATAAATATATATATATATATATATACTTGTGTAGGCTTGTAATTAGCAATATTGTAATCATACTTGTAATACTTAAATTGTTATTAGTCTGTAAGCCTTCTTAAAATAAAATAAATAAATAAGAATTCACTTTCAGATTACAGATGATCGCATAGTAAATCAGTTTTGCTTTATTTTTTAATCAGTTTACTCGATTTTTTATAATATTTTTATTTTGTGTTTCTCCGCATCGATGTCGCTGTGGAGAAGCCGTCGACAGGTTCGGACACCATGGCTTATCGTGCTGCAGGAGCGCTGGGCGAATACCACACCACGCCAGCCTCAATTACATAATCCGACGTGCTCTTGTCACTGCCGGTGTGCCAGCTGTACTTGAACCAAATGGTTTGGCACGCGACGATGGCAAGAGACCGGACGGTATGTCATTAATGCCATGGAAAATGGGTAGGACTCTGGTTTGGGACGCAACATGCGTCGACACCATTGCTCCTACCCATATACTCTCAACTCTCAAACGGCGCAAATACTCAAACTTAATTGGAGATTATGAATTTGTGCCGTTTGGACTCGAAACGTGGGGTCCGAGTGCTAGCAGTCTCTTCAGGGAGATTGCAACACGTATGATCGACTCTTCTCGTGACCAGAAGGCTGGCTTCTTTTTAGCACAGAGAATAAGTATTGCCATACAACGTGGCAATGCTGCCAGTCTTCTGGGCACGTTACCACAGGAGGCATGCGATGCGGAGGAATTCCACGATGCATTTAAGGTTTACGTTTCTTTTAATTACCTATTTATTTTATTTTAGTTTTATTTAGTTTAGTTAGATATAAAATTTGTAACCACATTTGAACATTTACTTATTGTAATTTAATATAAATTTATTATACATATTTTTATTTGAAAGTTTTAAATTTGAACCTGTAGGATGTACACTGTAAACAATGTACTGGTTCATAGAGCTTTTTCTTCAGAAATATTTTTTCATCTTTTGCAATATACTTCCTTTGTTTTGGTTTAGTTGACTCGCCGTTCATTATGTTTGTCTGCCTCATCATACCTGAGTGTACCTCCAGAATAGTTCACTTTCTTTACTTCTTTACTTTTATTATGGATTCTGGCGTGGCGGTTAGGTTAGCAACACAGTCTCACAACGCGTTTGATTTTTGGGTATGTATTTATTCGGATTTTCGATAATTGAAATTCGTATTTATGATATTTTGAATTATTATTGATTCGGAATTTTTATGGTTCGGTATCTTGAAATTCAGCATTCTGACAATAGTAATTATAAACATTAGGAATTTTAAAATTTTAAATATTTAAATAATAGGATTTATGGAAGGTACATCGGATTTATGATTTTCGGAATCTCGAATCAATCGGGATTATAAAATTCGGTTTATTTTTTAAATTAAGTTTTTCGTATTTAGTAAAACCGAATTGGGTGAGTAGGTACCTATTGAATTGTATAGAAAATATCTGCAAGGGTTATTATTATCGCAGAAAAAAACGTAAGAAATAGTTACTAAAGCACCAAAATATAGATATTATTTAGGGCTTCGTTTAAAACCGTTATCATAAGCCTGACTACATTATTTATTTGAAAATTTCATGTTTAATGGTTAGTAGGTATATCTCTACATGAATATTATGAAAATATTATTCTGTGCTTTCATTTTTTGTTTTATTTTATTCCAGTTTGCGAATCCATCACACAAACGACTACCTGAATTGGGTCCAGGTAACTTTGACAATTGTTTTATAAAGGCTCGGACAGCCTTCGCATTTTTGCTTTATATTATCAGTTCAAAATGCATTCAAACGTGTAATAAGAGTACAAAGACTGCAGTATAGACCCTATAGACTATAGTAGGTACGCTCCGTAACCGCCCCCGCTGGCCGGCGGGGGGGGGGGATTCCCGCACGAAAAAAAAAAAAAAAAGGTACGCTCCGATGCAGGTACATTGTGCACCGCGCCACGCTATGTGTTATTGTTACAATTTCAACAACCTGCGTTGAGTAAGATAACTCCTGTGTAGACTGAGAGTGGATTTCACCAGCGATGGAACCGAGATCAATCCAAAGATACCTAACAAACGAAAAAACGTAAATGCCGATAGCGTTACACGTTTTACTCAATAAAATTCACTCAGAAAAACGTGATGACGCAGTTTGATCTCGGTTCGTAGGTATTATTCATATCGTCGCTTAACAACCTCCGTCCTCCATGAGCGCAGGCCTGGGGTTGACAGATGAGGCGGTCTGTCACCCCAGCAGAAGCAGGCCGGGACGGCGGGGAGACTAGCGCCCCTCCCTCAAACCGGGGCAAGACGGGGACACAGTGGTTCCCAAATCCGAGGGGGCCATCTCGAAACCGGAGATAGCCCAGGGTCAGTTGGGGTGCGAGGGATATGCTCTCCCCGGTGTCTGAAGACCCGAGACGGCGTGCGGCGTGTTGTTTTAGTCGGTTCAAGCCCGACATAGCCGCCCCCGCTGGCCGGTGGGGGGTTTCCCAAGGAATTTCAGCACGAAAAAAAAAAACAAAAAAATGGTACTTGATGTCTTGCCTTGATGCTAACCGACTAGATAGATTTAAAAACGAGGTGGCGGCGGCCCACGCGCTCGCACTCCGCGCCATTGCCGCAATCATGCTGCCGAGCGAGAGAACTCCCACCTCATGGCTGCCAAGAGATCAAGCCTCGGCGCCTCCCGGGCCGGGAATGCAGTCCGCTAGCGCGTGCAGCCCCGAGTCCTCGCTCACGTCGCAGTGATGGCACTCAGGCGTTGGCTACTTCCTGATCCGATTCAGGTGGTCCCCGAAGCTCCCCTTACCGGAGATCACCTGTGTAAGTCGGTACGAGAGGCTTCCGTGTTGCCTCTCTAGCCAATCCTCCATGATGGGCCTTACCGCCGTTATTACGGCGTGCCCTATGCATCAAGTACCTAACCTATCTAAGTAGCAGCAGGTATTGCAGTAGTCAATACCTTTTTTTTTTTTTTTCGTGCGGAAATCCCTTCGGATACCCCCCCGCCGGCCAGCGGGGGCGGTTATGTAGTAGTCAACACCTACTGTGATTGTAGGTAAAATCTTTATAATACCTACCTAGATATTGGATAACATGTCATGAAATTGGCATAATATCTGCAGGCATATCCTTCTTAAATACCTAATAGCCGTGATAATTAACCGGAAATTATGTGCATACTGGAACTGTATAGTCAGTCAAAAGCAGAAGTCAACTTCAAAATGATAAAGTGATGTGATGAAAGTGATGAAATAACGCATTTAAATTGACATAATTGAATTATTACATTCATTTAACCTCCACCTGCGTAATAACGGGCAACTTAACTGTATCACGGTTTCTGTATCGTAATCACACGGAATATATCCATTCATAACTACATACTTTCCTATTAATTATGGAGAGAATAATTTATAGACAAACACGCATTTCCCAGATGCCTGGCCTACCCAGTATTGAAACGTACGTTTACGCGAGACGGGCTTGCTTGTATTCGCGTAGCATGTTCGCATCACGTACTTACGCTATGCACACACACACACACAAATGGATTTTACGAGTATCCACTACCATCCACTACACACTGGTTTCATTCATATATCGAAACTAGACATCTCTTTCTATCTCATTCATGCTAATCGAGGCTGAATGTGTGAGAATGAAATGGCGTTCCTTACCTACGAAATGGCGTTTGTTGAACCGATTCGCCGCGCGTCGGTCAAGTCTCGCTCGCTCACTCGCGCAGTGGCAAAGAACGCGTTCGTCCGAGGCGTTCGACTTTCGAGCAGCGACGTACGCTAGCGTGTATGTCTTCATTATTGATGCAAAAGTTCCACGATGGTAGATCATAACCAGAAATTGTTACAGGAGTTGCAAAAGAAAAGTGGAAATAATGTTTGTGCAGATTGTGGAACTTCCGGTATGTTATTATTAGTGATTTTAAACAATTTGAGTGATAGTGTTTCCCTAGTGCGTGGTATTTTCATGGGGTGGTGAATAGGCGGGGGGCGTAAATGCGTCCATGCTTTGGAGTTCAGTGACCTCGACGTAAAATGCATTCAATGAAAACAAGTCATCCACTTGCGCATTATACGATGATTCAAAACATGCAGATAAGTCAGTAGCAACGTTACATCAGCGTGGTTGTGCGATTGCGATTAAAATCTATTCTACATATAAGAAAATGTACTTGTCAGTATCAACTGAAATTAATTGCATGTGACCCCAGCTCACTGATTTTGATTAGTAAAATATTCGATTTCTTTTAATTTTTTAGATCATATGAGGTATAAATAAGTACCATTTCTACTTCAAATTTATTTTATTTATGGGTAGGTACATTAATGTGTGTGCCTTATTTTGAACTAGTTTATAGGAACCTACTTCACTTCATATAAAATCAGTGTGACGTTTTGGGGTATTAGCACACTATAAACAAATACTTGGTTTCTTAGTACTCGTTTTGTATAAATAGAAGTATTAGAATTTACCTATTTCTAAACCCAACTAATATGACTCATTTTAATGAACGAGTTGCTGTAGGTATCATCTACCTAGTTATCATCTACAACATTTCATGATCCTTGAGATGCAAACCTTTCTCGTGTCTTATCATACTTTTCGTAATAAGTACCTATAGAGTTCTCGAAATACTTAAGGATATGAATCCGGAAATATTAATAATCTTTTGTATACTTACTGTGGCTGTAGCATATAATATCAAAACTAAAAAATTAGGACGTGCACTTCTGCGTTCGTGTGACCCAATTTTACACTTCAATGTTTGTCTATACTGCGCGGCGTTAGTTCAAACTCTTGTTACACAAACCGAGCAGGCAGATGTGCTCCGTAATTGTATAGGGTTTTGCCTGCCTGTGGTCTCAACGTGATAAGTAACTCAACGTCGATCGTAGATTGTAGCACATATCTATGATCACACAGTTTCCGGAAATCGAATAATAATATATAAAATTGCTGTTTTTTACTCATGTAAATAGTAACTTAATTCATACATTTAGAAGAAAAATATTGTTTTTTTTATAATAATAAAGTCACACTTCTTTATGTTACAATGTTTAAGTTTATGAGTAAAAATTTGCTGGGATATTGATAGCCTTAAAATGAAGGTTCAGTTTCACCAATTAATATAAACGCAATTAAGTTAATTTAAAACAAACGAAACTAGGTATAAGTGATTCTGAAGTATTAGGTCGTTATAATATGAAATTGCCGTTTTTCTTGAAGAATTTGGAGGAAACCCGATTTTCAGTACTTACATTTTTGCATTTTTTTAGGAATGACAAATCCAAATTTGATGATTTGATGATGATGAGACAACATTAAGCTAACAAACAGCAACTTTTATTACATTTTTGAAAAGTGACAGCTGTTAAGTAATACGAAATTTATCATCAAAATGGATGATAGCATTTAGGAAGTACTGTTTTTGAAGATCGAATTAATTTATCAAGCGGCCAATAAAAACAAAATTTAATACAGAGTTGTAAAATCTTGAAATCAACTTTCAAACAAAATATAAATAATGGAAATAGCTATTAAATTACAGGAATAACGAACTCATGAATTTGTAAGAAAATTTCGGCAATTTTATATGTAAAGACCTATTATAACCTCACAAAAGCGGTTTTTTGATTTTTTTATTTGGCTTCTATGCATCGCATTTGGTAACAGTAATCAAGTAATTTGCATATGAATTTAATATTATGCAGCGTTTTCGTAATTTAATCACAATCAAAGTAAAGTCCTTCATAGTCCTATTCAAGTCAAAGTCCTGCCCTAGTAAAGTAGTGGAGAATTTACTAGAAGCTTCGGTCAAGTTTTGGTAACAACAGGGTAAACCACAATTCACGGTAAATATATCACTTTCCTACACTTGTGTACCTTGTCGACGAATCCACAATTTTAACACATATAAAATTGAAATTACAAAATATTAGCATGTTTTTTCCAAATGATGCACAATGCATCATCGCCGGCATCTAATCAAATGGCTGAAGCACAACTAGTCGTAGAACGAAACGTTGGACTGTTGAGTCATTGAACTGATTGATGGATTATTTGGGTCTATCTTATGACTTAGCGAGCGATGTCGACAGAGCCACGATTCGCGGGGCTCTCATTTCTCCGTGTATTATCATAACTCATAAGTTACCTAACACGAAGGGTACCCTTCTTTTTTTTCCGGGATTTCCGCACGTAACGTTTACGTGCGGAAATCCCTTCGGATACCCCCCCGCTGGCCAGCGGGGGTGGTTATGTCGTGTCTCGACTAAAACCGCACGGTGTCCTCCCCAAGTGTCCGTTGCCGGGCACCCCGGGTAAGCCCGCGAAAGGATAACCCCAGGGTTGCCGGTGGACAATGGCCGCCACCGCGGCCTCGCCTGGTGGGGTCGGGTTTTATCCCGCTTCGGTGAGTTGGCAGGCGTGTGTAGGGAGTCTGCGGCGTCTTCGCCGAAGACTGCGAAACTCGGGGGGCAGGGTTCTCTCCCGCTCCCTCTCCGCCGTCTCTTTCGCGCGCATTATCTGCTCGCAGAAAGAGACGGCGGCGTGCCACTTGCTCCCGTCGGAGACCACGGCCCCTAACCATGGTCTCCAACGAGAGAACGTCCACGCCCAGGACCTCAAGGAGATCCCGGCGTTGACTCGCCCACACAGGGCACTCCACCAACGTGTGGAGCGCCGTGTCTTCGCCAGGATCCTCGCAGTGCTGGCACTGCGGCGTTGTCTCCCGGTGGATGCGCCTCAGATACTTACCGAAACACCCGTGTCCGGTAACCATCTGGCACATCCGGTAGGAGAGGTCCCCATGGTCCCTCTCCAACCACTCCTTCATGATCAGTCTCACCGCCGCAATGGTGGATTCCCCCCACCTTGGGTGCTCAAGTCATGTCATGTCTCCATGAGTTCCTGGCGGAGCAGGGACGGCTGAGCCCTGATTTCTCAGGGCTCCGGCCTATGGCCCCGCTCCAGCGCCTCCTTGCGCCACTGGTACAGCAGCGCAAGGGCTCTCGCTTCCAGGTCCCATGGAGGGGTCCCGGCTAGGAGACATGCCGCCTCGACGGAGATCGATGTCCCTGATGAATTTGACGGCCATCGCCTTTAACGGGCTGTTTAGAACAGCCACGTTGCGGGCCGCCAGAGTCTTCGCCCATACGGGGGCCCCGTATAGGGCCATGCTTCACACGATCCCCAGGTACAGTCTCCTAGTGGGGGCGTTGGTCCCTTAACGTTGGGCATCAGCCGCGATAGCGCGGCCGCAGCCCCCCTCAGTTTCGGGACCAGACTTCGGAGATGAGGTCCGAAGTCCCATCGGCTATCGAGTACGAGCCCAAGGTACTTCATCGTGGGCTCGATGCCGATGCTTACGCCCCCTACGGTTATGCTGGTTCCCGCAGGTGGCCCCCTCCGAGGCCCGTGAAAACACATAGCCTCGGATTTGTGGAGAGCCACTTCGAGTCCCAGCCGCCGTATTCGACCCACGACTTGAGCAACCCCTGCCGTGGCCTTCAGTACCGCGCTTCGGTACGTTGCTCCCCGCGCCATAACGAGGGTGTCGTCAGCATAGCACACTATACTGACACCCTCGAGCAACGTACCGCGCAGCACCCAGACGTATCCGATGTTCCACAGGAGTGGCCCTAGGACCGACCCCTGCGGAACACCGCACGACACTTCTCGCCGCCCTGGCCCTAGCCAGCTCGGGTAAACTATGGCCCTATCGGAACTATGGCCCTCTCGGAAAGGGTACCCTTCTAACCTAAACTGTACGTGTCGGAATGCAGTGTTTCGAGGACTACTAGCACCGCCACAGAACTAATTTTAATAACTTGGTTGAGTCTTGGTCAGCAATTTTCAAAATGCGGCTAACTGAACTAAATTTAAATCACTTAGCTGAGTCTTGGTCAACCATCTTCAACAGTCTGACTTTTAATAGGTACACCAAGTTGTTGAGTGATTCCAGTTCAATTATAGCTATCGGCCTATGGTTAGGTAGAACCGGAGATATGATCAAGAAACTTTTTTTTTCGCCTCCGCTGGCCAGCGGGGGTGGTTATGTCGGGCTTGAACCGACTAAAACCGCACGCCGTCTCGGCTCTTAGGGGGGGGGGGGTTCCGTACCTACCCATTATACCGCCATAATAAAACTGGTATCATTTTTATTGTTTTATGACCCGATCAATACAAAACAACACAAGGATATGGGCAAATTTATTTTCGCGACAACTTGAAAATAAGCGTCGGTAGCTTAGTGGTTAAGGAGTCGACCTTATGATCGAGAGGTCCCGGGTTCGAATTCTGGCCATTACACTACCGACGTGAACCCACTCCTAACACAAGCAATTTAGCTTAGCTGGAGGGGTTAGGGGGAATATTAGTAATTTCGGTTACTAATATTCTTAAAAAAACATGGGAATGAGAAATCAGAAAAGTACCTATAGCTGGAGTGAAGATTGACGACACAGATGTATGAGTGTGAATGGGTTATCCGGTGAAGGTCGACCAAGGCGTGTGTTGTGTGTGTCAATCAGTATCCCCAATCGTCGTGCATCTGTCTTTACTATTATAAAATTGTGGATTAGTTGTGTCTGTACATTGGAAATATTTAAAAAAAAATACTTTGGTTATGTTAAATGAACGATTCTGAACACAAAAATACTTTTGTTGGAATTCTTGTCTGTTTATTCGCGATGGCCGCAAAAACTACTGAACGGATTTTAATGCGGTTCTTGGCCAGACTTAAAATCTGCCCTATGTTTGATTGCAATTGGTCAAGTAGAACTGACGATACGCCAAAAAAACAATAACCGACCTCCGGGCAGGTGGAGCGGCGGTTATCAGTTAGTGTATAAAAAAAATTAGAAGAGTAGAAGAAGCGAAAGGAGTAATGCTAAAATTGTAGCAAGTGAAAAGATGTTGTCTCTGTGCTGCCTCTTTATGTGTATCTTTGACTATATACAAATGTATATAGTCAAAGGTATAATATCAAATTTATTTCCGAGTAGGTAATTGACTGCAGCAACAAAATGAATGTTTTGGCAACTAAATACTAACAAAACATGCGAAACAGGTCGCTTACCGTTCGCCACTCACTGTTAGTGTTATAGACATGGTTGTAATAATTTGAACGTTTATGGTTTTCGCTGAAATATTCAGCCTTAGTAAAACGTGAAAACTCAGTTTATTTACCAAATTTTCACTGTTTAAATTAACCTTTCTTTTTTTGAGAGCGGATGTCAACTAAGGAACTGAGATAAATGAAACTGGATTTTTTTAGGTTCCTTTTGTCTGTGTAAAAGCCTGTGAAAAGGTTGGAGCTTAGAACCTAGCTACCAACCTATTCTGTTACACTTGATTTGCCCTATGTCGCCTTTATGGCATATTAAGCCTTTGGCCTATAGGACTTGTCGTAACACGTAGCCCATTCTATTACCGAACGACTAGACGCACAGCAACACGCCCCCGTTACACGTTTATAAGTGGGTCTATCAATAGGAAATAGGGCTCATCTAGTTATTTGGCAAGTCATCATCTATCAAAATTTCAAAGCACAGAACTAATAATAAGAGGTAATCTGTTTCAAAGTTTTAGTATATAAAATAGATGCGGCTTTTTCCATAGTTTATTAATTTAGTTAGTAGTAAATACCTACATTTAGATTCCAACCCTATCCTTCAATTCCTGTTACTAGCACCTACACTTTACAAAAACAGTTCAGTACCTACGGTACACAGTCATTGTAGTGCTTGTATAGCGCTCGCGCTGATTGTCAACAGCGGCTGCTATCCAGACGACTAATTAAAACCTTTTATTTATTGGTTCTGAGGTGCCATCCCATACTAGATAACAATTCTTCAAAGACTTTTGAGTTTTGCAGCCATGTCTTGTCCATCTCCCCATGTAACCCTGCCAAAGGACAGGTTATCTTTCTTACAAAGAGGAAAATAGCTAGGATTAAAAGATGGAACCTAACTCCTAATCGTCTTAGCGTTGATCTCGGTTGCATCTGAAGCTTGCAACTCGGACCCTGAGATCGCATGTTTTAAGATTTGACTAATTTGGTCAATGATAATTTGGTTGTGAGAGCGACTGCCGTCTGACTTCCCAACCCCGAAAAGGGGCACCTTTGTCAAAGCCTCGTCCGTCAATCAGCAGATGCACCAGCTTGTAGGTGTAGTTGGGTTAAGCCCCAAAAGCCAGGCCCTTTCGCGTCCACTTCTGAATTAAATTAAAGTGGGTTACCTCGATCGATCATCATGAAATTTTGTAAACACGTTGTCAGGGGTACAAAAAGAACATAGAATATCTATCACCTTAATTGCAGTTCCTATCGTTACCGCGTTGGTGAAATCTACTCTAAAATCGGTTTATAGTCGGTTCATCTACTATCACATGATAGTAGAAATAATATTTCCCCATGTGTCGTTTATTATAAAATCTTTAATTATATAGATTGCAATGAAAACGAGCCAACTATAATAAAAATAATATATAACCAAAAATAAAAAGCAAAGTAGGTTATATATATTTATTTATTTATTTCTGGAAGTTATGAATACAGATTACTGTCATTGCATACAGGAAACATTTGGAATCACAACGTGATAAAGGTAAAATACATGCAGGACACATGGCAAAATACAACTATTTGCCACGCTAAAATACCTAAAACGCTACTCAAATACATAAATACACAAATCAAAAAAGATTGTGATCACTAGCAATAAACTGATTTTTTTAATTTAACTTTGATGAAAAAATCTTTGCTGTGTGTTTTCTTTAAGTAGAGCTACCCTGTTTGAAATTAAAAAATAAAACTAATTTTTAGTTTTTTATAAAAAATAATTAAGTAATTAGTCATAATGTAATTGTAACAGAAATTTAATAGAAAAACCTTGTTTAACCAAACTTAAACAACAATTTATTAATAAAAGGTTTATGTTAAATATAATATCTCTCCTGGCTCGAACCCATGCGGAGATCCTCCTGGGCATGCTGAGACTCAAGTTAGCCAGCATTTCTTGGACTAAACTGTCCCATTCTTGAATAGCGGCTTCTCTGAGCTCTGGCACTGTCTGAGGACGTGGCTGACGGTTCAAAGCAGCTCGCTTAAGAGCATCCCACGTGTGCGCTATTGGGTTAAATCAGGCGAGCTGGCAGGCCAGTCTAACTTTGTGATGTCGCATTCTCGGAGAGCACCATTGATTGGGCGGGCGCATTATCATCGATCAGTACAAATTGGTGCCCATGGTTTACTCGGAATGGTTTGACAATTCCATCAATAGCAACTGCTTGATACACGTCTGCTGTCATGAAGCCTCGATACGGGATCATGGGCGTTCCAGCTCCAATCATAATACCACCTCAAAAGGACACCGATTTCAAGCCTTCCTGACCTGTTCTAGTGGCAGTTCTGTGCCTTTCACGTTCTCCTGGTCTTCTCCAGATACGGACACGTCGGTTATCTGGATGAGTACTGGTTCGCGATTCGTCGACGAAGAGACAGTTTTGCCTAATGTTTCCTTCTTCATCTTCTTAATTTTGCCGAGGCTTAGCCCACTGCAATCTTCGACGTTTACGTTGCCGCGAATTCAGGGCAAGCAATTCCGAATGGTCTGAGTGCTAACTTCAAGCACTGAGGCGGCCCGATTTTCTGGTTTTAGTTTAGTAGCGTAGATTGTTGGGTCACGGGCTGCCAGCAATCTAATATAGCGCTTTTGGGCAGCAGTTAAACAGTTGGGCCACCCATATCTACCCATCTCTGCCTCTGAAACATGGTCACGACACAGGATTGGGATATAGCAACTCTGCGTGCTATTTCTCTCGTGGATGAAGAATGTAATTCTTCTTTTACTCAAAGTACTATTCTTGCTCGTAAAACTTCTGAGTTCAATCACAACATTCTGCGAAAAAGTAATTTAAATCCGATTTCTGAATGAGCGTAAGCTAGGACTGAAAGCCTTTTTAAATGGAAAAACAATTGAACTGTTTTATTGTTTTACATTCTAATTCTATATGTTTAAATGAAGAATCTGAAAAGAAGAAATCATAATATAATCTACCGTAACATAAAAGATTTCGATTTTTCAAAGTGATCGCAAACTTTTATTGACAAAACCTATATTTGTATTTTTAAAAAACTCTGAACATTGTGCAGTTAGTGTTTGTTGTTTATTTCTTAGCCTAACTACGGCAGTAACGTTATAAGGGTACTAATAACAATGATTCAACAGCTTAGGTAGATAGAAAAGGTAATTGGCATCAACAGGTATCTACCTATCCCTAGTCTTGTGACGTAGCGTTTTGTTATTTACGAATGGCGCAGAGGCCAAATGTGGTTGTGCGCGTGAGGCACTGTGACGTCGTGTCGGTGGTTTATGTACGTTATGTGTGATACTTATTATAAAGACGGATGCGATATGAAACGAAAATGTCTAAATGCCTAATTCCATTTTAAAGTTTTCCAGCTGCCAACAATTGTGATTTGAGTTTTATAGTCCGCACATTGGCCAACTTTGCGGGGACCTAATTCTATTTTAAGTTAGACCATCGCGAAGTATGTTTTTAGTACAATACCTATTATGGAGTGCACAGAGACAGTTCTGCATGCCATATAAATTATGTGCCATTTCATTCATAGGAACATGCAAAACTTACAAAGTATTGAGTTTAGATATGCTTTTCTAAAGTTTTCGCGTCTGACGCGGTTCAGAGTTACACATTACCTAGGTAGGTAGGTACCTACGTCATACCATGGTATGACGATTTACGGCTCTTATCATATCGGCACTTACGTAGAGTGTTTTGATAACGACAAAAATATGGATTAGTATAAAGGTTCACATTTAAAAAAAAAAGTAGAACTTTGGGCTGAAACATCTAAACAAAGGTGAACCTGGATAAGCTTACTTATATTATAAGTAAATAAAATACCAAGTAGTGTACTTAACAACCTAAGTAGCGACGCTATCTCTTAACTGAGTTAATTCAAATGTTCAAACGGAAATAAAAATAGTGTTCAATAAATAGTTACTCGGAAACACTTTCTAAATTCCTTAATTGACCTACACTATCTACAGTACCTATCTACTAAGTCTGAGACGGATTTTTCTCTTCAATAAAAAGTAAGAGGAGGTGCGCATTGATCATTAAGTTTGGTATCAGGATGTTATTATACCTACCTACATTTAAACGTTTGCATCATAACACCGACGGTGCTTAGTTAAAGTGAAAGTGTTGTTCATGTTATCGAATATCGAGTAATCAATGGAACAGTTATAATCTATCCTTTAAAGTTTACCACATAAACAACTTTTGGTTTAAAAGAATGATAAACCCGGTATCATTAAACATCACATGAGCGTGGGGTCATGTCATTATCATAACATTAATTGTGCAAAAACAATCGTAGTGATTTGTAGGTAGATAGGTACCGACGTATCGTGAGAATAAAATTTAGTCAAATGTTAATGAACGTTCGCATCGCACAACGCAAATTTTCATCAACAAGAATAGAATATAATGCTTCCTGTCAAGTAATTACTCGTAAATTAATCATAATTTTCATAATGTTAAGGAGTGTGTTTAAAACTTACAAAAATGAACAAGGTGGTTTAGTTCCATGCCATTCGATCGATTATAGGCCACCCACCGTCGTCCGGCTAACCATAGCATTGTGATTGTTTCGACGATGCGATGTCATGAAGAAAACCTCTATACCTTCACGCTACCTTTAGATAGGATAGCTTCTTACCCTATTAAGTCCGTAACGAGAAATCGTAGTAAAATGAACCTATGCTAGAAACTAACTTAAGTTTAACATCTTTTTATCAGATCCTGATTGGGCGTCGTACAACATCGGTATATTCATCTGCATGCGGTGTGCAAGCATTCACCGTGGTATGGGAGCACACATAAGCAAAGTAAAACACCTGAAACTTGATCGTTGGGAGGATTCACAGGTGCATAGAATGAAGGAGGTAGGCAATCATGCAGCTAAAAACAAATACGAGGAGAGAGTCCCGCCGTGTTATAGAAGACCCAGTAAAAATGATCCACAGTAAGTACAAAGTACCTTACAGGCGAAATAAAGACCTTCCGAAATTTATGATCAGTTGACTTGAGACTCATTATGTTACTAATTAAAGCAACGGTCAATAAAATGCTAATATTACAAATATATGAATGTCCTTCAATAAAATATTAAAGTCATGTGTAAATTAATATTAATATCAGTGACACTATTAACCGCATCCTACTAAATATCACTGCAAAGCTACGACTTGCTTGAAATTATTTAGATTGCAAAAGTTAATTTTGTACCTGTGTACCTTTTTTGTACTCGTGCTACCCAAGCAAAAATGTACATTCTCAATAGAAAAAATATTCTTAGAAATAGAATAATATGACCATTTTTAGGGTCCTCAAAAGGAAAAAATTGAACCCTGATAGGATCACTCGGTAGTGATCACTTGTTCGTCTGTCTATCGAGACTTTTATCTCAAGAATGCGTAGAGGCCTCATCATCATCATCATCCTAGCGTTGGTTCCGGTCGCATCCGAGTTTTCTCCAGTCACGGCGGATGAGATTAAAAAAATCATCTTGTCCATCAAATCTAAGGCAGTGGGCTGTGACAATATTAGTCGTCGAATGATTACATTGATCCTGGAACACCTTCTCCCAGCTATCTCACACATTATAAACTTTTCCTTGGATTCTGGTCAGTTCCCTACGTCTTGGCGGAAATCATTTGTCCGTCCCCTACCCAAAATTTCTAATCCCTCACTTCCTAGCCACTTTCGTCCGATCTCAATCCTTCCCTTTCTGTCCAAAGTGCTGGAGGCCTGTGTGCATAGACAGCTGTCCAACTTTATACATCGCAATGACATATTAAGTCCACTGCAATCAGGATGCAGGCCGGGACACAGCACTACTTCTGCTCTCCTCAAAGTGACGGGTGACATCAGAGATGGGATGGAGAAGTCTATGGTGACTGTGATGGTCTTAGTAGACTTTTCCAACGCTTTTAACTGTATCAATCACGGCATACTTTTGTCCATCCTTGCCCATATTAAAATCTCATCCGATGACCTGGATTGGTTCTCGTCATATCTTCAGGGGCGCCAACAGTCAGTTTTTACCGATGAGATGTCATCGAGTTGGTGCAACCTTGACTCAGGGGTCCCTCAATTCGGCATACTTTCTCCTCTTCTTTTCTCTATATTTATCAACTTCTTAACCTCCGACCTTCAATGTGCGTATCACCTGTATGCTGATGATCTGCAATTGTATAGCCAAGCCCCCGTGGATAACATCTCGGAGGCTATTGATAAAGTAAACGCAGACTTGGGTTTTTGCGTGGCTGGTGTGACAGGTTCGGTCTAGCCTATAACCCTGACAAATGCCAGAGTATCATAATAGGAAGTAGTCATATGATGAGAAGGTTGCAGGACGTGACCTTGCCATTGATTAAAGTCGATGGCAAGATTATCCCTGTCACAGATAGTGTCAAGAACCTGGGCTTAAATCTTGACTCAACCTTAAGTTGGCGGGTTCAAGTCACTAACGTCTGCCAGAGGGTAACTGGGACACTGAGGGCTCTTTACCGACTCAAAAATTTTCTGCCTCATAAAACCAAGACAATGCTTATGCAGTCTTTAATCTTTCCTATCTTCGACTATGGTGATGTGTGCTATTTCGACCTGAATGCGGATCTTCTCAATAAACTGGACCGACTTCTCAACAATTGCATTCGATTCGTCTACAACCTTAGGAAGTACGACCACGTTTCGGCTTGTCGTGCGGAGCTGGGTTGGCTACCCATACGACGGCGACGCAGTCTACGGGCTGTCACATTAGTGTATACCCTATTAAATTCTCCTAACGCTCCTACCTACTTAAAATCCCATCTCCATTTACTCGGTTCTAATCATAATAAAAATCTACGCTCCTCTAACAATCTCCTTCTTCACTGTCCCACTCATACTTCAAGCCTCGTCCATTCCTCTTTCTCTGTACAATCCATTCTCCTTTGGAATGCCCTTCCTCTGGAAGTCAGGATGTCTCCAAATCGCACTATATTTAAAAACAGAGTACGCCAGCTCTATAACGAACCATAGGCAGAATAACATTCATAAGATTTTTCCCGTATGTATATGTGTATTTAATGTAAGTATATGTGTACCTTTATGTCTATATATATTATTATACTTAAGTATATTATTTGCTAACTTATTTATATTTGAATATATACATTTTATATATGTATTAATATGTTTATCGGTTATAATATGTTCACCAAAAATTATATCATACTAGATCACACACTCTCAACTTACTAGCACCTACCTTAACAATATCTCTGCATCACCCTAAGGTTGACTGGTAGAAAATGCCCATGGCATTAAGTCCGCCTTTGTACATTTATTTGTGCAATAAAGTTTAAATAAATAAATAAATATCTATCTACCTAGTTATCTATTTACCTTTTTAAGGGCGTCAGTGAGGGGTGTCCCGTTCCACCTTTTTCAGGTACCGATTCGAGGTCTCCGCTCTAGGACTCGCTCGGGACCACTGGTCCATCGTCAGCTGTGACCAGCCTAGTTTGTGGACTAGCCCATTTATTAGTGTCTACAGCAACGTTAAATACATCCCTCAATCCAGTTTTGTACGGAACCTACAGTGCGCGAGCCCGACTCGCACTTGACGGTTTTTTTTTTTGTCATTCTTAGATTGTCGTTGCAGTTTTTATTGCCATCGGTTGAACGGGACTTTGTTTTCAAACTGGCATTCTATTTTTGAAGTTTGTAACCAGTCTAAGGCTAGGGCTTTGTATTTGCCATTGAGAGGCCGTAACTGTCGCAAGAGTTGGAACCCCGTCTATTGCACAACCAACCTGAACCCACTGCTAACATGTGCATTTTAGCTTAGCCGAATGGGGTTAACAACAATACTATTGTAGAACACAATTAATTACCTAAGTTATTTTTGTTCAGGGTACAATAAAGAGTTTATCTATGTATCAATAATTATGTATGCCAAAATTTGCATCTACGTCAGGTTCGCAATGAATTGGGTACGTAGAGCTCTATGATAAGAAAAGTGGCAATATACCAATTGCCGCCAACTATTTCTAAATACCTCCTTTGCAACCAGTATGTAGCAAGGAGTTTGTTTTGTCTATTTTTTAGTTCTCGTAACTTTAACTGCCTGCAATAGCTGCTCTAGAAAGAGATCTTAGGCGATGGCACACTGCTCCGTATCACGCAGCATAGCGCGGGAGTGTGTGGTCTCACGTTGCTTGTATCTCTCCTCTTTGCATTGAAAACAGACGTAGTGCAACAAATAGAAAACACATTCACGTACAGTTTATTAAGCAGTAACTCCCGCGCTACGCTTCGTGATGCGGGGCATTGTGCCAACCGCCTTACGATAAGCCTCGTGCTTGAAACCTGTGGTCGACCACACATCTAACAGGTGTTGTATTAATCTATTAAAACTTTAATACGGCTTTGTAATTGAATGATACGTGCATTACCAGTAAGTAAAGCTTGCTTTAGATTTTTGGATTTGTTGTTCTCACAAACTTCAATTCCTGAAATTGTTTTTTTTTGTAGTTACTGGATTTTGTTTTCCTTGTATAGTGAGTAACTGGAATTAGGGGTCATGGTTGAACCGTACTTGCACTAAAATAAACTACTTTTTTTCTTTATTCAAAGAATAGTATTCGACAAAATCTATTCGCAGGTTAGCTCTACCTTTTTTTTTTTTTTATCGTGCGGAAATCCCTTCGGATACCCCCCCGCGTGCAGCGGGGGCGGTCATGTCGGGCTTGGACCGACTAAAACCGCACGCCGTATCGGGTCTACAGACGCCGGGGTGTAAGGTTGCCCATAGAGCATATCCCTCGCACCCCGACTGACCCTGGGCCATCACGGTTTCAAGAAGGCCCCCTCGGGTTTGGGAACCATGGTGTCCCCTCCTTGCCCCGGTTTGGGGGAGGAGCGCTAGTCGCCCCACCGTCTCGGCCTGCTTCTGCTGGGGTGACAGGTGGCCTCACCTGTCACCCTTAGGCCTGCGCTCATGGAGGACGGAGGTCGTTAAGCGACCTCCGGCGCCTGAGTCGCCTGTGACGCGCGGCGAGCATGTTGCGGGCTCGGCGGGCCGGGAGAGTTCTAAATCTCTCCCGGGCGCGCTCCGCCATCTCCTTCGCGAGCATTACATGCTCGCAGAAGGAGGTGGCGGCGGCCCACGCGCTCGCGCTCCGCACCATTGCCGCAATCATGCTGCCGAGCGAGAGGACTCCCACCCCGATGGCTGCCACGAGGTCACGCCTCGGCGCCTCCCACGCCGGGCAGTCCGCCAGCGTGTGCAGTCTGAGTCCTCGCTCGCGTCGGTGCAGGTGGTCCCCGAAGCACCCTTTTCCCGAGACCACCTGCGTCAGTCGGTACGAGAGGCTTCCGTGTCGCCTCTCTAGCCAATCCTCCATGATGGGCCTTACCGCCGCCATTGCGGCGTGCCCTAGGTTAGCTCTACCTAATTATTTTTAAGTCCATTATGGCTCTAATTACTTTTGTTAAATCTTCAGAAATGTTGGCCTTGTGAAAAGATTTGGATTTAACGAACACTTGGTTACTGCCAAAATAAGTAGGGCTCATGGTGGGTTTCAGGGACATAACAAAACAAGAATTTGCAGGATTCCTGGAGCAGTATACTGGCATTAGCTGGATTAACTAGCACTTTCTTTTGGATTTCCCTAACAAAATACGTATCCATTTACCTATCATTGCTAAAATAATTTTTTTTAATAATATTGGCATTTTTACCATTACCACTTTTAACTTGCTGACAGCCAGGTCTATGTATGTTATCTTCTTATTCATTCTTCTTTTAACCAAGCGAAGCGATGAAATCTAGAGCTTGCGGCCATGTCTCGGTGCCATAATCATCCAAGTGCTAGTCCCAGTCGCATCCAAGGCTTACACTTTGGAGCCAAAACTTTGAACCGCCTATCGTAAAGGAACTAATTGCACAGGGACAAAGTTAAACTTTGTATGTTAATCCGAGTAAATGATTATTTTAACTTCAATTTGAAATCTACTCTAATTATTATCTAAGACGAAGATGATACTTCAGTATAGGCAGTCACTACACACCAAAGCCGGCGGCCTTGCGGTTTGTAACCCCCGGGCTTGTTTTGCGTTTAATCGTACCGGAACAAAAAACAATACAAGCCCGACGGCACAAGCCGGCGGTTTAGGCCGGCGGGCCGGCGGCTCTGGTGTGTATATAGACAGCCAAGTGACAACCTACTTAATCAAAAAGGTACATACAGATTAAATAGAGATTCATTATTTTTACAGGGTCCTTATTGAACAATGGATACGTGCGAAATATGAACGTGAAGAATTTTGCTACCCAGAGCGGCAAAGCTATCTCTCAGGAACCATGGAAGGTTTTCTGATGAAGAGAGGAAAAGAAGACAGTCGGTACCAGTTGAGAAAGTTCGTCTTAAGTGAGAATGAGGACACGCTTAAGTGAGTCAAATGTATCGTTAACTGAACATTATGACACAATTACATTTGGTCGTTGTCCGCATTCAAACGTCAATTCGCTGAAACACTTAACCCATGGTCGTTTCTGTTCTCTGTTGGTGAATAAGGAAAGGACCGAGTTTATCGTTACATGCTTATTTTGTTTATTCTATTTACTGATAAATGCAGTCAATAGACCAAGTGCATTTGTTTTACCATGTTCAAGCTTTATGTGAATGAAAACCAGCTAGCTGCATAGCATTATATAACAAAGTTTTAGCTCGGGTCATATTCAAACGTACATACATCTTCCGTGCTCATCACATTTTCGCTGAAAATAGTTATGCTTTTATACGTATATTTTGTAAGTAATATTTTTCATTCATGGCATTACATTTGGGCTTTGAATTTTCATTTGTTTCACATTAGAATATTTATGGATCAAAATTCTAAATAATTATTTTTGTATTTACGGTAACGGTAATTGGTTGTCATCGTACATAATCAATCTAACAGTACACTATTGCTATTTTAACCTTCTGTCTACATCTACACTGATACATTTGTAGTTTAAGTTGTAACTAAATTTATTAAACAGGAAAATAGCGCATGATTATGTAGCAGCTGCTACAACATAATTATTTGTAAGTTTAGTACGTTGCAAACATAGAATCGAAATAATACATTTGGTTCGTATTGTTGTATTATACTTGCACTTATGCAGTTTCTTTTAGTAGGGTACTTCGCGAGAGTACCTACATATATGGAAATTTAAATTTCATTATATTATTTTGAAACAAATAACTACATCTATGTTTATTTGTACTGTACAAACTTTATTATTGTGAGCGTGCTAAATCACTTACATATCAAATAAAACTATCACTGGGTGATGAAATCGCCAAAGAAAATGTTTCAACTCAGTAACGGTACGCTTCGTGTTTATCTCGAGATGGACGATAAGCTCATGATAAAAATTATTTCGTAGAGGAATTGTTGATAAGTTTGTGACGTAGGTATACCTATACTGCGAAAAGTTTCACACCTCTTATTGCCACCACGTCAAGAGTTACGCAAATATTGACCGACTACGTAATTTTCTGAACTCATCAGATGGTTTGCGGTAACTACTCTTTCATATTTTCACCCTCCTTTGGTGGTATTCTGTAACAGTATTTATAGGTAAATCTTGCCAGCTGTATCCGAGGTGAGATATCATATTCGCCTTAGAATAATAACGCCATAACGTTATTATTCTAAGATATTCGCTATAAGACATTTGATACGCACCGTGGATTCAGCTATCGAGATACATAAACGTTCTTACAGAATAGCATAGCAGATGCTATCCTGTGAGAACGTTTTTCCGGCTGTCGAGATTTATAAGCAATCTTACAGAATACCACCACAGATCTGGTTTTTGACCAACATTATTGTGCTCTATCATGATTCCTGTGGCGTATTCTATAGCTTGTGTCTATCTTAATAGACAGTTACTATGACATGGTCGTACTATACGTACAGTATACATATATATGTTGATATTATAAAGAATAACAACCTTCACCTTGTATTGTTAGTAATGTTTCGTCGCGTCGCCGCCGATCGTCACGTCGCCGTGCCGTCGTCGCCCACTTTGCTGTTAGCATTCACGTACTAAAATACTCTCATAATAATATAAAATTTTGAGTGGAATATGAACGGACATTATTAATTTAGCACATAACAATTCTAGACAATAGAACTGTAGAATTATGTAGTGAACTGTACGGTAATTTACGTAATCGGGTTTCAAGCGTACCTATGCTTGGAAACATAATATAACGATGATGAAATGTATTTTGAGTTATGTAGTAGGAAAACGGTTACAAAAACAAACCACATTATGACACATTGTTCTAAATTAACTTATCCATTATTATTATGTTGACATTACGAGATTCTTTTCCTATAATCGACAGCGGGTATAGCATATCGCAGGGGAACTGCGGCTTGTTTGCACTGTTAAATAGTACACAAGTAGATAAAATATTGTTGAATGAGCAACAAGTTATTTATACATTTAAAATCAAATCATGTGATGATGACAAAACTCTGTTTTAAACAAAACTTTAACAACTCGATTCTAGATGACGTAATTCGTTAAGTTTGAAACCTTTTACCCCATAATGAATGCAAATATTGAAGTTGTATCGTAGTAGTTTAGCTTAAACATATCCGGACTGGTTCTTAGGTATCATCCCGCTACCGACGGCTGTGGCCGTACAACTGGTTGTCTCGATCGGTTAATCGATCGCCTCCGCGTCAAAAACTTTGGTCCTTTGAGGTAAGAATAAAAGCGCAATTTGAACGGAATTCCGATATGAAAATTTAGGATAGTCTCGAATGTGAATTCTTTAAATTGTAGGGAGATGATTAAATTGACGTCAAAGCATCATGTCACCTCATCAGAATCATTATCATATGCTGATTTATTAAATATAATCCCTACCACCTTTTCAATCTACTGATAACCATTAGCGTTGCATAAAGCCATGTTCTGTTATAACAAGTTTGTCTCAAAAAGAAGTACTTAAATAGAATAAGTAGGTAAATGACTTTATCGACTATATCGAACAAAGTGAAAACTAAATAAATCTTAAACCTACTTATTTAATACATAATATTATATTAGTATATTTTTTGCATTAGAATACGGCTATATGCACGTGATAATATTTAATAATTTATTGCTTGTTTTTTGTACCATAAAATTATGTGCTTGTAAGCAAAACCATTAACATTTTTCTTTTATGAAAGTTAATGGCAAACAAAGCTTTTATATATTATACAGCAGGTGTAGGGTTAAATTGAAATGATAGGCGAGAGTACACTTAGCGCCCTCTATTCAAATTTAATATTTCCTGTTATCGCACTTATCGCACAAGTTGTGGTCGAACCGATTTAAACCGCACGCCGTCTGGTGTCTTCAAATACCGGGGTGTAAGGTGGCCCATCATTTCCCTCGCATCCGACTGACCCAGGGCCATCTCCGGTTTCGAGGTGGCCCCCTCGGGTTGGGGAACCACGGTGTTCCCCATCTTGCCCCGGCCTGCTTCTGCTGGGGTGACAAGCGGCCTCACCTGCCACTCCCAGCCCTGTGCTCATGGAGGACGGAGGTCTTTAAGCGACCGCGAGCATATTGCGGGCTCGTCGGGCCGGGAGTGTTCTGAATCTCTCCCGGGCTCGCTCCGCCGCCTACTTCTCGAGCATTAGTTGCTCGCAGGAGGAGGAGGCGGCGGCGGCCCACGTACTCGCTCGCGCTCCGCACCATTGCCGCAATCATGCTGCCGAGCGAGAGGACTCCCCCACCCCTGTGCAGTAGGTACCTACAACTTATACATCCCTACCTTTACAATTTTATTATTTTATTTAACATGATCATTTCCGGTCATGACAGCAGAAGCAAATACAGTATCCGTATTAGTAATATTCACACAAATACCAACGTCATGGGTACGTCATTTGATTACAAATCTAATTAGGTGCCGTTGTTTTGTAAACAACTTTATTTACCTACCGGTTTATATAGAACAATTAGCTCATTCCACATATTTATTAGGCAAAGCCCAACACCCTTTGCCCTTTGATAACAATTCGGGTTATGTAACCAATAAAAACTCATATCTATAGGTACTAATAATATAAAGAGGGAGTTTTGTGGGGTTGTTGGTAATCTCTGAATCTACTGAAGCGGAGTAGTAATCAACAAATCCGGCAGATTGCGTCGAAACCAATATATTACGGGCATATATGGGTCAAAGGGGTGCACCGGGGGTTCGAAATATGCCACGAGCGAAGCCCTGGGCATGCTAGTGAAATATAAGCATGGACAATAGGGTGTTATAGATTAATGTTTCACCGCCTACCCTTGTAATTAGTATTATGCTGTATTGGTATCCTTCTTCCGGTTCCCCTCTTCGCTTCGCACCCCTTTTTCCTGTATAGATAGAACAACATTCGAATGACTTCTAGTGATGCAACCATATACGACCGTGTACGTGTTTGCTAAGTTATTAGTACCTATAATAAATTAATAAGGGGGCTAATAATATTCTAAGAACAGCGCTATCTATACCCAACCTAAAGATGGTTTTGTGCGGATGTTTTTACAGAGAAATTATGTATTAGCAAAATGAAACAACTATTTTCAAAATCATGTTGGAGATGTACTGATTATAATTTTTGAGATTTATTTTTAGAATTTAATATGACTATGTATTCCTTTCTCCTGAAATATTTATATAGTTTTTAGAATCATCCATTCTATTGTATCAACATTCTGTTAGTGTGTTATTAGTATCTTTTTTTTTCGTGCGGAAATCCCTTCGGATACCCCCCCGCCGGCCAGCGGGAGCGGTTATGTCGGGCTTGAACCGACTAAAACCGCACGCCGTCTCGGGTCTTCAGACGTCGGGGTGTAAGGTTGCCCATAGAGCATATCCCTCGCACCCCGACTAACCCTCGAAACCGGAGATGGCCCCCTCGGGTTATTAGTACCTATTGTGGTTGAGTTGGATATTTTGGGTCCATAAAAGATACTTTTAGGGAAATCAACTAATATTATATGTAGGTGCCGAATGTACTCTCGCCTTAGAAATTCAATTTTTCAAATATGTAATAAAATGTACCTATATGATATTGTCCGAAGTTAACGCGAATGTCACATATTGAAATAAAACTATTTTTAACGGATGTAACTTAATAATCCGTTAAAATAGTTTTATTTGAATATGTACCAATATTATGTCAAATATTTGATCAATTATGATATATAGATTCTTACCTTTCTTTTTTAAATGATGGCCCACTTAAATCTTCACCCTCCATTCATACCCATATGGAGGAAGTACCTATGCTATCACCAAATTTTGTAATGTATCAAGCAAATAACATTAATTGACAGTTTTCAGTTTATATTATTTACTGTATTAATACGTGCGGTCAAATCGTGCTTGATTATATTGTGTCTGAGTGTGGAGACGGTTCCCAATTTCGGGAGTCAATAATTTTGAAAGTTGAGGATTTTTGGCGAAAGAAATCACCTAATACTCAAGTACCTTGCCTCAAATACCATCATCATCATTTGATGGTTTCACCTCGGAGCCTAGGGTCCGCTTTCTGCTTTTACTCCTCCATTTATTACGGTCTTTTGCATCCCTGGCAGTGAGAGCATTAGCACGTATATCACCTTCTACGACGTCAAGTCATTCTGGGGTCTACCTCTCCTATCGAACCTGACGGAAGCGGCATGGCCATTGGCCAGGCATTTTTTTCCCACGAAACCTGGTTGTCGCCGCAAAACATGGCCACATGAGCGAAGGCGACTCTCCTGCATCTGCGATATCACGTGAACTAATAGACAAGCACTTTTTAAATCGAACTAATTGTCGAGTGATATTTTATTGATACATTATAAACATTTGACTGATTGGGCAAGTTTCAAAAAAAAAGCTATTACCTTGACAGAACATAACGGTACTCCGTGAACAAATTACCAAAAGATACTTATTTGTAAAAAGAATAATAAGCTATTACCTTGACAGAACATAACGGTACTACGTGAACAAATTACCAAAATATACTTATTTGTAAATTTCGACAGATACCATGTGAGAGAGGATAAGGAGCCAAAGGGTATACTGAAACTATCCGAGCTGAACGTAGCGTTCGCGCCTGCAAAGATAGGACATATGAACTCTATGCAGCTTACTTTTATGAAGGATGGTTCGACGAGGCACATCTACGTGTACCACGAGGATCCTGAAGCTATTAGTAATTGGTGAGTACTTCAGTGTGATAAACCGATTTTCTGCCTCGATTTCTGTCCAGAGCTTGATCCCGGTTCTGGTAAAATGTTATCGAATTTTGTTGTTAGGAACTTCTCATTGGCAGCACGAATAATAAGTGACCGGTTGAAGCCGTTCAAGGCTCTCCATAATATTCGTTAGACTGAAATGATATAGTGGCTACTTGTACACTTCTATCTATTTCTTCGGGGATATAGGTGTGAGTACCTTTTTTTTTTTTTTTTCGTGCGGAATTCCCCTCGGAAGCGGGGGCGGTTATGTCGGGCTTGAACCGACTAAAACCGCACGCCGTCTCGGGTCTTCAGACGCCGGGGTGTAAGGTTGCCCATAGAGCATATCCCTCGCACCCCGCCTGACCCTGGGCCATCTCCGGTTTCGAGATGGCCCCCTCGGGAGGTGTGAGTACCTATATGAAAAATATTACTGCAATCTTATTTTGTATCCTAACAGTCTTCGGTTTTCACAACAAACACCTGACACCTGGTTTAAACAACTGACATTTTATAATATCATTATCATTTTTATTCGAGCGCCAATCCCGGTTGTTTCTGAAGTTTAAAATTTGAAGCTCACTCCTCCATAATTAGGTTTACTAGATTTTTACTAGATCTGCCTACCCCGAACGGAAAGCCTGCGCCTAACCCTTGACTGTTGATACGCAGGTGTGCTTGACGTGGGCTCCGAAGATGTTAGTAGGACCCCTATTTCATGCCTAAGTATCAGAAAGCTACACTCTTTCGAATGTTTTTTATTTAATTCTTGCTTGACATAGCAAATGAAAGAAAACGGCTTTCACAATATTTTTATGTTTGTAGCGTAAGCCCATTTGTTGAACACTTTCAGATTTCACCTCACTAGCACTCAATAAATCTATACTAATATTATAAAGCTGAAGAGTTTTTTGTTTGGTTGAACGCGCTATTATCCGGAACCACTGCTTCGAATTGAAAAAATATATTTGTGTTGGATAGCCTATTTATCGGGGAAGGCTATAGACTAAATATATAGTTACGTGATTATCCAGGGGACCGGGGCAGTAATCATATATGTCAATAAATTGGGCAAATTTCCATACATTACCTATATAACCCATACACATTGTAAATGTGTATGGGTTATATAGGTGCCACGGGGGATCGAAGAATTTATTTTTTTATTAAAACTTCATGCACATAATGTACACGGACTTATGCCACAGGCATTCTCTACATATTTCTACTATTTACTATACTTTTTACTAAATATATATATATATATATATATACATATTTTTACATACATATTTAAAGTTTAATTAAATATGAGTATTTACCTACTGTGTAGATTCTGCCAATTTGCTCAACATTCATCTTAAACATGACGGCTAGTGACCATCCTGACTGTGATCCTGATCTCGAGAATTAGCGTGTTCCAAAGAAGCACAGATTAAACAGAGAAAGAAGAGTAAATAAAACCTGATGTAAGAGCAGGACAGAGCAAGACGAGATTATTTTTAGATCGCAGGTCTCTGTCGTGATTAGAGCAAAGATATTGGAAGTAAGGAGACAAGTAAGAAGGAGAATTAGGAGAATTTAAAATTGTAAACAGTGTTGTAAGTGCACGTTGTTTCCGACGCTGACGAATCGGCAACCAAATTAATTGGGACCGACAAGCAGACACGTGGTTATACTTGCGGAGATTGAAAACAAATCTAATACAGTTATTTAGAAGCCCATACAATTTGTTAAGATATTCTGCATTCAGGTCTAAGTAACAAACATCACCATAATCGAGTACAGGAAATAGCAAAGTCTGCACGAGCATTGTTTTGGTTTTAGTATGTCACGGGTGAAGCCGCGGGGGAAAGCTAGTATGTAAGAAGTGTCTATTTAGTGATTTCTACGGGTTAATAAGTACAAAAGTTCTATTTAAAGTCACTTAATATATTAAATATGGAAATTAGTCCAACAAATCTTAAAAGATTACTTAAGGAATTGCTATAAAATTTTACGACTTTGCTATGTTAATGAACTAAGGGTTAACTAACTCAGGTCAGGTCTAGTACACGTGTAAACAACCCAGTGATATAACCATCGCCGTCTCACGCTGCTTGTTCAAATTCGAACCCCGCTCACGCACTTTTCTAACTTTTGGAGATGAAGAAAACATGGTTAGCAAAAGGTCAAACCATAGAGCTCTACATAATATTCTGAAAGGTTTTTAAAGTCATTAAGATTTCACATATTAACTTTTTTGCGTGTATTTTTAACCGATTACAAAAAAGGAAGAGGTTTTCAATTCGGATGTTTATATTTTTTTTGTGTATGTTCGGGCATAACTTCTTTGTAGACGGATTTGCAATATACTTTTTTGTTGGGCAGCTATTTATTCCGAAATGGTTCCATTTAAATTTCGTAATAATCCGATGATAAGTTTAAATAAAATGAATAAATAAATAAATATTCTACGACATTCTACATATCGCTCTCTAGACCCAAAGTAAGCATAGTTTAACTAGCTTGTGTTATGGGCTCTATAATGCGGATAAACATACTTATATACTTTTTTTCTGTAAACACCCAGACCAATGCAAATAGACATATTCATGCATACAAATATTTGCACTGAGCGGGAATCGAGCCCACGCCCCCTGTCGTAGCAGACGAATGCACTACCGCTACGCCACAGAGGCCATCAATGGATTAGTTTGGGAGACAGATAACGGAAACCTTCAATAAACGGCAGCAAAGCAATCGCGATTGCTGCTCTATCATCACGCATTGTTTACATAATCACATAATATGTAGTCCTATAGGGTATATATGGGTACGCAGAAGTGTTCAGTATATACCTAGTCTTGCCATAAATACTGTAACAAAGAAAAAAAAATGTTCTAATGCAAATAACATTTATTACTTTTACAGTGTGTTAATCATAATTTGAAATATAAAAAGCTTATTCGAAGTGATCTCCATTGGCTGCAATACAGTCCTTTAAACGTTGAGGCCAGTTATCAATAGAAGCACGCACTCTTTCCATGAGAAAATTCTTCACTGCCAAGCGTATGGATTGTTTTGGACTCTAAATTATCATGACGTTTAGAGCAAGCCGTACTCTCTAATACTGACCATAAATCATAATCCAGCGGATGAAAATCGGGACTAGACGACGGCCAGTCTTCAGCTCTAATGAAGTCCGAAACGTTCGTTTCCAACCAAGACTGCGTAAACCGAGCTTTATAACCCGGCGCCAAGTCTTGCTGGCAGGACCATTCGTGGTTATTGAACATGGTGTTGTTAAGGGGCTTCACTACCTTCTCAAGAATGGTATCTTGATACACTGGTGCCGATGTTTTGATACCTTTTTCACAAAGTATGGCTCAGTCACTCCTTCATAGCTAATACCCCACCAAACCATCACCGAATTCGGATAATGCCTACGTTACACTCTGTCGACTAGTTGGGAAGCTTCCTTAGAGCTGTGAGAATAAATGCGATCATTTTGTTTGTTAAAATGTTGCTCAGTCGTAAAAAAATTCTCATCCATAAACAGTTTTTTTCTGTGACCTCCCTTTGCGTATCGCTTCAGTAGTTGTTTCGATTTTACCACCCTATTCTTTTTTAAATTATCAGTTAAGAAATGACCAGTAGGTCCGTTTCTTATGGGCTGCAACTCCTAAATCATCTTTTAAAATACGCGACATGGTTCTAGGTGCTATTTTCATCTCCCGAGATAAAATCTTTCGCTTTCGGACAGGATTTTTTCGAATTCTTATAATATCGCAAAATATTGTATATGAGAAAACACAATGAACAATCATATAAAAATGACCGATTCCAAATTCAAATGTAATATTTTGTTTATTTTTAATTGTAACAGTATTTATGGCCAGACTAAGTATATTCGGAGATATTGCCGACGTTTATGAACTGATTGTGCAAATTATTTTTGTGTTGGGTTTGGGTAAGCTTCCATGTGTTCCCATATTAAATAAATAAAAAAAAATTAAATGAAATAAAAAAAAATTGTATTTTATTTAAAAAAAGCGTGGGGTGCTTTTTAGATATTATCAAAATGATAATCACTACTCATGTCTGTCAATAAAATATTTATATCTATTGACCCATGCAACCTTTTTTTTTTTTTGTTTCTCGTGCGGAAATCCCTTCGGATACCCCCCCGCCGGCCAGCGGGGGTGGTTATGTCGGGCTTGCACCGACTAAAACCGCACGCTGTCTCGGGTCTTAAGACGCCGGGGTGTAAGGTTACCCATAGAGCATATCCCTCGCACCCCGACTGACCCTGGGCCATCTCCGGTGTCGAGATGGCCCACTTACATGCTCTCCACTGTGCCATCTGCTAATCAGAGGTACACGTGGAAAGCTTCCGAAGCCCTCAACAGGACCGTCCCCGCCTTGGTCGGAGTTGGCCGTAGGCGGCAGCGTCTCTCCCACCCTAGGAGAGAGGCGCTGCCGTCTCCGTTGCCCAGGGTGCACCGCGTGGAGGTCCCCAACCAAGCACCCCTGACCCATGCACCCCACGCTTTTTTAAAATAAAATACTTTTTTTTATTTACACAATTATTAATTTATATTTATTGAATTTTTTAACACTATTCTTAATTTAAATTTCTTAAAACTGTTTTCTATTTTTTTTAGTTCGGTTTTCTATAAAAAGCGAGATTTTTTAGTTTTTTTTTAATTACTTGTCTCATAGCGGTTACTGTTTAATAATTCAAATTCAAATAGCCTTTATTTCGGATAATAAATTAATTTCATTACATTTTTTTTTATCGGACTATTATACATAGTTCTTCAATATAATTGACATTATATTTACATGCATTATTTTTAAATCCATTAGTGACAATACAATAATACTCAATTCTATAGGTTAATTACTAATAATAATAATAGTTCTATTCCTCGACATCGTCTGCTTCATCATAACATTATCCGCTTGCCCTTTGGCATAGGCCTCCCCTAGGGCTTTTCAAGATTTTCTGTTTCTGTCGTGTCGTTGCCATGTTGCTCCAGCTACTTTCTTAACATCGTCTTCCCATCTAGTTTTTTGACGCCCTTTCTTTCTTTTCCCATCTCGAGGGCACCATTCCGTAACATCTTTCGTCCATTTTTCTTCTTGTTTCTGATCATATGACCTGCCCAGTTCCATTTGAGTTTTCTCACTGTGTATGTAACATCTGCAACTTTTGTAATGTTTCTTATGTTTGTGAGTTTGATTTTGTCCCTTAGTTTAATGTTTATGATGCTTCTCTCTATTTTGTTTTGACACACTCTGAGTGTATTTATTAGTAAGGGCCCAGGTTTTAGCTCCATAGGTTAGACATTGTAGTATGCATGAGTTGAATATTGTTGTATTATCTTTTAGAGGTATGTGAGGGTTTTTCATTACCTCTTTTAGGGACCAGAACCTTTTCCTCTGATGTTTATTTCTTTTTGCATCTGGTTTTCCGGTGCGATAATTTGTCCCAAGTATGTGTATTCATCAACATTCTATTTGGTTGGAACTTAGTAATATTGGTGATTTTTCGTGGTTTGTCATTAATTTAGTTTTATCTAGGTTCATGGTCAGACCCACCTTTTTGCTTTCACTTTCTAGTTGTGATAACATTACTTTTAAGCCTTGTTGATTTTCGTTAAGTAGAATTAGGTCGTCTGCGAATCTTAGATGGTTAAGCTTTTCACCATTTATATGTATTCCAAATGCGTCCTGAATATATGTTCCAGTACCGCTGAGAATAATTTTGGCGAGAGGGGGTCTCCTTGTCGTACTCCTTTTTTTATTTTAAATGCTGGGCCTTTTTTTTCGGTCTGGATTGCTGCTATTGAATCTTTGTACCTTTTTTTTTTTTATTTGTCGTGCGGCAATCCCTTCGGATACCCCCCCGCCGGCCAGCGGGGGCGGTTATGTCGGGCTTGCACCGACTAAAACCGCACGCCGTCTCGGGTCTTCAGACGCCGGGGTGTAAGGTTATCCATAGAGCATATCCCTCGCACCCCGACTGACCCTGGGCCATCTCACCACTAACAGCATCGCTCATCCTGTCTCCTCTGAAAGCAGAGGAGTACGGAGAGCGATGGGTTCCCGCCACGTTGGGTGTTGGCCGACGATCAATGCCAACCCTATGAAGGGGAAGCCATTGACCGCCGCCCAGGGTGTACCGGCCGCTCCGATTCCGTTCCCCCCGGACTGCAGCGGGATTGGAATCAGAGCGACACTCGAGGAGGTTACCCAACACACACTCCTGAATCTTTGTACCTATATATTTTTTATTATTCTAAAATACTTTGAATGTACTCCTTGTGAATTTAGAGCTTCCCAGATGTGTGAGTGTTTCAGAGAATCAAATGCCTTGCTGTAATCAACGAATGCCAAGTAGAACGTTTTTCCGTACTCATTACTTTACTGAATAATTTGCTTTACGACATGAATATGGTCCATTGTTGAAAAGTCACTTCGGAATCCCGCCTATTCTCGGCTGATTTTCGTCCAGCACTGAACAAATTCTGTTTAATATTACTTTTGAGAATACCTTGTATAGGTTGGAAATGAGGCTGATTGGTCTGTAGTTATTTATTTCTGTTTTGTCGCCTATCTTTTGGAGCAGTATGTCGGTTGAAGCTGTCCATTGTTGTGGTATTATTTCTTTAGTTAGAATATTGTTGTATAGGTTTGTAACAGCCTCTATTATGTAGTCTAGGCATCCTTTCAGAATACGCCCAAGGGCGCCCCTACTGACCCAGAGCCTCCAGCCGGAGCGGCTGGAGGGGATACTGGACTCTTTGTTCCCAGCGAGAGTGGAGGAGCATGTCCCTCCGCGTATGGCTCAGCCTCAGGCGCCTGACGCTGAGAATAGCGAGAGCCATGTGCCCGAAGTCAGGGAGAGTGACCTGGGGGTAGCAGTGCTCCAGCTTAAAGCCCGGAAATGCACTGCCCCCGGACCCGACGGCATTCCAGGCCGAGCATGGGTCCTGGCCCTGGAGGAACTAGGGCCTCGACTGGTGGCACTCTTTAGCGCATGCCTCGAAAGGGGTCAGTTTCCAAAGGCTTGAAAGACGGGGAAACTGGTCCTTATCCGGAGGGCTGGGCGGCCGGCGGACCAGCCATCCGGTTACCGGCCGATCGTGTTGCTCGACGAGGTGTGCAAGCTCTTTGAGCGGATTATTGCAGACCTCCTCGTCGAGCATCTCACGAACGTGGGGCCAGATCTGGCGGACAACCAGTTCGGTTTCTCCCGGGGGTGCTCCACCGTGGAAGCGATCATGCGCGTTAGGCGCCTGGCGGAGGAAGTAGTCTTGCGGGGCGGGGTGGTAGTGGCGGTGTCTCTCGACATCGCCAACGCCTTCAACACCCTACCCTGGAGCTGCGTTAGGGAGGCGCTCGCGTATTACGGAGTGCCTCCTTACCTCCGCCGCATTGTCGAGGCATACCTATCCGAGAGGGCCATAGTTTATCCGAGCTGGCTAGGGCCAGGGTGGCGAGAAGTGTCGTGCGGTGTTCCGCAAGGGTCGGTCCTAGGGCCTATCCTGTGGAACTGCGGATACGACTGGGTGCTGCGCGGTTCGTTGCTCGAGGGTGTCAGCATAACGTGTTATGCTGACGACACCCTCGTTATGGCGCGGGGAGCAACGCACCGAAGCGCGGCACTAAAGGCCACGCTATGTGTTTCCACGGGCGTAGGAGGGGGCCACCTGCGGGAACCAGCATAACCGTAGGGGGCGTAAGCATCGGCATCGAGCCCACGATGAAGTACTTTGGGCTCGTATTCGATAGCCGATGGGAATTCGGACCTCATCTCCGAAGTCTGGTCCCGAAACTGAGGGGGGCTGTGGACGCGCCCATGATGCCCAACGTTAAGGGACCCAACGCCCCCACTAGGAGACTGTACCTGGGGATCGTGCGAAGCATGGCCCTGTACGGGGCCCCAGTATGGGCGGAGACTCTGGCGGCCCGTAACGTGGCTGTATTAAACAGCCCGTTAAAAGCGATGGCCGTCAGAGTCATCAGGGGGTATCGCACGATCTCCGTCGAGGCGGCATGTCTCCTAGCCGGGACCCCTCCATGGGACCTGGAAGCGAGAGCCCTTGCGCTGCTTTACCAGTGGCGCAAGGAGGCGCTGGAGCGGGGCCATAGGCCGGAGCCCCGAGAAATCAGGGCTCAGCGGTCCCTGCTCCGCCAGGAACTCATGGAGACATGGAGGGTGCGACTTGAGCACCCAAGGTGGGGGGAATCCACCATTGCGGCGGTAAGACCGATCATGAAGGAGTGGTTGGAGAGGGACCATGGGGACCTCTCCTACCGGATGTGCCAGATAGTTACCGGACACGGGTGTTTCGGTAAGTATCTGTGGCGCATCCACCGGGAGACAACGCCGCAGTGCCAGCACTGCGAGAATTCTGGCGAAGACACGGCGCTCCACACGTTGGTGGAGTGCCCTGCGTGGGCGAGTCAACGCCGGGATCTCGTTGCGGTCCTGGGCGTGGACGTTCTCTCATTGGAAACCATGGTGAGGGCCGTGGTCTCCGACGGGAGCAAGTGGCACGCCGCCGCCTCTTTCTGCGAGCAGGTAATGCGCGCGGAAGAGACGGCGGAGAGGGAGCGGGAGAGAACCCTGCCCCCCGAGTTTCGCAGTCTGCGGCGAGGACGCCGCAGACTCATCTACGCCCGGGACTACCGACCTCCATGATCGGGGCCTGAGGACGGCAGTTGGCCGACTCGCCGTCCTTACAGAAGCAGGCCGTGGCGGAGGCGTGTCGTGTGTGCCCTACACACGCCTGCCAACTCACCGAAGCGGGATAAAACCCGGCCCCACCAGGCGATGCCGCGGTGGCGGCCAAAGTCCGCCGGCAACCCTGGGGTTATCCTTTCGAGGGCTTACCCGGGGTGCCCGGCAGCGGACACTTGGGGAGGACACCGTGCGGTTTTAGTCGAGACACGACATAACCACCCTCGCTGGCCGGCGGGGGGGTATCCGAAGGGATTTCCGCACGTTAAAAAAAAAAAAAGGCATCCTTTCAGAATTTCGTTGATTATTCCATCATCTCCGGGAGCCTTGTAGTTTTTTTGGGCCATTATTGCATGTCTTATTTCGTCTTCTAGTATTGGAAGGATAGGTTCTGTATCCTCATCTTGTAGGCGTTGAATTTTTGTGCTGTCTACGTCGACATATAATTTGCTATAAAATGTTGTTGCTATTTCCATAATCTCAGGCCTTTAAGTTTCTTTCATTCCAGTTGTTTTGTTTTTTATAGATGGAATCCAATCCGTTTTCTCTTTTAGTTGTTTTAGAGCTTTCTTTCTGCCTGCTGACTTTTCAATGTGGTATTGGATAGTCATATTTCTTATCTGTTTTCTATGTGTCCTTATTTTTTCGTTGATTCGTTTACTTAAGTCCGTTTTTAGTTTTCTATTTTGTTTTTTGTTTTCCAAAATAATTTTCCTGGCCTCAATTAAGTTTCTGGCTTCTTCTCCGATTTTGTCTTTTTTGTTTCTTGAGGTAAGTATACAATTTTCTAGATACATCTTAAAGTTTTTTCTCCGGTAGGTTATATTTTTCCTGTGTGTCGTCACTTGTATTGATAAGCAATAAGTTATTCATCAACGTGGCTAGCATGTTTTCTGTGACGGCAAGTGCTATTTGATTTAAAGGAGTTCCTTTCCTGGTGTACTGTCGCTTTTTTTTATCTCAATTAGATAAATTGTTCCTCTTACCATTCAGTGATTTGTGTTGAAGTTGAATTCATTGATTATTCCTACATCTTTAAAGAATTGGGGTTTATTTGAGAGTATGAAATCTATTTCATTCTGCACATTCCCATCGGGAGATATTCAGGTCCACTTTCTATTTCTGTTTTTCCTAAAATAACTATTTAGGATCTTGAGGTTGTGTGCTTGTGCCAAGCCTACTAGTCTTTGTCCATTATCATTTCTTGTTCCCGTACTAAAGTGACCAAGTACACTATCTTTACTTGGTAGCCTTTAACCAATCTGGCCATTGAAATCCCCCATCAGAATAATGTTTTTGTGTGCACTTGCAAGGGTTTTGTCCAGGTCTTCATAGAATGTATCTTTTATGTCCTTGGGTGCCACCTCTGTTGGTGCGTATATTTGAATTATAGATAAAGTTTCATATCCTGGCAGGTTGATATTTAGCTGTGCAATTCTCTCTGTGATTCCAACAAAGGACTGTATACAGTCACTATAGCGTTTTTTGATAAGGAATCCAACGCCATACAGGCCGTGTGTGTTTCCTATATGATAGAAAATGTAGTTTTCGTGTTGTTCAATTTTTTCGCCCATTCTCCTCACTTCACTTAGGCCAATAATGTCCCAGTTTATAGAATTTAAAGCATGTTCCAGTTCTTGTAGGGATTCATCTGTTCTTAGGGTTCGAGTGTTGAGTGTTGATATGTAAATACTATTTTTTTTATCTTTATTAGTTACTATTCCTCTTCCGTTATTTCTATTTATTAATATGTCTTTCTTCGTCCTCAAGCCTAGGGGTTTTGGACTCTAGCCCCACGGTGACCAGCCGGGTTGGGGTGATTTTTCTTTTCAAGGTATTCTTTGCTTATGGTTGTTGTTATCTTCCGGTTACCGATGTCTCGGGATTCCTATGCCTTTGGGGTGTAGTTATTGATGTCAGAGAGTGGGATGTAGACCTCATGTACGCGAATGGGTCAGTTCTGTGTAGTTTTGCTGGGGCTACTATGTTTTTGTTGATATCGCTAGGCCCTTGCTGATTATATGCTACTGGTGACATTGAGGTCTCTCTTTTTCTTTTCTCGTTTCCTTTTAGTTTCGTGACAACTTTGTTATTCTTAATGTACTCATTGTTTCCCTTTTCTCTCTCTCGTTGTAATTCTTGCTGTAATTCTTTGCGTTTCTGTACTGTTAACTGTTTAATAATTCGTTTTAGAGAAATTAGTTACAGATGTGAACACTAAAAAGGCAGAAATAGGTAAAATTTCAATTAAAAATTAAACCGACTTCAAAAATCAAAACTTACAGAAAATTGAAATATAACGAAGTAGGTACAGATTTAATTCAATAGATAAAAATGTGTGTAAAACTTTTCTGTTGAAGTCGTTACTAAGCCAAAGTTGGAGCTACGCGACCTAAACGATGAAATCATTGACGGGACCCCAAACGGGCAGACCAATATTCGTTGACATCAAAGACGTCTCGACTGATATTAAAATTTTGATGCTCTATAACATTGTTTTTCGGATTTTCGGTTAAAGTTTCAACTTCGCTAGACTTTCAACTACAAGATAGACGTGTCTGTCCGTTTATATTGTGTTGTTCAATATGAGACTTGTGTTATATATTTATAGCATTATTTGATTCCATAAGTAAAGTTTTTGCCGCAATCTGTGAAGTGTTTAAGAAGTACTTCCGTACCTTTCATCCAAGAGATGAGAACAGATTTCGACGCAGAAACGAACCTTTAATTTTTTAACTCTGAAGGCCCCGAAATTAGTTATCAAACTAGCGTGGCAAGTGAAGTGGCAATCTGCTTACACAAAAATGCATTTGTAGGAAAAGGTATCACAACAAGGCTGGTTTTTATTATTTTGTGTATTTTTTTTTGATACATTTTATTTTTCAATCTATCCATTGACCTTGCATCTTAACAATATTCTTTCCGTTTTACAGGTATACTGCAATCCGTTGTGCCCAACTTCATTTACTACAAGTGGCATTTCCTTCTACTCCACAATCGGACCTCGTTCTTCGTCTTCCTAAGGACTTCGCGCGCGAAGGCTGGCTGTGGAAGACAGGGCCAAGGCCTTCGGACGCGCATCGTCGTAGATGGTTCACGTTGGACAACAGGAAACTCATGTATCATGATGAGCCTCTCGACGCGTATCCTAAAGGAGAAATATTTGTTGGTAAGTAGAAGTAGAGAAGATAGATTAGATATTTACTTGTTTAAATATTTACAAAAATCACAAAACTAATAGATTTTCATACGTACAATATGTAGTTTCTTATTTAAGATAAAATATCCTTTGAAAATAAGATTAAAAACAATATAAAAAAAGCATACAAACCATAAAAGAGTAAAATATTTCTTATACCAGTAAATCAATACTGAAAAACACTACAGTTTTGCTAAAAATATTTATTTTCTTTTTAATTAAAAAGAAAGCATCCTCCTCCATCCTTCATCCAGTCAAACCCATACCAATATTATATCGGGTTAGGTGGCAACTCGTTTCCATGCATACAATGAATTCCACTGAGCTTCGATCAAACCAGCCAACCCTGGCGTAGAAAATCAAACACAATAGGTCGGTATGTAAGATATGTAAAAGAAGGGAATAAACTAATAGCAAGTTGACCTGGGCCTGTAGACAAAGTCACATTCTACTAGTGGAATCGCTTCGAAGCGAACCTTCAAATGTTCAATATGTATGGGAGTGACATTATTTGTTACACGTGACATGTCGACAAATGTTGTCTCTCCCATACATTTCGGTTTTTTGAAGGTTCGCTTCGTTGCGATTCCACTAGTAGAATGTGACTTTGTCTACAGGCCCTGTTCACTAACGTGTCTGTTTCAGGGATAGTTCGTTCGATTATTAGAAATCTATAAAGATAATGAATGGGGCCAAAAATATATTCAAAAGATACCTATTATCACATTATACTTACATCAGATTCAATGAAAAACTTTAATCAGAAAGTTAAAAAATTAAACCGCCTTCAAAACCAAGAACCCACTGATTAGTGAAAACTAATTGAATTACAGGTTTCATGCAAAAGATAAAAATGCCCGTAAGACTTTAGTTGAAGTCGGTGCCAAGCCAAACAGGTATTACGTAGGCATGTAGGGTAGGTCCACTCACGCAATCCCGCCACATCATCAATGATATGTGGAAGCGTGTGTGGGGTCTTGTGCTATATTGACGTCATTGCTAGCCCTCTTGATTGATGCATAAAACTAGTTAAATAAAAAAAAACTTTTTTGAAATACAAGCTTTTATTAAATAATGTTACATGTAGGTACCTTTTTTTTTTTTTTTATCGTGCGGAAATCCCTTTGGATACCCCCACGCCGGCCAGCGGGGGCTGTTATGTCGGGCTTGCACCGACTAAAACCGCACGCCGTCTCGGGTCTTCAGACCGTGTAAGGGTGTAAGGTTACCCAAAGAGCATATCCCTCGCACCCCGGCTGACCCTGGGCCATCTCACCACTAACAGCATCGCTCATCCTGTCTCCTCTGAAAGCAGATTAGTACGGAGAGCGATGTGTTCCCGCCACGTTGGGTATTGGCCGACGATCAATGCCAACCCTATGAAGGGGTGAAGGGGGTACATGTAGGTACCTACTCGTCAAGACGAATCAAACGAACCGAAACTCGATGGGGTTGCGTCGTTTCATTACAGGGATCCTATGCCCACCTTCCACCTCCATCATCAGACTCTGGTTACCATCGGAAGACAAACTACTCGTCAAGACAATTGAAACGAGCCTAAACTCGATTAGGTTGTGTTGTTTAATTGCGAAGCACCATGTCATCATAATATTACATTGTTACGCGATTTACACATATATGCAAAATTTCAGCTCAATCGGTAGCCAGGAAATGGATCAAATTTAATTTTCAAGATTTGATTGCGCGTTAATTTGTTCGTGAAAGTCTCCTAATCGATTATAGACCGCTCAATAAACCAGGTTTTAGTAATATAAAATGATTATGGGCTATGGTGTAGATACAGATGATTTCCGTTACTGTCGCTGTCAAATAAATTATCACCCGTATTAACTTATGAATTGTACGAAGTCATCAATCAACCTTCAGTATTACGTTTATCTACTAATACAGTTATTGAAAAAACATGCTTCACGGACTGCGGTACGTTTCGTGACGATTTTTTAGTTCAAAGTCTAGCCAGTCAACGAATAGTTACTATGTACCTATGCCTATAGCGCGGTAGCAAAACAAACAAACTCGGCAGGTCGGCAGGTAATGACGTTAACTGATGACGATTTATCATCACGCGTCATAGGTATTTCCCAGATAATTCTGTTGAGTAGGAAAGGTTTTGAAAGTTAAACTATATTAATATAAGAAAGTTAAACTATAGAAATATAAATATGAGGACATCACGGGGTATAGTAATAAATCAATTATGTGTATGGATACTTTTACATACCCTTATAGGTACTTGGAGAAATGATCGCATCGGCATCAAGCCCCAAATGAAATATTTGGGGCTCGTGCTCGACGGCCGATCGGACTTCGGAGAGCACATCCGAAGTCTGGCCCCCAAATTGAAGGGCACAGCTATTGCTCGGCTGTTGCCCAACATGAGGGGGCCCGATGACTCCTGCAGGAGACTCTACGCGGGGATCGTGCGGTCCATGGCCCTGTATGGGTGCCCAATATGGGCGGAGGCCCTGAGGACTAGAACTGTGCAGATGCTGCGCGCTCCGCAGCGAGTTCTGGCCATCAGGGTCATCCGAGGGTACCGCACGATCTCCTTCGAGGCGGCGAGTCTCCTTGCCGGAACTCAGCCATGGGACCTGGAAGCGAGAGCCCTTCGGCGTGACCTCGTGGCAGCCATCGGGGTGGGAGTCCTCTCGCTCGGCAGCATGATTGCGGCAATGGTGCGGAGCGCGAGCGCGTGGGCCGCCGCCACCTCCTTCTGCGAGCATGTAATGCTCGCGAAGGAGGTGGCGGAGCGCGCCCGGGAGAGACTTAGAACTCTCCCGGTCCGCCGAGCCCGCAACTTGCTCGCCGCGCGTCGCAGGCGACTCAGGCGCCGGAGGTCGCTTAACGACCTCCGTCCTCCATGAGCGCAGGCCTGGGGGTGGCGGGTGAGGCCACCTGTCACCCCAGCAGAAGCAGGCCGGGACGGTGGGGCGACTAGCGCCCCTCCCCCAAACCGGGGCAAGACGGGGACACCGTGGTTCCCAAACCCGAGGGGGCCATCTCGAAACCGGAGATGGCCCAGGGTCAGTCGGGGTGCGAGGGATATGCTCTATGGGCAACCTTACACCCCGGCGTCTGTAGACCCGAGACGGCGTGCGGTTTTAGTCGGTTCAAGCCCGACATAACCGCCCCCGCTGGCACGCGGGGGGGTATCCGAAGGGATTCTCGCACGATAAAAAAAAAAAGGTACTTGGAGAAATGTAGCTTCGTATAGCTGTTCAAATCGGAAATTCTATGATGTTTTATTAATGTACAATCCTAACGGGATATCCTAGCGGCGATAGCCTAGTGGCGTACGTAACGGACTGCTAAGACGAGGTCTCGAGTTCGATCCCCAGTTGCCCCGGGCACACACCTCTGACTTTTCGTAGTTATGTGTTCATTAATAAATGTTAATTATCGCTCGCTTGAAAAACGTACCCGGTAGATGGCAATAGGCTCGCCCCCTATTACATTGGAACCTTAACATAACTGGCGAATCGTGGGTGTGTAATACACCTCTGCCTTCCCCTTCGGGGATACAGGCGTGAAGTTATGTTATGTTATGTTTATAAATGTTATGATGTAATTGAAATTGGAAAGCTTCAATATTTAGGACGATTTTCCAATATATATTAGATAACAATGTGTGGTGATACAAATCAGCCATAGTAATATAATAATAAATTATTAAGATTTCTACCCTAGCGATTGTTAGTTCTATGAAATATTGGACCTTCTTTTCCGTTAGGAAATACCCTCGACTACCCCAGGCAGCGGGGGACGTTATGTTGGAATCGAATCGACTAAAACCGCACGCCGTCTCGGGTCTTCAGACGCTAGGGTGCAAGGTGGCCTATGAAGCATTCCCCTCGCACCCCGACTCACCCAGGGCCATCTCGGGTTTCAAGATGACCCCTCGGGTTTGGTAACCACGGTGTCCCCGTCTTGCCCCTGGAAAAGGGGGGAGCGCCGACCTGGGCATTGCCGGTCTGAGTTACTACTATTATCTTTATTATTTGCAGGTCACGAATCAAATGGCTATTGCATCAAAGTGTCGAATACGGGCAACGGTTGCAAGGACGCTCGTTTCCCCTTCCAGTTAGTGACGCCTGACAGAACGTACTGCTTCGCAGCTACCACGCACGAAGACCGCGACGGGTGGCTAGCGGTCATACAACAGGCAATTAAAAGACCCCTCACTCCCCAAGACTCCACTAGTAAGTTTTTTTTTTATAATACTTAAGTTTAAAGTTGGCCACACCAAGATCCTCGGGCCGAGCCGACCTCACCTCAAAGCCGCCACAATTACTACTTAACGGACGAGGCTCTGACGCAAGCTTTTCTCTCGGGGTTTGGAAGTCCGACGGCAGTCGCTCTCATAAACCACAATAAACCAATCAAAATAATAAGTGGACCCCGGGCTCCACTGTAAATTTTGGGGAAATCGCTAGGAGGATGATGTCAATAGAATCATTGCACTATTCAATAATGTTACTTGTACTGATCAGATATAAGAAGTAATGAGTGGAACGTATCAGCTCATGAGAGGAAAGTATTGATTTTTAATATACTTACTCATATTTATTTCAAGTATTTATAACGCGTGTCTCAGTAAGAGTGCACTTTTTCATTTTAAAATAAAAACAAGTATTTTATGACAGAGTTGTGATATTTTTATTGTATTGAAAAGAAGACATGTTCCGATTAAGTATGGAATAAAATATCCGGCAAATGACCCCCACGGCTTTGATGACAGGTCATTGCTCTTTTCATGAAATTTTATTATTATTTCCATCAACGTAATTCACGCCTCCCTCCTAGTTTGGGAGAGGCGGCAAGATAACCCCGGCGAGGTGGGCAACAGTCGGCCGGGGCGTTAGGGCGATTGGCAGAGGAACCGCCGGACTATTCGGGCATTATCGAGCAAGACCGCTTTCTGCATCTTGGCCGCCATCGACTTCCCACCGATCCCGAGCCTCTCAAGATGGACTGAGAGGCTCCTTATTATTATTATTAATTAATAGGCGAGCAGCTTAAAGCTGATGTGCCTATGTCACAGTGTTGGTTAAGTTTAATTTGATTGTTCGTAGCCAGTGGTCCGATCCATTTTTGAATTTATTTACTGAGGTAGCAGACTGATGTGGCTGTATCTCACCGATGTCGCATGTGAGCTCAGGAATTTTTTATGCGAATAAACCCGAGATTTCACAAAACCCCAAAGAAAAAAAATCGCACGGCGTTAAGTCACATGATCTTGGTGGCCGGTTGACATCAGAATTTCGTGAGATAATGTGTTATGGAAATCGTTGCTGCAATAAGCCGATTGTTTCATGCGCTGTGTGACAGGTTGCGCCGTCCTGCTGAAACCACATGTTGTCCAGATTCATGCCGTCCAGTTGAGGCCACAAGAAGTCCGTTATCATGTTCCTGTAACGAATGTCGTTCACAGTCACTGCAATTTCGGCCTCATTTAAAAAAAATAAAGGTCCAATCACGCCACCTGACCAAAATCCGCACCAGACAGTTACTCGTTGTGGGTGCATTTGTTTCTCATGGATTGCATGAAGATTTTCTGAGTCCCAAATTCGACAATTTTGTGTATTCACGAAGCCATTCATATGGAAATTATTTTTTATATATAAAATTACTTTTTTCGAAAAATTGGCATCGACTTCACTTACCCATTGAACGAATTGCCGGCGCTTTCCGTAGACTGTTGGTTTGAGCTCCTGAGTTAGCTGAATCTAGTACGCATGAAGGTGGAGGTCTTTAGTCAAAATTCGCTGCGTAGTGCTACGTGAAATTTGAAGTTGTTGAGAACGATGCCGAATTGATGTTTTCGGGTTTTCGGCGACACTCTCGTTTAATGTTTTCATGAGACCGACCGGTACGTTGACGCAAAGGATTCATATTATCCATAATCGACCCAGTTTCTTCAAACATTTTGACCACTCTTCGAATGATTGACACATTACGTGCACTTTCTCGGCTGAAATTTTGGCGAAGTTTGCGAGCGGTTTCAGCGTAACTTTCCCCAATTTTGTAATGAGTTTTCACAATTAGGTATAACGCGTTGTTCTTCCGAAACGCGCTCCATTTTTAATAATCGGAATAAACAGAGGTCAAATTGCAGAGTTGCCACTAGCATGAAAAAAAAAATTCCAATTTTAAAATGTGCACTCTTACTGAGACATCTTTTATTTGTAGGTAGGTTTGCATTCCAAATATTTCGTTATTACGGAATTAAATTTTTCCAAAATCGAATAGTCTAATATTTTTTTTTATGGCATTGGTAACCTAATCAATATCAAAGGATTCCGCTGCGTTCCAGCAGTCTTAAAATAATTATGTGATAAATTAATGTAACCACATTTTTGTACAGTCGAAGCTACCCTCGTGCGCAAGCGGACAGCGTCCAACTCAATCAGCATTTTCTCCGGGAGGTAGTCGGCTCAACGGTAAGAAGCGAGACGAAGAAGAGATGCTGTGACGTGAGAGTAAGTTCCAGCTAACCGCAGGGGGCCTTCATCGTCCGCTTACACACGACATTGAATCGACTGCTATATTAAAAATAATTAAATTATTATTACCGAAATCTTTTAGGAAGATTATTATTTTAATAAGGACTTATTATGCCTTCTGTAAATATACCTAAAATAATTTTAGTAAATGATTTTCGATTATTTTATTAATTCAAGTAATGAATTATTTCATTTTAAGACTTATAGGTGAGCATTGTAATCCAAAATGTATACCAATATTTTAATTTATCCTATTTAATGCAATTAAGGACTTCAATTGACGATTAAGGTCATGTTAAATTATTAATTTATATTAATTTGAATTTAATAAAGTGTGTTTTCAATAATATAATCATTCTTTTACATCATGGTGGTACGCACAATATATCAATATAATAACCATTAATATAATTATTATAACATTGTATCTTGTAAAATTAATAAATATATCAATACATTTGTAATTCATTATAGTATAACAATAAAATCACAACAAAGCTCTCTTAATCTTGGTAAAAGACATTCTACAGGGACTTTCTATATTGTGAATAAGTATAAAAAAGTATTGTAGTAGAATACCACGACGAACAAAACTATATGTATAAGAAATTTTAATTTGATACATTATATGTACCTAGGTTCAATTACAGGTTATAGGTCAGGTTGGTTATTACCAAACTGGAACCAAATGTAGCCTACCGATTAGTTTCTGATATTGACTTTTTAATCTTAGGCGTTATGAACAGTTGATATCATTGCCTGCGTTATTTGCAATATCGACTTTGTCGCGTTAGAATATTATCACAAGCGTTACCTAGTGAGATATCTATGCATGCGTTCCCCGCACTATTACGCTAATAGTAACACGATAAATGTAGGACGTCAACGTTGATAATGATGGTTATCATCATTATCGATGGTTATCGTCGTCGCACCATCTTTCTCCCCTGTCCTATATTATTTAGGGTCGACACTACATATATATTTAATGCTAGCTATTTCTATTAATTTAGATCGGAAAAAGTCCACATCCAGGAAGGGACTCGAACCTGTCGCCCCAAGACGTATGTATAGGAGAATTTCCAAGACGTGTCAAGGTAGCTTAGTTGATCAGAGTATTCTCTCTAGCATTTCTACTTACAGGCATCTTAACAGTCACTCCCGTTCTAGCCGTAAGTATCTTCTGTGACACTGTTCTTCAATCTATACTTAGGTCTTCGTCTGCCCCTGTAACCGTCTTTACTTTCATCCCTGTGCATCATATGCCCCAACCAGTCCAAACGATTACCCCTCAATTTTTTTGTAACAAGCGCTACTTTCAAGCACCTACTTACCTAATGAACTCATTCTTAATCTTATCCATTCTTGTCACGCCACACATCCTGTGTGTAAAACAAAAACAATTACATTTTAGATGATTTGCATGCACTTATATCTATCATAATAAGGCACCTATGAATCCTTCCAAATTAATAGCAGCAAAATCTATTCATATACATATAATAAATACAATACAATTTTGGAGCCATTAATATGCTAACTCTTCCTATGAATTTAAATCAGAATAGTTCGATATGAAGGACGAGAATTTCGGCTTTGGACGTGTCCAAGTAGCTCCGTTGGTCATTGTATGAAAGGGGTTGCTCGTAGTTTCAAGTGCCGTCCTGGATGTTGACTTTTTCCGATATAATTTTAGAAGAAATACAAGTTTAGATTCCGGCTTTGCCATTAATGTTGAAAACAACACACTACAGAAAATCGCAGCCAGTATTACATGTCGAAATTGTGTACAAAAGATGAACTAATATTGTTTATTGTGGTATTCTCGTCAAATATACTTTTATAAGGAATGTACAGGAACGTATATATGACTCGCATCATGTATTGATTGCATTTTATATATAAGTTTATAATATACATCTAGGTCCTTCGCTGTGAGAATGTTGTATGTTGACACTGCAGTACGCAATAATATTTTTGTATTAGGTGTATCGTCACTATATCGTTACTACACACAAAAATGAGATAGCTACGCTCTAAATATGTCTTGAGATAATTATTTTACTGTATTTAGTACTTATATTTTGCACTACATGATTTAATATTATTCTGATATACCTAACTATTTATACTTACAATATAACAACATTATTTTTATAGTATAATTTTACTTCAACAGTTCATAGATTATTCTTAAAATATTATATTCCCTGTGTATGTTTACACAATTATTCTCTGGCATGTTCATAAATTATGTCATTTTTTAATATACAATACTCAGTCAATTTTATTTTGCATAGTGCTATAACAATATGAGAAATAGAAAAGCAACTTTTGCTGTTGTATAATGTAAAATAATATTTACATTATACAACAGCAAAAGTCGAACGCCCTTATTCTTTAATGTTTAGGTACTAGCAGTCAACTTCGGCAAGTAGTGATAACGCAGTTTATTTCCGACTTAATCGCAGTTATTTTTAGTGTTGGAATTCGACCTTAGTTAAAGTACGTTTTTTTTTTCTTTTTTCGTGCGGATATCCCTTCGGATACCCCCCCGCCGACCAGCGGGGGTGGTTATGTCGGGCTCGAACCGACTAAAATCTACGTTTTATTCTCTTTCAAACAAAACACCGGCGCATGACAAACAGAACGGTCGCGCGTTCTAGACTAGACGTGTCTTTGTAACACTTTATGAGCGGAGAGGTTACCGGGTTCGCGCGTTTTTAGTTTCGCGGTTCGTCTGGCAACTGGAGAAACAAGACATTCAATGTCTAACTGGGTACCTGCACAATGGACATTTTGAACTTTTCAAGAATAAGGGGTTTAGATAGTAACATGCAATATACGTGTTATATTATACGCAACTAGCAATGCAATAACAACACTATTTGTATTTAGGGTTTAAATGAATACTCTGTATGTTCTATTTTTACAAGGTAGTTTGGTTTCGAGACAAGTTGTGAATGTGTTCGCGCAGTTCGAATGTAGGTACTTGTGTAAGTGACTAGAAAGCTATGGTCTTTTAAAATGTTATGAAATAAAATAAAGTATGTAGTTACATTTATTTTTACCTATATGTAGGTATAAACATATCTTATAAAATATATAATGGAATGTTTCAGCTGCTTATGACAAAAGATGAAAAACAGGTAATTACAGAGAATGTTACAGGCATTATAGTGATAAAATATTATTTCTAAAAATTGATGTGGATCATAAAGGAGGGAAAAATATCTATTAGTGAAATTGAATTAGTTAATATTCAAGAAATACAGTTTACACTAGTGTTTCAAAAAATCTCAATGTAAGTCGATATTGTGTTGGTATCGATTTATTTAGGAATTAGTAAAGCAAGACAATACATGTAGTTGCATGTTCATCGTCATAAGGGATCCTATTTCCAAAGTCTAGCTACATTCTTGATAAAAAAAACTTAGGAATAATATTCAAATAGTATGAATATTTTAAAAACCATTGGTATAGTGGTGAAATTGGAGCGGTTCGTGCGACGTGTTAAGAAATTGGAACTTTAAAAGTCTTTTGTTTGGATTAGGGTGAATTCAAAGCTAGGAAACTACCAAAAATGTGGTAGAGATAATATTTTATTGTAATGTATACTAAATCTGACTATTATTACAGGCAAAATGCTTTAGTATAGTTAATGAGCGATGAATATAATTCATTGTAATGCGTGTGGATTGAGTGCAGTGCGAGTGGATACTTAGATTCGGATCACTATCATGTAATCTTGTTTCTACATTTTATTGACACGTAAGCTAATGTCCAAAACATTAATTTAATGAGCAAATAATATAAGGCTACAATCAATATTGTAATTTATACATTTAACAATTTCTTATCATGATAGCTGTAGGTACTTTTAGTATTAATTTAGAGAAAATGTAAATCTCTTAAAAGAATTAGAATATAATAAACCACAATGAGCAATTTTGATGTTTCCTAGGTAATGTACAATTATATTTTAGTATGTTTTAGCTTTGTAAGGCGATGTGTTACTGACGCTCACCCATATACAATGAGTATGTTTCAAATGGTTTTTTTACACACACAATTTAAAATCAATTAACATCTTCGCTTTAGTTGTAAGTTTAGTATAATTATTTCAAACAAATTTTACCAAAACATGCCTCGCTTAAGTTTTACATTTATTTTGTTACGAATATGTGAAACTATATTTTGTAGTGTGCTCTGGCATAATACATACTTACCTATGAATACTTACAAATAAACTTTTCACCTGCTAACAACGAGTTTTTGTTTGTAATCCTCCATTGTTTGCAATGCAAATTTAAATCAGCCGACGATAGTCAGTACCTAATCTTCCCTGCGTTTCATATTAAAGTATCTAATATTAAAAAAAACTTCTTAAAACAAGCTTTTATAACCTTTTCAGTTGCGTAGAGACATTGCCTCTTGGCATTATTTTACGGCCAATAGTGGTTCCGGTGCTTCGGCGGCCGCTGCCGAGGCTCGCTCGGCTCGCGCTCTGTTGGGCTCACAGTTCTAACCTAACCTAACCCAGAAGCACCGAAACCAGTAGTCCGGAAAGTTGGATTTCGATAACGTGACTATATTCGAGCGGCAGTGAAAATGTTTTTCGAAACAGCGACTTTCGCGACTATTTCATTCGAGTCCATGAGCTTTCGAACCTGATGAGAGGCAGTGGAAAAATAATTCGCAGCAGCGTGCGTCGCTATAAGAGGCTCTCTCTTCCAATTAGTCACACCCTCTACTTGCTTACTAACAACACGTGACGTTGCACGTGCAGGACTCATACAGTGCAAACAATTCCATCTAGAACCAAGCGGTTTGGTATACTTCTTAACCGCACTATAAATACTTAGGGTAGCTACACACATAAGCGGGCCGGCATTGTCGGTTCGGCAGTATTTGTCGAACAACAAAGCCGACCCGAAGCAATTACTGCACTTGTTCGACTTCAATCGGCTAGTGCCGATCGAGTTGTTCATTCGGGTCGACACATCATTCCATTCGGCAGTATTGCAGAATGAAAAAGCCTACATATATTCGATTTTACCGTCCGGCTTTGCCGATTGATGCCGGCTCGCTGTGTTTAGCAACTACCAAGCCGAGTGGTAATGTGTGGCAGCCGAGCGGTTTGTGATTCCCGAACATTCATCTACATATATTCGATTTTACCGCCCGGCCTTGCCGATTAATGCCGGCCCGTTTATGTGTGTAGCTACCCTTAGAGTTATTTATACACGTGTTATCTTCTTCCTACAATCCCGCGTACGTACTTAAAGCGGCGCGTTAAATTGCAAGGCTTTCAAGCTGAAGGCCACCATGCTTCAAATGTCGCACTAAGACGTAAGTACTCGTATATAGACGTTGGGCAAACCTAATGAAACAAATAGGTATACTTAGTAAACAAAATTACTAGTATTTCCGGTAACTACTCCAGTTACGCTAAATTGCTTGTGTTAGGAGTGGGTTCACGTCGGTCACTACCGACTCGACCCGGGTCCATTCGATCGTAAAGCCGGCTCCTTAACCATTGCGCTACTGACACTAAATATAATTGATCATAATATAATAAATATGACAGAAAATAAAAATACTTGCTCCAAAAAGAGCCGAGACTTTTAAGAAAAATGCGTCTCACAGGCCCAGGCCCGTGAACTTGTGGAGAAACGCTGGAGTGTGTGTACTAACACTAGCATTGACTATTTTAGTCATCAGCTCACCCCGTCCTATTTCACTCCACAGTTAAGGCAAAACTGAAACAAGACGATCTTCGCCGGACACTAATCTCAATTAAAATCCGGTTAGGCACCTAGGTACTTCATTATAGAGTGTAACGGACGATAATTGCTCTATCTACAGACGCAAAATAATATCTAAGTCTTTATTTTACGCAAAAAAAAATTGTCTCATGGACAAAAAAGTAATCACGGGTACAATCAAATAATCTTCAGAAACGTTAGCGCTATATAAACGACGTGTTGGTCGGTAGTTTCCGCATGGAAATATTTTTTTCTTGTCGGTGACTATTTTTGTGTTTGTTTTGTCAGGTTCGGTGCGCTGTCTCTCACAACGTTTACTTAGTTGAATATCGGGTTACCACTTTACTTCGGATGACTAAAATGTCTTTTCGGCTCATTAGAAATGTAACTGATGACTGAACGACTAACTGTAGCGGATGACGACGGACGGAATAGCTCATTCCTCACCTTACAACACGAAATCATATCTATTTATTTATTTTTGCAATTGTTTTTTTATTTTTTTATTATGATATATTGTTAATTACCTATCATCGGTTAAAAAACACTCTTCTGAAAATGTGTTTACTTATGGCAAGAAATGTATTAAAATATTTCTCCTTGTTAAGCTGCTCACATCGTTTCAGCTCCCAGCCACCCATATTTCGTAGTGTAGTAGATACATACTACGAAATATGGGTGGCATCATGATTAGTGCATATATTTGAATGCAAGAATATGTATATGTAGGTATTTATGGTCCAGCTAGGTGTTTCTATGTATAATGTGTAGCAATTATTTACAAAAAAAAAACTTTGTATGTTTATCCACATTCTGGAACCCATATTTTAAGGTCGTTTAGCTTAATTTAGTTCTAAGTATTATTATTATCAGGAATCTATCTTTTCTTTCAGAGATGACAATAAAATATAATAAATTAAACAAGACATTCATGCTTTATGTTGCTAAGGCATTCTGTTATCTGCCTTCGTAGTCTAAGATACAATTCCAGCATGCTCTTGACCACAGTACCTACTTAATGTCACAGGATGGTCATAACCCTAACAGTATCACGATAATTTCACATTTCCTATTTGGTTTTAGGAAGCTTTCGGTGTATCTTCGGAGTCCAATGTCCAATTTAATTTAAATGAAAATGAGACCACTTGGGAACTATATCAAATCAAATACAAAAATATTATTTTTAATTGGTTCAAAAATGATTAAGATATGGCTTACCCATACATGAAGGAACTTACTAGGACCTTCTTATTTTTGCACTCGGTTATGAGAGGGAATTTAGAGCAGCTTTGCTATTCTTAGTCTCAGTTATGTATGTATTTATAGCAGGTTTATAAGTGCCCGGTTAATGGCAATAGGCTCGCCACCTATTACATTGGGACCTAAACATAAACTGGCGAAATGTGGGTGTTAGCACCTCTGCCTACCCCTTCGGGGACATAGGCGTGAGTTTATGTTATGTTATGTTATGTTATGTTTGCTATTCTGTAAGAACGTTTATGTATCTCAATAGCAGAATCCGCGGTGAGTATCAAGTTTCTTTCGGCAAATATGAAATCTCACCTCGGATCCAGCTGTCGAGATTTATAAACACTCTTACAGAATACCACCACAGATATCAAAAAGAAGTCAGTGAGTCAATGCGCGGAATTAGTAATCCCATAGTCATCATATAGGTATCCCATCACTTGCGTCCTTCATACACGAATATCAAATTTCATAAGATCTACGAGAACATTATGATGGAGGCTACTGGAAATCCATAATAACATAAAACTCAATTAAAAGTCGGCCCAGACAGAATTTGATACGCTTGTGACATATTACCCTTTTAAGTTTGCTTTGAACTTCGCAAAGTATTATAATTTACTGACATTAATTAAGTTTACAACGTCTAAGAATTTGATATAAATAATATGATGTCGAGATGATAGGTGCATGATGTGATGAGTCTTGATGATTTATGTTTGTAACGTTTTCAAGGTTTATTGTTGATGTCAAACATATGGATTCGTAAATAGTTCATCATCTTCAATACGATTTCACAGTTGCCCGAGTCCGAAATCCGCTTATTGTTTTTGATTGGTATGTCGGCTTTTCGGGGAGTGAAGGCCATTTGACCTCCTAACCTTGAGAGGAAGGCCTCCACAGGGGCCAGAGCCTCGTCCGTTGTTTATCAGGTGCACCGACTAGCAAGTGAGGTTGGCTTGCGGTTCAAGGATGTTGGTAAGGGCCTCTACACCCCTAATAAAAAAATATATATATTAAAAATATATCTAACACTTATTATTAATGTAAAGATAAATAAAAATGAGTATCATAGTTTTATTTACAGTTTGAAACGAATATCAAGCACTTTTAAACATACAATTAGGTTGATTGCACTCAGTGTAAGTAAGTGTCTTATAGCTCTAGTCGACGTCGCGCGTCGTCGCTGTGCCGTTGAAACTTAACAATGTGGTGGTGATTAATGCGAGTAGGCATCTAGTCATCAGTCAGTCATATATAATGAAAATAAAATTATTAATACATATTCCAAACACGTAATACATTTTTATCTACACCCATGCTTTAAATCCTCTATAAAAGATTCTGAAACAGTTAGCTTATTGCCAACATTAATACATCCAATGTCATAATAACCATAATATCATCCGAACGGGTGTTATAATGTTGTATGAAATTTCATAATAACACTCCTTTCGCTTTTTCAATCTCTTCCGCGCAAAGGGTTACTCATCAGACAGCCAAATTCTTACTGCTCGATGCGTGGAATCTGTATGAGTTTCAAACAAAGAACTGTCATTCACGCGCATTGCACTACCACAGCGGCGCGCGGCGCGCCGTAAAAAAAAATTAAAGCTTATTCGTTCGAATTTGAATTCCCGCTATTTTTCTTCGCTATTATTTTTGGAAATTGTTTTGTTTACTTACGAAAATGAGCGATTCAAGTTTTGATAACACACCTCCAGACATTTCGAATGCAGCAAAGGACATTTCTAACAAATTACTACCCGAAAAATCTAGAAAACAGTATGAAAAGGCGTACCAAGATTTCATGAATTGGAAAATATCAAAGGGCAGTACATCATTCTCTGAAGATGCATTATTAGTTTACGAGTATCATGGGTGTAGATAAAGTCTTGTATGCAACTGTATAATTAGGTATTAAAACACTCATGTGATACTATTATCACACTCAGCTTCGCTTCGTGTGATAAACCCACATTCATGTTTTAATACCCCTCATTATACCACAGTTGCATAAATAACTATTTTTAAACACTACTTTTTTTTTAATGAATATTAGTAACCTAAATTACTAATATTCCCCCTAACCCCTCCAGCTAAGCTTAATTGCTTGTGTTAGGAGTGGGTTTTAAAACTTATCATCCCAAAAAGTAGCTTTATAATAAGTAAATTTATTTAGCTATCATAGCTGATATAATATTTTTTTCAGTCATGTCGCCTATTTTCTCCATATTCTGCTACATATGCTAAAGCGGCGATGATACCCCATCATCACTTTAATATACGCCGAACAAGTTAGTTGCTAAGTTGAAGTTAGCTAAAATGAAGGTTAGTCTTCACATTTTAGCCAACAATCACTTGCTTTCAATAAAAAGTTTAAATGATGTTTAACAATCGATTATCCATTATTGATCACATTATCAGACGAGTAATTTCTCGCGTCGTAGTAATTTTCTTTATAGCCATAGTTGCAGTATTGCATCGATTCGTTTGCCGCCATATCTTCGTAGCACCGGTCCTCATATTCATTCTCCGGATATTCCTGACTGTAACTTTCGCTGCAGTTGATATCTTGAGAGTTCTCCCTAGGAGGTTGGGTGTTGTTTCCGCAGCCAGACGAGTCATTCGCTGAAGGATTCATGTTCCATCTTTGTGATATCGCACAACTAAGAGTACCCCCATGTTGGAAAGCAAATGGCCACGCCTGAAATAAAAGAAAAATGGTTTAACACTCGTATTATTACCATTAATTTATCATAAGTGCGTAAATTTACGTGCATAATTTCTTTTAAATAATATTTTTTTTAAACTAATCCAATATCTATACTTAAGTAAAATGCAAGTAATATGCCTAAAATATAGACAATTTTTATAACTAAAAAGTAAAAATAAAAAATTTACTATGAAGAGCTTGTTTTCAGTTTGTAATTATTGTTGATATCTTCAATAAAGCATTGTCTATCTCCATACTTTTTATAACGCCTCGGGACCTATCGCGATTAATATAGAACTTACTTTTGCCGACGTTTCGGATTCGTTGCAGCACTCGTGGTCACGGCTTGACTCAGCCGTCCCGTCATCGCGATAGGTTCCGAGACGTTGTAAAAAGTATGAATTTACACCGCGATAGTTTAAAAAAACATTGTCTTTTTATCATCGAAAGGTTTCTTAATCTCGATTTTTTTAGGAGTCAAGAATACCCATGAGGATCTTCAAGTAGAGCTTAAAATGAGGCCTTGAGGAATCAGCGATACGCGATATACCTTCGTTTTTTTTATATTAGGACACGTCAATTTGACTTCACCTCGCCTGATGGTAAGCTGAAGGTAGTCTCAGGAAAAAGGGGCACCATTACATACACGTACCATGTTAATAATGGTGGCAATCAGCTTGACGGCCTCATCAGAAGAGGATTGTCGTCGCAGCACCGCGTGACACCCACCGGTCCCACTAGTGCTGCGACCACAATCCCCCTGCCCGGCTATGCACTTGCTGACCCCTGAACGTAATCAAATCGAAGTTGGATTACTATGGAGGGTTTTTCGCAATCGTATACGGTGGTACCCACCCGGCCGAATTTTGTGACAAACGTCACGTCATTTATTACAGCTTAGGGTCCCTAATATCATGCCGGGCGGTGTAAAATAGAATTTGCAACGGTTAATGCTGTTAACGAACAAGTAAATAAAACAATGGAGCAAGCATGTGAACAATAAAACGGGAGCTTCTCTTTAACGTCCGGAGATAAACTTTATTTATACTCGTAACAGCTGCAAACTTTTGGTCAGTGCGCGCACAGCGTAAAACTCTCCTGTTTATTGTTGTAACCTTTTTGTTTCTATGTTTCTTCGCTCCACTTGTACCGATTTACATCTTTGTTTGTGTTCCGAAGGAAGGGTCGGAAAGTGACTCTCGATTTTTTATGGAAACATTTTTTGAGAACACACACGACGAAGAGTTGCGAAACACCATTTACATAAATATCATTAAGCCGTAAAGAATTTTATATTAAGTAAATAAACTATGCAGTCAATGCTGGTGCCCAGTAAAAAAAAACAAGTTGAATTCCTGAGACGAGCTCAGCCGAATACAAGGGTTTTTTTTAAATTATCTTGCAATGGTTAACCCCAGCACGAATCTATTACCGAAAACAACAACTCGATAGCTCATTTCCTTCATACCCAAAACCGTGACAGAAAATAGGCAACGACGACGTCGACGACGACAACTCGATAGCAATAGGGCTTTTCTAAAGAAAATCCCATAAACATTACTCCCATAGTAGGTACATTTTTAACTGCTAACCTATAATAATATGATAAACAAAAATTTTAATAGAAAAAAGCTTTAATTCAAAAATTCTATTGTAACTTACAAAAACCAAAATAAAAATGTTGTTGTGCTGATTTCAAAAGCTTGTAGTTTGACAACTTACATAAAAAAATTATTTTCATTTTGGTACAACAGAATTCCTAAGACCACCTTCTTATTCCATCATCAGACCAGCTCCATGGTACCATATTGATGCATACTAAATTTCCTTTCAGTAGGTTTAGGATAAATGCTTTAAAATTCTGTTGCAAGATTTAACCTGAACATAAATACTTACCTACATATTAAAAGTTTAAATAAAAGCTTGTGAAAACTAGCTCATGTTTCAATTTTACCGTGTTTGGCTTTCCTATAAGATTAAAGCTCGGTATAGCTCAGTTGAGTGGAACAGAGCTTAATGATGGTTTGATTAGCTCTTGGGATAAATCATATTGCATGCGCATTTAATCCATCCCTTTGGAGGGATCTAAACTCTGTTTAGTGAAAATAAAATCTTGAACTGAGCTATTAGAAGTACTTTCCAAACTCTTGTTTCGAAAACTGTTCAATCCTTAACGATTCGTTTGCTCAGTTAATCCGGCCATCGATCAAGTCAAATGGACCTTCGTGGAACGTGTTCACTAATCCTCCGAAGACAGCGCGCAAGAGAGATGGCGTTTAGCAAATACGCTTAGTGATGTCAACTAAATCATTGCGGCACACTTCGGGGCTCGGCTCGACCGCGATTTGGGCCGGGGCCTCATGCTACGCGCGATCGAATTAACGGGATGACAGCCGTGACAGGGGATTTATAGTTAACAATTATGTGATTCATGCTTCTCTGATATATGGAGTGGTGATGACTTTTTGTAGTTTCCACTTGTCGCCACAACATCAAGGAATACTTTATGGTTTTGTGGTTTTTGTCTATTGTAAAATAAAGACCTTAGAGTAGATATATATTATAGTTTGATTGCCCAGTTAGCGATTTAAGTTAGAATTACTTAAAATTCTAAAGAATTACTCATAGAAGCTCAGTATTTATTTTGATTGTTTTATGAAGTTATATTAAACTGCATTATATTATTAAAAGAAAAAAATTTCAACATAACTGCTATTCGCGTTTTCACAAAAAAAAACTCAAGTTATTGGTACGTACCTACAATTCGCAATTCATCTTATGAAGAAAACTGCGGGTCTAAAAAGGCCACATTGAGTGATTCCGCTACAAGCGAATAACTTTATGAATTTCCAATCGATCCCAATCAATGCCTCTTATATTCGTAAAATGGTCACTCATCTGCACGAATTCTTAATTTGTGGACCATTTTACGAATTTCCATACAAAACTGTCAACCACAAGAATTGCGGCATTTGAATTGAGCGTAGTTCATAATTATGATTGATCAATGTGTGACCATTTTACGGTTTTCAGTATGACCCATATTATTTGCCTAATACGATTCCAATTAAATGGCCTTTTTAGACCCGCTGAACAAAAATTTTATTTACGCCGTAAAAAAATAGTAAAGGAATAAGTATATCCAGATATCCACCGCTTCCGAGTACGGTTACTTTTTTAAGAGATAAATCAATATCTAACATAATATTGTTCAGGCAGGGCCCTATTATGTCACTCGTTCTAACTCTGGCCGTTTTGAGTATGGAATGCAGTTTTGCTTTGTAGAATAGGACACACGACCTAACGCATTTCACCAACATTCTTGCAAAAATAATCGATTTCCTACTAAATCGTTTTATATGAAGTCTTGGTAACTCATAACAATACACTGTTAAAAGTCATCAGTAGGCTTACCTACCATGAAACTTACATCCGCAATTGCTGACCGAAATCTCGGGCTTACGGTACTAGAAACTTATCCCACCGCAATCGGGCCCGAAACGGCAGGTGATAGTTTATTCGGCTTACGTTCCATGGTGTGCCTACAGATCTCATGACCCCTAGCTTAATTAACGCTAATTAAATACGTCTTGGTCAATAAGTGTGAGTTAGTCGTTTCCATAAAACTATCGCCCGACGTCTATGCGACGGCCGCGAAACGGTAAAATTTTGATCAAGTTGTAGAGTTAGGGCTTGTAGAGTTAGGGGCTTGGCCAGGATAATTTTTAACGTAGAAAATGTTATGAGCTTGTGGGTCTTCGCAAACTATCGGTATGATTTAATTTCGTTTTGTGATATGCTTAGATTGTTTTAATTATAAACTTTTAGACTTTCGCGTTCATGATATATAATAATGTTTGATTTACCCGACGCGATTATGGTATAGGTATATTCAGGTTAGAGCAGCCATTGCAACCTCGTCGAATCGTCAAGCAACTCAAAGGCCTACATGTATAGTAAATCCCTATGCTGTGGTCGTGTTATTTCCCAAATATTTATTTATAATACCAATAATACTTAATATTACTGTAACGTTATCTTTTTTTTTGTTGGTCTATAATTGTTTCTTACGCTTTACCCATTTTTTCATAGCCCACTTTATTAGCTAATATTTATTTTTATATATATTATTGGTATGACACGTCACCATGTCACCCGCCACCAACCTTGAGTAAGACGCAAGCTTAAAGTTTGTTAGTTTGGTATGTTGATTAGTTCAGTAAGTAAGCTATAATGTAATTGGGACAAAATATAAACACCTAAATGTGTTACGGAAAAATGGATTTCCTGTAGTCCACCCAGGTAAACCTCTGGACCTCGGGCAATATAGGAAGATATTACATTATTATAGAATTAAAAAAATAAATAATTAAAATTTTGTTAATAAATTAATATGTTTTTAAAAAATAATTCGTTTTCTTCAAAAAAGGACTAATGTTTTGTTTATGATTGAAATATTTGTTTTACTAAACTTGCTACGTTTCATATCTAGCAGGCATGCTGAATGTTCAATTCTTTGCATACAGTGTTTTGTATTTTAACGTGACCGTGTCTATGTGTGTGTCTGTCTGTGGTATCGTAGCTCCCGAACGGATGAACCGATTTTAATTTTGCTTTTTTTATGTTTGAGAGGTTATAATTAATTTTAATTTTTTTAATTAAATAAGTTTTTTTAAATTAATTTTAAATTAATTAATTAATTTAATTAGTGGGGAATGTTCTTAACTTTGTCGGTTTTTTTTTTCATATAAATTCTCACACGGTTCTCACTATGGAGGGTAATGTTACAGATTTCCAAATTTTTGAAAAAAAATCACAAATTCAAAATTGTATGAAAATTCTAGAATCATGTTTGTTTTGTCGAGAGGATGGTTCGTGGTTATAAGAAAAAATATCCTGCACTCTTAGGCAAATTAAAGTCGCTAACAAGTTTAGATACATGTTAAGTTTATTGTGATCAATAGTATTTGCGTGTGTAGACGGTCTGCGTCGTCTACAACAACCCCTATATAAATAAACTAAAAAAATAAAATAAGATTTTCGGCCTATACTCAAACGTGGTTGATTTTTTGACTGCATTAAATGTTATTGACTCCTTTTTGTGGAATGAGCTCCATCGGTCAAATCATTCATAACTTGTAAGTAAGTAACGTTCGTAGGTATACGGGGAGAATTTTAATTGGTGTAACATAATATAACATAACTCCACGCCTGTATCCCCGAAGGGGTAGGCAGAGGCGTATTACACACTCACGATTCACCAGTTATGTTTTAGGCCACAATGTAATAGGTGGCGAGTCTATTGCAATCTACCGGGCACATTATTTGGTGTAATGCCTCCAATTCAGGTGCGTTGCTGTTAGTACACTTCTAGTGTGTATGTGTAGTAATCATCAGGGTAACAACTGCAGTCCCAACTGGCGTACTAAGAGACGGTTATAACTAAACCATGCTACTGAAATTATAGAAAGTTTGTAAGGAGTGTGGATGTGTAGATGGATGTGCGATTCTCTTTCACGCAGAAACGGCTGAACGAAACTGAATCAAATTTGGTATAGAGATACATTACAGTCTGAAATATCATTTATGCCATTTTATCTCGAGAAAAGGCTCCTGTGGGTTGTAAGAACGGAATCAGAATTGCATACGGGTGGAGCCGCGGGCAACTGCTAGCATTATATATTTGTTTGTTTGGTAATTTATGTTGATGTAGTCGAAATCGATTTTGAAATATTTTATATTAAGGTCTACTAAGCCGAGGTGTGTAAGTTGTACATAGATTTAAAAATTATGTTGAAATATACACGATTAGGTACTAACCAGGCTGAGTGGGTGTGGCGGCGTATGCGCAGATCTCGGTTCATGCAGCAATGCTCGCAAGTGTGCTATGTATGACGCCGCCAGACGCAGAGTATCCAGTTTAGACAGCTTCGTGTCTGCCGGCACCCATGGCAGTGTAGTCTTCAGTCTGGTTGAAATTCATAGATAAATATTTTATTTAAAAAATTAATACTAACAAACTTATTACAACAACATAGGTTTGTTTTCTGGTGTTATCTGGTTGACGGCCTCTGTAGCGTTAGTGCATTCGACTGCTACGACAGGGGGCGCGGGTTCGATTCCCGCTGAGTGCAAATATTTGTATGCATGAATATGACTATTTGCATTGGTCTGGGTGTTTCTATGTATAATATGTATGTATTTACAAAAAAAAGTTTGTAAGTAAGTTTATCCGCATTCTGGAACCCATTACACAAGCTAGTTAAACTATGCTTACTTCGGGTCTAGAAAGCGCTGTGTAGAATGTCGTAGAATATTTATATATTATTATTTATTGTTACTAAGGCATGTCTAATAACAATCGGGGTATCTCTCTCTCTCTCTTGATACACGGAGATTGAGTGAGAGTCCAAATAAAATGGGCTTTGCTTCGGTTTTGTAGAGTGTTCTCTGATCCAACAGCGCATGTTTACAGCTTGATATATTTATAGTTTTAATATTTTATATACACAAACGATTTTAAGTACTTACTCTATAAAGGTATCAAACTGTGTGTCCGAAGCCAACTTTAGTCGGAACCTCACTCTTCTCAGTGCGCCAAATTAAAAGCAGGGTATTGTAGTTATTAGTAACAGATGCATTCAGGCCTTTTTCGTTAAAATTCAGTAGGTCAATATATTCACAATGCAGAAAACAACAGATGAATATCATAGTCTCCATAGATTAAGGTTTCGCTGACACTAGCAGTCGCTCTGTTAAGGCCTATTCACACCTAAGCGTAATTCATTACCTTCTGCGGCAGAGAAAATGCCTTAAGGTATGCGGTAATGCTACTGTTCATTACCTATGTACCAACTATTCCGCTCTAGCCGCGGCACTTTTGCGCAAAACCCGCGCGGTGCGGTATGTACATCTCCCAAAGTGGCAGCAAATACCGCTCAGTTCTGAATAGGGCCTTATTCAATTGAAATTGGTGATTAGGCAGGGATTAGACAGTCAACATATTTATATAGCAATATTTGCGATCCTGTCAATATATTTAGATATTATTGATGTTGAAACGCGATTCATACATTTATTGCTCCCATATCACAATATGGGACCGCGAAATTTATTGATTGACTGATCTTTGCCTTAGACTAGGAACTGACTATGATTGATATTGGGGTAGGGTTTCAATCTGACTATTGGCATCTAAATAATATGAATAGTTTCACATATAGGGGAACGCAGAGTGTCGTGATAGAACTGTCTTTATTGTTTGAACTTCAAACTAAGGGATGGAGAATCTACTTAAATCGCTGAAAATAAGATATTTGAGATGTACCGAGATATGTCTATAATGTCTATGGAACTTTACAGAGTATTAATTAGTTTCTTCAATTTTTTTTACCTCTTTCAAGAGGAAACTTTTTTACCTGCAGAATGCTTTCGACAGCACCCTCATTCTCGCACGCTCACGAGCATTAGCTGCATTTCTGTGTTGTGGTTCTTGAGAGCTCCGACCTAGAAAATTAAACGTCTTATTATGTTAATAAAACACAATGAGCATTAAACACGTCACATTATTTATTATTATTATTTTAAAATAACGATTCATACCTTTGCATAATTATATACCAATTATATACCTACATATATATATATATATATATATTAGTTTCGAAGTTCAGTCGCCCAAAGAAGTTGCTGAACTCTAACTTTACCAACGATCTTTACATTGAAATAAATTAATAAATAATGATGCATAATTCTTTTTTAATCTTCAGGGGACAGATTAAACATTTTTCAATATTTATTTATTATTTTATGTAAAGTTTTAGAGCTAACGTGGTCGGTAATTTCGAATGTGATAAACTAATACCGATGGCGAATGCACAAACCTACTTCTTAGATTCGCAATAAGAGCATGATTAATATTAATATATTAATTACCAGCCAATGGTGATTCTAATTGGGCCGTGATATACCAGTTAATTGAATACCAGGATTGTAGCAAGTGGAAACATAGTGGTCTTTGTCTACTTCATTCGGAAAGAGGCGTGACAGTATGTATGTATACCAGTAAGTTATCATCTGAAACTATGGGTATCAACTTCAAATGAGGTCCAGGTAAATTAAATAAAGTAAGTTGGACAAAAATATCAACCATTGTAAACTTTTATCTATGGAAGTGGACAGCGTAAACGATTCGTAACGAAGTTCCCTTTCAAAGTTAATTTATCGATACTAATATTACAAAAGAAAAGATTTGTGTTTTCTAATCGATAAACTCTGAAACTACTGAACCAATTTCAAAAAATTCTTTCACCATTAGTAGGCTACATTATATTCTGAAAAGTTATGTAGGTACTAGGTACCGGGCCGCCGCCGCCACCTCCTTCTGCGAGCATGTAATGCTCGCGAAGGAGAGGGCGAGAATTCCGATTCCCAGAGAGGGAGAGAATCTCAGATTTAGAATTCTCCCGGCCCGCCGAGCCCGCAACTTGCTCGCCGCGCGTCACAGGCGACTCAGGCGCCGGAGGTCGCTTAACGACCTCCGTCCTCCATGAGCGCAGGCCTGGGGATGACAGGTGAGTCCGCCTGTCACCCCAGCAAAAGCAGGCCGGGACGGTGGGGCGGCTAGCGCCCCTCCCCCAAACCGGGGCAGGACGGGGACACCGTGGTTCCCAAACCCGAGGGGGCCATCTCTAAACCGGAGATGGCCCAGGGTCAGTCGGGGAGCGAGGGTTATGCTCTATAGGCAACCTTACACCCCGGCGTCTGTAGACCCGAGACGGCGTGCGGTTTTAGTCGGTTCAAGCCCGACATAACCGCCCCCGCTGGCACGCGGGGGGGTATCCGAAGGGATTTACGCACGAAAAAAAAAAAAAAGTACTAAGTACTGTTTCAAAATGTTGGAGAAGTTCTATTTAAAAAAAAAACTGATCATGTTATGGGTAGTCACCCTCACAAGACCTAAAATTGTTACTATACAATAATTTAACGGGAATTAACGCGATCATGTATAGTTTTATACATACCTTTGGATTGCCTGACGTTTCGGCCAGGTTACATGTATATACGTATATGTATGTATATACCTATACATGATCGCGTTAATTCCCGTTAAATTATTGTATATCACGGAACGCGAAAGTTTAAAAATTAAAATTGTTACTGACACAAGACAACCATCTATTTTACCTGAGTTTGAGTGAGTATCGTCGAAGAAAAAGTCATCATCGTCAGCATCATCACTACGTTTTTCGGCAGGAGGCGATCTATTTACTCGTTTTCGAGGCATTTTAATTTTGCACTAATTTTATAACAATACACCACACTAGCACATTATTTTTTAAAAGATCATTATTTTAAATAGGGGTTGATTTCTTGTGCGCTTCTCCACCGTTGCGTGACGTTTATAATATGAGATGCGTGTGCGCAAGGCGGGCGGCATGCTCCGCTGGGCGGCGCCTACGCACGCCCCTCCCGAACAAACTGCAGGATTACTTCTCGACTAATGAACGAAGGTTTACGAAAGTAAAATATATAGCTTTTGTTTTTGATATGTGTTACTATACGTCTAAATAGACCATGGTAGGGCTCATCAATCTCGCTTTTTGAGAAATAATTTTATTTTAGAACTGTCAGTTATTGGAAATTATTGCAGTAAATACTAGATGGTAGTTCTATCTACGAATTCTACGAGATTACTTTAGTAAATTTCTTTTACTTGTTAATTACTTTAAAGTTTTTGGGCATAATGATCAAGAAGTATAAATAATTCCTTTTTGCCCTGCCATACGTCGCTCTGTAGATGAATATATCTATCTATATATATCTCACCTAGTAGATGAATAAAAATGCTTATTCAAATGTAGAAATCCAAGCATTAGATGGATAGATAGATAACTCTTTATTGTATACCAATAAGAAATTATCAGTATTATCATTAACGGTCCACATTTTACATACATATTTTTTTGTTAGTAGCCCTGCCCAAGTTAATCTTTAATTGCCTGATGCCAACAAATGATGAACTTAAACATTAAATTATTAGTAGCTCTCTTGCCGACTTATGATTGGTTCAAAAAACCAAAAAAATATTGAGAACCATAATCGAAGTATAAAAGTGTGAAGCAATTAGCGCTGTCATAAGTAAACGTCACAAAAAGTTGACAGACGCCGCTACGGGTCACGCTTCCGCGACATCTAATACTTTCCAACGAACTCTACACACGTGCTTCGCACCCCTACGAGGTTTCCCATTGCATCACCAATGATAATATTCAAACTCAATCTAGTTACAAAGTCGACGTTACCTTCAATACCTATCGAAGAAGATAGCCTCAAGTTATCGATCTCGACAAAAAACATGCTATGTTCTAAATTCCAAAAAATATAATATTGAGATAATCATCATTTAAGAACAAAGCAGATTGGCTATATCACTGGTTTTGTCGAGCTTTACCATTTTCAAAAATGAAATGAGCCGCTGGCACTTTTACAAAAATAAAAAAAATAAAAAATAAATAAAAATTAATAATAAATAGGGTAATAAAAAAATTAGGCACCGTAAGATCTGACTCATACCTTCCTACATAAGAATTCATATATATTCATAATTTATTTTTTATTAGAACTTCTGCAAAATAATACTAGAATGAATTTATCAAATATTTACGTAAGTCTAATTATAGTTGAGATTAATTTTCTTTAAAGCATGTCAGCCAGCCCTAATTGTGGAGGTGATCGGTTCAACGAGCGAGCGAGGCGCGGCGCGGGATCCAACCGAGAGGTGTTAGACGAATCGCTGCAAATAGGATGGTGTTAGGGTTATCCCTTTTCCTTTTTTCTGAAGAATTTAAATCCCTTTTTATTTCTTGTGTGTATGTGTATAACAATTTATATACATACAAAACATATACGAACCTCAGTCCACTAGGATCCACCACCACTATCCACCAGTGGAGCAAACGGCATCGGCACTCTGGGGTTCATTGTGATCTACCATTCTGACACTTAAAACTATTGTAGGATCCATATCGTCTGCTGATAAGAGTCGGTAGCGTAGTGATTAAGGAGTCGGCCTTAAAGATAGATACATTTTCTTATGTAAATAAATGCATAGGTATTATAGATAGCAACACCCAGACTTATGAAAATAGACTTATGTTTTCATGATAATCATGCATACAAATATTGGCAATAAGCGTGAATTGAATTCGCGACCGCTGAACGCTCTACCACCACGCACAAAAAAAATCCAAACTGCTTTTAAAGTTTGGTATTAGGAAATAACTACAGGACTGTTAATTAATAGATTGCATTCGATACTGAAACAATAGTAGAGTTGTTGTATTTTGAAAAATATTAGAATGTCGAACAATAAACGTATCAACCCTAGAGATGTCCAGGTGGTGGATATCAAAGCATTGAATTTAACCACTCCGACGAAAAGTGATTCGTTTTAAGCGCCATACAGCGTGACTTACGACGATGCCTTCTGTTTACTCAATAAATATTGTTCTTTGTTCCACTTACACGTATAAAATTAATAGTAAGATATCTCCAAATCTAAACACAGAAATTTTAAGATTTTATAGCTTTCTTGATGTTAATAAAAATTTACATAAGTAGCTAGGTATGTAGACACAGCAGCTCAAACGGGCCTGCGTGATCACGCGCCGCCGGTGAGCCCGATTCCGTAGGAGCGTCGCCGCCCCGCAGATGCGGAGGGCCGAGAGCCGGAGTTGTACGAGGGATACAGGGAGGCCAGAGGAGCTCTCCGAGCGGAGATAAGGCGGGCCAAACAGACCGCCTTCCGTGAGCTGCTGGAGACGCTGGAGCGGGACCCTTGGTGGCGGCCCTACCGGATGGTGAGGGGCAAGCTGCGCCCCAAGGCCCCGCCGTTAACCCGGTGTCTCCAGCCGGATCTGCTCGGAGGAGTTGTTGGCTCCCTGTTCCCAGCGCGGGCGGTGGAACATGTTCCACCGCAGATGACTCCGCCTCGGTTGCCCATGGCGCCCGACGTGGAAGACGACGACGTGCCCGAGGTCACTTGGGTAGAACTAGAGCTGGCGGTGAGAAGGCCCAACATGGCCCACTGGTACAGTTGCGAAAGGGCTCTCGCCTCCAGGTCCCATGGCGGAGTTCCGGCAAGGAGACTCGCCGCCTCGAAGGAGATCGTGCGGTACCCGCGGATGACCCTGATGGCCATAACTCGATGCGGAGCGCGCAGCATCCGCACAGTTCTGGTCCTCAGGGCCTCCGCCCATATTGGGCACCCATACAGGGCCATGGACCGCACGATCCCCGCGTAGAGTCTTCTGCAGGAGTCATCGGGCCCCCTCATGATGGGCAACAGCCGAGCCAGAGCAAGAGCTGTGCCCTTCAATTTGGGGGCCAGACTTCGGATGTGGGGGCCAGACTTCGGATTTAGAGTAGGTACCTACTAGTAACCGGAATTACTAGCATTCCCGTTAACCATTGCAGCTAAGGTAAATTGCTAGGAGTGGGTTCACGTCGGTAGTGTAATGGCCAAGATCTGAACCCGGGATCCGACTCCTTCACCACTAAGCTACTAACATGGTGACTCTCAATATGGTATGTCCATGGATATAATCTATATATATTAAACAAAGTCGTGTTAGTGATGACCGCTGAAAACTCGAGAACGAGTCCTATCCTCATAACTTTTGATTTTTAGATTTGATTCCGCCTATATACCTACAGTCCATCAAATCTAAGAGGTACCGTTTGACGTTTCATATTTTTCAAACCGAAACAACTTTGTTCATACGTACATTATTCAGTTTCGATAACCTTTTTCATAAAACCATGAATTTAGAAAGATTTCATTATTGTATCTGTACTGTACAATTCTTAATATCTAAATGTAATTGAAAACTTTCAAACAAAGCAAAATAACACATATTTACACAGTAAATAATTTCTAATAGTTATATTCTTGACCTCATTACAAAGTTACGTAGTTAGGTCACTGCACGTAGTGTTGCGACTCTTCGGATACACTTGTATGCAAAAAAATCGTTTACATATACGAAAAATCGAATGTATTATTTACAAATTACACTTGACAACCAAACAAATATTTTTTCATGTGAATGGGATTTATCTCACATATTACGATTACATAACTAAATAGTTATGTAATCGTAAAATATGAGATAAAACCCATTCACCAAAAATACGTATTTATAAATCAAATATATTTGCTTCTTTAAAAAGTTGTCGAAAGCGATTTGTCGATTTTTGATTTTCGCGCCCAAATAAGTCGGGGTTTCTCGCGCTAACGCTGTCGAAATAGTAAATGGAGTCAGGGATAGTGTTTTTTACATTTATTTTTGTGTATGATAGTATGGGTTTGCATATTACAGAGAAATAAACAAATTTTTAACAAGCACATCCATTGATTTTACAATTACAATTTTTTCTTCTAAGTCTTATTTCTACGTCTAAAACTAATAAAAATAAGGTATGTAGAACCCATTCACAAAAATGTTGTTGCCTGATGTTATAAATTAACGACGTTACTGCGCGACCGCATAATGCACTGAATACACAGATACCCTAAAATAAATTAATTTAATTATTTTTAGGTCAATAGGCAAAATCGCAGGTTTCCAAGTCTCTACAATTTTTTTTTTCTGGCAACACTGCCAACTACAAGCGCACGCGGTCCGCTCGGTCGGTTCGGCGTCAGCAGTCTCTCGCCATCTTGGAAGCTGACTGTGCGCGTACTTGCTTTCTCGTTTGTGTTTTACAATTTGTGACTTGGCTATTACTTTTCTGGACTGATCATTCTTTATCCGTTTACCTTGGCAATATTTATACTGGACTCCGAACTAAGCAAGTGTTTATTAATAATGTCGAAAAGAGGACGTACTTTGAACAGCCAGGCTCGTGAATTGGTGGTGAAATTACACGAGTATTTTGAGCGTGAATCTCAAAATGGTGGACTTCTACTGCCAGTTACACAAGTTCGGGATCGCGTCGGTGAAGCTCTCGGTATTGGTAGCCGCACCGTTGGCAAAATATTAAGTGAAAAATATGGGCCTTCGGGGAGTGACAGTAACGTACTTCACACACCGAAAAAACGAAAAAGAAATAAACCTGTGACAGGCATCGATGAATTCGATAGTCATGCTATTAGAAACCATATATACGGGTATTTTACAAGAGGCGAATTTCCAACATTGGCAAAGTTATGTGCAACTTTAAAAGATGCCGGGCTGTATAAGGGAAGCATAGAGTCGTTGAGAACGGTAATAACAGGAATTGGCTTCAGATACAAAAAAGTTGACAAACGAAAAATTGTTATGGAGCGACATGACATAATTATGCAGCGACTAACATTCCTGCGCGAAGTTAAACAAATTATAAACTGGGATAATGTAATATTTTTGGACGAAACTTGGCTAAATTCCAACCATTCTGTGCCGAAAACATGGACTGATGATTCTGAAGCTTCGTGCTCGAAGGTGCCGATAGGAAAAGGTGGACGCCTCATAATATGCCATGCTGGGTCAGCGTCTACAGGCTTCGTGGAAAACTCTTTATTAGCTTTCCAATCCAAAAGCACTAAAGAGTATCATGAAGAAATGGACGCAGTAAGGTTCCGAGAGTGGTTCTTAAATTTATTACAGAATATCCCTCCTAACAGCACAATTATAATGGATAATGCCCCATACCACTCTGTGCAAATTGATAAAGCACCTACGTCAGCCAATAAGAAAGCAGATTTGGTGGCATGGCTGCAAAGAAAAGGAGTGGATGCCGACATGTCACTATTAAAAGCTGAATTATTACAGTTAGTGAAATTGCATAAACCACCAAAACCGACATATGTAATTGACCAATTGGCCGAAGAGCACGGGCACAAAGTCATACGACTTCCTCCGTACCATTGCCAATATAATGCCATTGAACTGATTTGGGCCCAAGTTAAAGGTAATATTTTATAATATTATAATAATAACACGAGTACTTCTAACATTTATAATTTAAACAATGGTTTTCGTCTGCTATCAAATAGTTACATTATTGTTTTACAGGTTATGCAGCAAGACACAACACAAAACCACCCTTCAGTGTCAAGAAAATGGAAGGTTTATTAAAGGAAGCATGTGCCCAAGTTACACAGGAAGATTGGAGTAAAGTAGTACAAAAAACAAAGAAAATAATAATGGACGACTTCGAAAGAGACGTACACTTTGATAATGTAATGGACAATCAACTGGTCATTAATTTAAATGACGATGATGACGAAGACGACGATACTAGTACTAGTAGTGAATAAAAAAATATCCTAAACATTTCTTTTATTTAATTATAACAATTGATTTCTTAAAATTCGGATATTATAGTAATCGATCTCTCAAAGTTCGGATATTATAGTAATCGATTTTTTCATCCCATCCCTATCATTCAATTGTCAGAACTGTCAAACGGTACTTCTTAGATTTGACGGACTGTAGTGTGCTTTTTTTTGCGGAAATAGCAACGGTTAATTTTCCACCGGCCAGTTGGTTCGTTGGTTAGTTATGTTCGACTTGAAGCGACCCAAAACGCACGCCGTCTCCGGTCGCTAATGCCTGGGAGCAGTTCTCTTAGAGGAGCGTTCTCTCTTTCGTAAACCGGACTGACAATAAACGTAGACAGATCATGAATCGATTTTTTTTAATTGCCCGGCTATGAATTTCACCCATAATAGAGGTAAAAATTTTGTAATTCATCGTAATCTTTTCTCTGACCCTCTGAGTCAATAATTTCGTGTAATTTTTATTTGAGAGATTTGGTTGTGGGTAATAAAAACCGTGTCAAAATAAAACAAAGCGAATGAAAAGTGCGCTGTGTTGCTATATGTTCCCAAAAATAATTAAATAGTTGTCGGTATCGAAAAGAAGTACCTATCGCATTATAGATATTAATTTTCTATTATTAATTTATTAAATTAAATTTTTCAATTTATCAATAATTAATATTAACACTGAATCTGACCCTGCCTCATATACAAGTAAACATCCATTCTGGTGTTATTTATTTTGAAAGGATTTTTATATTTTTGAAAGGATATGTGGGAATTTTGGTTTTTACATGGCAAAACACTAGGAATGATTATGAAAATAAGTTGAACAAAAACGAACGAACGAACCATAAAAAACGGCCATCGCCTACTGAACTAGTAATTTCTATTCTAGTCGAATAGTACAATACATGTCAGTTTTTTATTGTCGTGTCTTTATCTTATTCTCTATCTCCAACTAACTGTCAGATATAGGTATGTGCGACAGAAAAAACGCTCTACAAACCCGAAGCACGCCGATCTCAGCCGGACACTCTCTCTGCTTCTCGTAGTGCCAACCAAAGCGCCTTTTAGTGTACTAGGGTCCATATTATTATCTATAGGGCAATGGTCACAGGATTCCAATATAGATTCTCCGATAGAGTCAGACGGCCATGAGAAAGATGCGCTCTATGTCAATTTGTACATATTTTCTCTATCTTACTCAGGACCTTGTGGTGAAGGGTCGGTCATAGAATGTGGGGGCTTTTGTATTGGAAGAAGCACGGAGATGATACCGTGAAACCAGTTCTCTGGTAACTGGCAGTGAAGTTACAAACATTTTAGAACAGGTTGCAATACCTCGCGACTCGAAATCATCACAATCACAACTTGTCCTATAAATATATACATGCAGCCTGTTATATTAACAGGCTTTATATACTTATGTATAAAAAATGTGTGCGGTGGGAGGACATGCATCAGTAACGAAATTCCTTAAGCCCTTCCATGCGCGTTCTTATTTCTCTCTCATTCTTCCTAATTCTATAATTCTTATATTTAACTATTTCTTCTCTATTTTTTTCTGACTCTAATTAAAAAAACTACAATAAACCGAAGCGGAGCGAGGGCGGCCGCACGCCGTCTCGGGTCTTCAGATGAGAGGTGAGAGAGAGAGAGCTGTAAGGTGACGTTTTGCGAGGTCGACCTCGGCCTACCTGCGCACTCAAACGTACTTTACATACCTACTTGGTGTGCCATTCCCTCAGTCCTCATTCATTACTGTGAAAATAATGCGAACAAAATAACACTAAGTCTAATACTAACATTAATTAAAATTAGATAAAAAATACTTAAAATACTATTGTCCCTCTCTCCGCAGGCCGAAAAGTGTTAGTACATACCTATATGTGAAAACAATAACTTTCACAAACATACAAAGAACCCCTTCCGACCTTGCTGGTATATTATTATCATAAGTACCTATTCTTTTTCCGTGCGGAAATCCCCTCGGATACCCCCCGCCGCGCCGCTGCCCGGCGGGGACGGTTATGTCGGACTCGAACCGACTAAAACCGCACACCGTCTCGGGTCTCCAGGTGTAAGGTGGTTCAGGATACACCTTACACCTCGGCTGACCCGGGGTCATCTCCGGTTTCGAGATGGCACCCTCGGGTGTAGAACCCTCGCTGTCCCCGCCTTGCCCTCGAAAAAAGGGTGGGGATTATCATAAGTAGCTAATGGGCATTTTTTTTTTACACGACCATACTCTAATTGAGCATGTCCCAGAAGTTTACCTTTAATTTTATGGAGAAATGAAAGATGCGTCAGTCGGTACGAGAGCCTTCCGTGTCGATTCTCTAGCCAATCCTCCAAGTCGTTCCTTCCACTCCACCACGATGGCCTGGAGGAGCTGGGACTGCACGGCCTCGATTTCTCGAGGCTCGGGGTTCCGTCCCTGCTCCCGCACCTCCTTTCGCCATTGGTACAGTTGCGAAAGGTCTCTCGCCTCCAGGTCCCATGGCGGAGTTCCGGCAAGGAGACTCGCCGCCTTGAAGTGATACGTGATACCTAATGCTGAAAAATTGATCACATTTATGCCGTGTTTTGAGAAGAGCACACAGCTGCACAGGTGAGACCTTTTAAAATTTATATTTTTATGAATAATTAAGTTTTTTTTCATTGATCTGATTAGACGTCAATAATTGTGGCTAAAATATTCACGATTCCCAATTAGATAAAATTCATAAAATCATGTTTATAATGTCTATCTATTACCCACCTGCCTACCTACTTGTTGAATATTATGCCCGTACTAACAAAAACAATAGAAAATGTTATCGCAATTACATACTTTATTTTATTGGTGTATTTTATTGAAATGAAATGAAATGTTATTACAAAACATTAAGAACAAACATAAATTGGAACGTCCCACGCAGAGTTAAATTCTTGCATTCAGAACCATGTGCAATTTTAAGTTTGGAAACTTTAGAATTTTGGATGGATGTAATAAACTAAAAACAAGTAAAGAAACTGTAGGTATAATTATAAGTGATTTATCATCTCAGTAAAATGTGATGATGAAGTTCTTATTTTAAGCTGCCTATCTTTTATTTTTACTGTAGGAAAACTTAAACTTATATAAAGCGTGGTTATTTTATAGTTTTTGAGAATATTTTACTTGAATGTCAAAATTGGTTTGACATACCAATATGAAATTGAGAAATAGTGATGTGAAAACAAGATTATCGGCAAACACACTGTTCGTTAACATGTGATTTTTTTATTATCAGTTTTGAAAATAATTTTAGCGACTTTAAAACAATATTACAAGTAAAAATAAGACCAAATAAGATATTTCTTTCAAAACATCGTTTGCCAAAGTAACGTGCGGTATCCGTAGCTTGTAGAAGCACTGTACTGTCGGTGAGGAATCTATCCTTGTTCCTTACACTGTTAACGCAGTGGCTGCGGGAATACCTTTTAGGTTTGGTGAGATTACTATGGGTTATGGTTCTTTTTTTAACATTTAAAATATGATAGTAGTTACTTAGGTAAGGTACTATCATATTCATCATCAACACAGCATTAGTCTCGGTTGCATCCAAAGCTTGTACTTTGGAGCCCAGGGTTTGATCCTCTACTCTTTGTCTTGATTTGGCTTATCTTGGCTTTTGCGGGAGCAACCAATGTCTGACTCTCTAAACTCAAGAGGCAACCTTGTCCCAGTCTCATCCGTGAATATATATGTGACATCTATTTATTTATTTTATTCGTTAGGACAGCCACTGGTTAAATATAATAATACTATATTATAATTACACAAACATCAAAAAAATACCATTTAATTTAATCGATATTTTGCATTCGTATCACACGCATCACTTAACTAATTTAATTTAACTAATTGTCAGTCAGTTCATTTTATCGCCGCGTTAGTGTATTTTTTCTTAGTAGGGGTTGTAATGAAATAAATAACTGTAATATCTGAATCTACACAGTTAAATAATTCATATTTTTAGCAATGTCACGTGTGAAACGAGAGATTTTTTTACTGTGATAAAATTATCAGCTAATCGAGTGATCTGTTATAATAATGTTACCGGGAATTGGCGTTTTTGGGACTGGGGCTATAGCAAAAGTTTTGGTGCCATTTTTGAGAGAAAAAGGATTTCCAGTTGAAGCGATATGGGGAGTGACCCTACAAGAAGCTGAAATAGCTGCTAAGGAACTCAAGATCCCATTTTTCACGAATAAAATCGATGATGTCTTGCTAAAGAAAAACGTGAGCCTTGTATTTATTGTATGTGCACCCAACTTACATGCTCAGATATCTGTTAAAGCTCTTGGTATTGGTAAACATGTTGTTTGTGATAAACCGGCTGGGCTCTGTCAAGCGGAAGCCTTAAAAATGGTACGTGCTGCTCAGTACTATCCCACCCTTATTTCCATAGTAAACCATTCACTTAGATTTTTGCCTGCCTTCAGTCACATGAGGAAGTCTATTCATGAAGGTTACTTGGGCAACCCTGATGAGTTGACTCTCATAGATGTAAGAGTTCAAATGGGTCCATTAATTGGTAATACTTATAACTGGTTATGTGATGATACTATGGGAGGAGGGACACTTACATTAGTTGGTAGCCATGTGATTGATCTTGTATCTTTTCTGACTGGACAGAAAGTTGTCAAAGTACATGGTGTATTGAAAACGTTTGTAGAAGAAACATCTAAGGTGAATGGTATACGAAAAATTACAGCACCTGACTTTTGTACATTCCAATTACAAATGGATAAAGGCTTGTTAGTTACAGCCACATTGAATAACCATTTACCTGGACCATGTTTTACTCAAGAAATTTATGTTTGTAGTAAGAAAGGCTACCTGGTTGTGAAAGGTGGAGACTTACATGGAAAATTACACAAATTGAATGGTAAAATTGCAGAAGAAGAAGGAAAGAAACCTCATGATAAAGAGGAAGTGATATATGTTGATGTTGAGGACTTAGGTTGTGCCTCTAGTGTTGTACCTAAACCATATATCAAAGGACTTTGCAAAATGATTAGTGCTTTAAAAGAAGCATTCCTGCCTGTCAAAGAACAAATGGATTGGGTAAAGGAGCCTGTGAAAGCTGCAGCAACATTTGAAGATGGGCAGCGTGTGCAGGCAACAATGGAAGCATTGCGACAATCAAATGAGGATGGTTGTTGGACATCAGTACAGTTGTTAACGGAGCCTCCAGACCCAAACCCGGCCTTATCAGCCGCAGTAAGACGCACTGCCATATCGTTACAATAGTCTATTAATATGCCATTATTATGTACCTTTTTGTTGTAATTATGTTGCATATAATTAAGCCAAATGAGTATTGTTTGTCTACTGACAGAATAACTGTGTGGAATTTTAGATGGAACTACTGAAATTTTATTGGTTACATAATTTACTAGCTACTGCCCATTGTATGTGTAAATATTTTATTTTATTTGAGAAATTTACTATTTTCTGGGACCAAAAGAATCCACATTCTTCTGTAGATCATCTAGCAGCCTAGATGTGAAAAGTTAGCAGGCAGAGAGAGTTACTTTCGCCTAAAGGTTCTTTGGTTCCAATAAAGATTTTTATAAATAAAATAATGTGGTGCAGTGTTTTGCTTATCCATGGTAAATTAGAAAATATTGTCAATAAATTGTATGTACAAAGCTTATTGTAAAATATATTATTCTACTGTTTGGGGTAAAAGGAGAAATACATGTGACATAATCATGTTGGAATATTTAAAAATATATGTGCCTGCTGTTCATCAATTACTAAAGTTCGTTAAACTTATTTGGGATGTATATTCATTCTGCTGCACTAATTAAATTATTAAAAGTGAAACACTTATCTGTAACAGAATTCATGTTTAGATATTCTTTTTCATATAAGAATTAAACATAATTTACCATCTTATTTTTAAACGATAGAAATTATCTCAGTATTAACTTAATACAATTAGTCACAACTCAAGGCCAAGTAAGCAATATGCTTATAATATTGTAATATTATTCAGGGCATGCCATTGTGCGCACCAATTCAAATCATACCACAATGTCCAGTCTCATAGCTGTATGGAATAATTTTGGTATGATTCAAGGTGGACTAAATGGAATGCCTCTATTATTTTGTATTTAAATTTATAGGTAGGGGATGTTGCTTGCCATGATATAAATGTAATTTTGATAGTATGTGTGAATTGAGTGAGCACTCTAAAAATAGTATATACAGCACACTATAGTGGTATGTAGTTGTTAGACATATTATTATAGTTTTTTTTTATTGTTAATATTCTTGTAAGTATAATAATAATTAGTATATGTATGCAAATCTTATTCATAAAATGACAGTATAGGCTTTAGAATTCAAGTGAAATCTTATAGTGGATGATCGCTTTACGGATATTTGTTACTAATATAAGAATCTTTAGCATTGAAATGACACAATCTGAAACTCCTGGCTTCCATGAAGTTTTAGCACTCTAAGCACCGTTCGGTGAATTGTAAGAGCAGCCATTTTCAAGTTATTCAATGTCTTCATCAATTATTCAGATCTTATTGAAATATTTCATTATTTTGGATCATGATATCTGTATATTTAAAATTTATATAGGTTTCTGCTATCTGCATTACATAGAATATTATACATACCTACATGTACTCACGCCTTTTCCCTCTGGGGTAGCCTGAGGCAAAAGCCCGCTTCTATGCTTACACACTTTACAAACTTTCTCGAATAAAGAATATTATGATCCATATTATCATGGCACCATCTAGAATGCTCTAGTTGTACATACATCATCATCATCATCTCAGCCTTGATTGTGGTCGCACCCCAGGCTTTTACCTTGAAAGTGTTCTCCTTTTCACTAAATTTTATTTTTATCATACAGTACCTTCAAAGCCCATGTCAGTGTGTAAAAAATTTTGAGAGTGTGAACATGGGAGTTTTAAAACAATTTAAAATAATGGTGTTAGTACAGCATATTACCAAACCTTGGCGCCTTTCAGTCTTACTGCAATCACCAAAATTTTCCAACCCACGCCTTGGGTACCACGCCCAAGGTGTGGGTTGGGGTCATGTTATTTGGGCCTTCATATATTAGTTAGAATAAAGATACGAATTGACGTGACTCAATTTGCCGAACTGCCGATTTTTGTGACATGAACGTCTTGTGATGCTACTTCAGAATTTCGGGATTTGGATGGCTCACTTTTTTCCGGTATTTAAAAGGCATACATTTATAAATACTAGCAGTGGGCCGCGGTTCCGCTCGCGTGGAATTCTATCCCGTGCCCGCAACCCGCAACCCAATTTTACTATACATAGCTGCGTATGTACATGTAGGTACAAACCTTGTCCTGACAATTACAAATAGGTAGGTACAACAATAAAAGAATTAGGTACCCAAATTGGAACAGACGTTTTGATTAGAGGTGATGCGCGGACAAATATTTGTGGTAAACTGGCAATCGATTTTAATTTAATGAATTGTAGAAGGCTACTTTCGGTACTAATTTAGCCTAATCTGCCTAGTGGAGGCATGGTAAACATTGAATAGTCATAAGAAACAGGCAGCTTGTTAATCAGACTGAAATAGTGTAAAAATGATGTAAAGTTTTTGTCACCAACTGATGCATTGGAGTATATTAGACGGCCCCTGTGTCGTAGCGGTAGTGCATTCGACTGCTACTTCAGGGGGCGCGGGTTCGATTCCCGCTCAGTGCAAATATTTGTATGCATGAATATGTCTATTTGCATTGGTCTGGGTGTTTCTATGTATAATATGTATGTATCTACTAAAAAAACAAGTATATAAGTATGTTTATCCGCATTCTGGAACCCATAACACAAACTAGTTAAGCTATGCTTACTTTGGGTCTAGAAAGCGCTGTGTAGAATTTCGTAGAATATTTATTTATATTGACGCTTCCATAGCGTGAAACATGAAATTATATAACACCTTGTTTCCAAAGCTGCAATTACAAAAAAAAAAGTATAGCAGCGGAAGTAGAAATGGAAGAAAGTCCATATAATGCGATTCCTGCAGCTTCCCTTTCGTGACAGTGCAATGATTATGTTGCAATTAATTAATTGTTAATAATTCTTGATTAAATATGGGCACAGTTTTTTAGGGCTTAAGTGATCGGTAACTGGGAATGTGTTAAGCTAATACCGAAGGCAACCTAACAATGTCAGAATTTGTAATTACTATTTTATCTTTATCATACCTACCTACCCAATTACTGTACTTGAAAGTGGCTTACCAAATAATTTATTAGTTGTACGAAGACTAAAGAATAACAAATAAATGTTATTTTATTTACAGAGGACATGTGTATTCCTGTTTTATAATACCTAAATACCCCTTTGGTAAATTAGATAAGTATCTACCTATGATGTACCTAGTAATTGAAAATAGAGCTGTTTGCTTGTCAAACTACTTCATTGCATATCACAGAAACCCTACTATGAACTAATTTAAGTATTTTACATATTCTGTGCATCTAAAAATAGCCGGAGGTGCAGCAATAGCGAGGATAGCTATGAAGAGGTCTCGAGTTTGTATCCCTGGTCTATTAGGAAATTTTCAGTTGCAGTAGTATGGAAAAAGTAAGTCAATGGCAGGTTTGCTCGTATTCTGTGGCAACAAGAACATAGTATGGTGTTAATAAACTTCTGTCTATCTCTTCAAGTATCTGTAGACTGATAAACCTACTAATTGATGGACGAGGCTCTGGCGTAAGCTTTCCTGTCAGAGTTGGGAGATCAGATGGCAGTAACTCCTGTAAAAGCCTGAAAGAACCAAATTATAGGGAAGAGGAATAGAAGACTAGACCCCAAGCTCCATGGCTCTTAGATGAGGAAGATGGATATTGAAATTATTTTGGGAAAACTCATTTAGTACCTACCTAAGAAATTTTGAGATTGCATCAGTTTCATTCAGAGCCTATTTAAACCATAAACCACTTTGCAAAGTTATCTCTAAATGCAATAAAAGTGAGATAATCTTAATTTCAGTAGTCTTAAATGATGCTCTGGTTCAATATCTGTAAGTAACAATTACTAGAAAATTTTAGGTTATGTATTTACAGGTTATACCAAATACCAATGACCGTGCCTTCTCCAATGTGTAAGCTCACCAATTATAAAACTAGGTTTAATAAACGAAACAACATTTTCAATAACAAATTTATAATAAGAAATGCATCGGAGATAACATCAATATGTTCTCACAACATATTACACAATCATATTGTTCATTCACTACAAGTTCTAAATTTATGGCTAACAGAATCAAAATCACCAAAATTATAGCTAACACTAGGTTCAGTTGTCGATCTTTGCCAGGATGTCCGACTCTCTGAAGAGGTGATACTCTTTCTCATCGTTTTCTAGGGAAACTTTAGTGCCACCATATTCTGGTAGTAAGACTTTGTCGCCAACCTTAACAAGAATTGGAATGAAGTCACCGTTGTCTTTTCTGGCACCTGGTCCAACAGCCACGACTTCGCCGTGTAAGACTTTGGTTTGAGCTTTCTCAGGGATTACGATACCACCAGCCGTTTTTGTAATAGCTTCAGCCCTTTTGATAAGGACACGGTCAAGCAGAGGAATCAAGCGTTTCATTGCAGCAGCCATTTTATTTTCCTTGCAAATTAGATTTCGAAACAAACGAAGTAGATATACTGGCTGAATTGATGCTCGAGTATTCGAGTCTAGAATATTCGAGTTCGCACCGGCAACAGAATAGTTTCTGATTTTGAGTTTGACATAAGTTCATTCATCTCATTTTATTTTATCCATGCGTTTTTGGTGTTGCCCTAATAATTGTATTATTTTACCAGGCCAAAGTTATTTATGTAAAGTATTCATTATTATCTTATATGATAAAAAATTAAGCCATTTTGTCATTGGAAATAAAAATAGGTTTGTAAAGTGTAAAAATACAAATTGATGAAACAATTTTTTCCCCACAGAATTGACATCTGTTGGCAAGTAGCGGTACTAATAAAATAATTTAAATAGTAAGAAGACACTACGATAGATGGCGCAAAAACGAAACTTGTACGAGTAAATTATATTTACCTATTCTTTTAAATGGCTGTATAACGCCTTTGTTTATCGCCGTACCGGCAAACCAAGCTGTATTAGTTCTCATATTTTATCATTTTTTTCGGTCCTGGCTCTTGAGACAAGATTGGGAGTAGGTTGAAAGGCAAAGGGAAAAAGATAATATAATTTATATGGAAATAGGTATTTGGGAGTGTTTATTACCTATAAACATTATAATTGAAAGTGGGTTCCTAACTAAAATTTTGTAGGTACCTAGGTGCCTATTACCATAGACCAATAATAAATTGTTTATATATTGGTCTAGGCTATTACCAACCTTACCTCCATTTGAACCTATATTTATTGCGATGAAACCAGTAGAATTTCAAATTAGATGATGGGCAGCCATAAGATAGCAACTCAGCATTATTATGGGTAGGGAAACTGCCAAAGATATCTATCGACTCATAAAACTCGTGTGTGACCATACAAACCAACATGTAAAGACACTGATAAACGATTCCATCATCGCTTTTATATTTCATTGGACAATGGTAGGTTATGCAATTCAATAATTGTACATTATCAATATTTTAGGCGTATAATATTGTCATTCGGGAACGTATGAATCGTGTTCACAATCATCAAGTGCGCTGTCAGTCCGCAACGGCGCGGCGCCGTGACCGGCGATGGAATGTGCGCCGGCGCCGTCCAGTCTCGGACACACCTGCGCGCACCAATTGTTCACACAATCACGCCGCACCACCCACACATGAACATATTATTGTGTTTGTACGTGGATTTATTCCACACAAAAGAAGCTGTACTGTAGGCGCGCATCGCGATTTATGGCTGCCTCCGCGCATGCGCGGTCACATGAAAGCAGGGACTGGCCTGCCGCCATTGTCCTCCGCGAATTCGCTTGACGTTTCTTGAATATTTAATTGGTATTTATCACAACACATAATATGTACAGCTATGGTAGGTATTTTACTGTTAAGAATCACCTATGTAAGTTTTAACGCTACATGTAGAGCTAAAGGAAACCCAATTAGTTTGACTTATTATTTTCGAAAGACTGAGGAACCTACAGGCTTTCCACTCAAGGTTGACACAGTCAAGTCTCGAGGTTGTCAGATGATAGTCGCTCCCTTGAAATCTGAAATAGGTCTAAAGCCACATCAGGAGAAGAAAGTGTAGGAGAACTGATCCCGGGCTCCAGAATGCAAGCTTTGGATGTAAACTGGGTAACCACTGGGATGACTGCGTCGGCTGAATAAATGGATTGATGACGTAACCGCCAATTTGAATATCGAGGACATGAATCTAGAGTTCGAGCAGATGAGGTAGGCTTGGGCCCCGAAGATCTGGTGTGGCCTCTGACACGAGTCAAAACAATATACTTTTCTAGTTATTAACGCCTCAACACTGAAGCCGATGAGAATCGTTGTGTATCAAAGTTTCACCACTGCCATTGATCTGCAGCAGACCGTATTTTTATCATCATTATTAAAAGACTGCAATAGCTTTATAAATATCACAAATGTTACAATCATATTTTCATAATTTTTTGACAATTTTTATTTTGCACGCCCGCAGATAAAAAACTCAAAGGAGCCGATATCTTCACACGAATATTAATTGTATTGGTATATACAACAAACATAATTGGCCGAAAAGATTTTTGGGTATCCAAAGCTTATTCACCGAATAATTCAATTGTTTTTTGCCTTTATGGAAGAATGTAAAAAGATCGTGATCGGGTTCACACGGCGAACTATTCAGCATTTCGCAAACTATTCACGTGTGCTTGGGGTACGGTGGCTACGCTACGCTGTTACCACAAGACGATTTATTAAGATTTCGTTTCCTTTCTTTCAGTTTCAACAGTAAATAGAAAGATTGTCGCGCGTCGGTAACTTTGTGGTTAAGGAGTCGGCTTTATGATCGAGAAGTCCTGGATTCGCATCTAGGCCATTTGCACTACCGACATGAACCCACTCCTAACACAAGCAATTTTGCTTAGCTGGAGGGGTTAGGGGGAATACTAGGCCTAATACTAGGAATATAGGCCGAAATTTTTTCAATAGTCTAGATAAGTGTTTAGCTACATCAGAGCTTCAGCAGCATACTTACCACTGAATGATTCATGATCATGCTAGAACGGCTAAACGGACCTGGCTGAAATTTGGTACAGGGATAGATTGTAGTCTGGAATAGGACATAGGCTACTTTTATCCGTGGAATATGTTCCCATGGGAAGCGGGAACGGGATAGAACTTCCACGCGGGTGGAGCCGCGGGCAACAGCTAGTAAGTGTATAGGACCAAACCCACACTGTGAAATCGCAGTATTCTGTGACAGAGGTATCGTTGTATCTACTTAAGAAAAAAATAAGTACCATATGAACTTCATAATTATTGCAAATGCACCCAAACTGTTATGAGTTGAGAAAACCACATCTTTCACAATTTCCAAACGAACCACGTAGTACGCGGCCAGTCTAGTTTTAAGTGTTAGGGTGAACCCCCGTGGAGATAGTAGAAAGTATTCATTTCCGGACAAATGATACCTACCTTCCTAATTAAAGTATGATTCGATTTCTAAATGTAATGAAAACACATCTTCGTAAATCATGGTTAATCTACATTAAAAAGTTGCGATAATAGCACGGATGTTAAAAGCGTACAAAATAACACAACAAACATGGCATAACAGGGAACTCTGTATAGCCTTATATGAACCTTGCAATACTACAATTGCAGTTATAAAATCAACGTGGCACCTTATTTTGAATAAGATAGAGCTTAGAATACTTTAAAAAGGTCGAGATAAATGTTTTGAATAAGTTTGCCTCAAAGATCGTGGTCGGTTCTCACGAAATGACGACGGAACACAGGTGCGCATCCGGCTATCTCGGTCTGCGCGGGATTCGAATCAGTTTAGTGAAGCGTTCTAATTGTGACTTAAAACAAAAATAAACTCATTTTTGTGTGTTATGAAAATCACACACCAACGTCTAAATTGTTATAAAGGTATATGATATATTACTATATACTTTTATTGCAGAAAAAGGACCTCTACTTTACTTGGAAGTCAACAACAGAACAGTAATTAACGCCACCGATTTGCTATATAGAAATATGTAAGTCATTGTTAAAACTACATACCTACCTATTCAAATGTAACCTAAAATATAATGCAAGTATTCCTGAAGACAAGAGAATCATCATCTTACCTAAGGTTATCCAGGTTCCACTTGAAGTTCACTCTCCTACACTTTCTTCTTTTCCTGTGGCTTATCTTGACTTTTACGGAAGCGACTACCGTCTGACCCCACCAGCCTGAAGAGGAAAGCTTGCGCCAGAGCCTCGTTCGGGTCCGTTAATCAGCAGGTGTGGTGGCTCGCAGAGGTTGCCTTAGCCGCCAATTTTTTTTTTTAGCGTGTGGAAACCCCTTCGGGCTTCACCCCATCGGTGCCGACGATGGGATGGGCGTGTCGGAATCGGACCGACTAAAACTACACGGTGTCCTCCCCAAGTGTCCATTGCCGGGCATCCCGGGTAAGCCCTCGAAAGAATAACCCCAGGCTTACAGGCAGCCTTGGCCGCCAGCGCGGCCGCGCCTGGTGGGATTGGGTTTTATCCCTCGCCGGCGAGTTGACAGGCGTGTGTAAGGACACACACGACACGCCTCCGCCACGGTCTGCTTCTGTAAGGACGGTGAGTCGGCCAACTGCCGTCCTCAGTCCCCGATCATGGACGTCGAACATAACCTGTGGTTTGTATCTCTATCTAAATAGCACTGCAACCAGTCTTCGTCTTAGTCATCTTCATGTTATAAACATGTTTCAGTTAAGTCTGTAGAGTTCCGTATTCAAAAGTACTATTATATTCACCCGTGACTGACTGAAATCGAAACCGTGACCTCTGACGCAGCGGTCGAGTGCTCTACCTTACCTAACAGCTCTACATTATTAATTTTTTTGCTGTTTTCCAAATTCTTGGGCTTACAGATACTTCCTGTATAGTAGAGGATAGTAATAGTAAGTAGGTTTTAATGAGCTAAATCAGCACGAAACTGATGTAGGTTTTAGTGAAACTTACGGTTCGAGGGAAGCAAATGAAATTTAATGCATTTTTAGTCTGCCACCTACTTTTAATCTTGATATAATTAGAGTTCTCTATATTAGACAGTACTAGAGAGCACAAATTTTTAGTTAAAACGACAAAAGATTTTCTTAAATTTTACTAGGTGGCGCTACTTGCTGTAAGTTACCTCCTATCTTATATTATCACATGTGACGCTAGTGCTACGACTGAATTTGTTAGAGATAGGATAATAGCAAAAAAATGTTTCTATTCTTTAAGCACATACTGAATTTTTTAGTGCCAAGCAGTCTTTGCAAAAATTGGGCAAAGGTGAGCAAAGTGGTATGCTAAAGCTGAAGCTAAAGGAGATGATTATTTTGTTACAGCGCCATCTTAATAATTCCAAACTAACTAAATGTATAATTTACAACTTGTGGGAATTGGGGTTAATTAACAGACAATGTTACCAGTATTTAACTGTCTCTTGTGCCTATAAAATTTATAGACACCTATTCCTGAGAAGAATGCTTGTGAATTGAGAGTTAAGCGTAGGCAACTAAAAATCAAAGATTTATATTTATTTTTATTTAGCTAGTACGTATGTTAGGAGGTCTCGGGTATTTTGGTAGTTATATGTGAATTACTAATAGATGGCGACAGATTTGCATTCGTAGTGACATTAAAAACTTGACACTTGTAGAGTTTTGACTTTTACTTTCTGGGATTACCGGGTGACATTATACGCTACTATTCAATACAAACTGTTGTGTATTGTGTAAATTATTTCTCTTATTTATCATCTTATGAAATGTCGGAACCGGTGGTAGAAATTGAGCAGGGAAAATTAAAAGGAGAGGTGTCAAGAAACGACAACCATTTCTCATACTTTACTTTTAGGGGTATACCTTATGCGAAGCCCCCAATTGGTGATCTCAGATTTTCTGTAAGTTATTTTTTTTTGTTCTGTATAAATTTTGTTACTCTGGTACTTCATATAATTTTAAAGTGACACTTTTCCTTAACATTTTTTTTCTTTGACGTAGTAATTAGATTCCTGACCATTCAACCTGAATTATTTCCTGTGTGGAAACTTCTGGGTAAAGTTGAAGTATTTGACTTTACACCGTTTGCCAGTATGTCTTGGCCACTGTTACTGAGTTGCGTAACAGCGTCTTTTAGACGGAGAGCTCACTCACTTCTTAAGAATCCCCAGGTTCCTTTTAAGTTCTAGCTAGCTCAATCTACATTTCTGGTGGTTTCCCTAAGTTGGCAATGAATATTTTTTTTATCTATTTTTAGCTTTTTTGGATAGCGCTACAATCGGGATATAGGATTTTTTTACGAATTTATTCCAGATCGAAGCTGGGACTAGGGCCGCTAGTATATGAATAAATTAGTATTATTAATATTAATAATATTAACTTTTCTATTAACCTATATTACATAATATTTTCTATTAACTTTACTGGTGGTAGAAATTTGATGACACAAATTTGTCACAAAATTCAGCCGGTGGGTACCACCGTGCACGGGAAGCGAGAGCCCTTTCGCAACTGTACCAGTGGCGAAAGGAGGCGCGGGAGCAGGGATGGAACCCCGAGCCTCGAGAAATCGAGGCCGTGCAGTCCCAGCTCCGCCAGGCCATCGTGGTGGAGTGGAAGGAACGACTTGGGCAACCAAGCGCAGGGCACGCCGCAATAGCGGCGGTAAGGCCCATCATGGAGGATTGGCTGGAGAGGCGACACGGAAGCCTCTCCTACCGACTGACGCAGGTGATCTCAGGGAAGGGGTGCTTCGGGGACCACCTGCATCGGATCAGGAAGGAGCCAACGCCTGAGTGTCATCACTGCGACGCGAGCGAGGACTCAGGGCTGCACACGCTGGCGGACTGCCCGGCGTGGGAGGCGCCGAGGCGTGACCTCGTGGCAGCCATCGGGGTGGGAGTCCTCTCGCTCGGCAGCATGATTGCGGCAATGGTGCGGAGCGCGCCCGGGAGAGACTTAGAACTCTCCCGGTCCGCCGAGCCCGCAACTTGCTCGCCGCGCGTCGCAGGCAACTCAGGCGCCGGAGGTCGCTTAACGACCTCCGTCCTCCATGAGCGCAGGCCTGGGGGTGGCGGGTGAGGCCACCTGTCACCCCAGCAGAAGCAGGCCGGGACGGTGGGGCGACTAGCGCCCCTCCCCCGAACCGGGGCGGGACGGGGACACCGTGGTTCCCAAACCCGAGGGGGCCATCTCGAAACCGGAGATGGCCCAGGGTCAGTCGGGGTGCGAGGGATATGCTCTATGGGCAACCTTACACCCCGGCGTCTGTAGACCCGAGACGGCGTGCGGTTTTAGTCGGTTCAAGCCCGACATAACCGCCCCCGCTGTCACGCGGGGGGGTATCCGAAGGGATTTCCGCACGAAAAAAAAAAAAAAAAAAAAAAAAGGGTACCACCGTGCACGATTGCGAAAAACCCTCCATAGTAATCCAATTTCGGTTTGATTGCGTTCAGGGGTCAGCAAGTGCATAGCCGGGCAGGGCCGGGGGTTGTGGTCGCAGCACTAGTGGGACCGGTGGGTGTCACGCGGTGCTGCGACGACAATCCTCTTTTGATGAGGCCGTCAAGCTGAGTGCCACCATTGTTAACAAAGTACGTGTATGTAATGGTGGTCACCATTACATACACGTACTATGTTAACCTCCTCTTTCCTGAGACTTTACCTTCAGCTTACCATCAGGCGAGGTGAAGTCAAATTGACGTGTCCTAAATATAAAAAAAAAACCTAAATTTAAGTTATCTGAGACGTATATAGTAAAAAAAAACAACCTGTAATGACTAACGTGGTATTAAATTGTGAATTGAGTGTTGTCTTTATCCAATTTAAATTTATAAAATACGATACATCCTCTATAACAATAAAGGAGGAGGAAGGATTAATAACAATAAATTTGACCCCCTCTCAGTAGTGGCAGCTTTTAACCGGTCACAGCTTAACGAGGATAACCTTGAGAGCACAGTCTACTAGAAGCGAAAGCCCGTCATGTCGTAGAATTTTGCATTCTAAGGGTCAATTCAGATCAGGTGGAAAAAATTCTCAAGCACTTTTTAGTATATCAAACTTATTACATTTAGACAAAACTGAAAATAGAATGCAACATTAAAAATTTATTAAGACAGCAGCGCGTTGTAGTATAGTTTAATTAAACGTGAAAAATGCACGACTGCTCGAGAATTTTCTACCTGATCTGAATTTACCCTTAGAATGCAATCCCTAGATTATATTCGCAAAATATAAAGTAGTAATATAAAAGCGTAACAGACGTACAGAGTTCTTTACGTCTGTTACGCTTTTACGTCTAAACCTCAGAACCGATTTAGATGGAATTTGGTACAGAGATCTTAAACAAAAGGCTTGAAGGGGTTCAAATAGGGCATGAAAGTTTGTATGAAAGTTCGTCATTTTTGAAGATATCGCCATGAAACTTTGTGTTATTATAGACACTTTATAATAAATAAATATGCTATAGAGCGTTTTTGAAATTTCGACCTGTAAGAGGATGAAACAGGGGATGACAATTTGTATGGACGTCTACGCGCGATAACCGACATACACGCGGGTAGAGCCTCTAGACCTGCTCGATCGGTATGACCAAAATTGGCCATGACTACTTCGTATGGGAGTTCAACGATAAATACATGTTGGCGATCGGCAACCTAAATGTTTTCGATGAAGGAAACTCGATATTGTGAAAAGCAAAGACGTTATGGCTAATGTTGGCCATACATTATGCTTCCTATCGGCAGCGTCGTGCCGATTGGATCAAGTATACCTGGGGCCTTACCATGACTCTCATAAAGCATTTCAAAAGCAATACAGTTTAGCTGAGGGTGAGAGATGGCGTTATACACCGTGTATAGCTCCATCTTTCTCCCTTAACTGAACTGTATGTATTACTTTTGAATTGGTATAAGAGCGTCGACCGTGTTTGGGCGGGAATTTGACACTTATACTTGACGTTCAAGCTGTTAGGATCATGCTCATTGGTCGATACGCAGTGCATGGGCCTCATTAGGTGCTGGACTTACGTGCGTGAAGTTGCGAGTGTGAAACCTATACAATATACTATCGATGAGTCTATGGGCCCCACCAGGATCTACGAGGCTCAAGCCAATCTCACCTGTAAGCTACCGTGAACTTACCTGTGAGCTCTACTCTTTCCTACACTTCTGCTGATTGAAGGTCGAGGCCCTGGCACAGGCTTTCCTTTCGAGATTGGGGTTAAATCTTTCGACAAGGAAAGGAAGTGCTAGTTTTGGATGCAACTGGAATTGGCCCTCGGATCAAGATGATAATACCAGAATATCATCAATGTGAAACTACTCTTAACACAAGCATTTTAGCTTAGTTTGGGTATAGTACTTAAATAGTTGCTCAGACGTTCTCCTAAACAAAACAGCAAAATGTTAAGTCATTTAACTATTTTTGTAGTCTTTTGCACCAAACTATTTAGTTTTAATGGACAATGACATAGTTGATAGGGTTATGTAATCTCTATTTGCTTGCAACAATTTCCTATTTATTATTGACTTTATAAAACAATGTTTTACAAGGCAAGGCTAAGTGAATGTCAGTACATTGTCAAGGCACCTGCCAACGTTCTCATGTGTTTTAATGAATAAGTTATTACAATATCAAATTGTATGATTGTATTTCTTAAAAGGAGTGTATGGATATTCAAATCGAAAGTTGCTAATGGTAACTATTTGAGTGACACACTTTACTTACATGTTTTTATGTATTTGAAGGTACCACAGCCACCGGAACCATGGGAAGGAATACGGGACGCAACCAAAACCTGCAACATTTGTGCTCAATTTTGCAGAGAAACGACATCCGTTATAGGTGATGAAGACTGCCTGTATCTAAACGTATATACGCCAAAATTACCTTCTGCTGATGCCGAATTACTTCCCGTTATGGTATTTTTTCACGGTGGTGGCTTTCTTTTCGGGCATGGTACAGATGATTTAGCGCATGGTCCTGATTTTCTTATCGATAAAGACGTAGTAATTGTTAGTATTAACTACCGAATCGGTATACTCGGTTTTCTATCTTTAGACTGCAAAGATGCTCCAGGCAACATGGGTTTGAGAGATCAAGTTCAAGCGCTTAAATGGGTTCAAGAAAATATTGCAAATTTTAATGGAAACCCAAATAATGTGACAATTTTTGGTGTCAGTGCTGGAGGAGCGTCGGTCGGATATTTGATGCTTTCTCCTATGGGCAAAGGTCTTTTCCACAAAGCTATAGCTCAGGGAGGATCTCCTTTACAACATTGGGCTTATAATGCTAATGTTAAGGAACTGGCTTCAAAGATACCGGCTCTACACAATAAAACTGTAGCAGATGATGAGGAATTGTTGAAATACCTGAAAGACTTAACTACAAGTGAATTAATTAATGCATCCTTATTGGCGTTAGCTACAGCTAAGTTTAAAGGGGGCATTCATTTTGGTTATGTGCCAACTGTGGAAAAGTCAACTGATTGGGAACCATTCTTATCGGAGTCCCCGTACCAACTGCTTGCTCGAGGACAATTTCATAAAGTGCCGTACATGACGGGATTCTCTACACGAGAAGGTCTTCTTATGGTGTCACATGCCGCACCGCGTCTTGATAAATTCGTTCAGTCGAAAATTTTCACTGATTACTTTCCATTTGATTTAGATAATTCGGAAAAAGCGGACATAGAAGATATATTGAAAACAAATTATTTAGAGAGTGAGGTATTATATAATGAGGCAGATGCCTTTGCAATAGATTTTTTCACAGATGTTGACTTCCTTGGAGGTTTATACGTTGCGGCTAAGTTAATAACTCAACACAGTACACCTGTATATTTTTATGAGTTCTCTTACGATGGCAATATGAATTACATCAAGAAATGTCATAACATTCAACGAGAAGGAGCTTGTCACGGTGATGAGGGAGGTTATATGATAAAGAGTAATAAATTGCCTGGGCCAATGACTGATGATGACGCTGTGGTACGGGATACTATAACTACTCTGTGGACCAATTTTGCTAAATATGGGTTAGTAGCTTTTGCAGCACTGAGGTATCATGTAATAATAATAAACCACTGCTGCTTATAAAGGCATCCTAATTTAATTTCTAAATAAGAATGAAAAAAAAAATAGCCCCCAGCTAAGAAGTTAGTAGACGAAGCCGTTGAAGACTTGGCAAAGTAAATAGGGCAAAATAGAAATGGTCTTCGACCAAGTTAAAAGCCAGGTAACGCCAGTGAGTCTAAGTTCCATATCCTCCCATCCATAAATAGTATGAATAATCCAGTTTTCTGTTTAAACGTACAGACCTCTACACAGTGGATTTTCATGATTATGCTGTGGACCAATTTTGCTAAATATGGGTTAGTAGCTTTTGCACCACTGAAGTTATAAAAGCATCCTAATTTTCAAATAACAAAGTAGATGCTAAGATAATATTAGTTTATTTAAGAATAATATATGTTATATCAATTGAAATACACCACAAAGCCGTATCAGTAATAACAGATTCACACTACCTATATTACTTTTTACGCAATTGTAGTAACACAAGGCACTGCATTCGTGCAAAATAATTAAGCAATGACTACTATCTCGTATATCAGTATGTTTTTTATTGAAAATTAGTACGTTATAGACTTTTTCATGACTTTGTCTCTGAGATTCATGTTACAGACACTTAAGATACCTACATATTCGTATTACATAATATGATTCAAGGTTTGCTATAATTAGCTGCTATATTCAAACATTTAATAAAACCTATGACGTATGTTCTAGACGTAATTATATTGTTAGTTAATTTAATGTCATTATATTGCTACCACAATAGTCTCATTTTTCACCCAAATGTAATTTTTTTTAGAAATCCAACGCCAAAACTTGACGATTTGATTCAGACGAAATGGGAGCCGTTTGTGGAAAGTGAAATGGCGTGTTTTGTTATAGACAAACCTATCAAAATGAAGTACGAAGTATACCCGCAGAGAATGAAAGTGTTTGAAGAGCTTTATGAAAAGAAGTGTAGTGTTAAATCAAATTAAAAATACATAATATACCTATATAATAAGAATAATAAAACGTAAAATATTTATCGAAATAGATTATTATTGAATATACTACTGAGAAGATTATAAAGTGGACAAACATTTGAAATAAAAACGCAGAACAACAAAAATTACAAACTACAAGAATTTGACTTTCTAAATAAGAATGAAGAAAATAGCCGCCAGCTAAGAAAATAATAGACGAAGGCGTTGAAGACTGGGCAATGTAAATAGGGCAAAATATAAAAGTGAGACCTGGTCTAGGCCAAAAGCCTTGAAAAAGCCGGGTAGCGCCCGGGAGTCTAAGTTCCTTATTCTCCCATCCATAAATACCATAAATAATCCAGTTTCTGTTTCAACGTACAAACCTATACACATTGGGTTATCATGATTGTCTAGAAGTATTTTTAATTGGTTTTTTAATATATCAGTTATAGGTGTAGCGTTCGCTTCGATGCGCATTCACGTATTTGTGATTACATACATTTCGTCTGCCACGATAACGCATACCGTGACTTCCGGGAGGTCCTGTAATTCAAATAGAAATCATTTATATAGCTCTTCATTACTTTTTAATAAAGTTTTTTTTTGTACATATCGACAGTCTCATTCTTTAAATATTTTATTATTTGAAGGTATTGTAGTTTTGTAGATTGTTCATTTTCAGTACATTTCTTAGTATGTACCTACAATAGATTGCTAACGCCATCATTTCATAGTCGTCAGGTTGTGGAACATGGCTTTATGCCAACATTCACAGTTCAAGATAAGGTCTACCTACAACCTGACTGGTACACTACCTCTAGTCCCAAATCAGCCTAATAAATGATTTTTTGACTTCATTACCGACCTCGAAACTGAAGTGGCCACACGGTGCAAAATAAATTTTAAAGAACCTTTGGATAGTAATTTTCTTCGGTAACTATGAGACATGTTGCATTCGAATATCAAATAAAAATGAGCTTATGTAATAGCCAAGGATATATTATGAACGTTCCGCATGATAATCATGGTTAAAATTAATTATATAATATTTTTATATATAATACTAGCTGACCCGGCAGACTTCGTACTGCCTCAATCGATGACAAACCTTTTAAACCTTCCCTGGACCTCCACAAATAATTCAAGACCAAAATTAGCCAAATCGGTCCAGCCGTTCTCGAGTTTTAGCGAGACTAACGAACAGCAATTCATTTTTATATATAAGAAGAAGAAGAAGAAGAAGAAGAAGAAGAAGAAGAAGAAGAAAAGAAGATTATTTATGAATCTGATTTCATGAATACACGGAAACCTGTTGTAATTAGTGGCCAACATTTAACACTAAAGAATAAATCGCGTAATCAACAGAAGACACAAGAGGTAGCAAAGGCAGAAATCTTTAATTTAAAAAATACAAATAGGTTACGATGGTAAGAAGTACCTCTGGGGTTTCTGTATCAGTGAACATAGGTAAGATATTTAGACAATATTCTTTAGATTAGGGATATTCTTCTCACAGGGTTAGTTGTATGTTATAACGCCTGAAAGTTAGGTAATTGATGTATAACAATTATTACTAAAATAACGTAATATTTATGTAAAGGGCATGACGTCCATGAATAAGTTATCTTCTTTATATATAAAAATTAATTGCTGTTCGTTAGTCTCGCTAAAACTCGAGAACGGCTGGACCGATTTGGCTAATTTTGGTCTTGAATTATTTGTGGAGGTCCAGGGAAGGTTTGTCATCGATTGAGGCAGTACGAAGTCTGCCGGGTCAGCTAGTACTTAATAATAATGATAGCACATTATAAACAAAAACTTATTCTCATAAATAAATACACAGTTATTAAATTAATATTTTGTAACGGATTTTTAACAGTATTTGGAGACCCAAATTTTATGCTTTGTATTTATTATATACTGCTTCAAAGATAGTCATCTTTTCCGGCATATAGTCAGCTTTAACTGTAAATTCTCTGTCAATATTAAGATATTTTTTGGATTTGGGCGTAAACGTTGGCCACTGAAAATCCAAGCTGTTGTCTGGTGTCGGGTTGCTGAAAAAAAAACGGATTCATTATTAATGCAATTTCGAGACACTGCAATGTTCATTTTTATTTACAAGTAACAAGTTACTCTGACGATAATATCATTTGTAGACGGAATACAAAGAGGAAAAATATATTAGTCAAATTAGCAGAAGACATACTTGTTTTAAACTTCTTTATTAATCTACTGTATATTCATAGTGTTACTAGCTGTTGCCCGCTGCTCCGCCCGCGTGGAATTCTGATCCCGTTCCCACTATCCATGGGAACCTATTCCCGGGATGAAAAATTAGCCTATGTGTTATTCCGGACTATAGTCTATCCCTGTACCGTTTCAGTTTCAGCCGTTTTTGCGTGAAAGAGCAACAAACATTCATACATATATACATACTCATAAACTTTCGCCTTTATAATATAATATTAGTAGGATTGAAAGTAAATGCACAAAAAAAAGAAACAATCAGACTGAATGCAAAAGCGGAGCCTAATTGGTTCCATTATGGTTAGCTTACCATGAGGCGAGGTGAAGTCATATTGACGTGCCTGACTTAAAAAAATACAAATAATTAGTTATACCTACCTTGTTTTTGCAAAGTTTGTCCACATTTTTGTGATTCTACTTCTCACTAATATATCAACTTCGTCCGGTATACGAGAGGCTATAGCACTATGACGTAAAAGATAACCTATATCATCACCGTGAGCGGCACCTTCATTCGTCAGCCTCAACACCACCTTTAGCATATTTAAGTTACCTCCATAACAAAATTGGTACATATATATTGGGACTTTGTCACATTGCAACTTTCCTGCTATGTAAATTCCTGCAGTAAAGTTTAAGTCACCAAAAAAGTTAACAGCAATTTCCTCTGACTCATCATCTGGTTTGGCATCATTAGTGTAAGTTGCCACTAATTTTTGATTGTATTGTGTTATATCACAATCTTCAAGGGTGTACGCCCAGAAATCAACAAATTTTTTATTTGCAATTAGGTCTTTGATGGCACTTGGTTTCATCACACTGGCTAGAACCCCTTCTTTATTGCAAAACCCTCGAATTTAACCACTTCTTGACACATCTAAATATGTATTTAGATGTGTCAAGAAGTGGTTCCAGCGAAATATACAGTATAAGCTAGACAGCCAGGTATTCATACAATTTCAGGAGTACTTTATTAAATTTAGTGTGCTTAAATACCATTAAACGGTGGATAGATGAGAAACCATCTTCGTTTGTCTTATGCTGATATATATGTTTGCCGGGCATCAACCTGGCCTCCTAAGTCATTTATCAGCTCACCACTGGTACAAAAATATGTGCTATTAGCATGATTAATATAACAATACTTGCAACAAACAGCTCCACAGCATATACACTCAATGGATCTCGTGTAGGTGTAATATGTGCATGCTTAGTATTTAGATTTTTAACTCTTACATAGATACAATAAATCTATGCCAATATTATAAACTTTGTGATGTTGTGAGTTTGTGACATTGTAGAAGTAATCTTTGGATCTATTGAACCGATTTCCAAAATACACAAATACAATACAATACAAATACAATACACAAATAAATACACAATAGAAAGCCACATTATTTGTAGTATCATAGGCTATATATCAACACGCTACTACTCAAGAGAGCGGAGCAGTAATCATAAATGTCAAAAAATTCGGCGGATTCCCATTACATTATACATTCCCCTACATTATATGAAAAGTAAATAAATTACGGGCATATAATAATATGGGTTAAAGAGGTGCAACGGGGCTGGGGCTGCAAAATATGCCCTGGGGGAAGCCGGGGAGGGCCAGCTAGTATAGAATAAATTGTTTTTACTCACTAGTTTTCTACTGAATCACTACATATCGTAATTTTTATTTTTAGGTTAATACATATATCTGAGATATTGAAATAATATATAATATATATATATAAGATATTGAAAAAGGGCAGGTTATAAACATTCGAAATCCGCGGGCTTGCATGAAAGGTTTAAATACAGCTGAAGAAGCTTGGGAAGTATGTAGGGACAAAAGAAGATAGCGGTCTGTTGTTTCAGCTTATCCAGAGGGAAAAAGGCGTGAGTATATATACGTATGTGTATATAAATGTAGCTGGTGTCACAATTGTTACACATTAAATTAATAGATATTGTGCCATTGTTTATTTAGACACCTCTATAAAGGAAAAGTGTGTATATACAGGACTTTACCAACACCTTCGTGGTCCCAAGTCACCCCACCCGGTATCTTGTAGACCTGAAACAATGGACGTGGCTCTGGCGCACGCTGTCATCTCGGGGTTGGGAGGTCAGATAGCAGTAGCTCTTGTAAAAACCAACCAACCAATCAAAAATAATAAGCGAACTCCGGGCTCCGCAGTGTAAGCTTTTGACGCAACTGGGAAATCACTAGACGGATAATGAATAAAGAAAAATGTCTTACCTTGAAACGTAGTTCACCCATAGGTGGTTTAGCGTAAGGTATTCCTAAAAACTCGTAATATGTAAAACCACTTTCGGTCGTAGCTTCTCCACCTTTTAATACTCCTTGGGTTATTGTTACAAAAACCATGATAAAAATGGACTAGCACAACTGAACTGTGTTGAATACAATGCCGATACTTGGTTTGTCGATACTTGTTATCTTTAATAAGCGCTTAAGTATATGATAAAATTATTGATCTGCTTGAGTATTTTTGCATAATCTAGCTATTGCCCAAGTTTGCTGATACAGAGTAAAATATACTAACTGGATTGTACCACATAAGGTAGTCGGTTGGATACCACTGTCATTATATTGTGAATATCATTTTGGTCAGTCATGCATGCTGAACCAATCGTTATCGTGTTGACAACAATGAAGGTTCAGTACTTCGAATACACATACAATTCGTAACCTTTGGACTTCCACTGGCTTCTTCACCGGCCAGTCCGGGTGAGCAAATGAGATCCTAATCCCAGGGCGTCGTTACTAAAAGGGATCTAAGTTGGTGCACAGGTTAGCTGATCTCCAATGAAACACATGAACAGTTATACATACATATATTTAGAGAAAACAGAGACACAGAGAAAATATACAGACAGAGATATAGTTTTAGGTTACACGGAAAGATTCTTAATAGCTGATAGAGGTTCAGGTTCATATACAGATACTTAAGAGATCATACAGGTTCAGGGTCGTAGACAGGTACTCAAAGGATGGTCTTGTACCCGAGAGCGAGTCTTCACCAGGCACCGGTCAGCAGTTGGTAAAAATTAGTACGAAAGTGGTTTACGTGACCTTTTTGCTAAGAAGCCCTGCGGGTCACCAGTGGCTGTTGCTGCGGTGCTGCAAGTCCCGGAACGGACCTTGCGATCTGTTCCCCTGATGGTATGTAGGTAACGAATTCGGTAATTACACCATGAAGTTGTGACCTTACGGTGTACCTAATTATCTATCCATCAAAAATTTTTTTTTTAAATAAGCTACTAAAACATCGGGTTAAATGTAAATATTAAAATGACATCAAATAAATCGCGATTGACTCTGTTAAAAATAGTTTTATTTCAATTTTAAATACATTCATGAAACGACGGCCTCTGTGGCATAGTGGTAGTGCATTCGATTGCTACGACAGGACGCGCGAGTTCGATTCCCGCTCAGTGCACATATTTGTATGTATGAATATGTCTATTTGCAATTGTATGGGTGTTTCTATGTAGAATATGTATGTATTTATAAAAAAAGTATATAAGTGTGTTTATCCGCATTCTAGAACCCATAACACAAACTAGTTCAACTATGCTTACTTTGGGTCTAGAAAGCGCTGTGTAGAATGTTTAGTTATTTATTATTAAAATTAGATTAATCCCGGCACTTTTATCTGAATAATAGTACAGTTATTTGGTGCTAAAATAAGAGAGTACCTGGAAAGTTTGCCGGGAGTTTTGAAAATTTGTTATTTTATAGATTTCGTATGCCAAAATTAATCATCTTATAAAAAAAGCTTAACACATAAATATAGGAAATTTTCTATAATTTAATTTATAAGAACTAACACTTTTGAACATTGTCGAATTGGGGCATTGTTATTTTTTCATTCTTATTGGATGAATAAACTATTTTTTTTTTTTTTATAAACTCACGCCTATATCCCCGAAGGGGTAGGCAGAGGTGCTAGCACCCACATTTCGCCAGTTTTATGTTTAGGTCCCAATGTAATAGGTGGCGAGCCTATTGCCATTAACCGGGCACTTATAAACCTGCGATAAATACACACATAACTTCGAAAAGCATCGAAAAGTCATTGGTGTGTGCCATGGTAAAACCTAAACAACCTAAACACTAAAAAGCGTGTTTTCACTACTGTCGGCTCTTCCGGAGTCTAAACTTGCACAATTACGTGTTTGTGTCCCTACCTTCGTAACTCCCTCTCTCCTTCCCTCTGATATTACCTTGACTTACTTACTTACATTGTCACATCTTATAAAATAATAAGCCGAATCCGGCCTCCAAATTGCAAATTTTGGACGCAACTAAGAAAACGCTTTATGGTGACTCTGTAAAATATAGAAGTTAATGAATTAAAATTGTAAATAATGGATATTTAAATAATTTATTTATATATCTAGAGCTTGCACTTTGGAGCCCAAATTCCGCTCTTCGTTCGTCTTGGATTTTACGAGAGCAACTACCGTCTCACCCAAGATGACGAACTCGACCTCCCGACGACCCAAGATGAGAGCGTGCGCTAGAGCCTCGTCCGTTGTTTAGCAGGTGTACCAGGAGAGGTGACTTGGACCCCGAAGGTATTGGAACTGTCCCGTATCCATACCCTTTTCCTTTATTGAGGTAACTCCGAGGGGATAGCCAGCGCCAGAATCTCGTCCGTCTATCAGCAGCATTGTATCCTTAGTGAGTAGCATTGCTTATGTATAATCTAACATTGCATCGCAGTTGTTTTCTGTCCTCGTGTTAAGGTGGCCTTATTATCAGTTTTGGTTCGTTGCGGGGGCGATCCCCGACAGCGTGTTACAGTGGATGACTGGACGCCGACCATACCGCCCGGAATGCACTGATACTATTGTGCACGGACTGATCACGACATTTCTCTGCGTGAGTGGGTGGCGGTGCTGGCACTACAAAAAGTGTAGATATGGCATTGATCATCAGAAATTATAATAATTATGTGGTTAAATTTGGAATACTTAGATAATAACTGGAATATAATGGAAATTTAATTTTTTTTCCGACAACCGGTCTTGTTGTGAAGAAAATTAATCTTATCTCTATACATACTTTACAGCAACTCTGAAAACTCTTTTTATCATACATTGACATGATATTTATCAACAAACGTTACTCAGTGGCACTTCTTCAGGGAGAATATTCTTGTATAGGTTTATATTTCTAAAGATTTTAGATCGGAAAAAGAGAACATCTAGAACGGGACTTGAACCCGCAACCAGTTCCTTACAGGGGGAATGCTCTGACCAGCTGAGATATCTAGACACGTCCCAGATATTCGAAATTCTCAGATATATTATATACGTCTTATGGCGACGCTGGAGCCATCTACCGTAATTCTTGCGAACTACGGAAACAATGAATAACTTTACAGTCATTTTTAAACATTGTTTTTTTGATGAATCCGCCTAATTAATTCAATTAAATTTTTAAGCATTTTGTACGCTTACTTTTTCTAAAGATTTTAGATCGGAAAAAGAGAACATCTAGAACGGGACTTGAACCCGCGACCAGTCCCTTACAGGGGGAATGCTCTGACCAGCTGAGCTATCTAGACACGTCCTAGATATTCGAAATTCTCTGATATATTCTATACGTCTTGGAATTTAATTGAATTAATTAGGCGGATTCATAAAAAAAACAATGTTTAAAAATGACTAAAGTTATTCATTGTTTCCGTAGTTCGCAAGAATTACGGTAGATGGCTCCAGCGTCGCCTTAAGACGTATAGAATATATCGGAGAATTTCGAATATCTGGGACGTGTCTAGATAGCTCAGCTGGTCAGAGCATTCCCCCTGTAAGGGACTGGTCGCGGGTTCGAGTCCCGTTCTAGATGTTCTCTTTTTCCGATCTAAAATCTTTAGAAAAAGTAAGCGTAATTGAATTGAATAGTTTATATTTGTTATGGAATTTTGACCCCGTTCCTGCAACCCACGTGAACTTTTTTTTTTTTTTGTGCGGAAATCCCTTCGGATATCCACCCGCCGGCCAGCGGGGGCGGTTATGTCGGGCTTGAACCGACTAAAACCGCACGCGGTCTCGGGTCTACAGACGTCGGGGTGTAAGGTTACCCATAGAGCATATCCCTCGCACTTCGACTGACCCTGGGCCATTCCCAGTGTCCCCTCTAATAACAGCAGAGGGGTACCTAGAGCGGCCCCCACCCGCGCGGACCTTGCAGGCCCGCCATACCTCGACCCCCTCGTGCAATGGGGTCAGCTGGCCCTGAAAAGGGCCGGTTGGGCAGACTCTTGGCCGTTGACGTTGACGCCAGCTACCCCAGAGGAGTAATCAATGATGCGTCATCGCCCACGTTGCCCAGGGTGCACCAAACTTGGAGGTGATCCAACCAGTCGCACCCCAACCAACGTGAACCTATTCGAGGGATAAAAAATGGTATATGTGTTATTTCAGACTATAATCTATTTCACTACAGAATTTCAGCTAGATCCGTTTAGCCGCTTGAGCGTGTGGTGGAGTTACAAACATCCAAACATATTTACAAACGTTCACGTTTATAATATTAGTCGGAGGTGGGATAGTATATTATGACGTATACAGAATAGGACCAGCTGACCCGTAGTTTGACGATTTACTCGTCAATAGCCAATGTTTCGTTGATTGTTGAAGCTGAAAATGTAACATACAATTATCAAATGAAATCTTATATTTATAATTTCACAAAATTGATTGAACGAATTGTTGTTAGGTTCTATTGTAACGTCTATTAGATTTGTGTGGCTATATCGTCGGGTCACAGACTGTAGTAGACTGGCCGTCGGCGCCAGCGAGTCGCGGTGTGAAATACTCAGGTGCATCCGAACCTGCCCACGGATTTTATACAGCGTGCAGTTTTTTATAGTCCAAAATGTTATTATAAATTATTAGATAAATCATTGGATGCTGTTAAAATATGACGTTTTGATATTTGGACGACGAGAAATATCTTCATTAACTAAAAACCAATTTGGTATTTTTAACGATTAGCAAAATAATAAAAATGGAAGTGAAGCAAAAATTATTACTCAAGTTGCTGTCTCTATTGTGTACATCCAATAGGTATTAAATTTAGTTGAAATGCTGTTTTGTACTTTTAAGTTGCATTTTATTTGCTTGCTTTATACTGTAGTTTACATTGTACCATAGTATTATGTTCATTGCAAACCACAGATGAAACTAGTCAAAAATATGATGTATGTTCGTAATTAAATTAGCTATAGCTGCCTATATTTAATACACCTTACACCTTCAAATTCGTTCTACGAGTACAAGGTTTTCTTTCAAAATTATTTAGACAGCCCGAATACAGAAAAGTAGAACTGAAGAAAATATTCAATAGGATATCGTAAATTATTCTAACAACATACTGTATGTAGTCTTAGCGTCCCGGTATCCTTTCACAGTCCTGCGCGTGAGTCGAGATTTGATTCCCACAGAGTAGAACAACATTAGCTTGTCTTTCATTTAAGACACTTTGCTTATTATTGCTCTTTTATGTCAATTTTATTTTGATATTGTTCCTTTTTCGTGTAAGGTATAGGCGCCATAAAATGTTTAAACAGTACTTTGAATTGACAAGTTTAGGCAACAAATTAAAGATGATGCTTAAATATAGTTTTGATGATTTTAATCTATCTAGATTTATTAATCGAAAAACACATGCAACGCCTAGCTAATAATATGTTGCAACATATTCTTGAATAAATTTCGTTGCTCCTCATTTGAATTCAGGAATGCTACTAGTAAGTTCACATTTGATAGCTAGGTTCGATACCTAATGTAACAGTGGAGCTGAAAGGGTCGTGGCCCTTAAAATCAAAATACGCGTCCCGATAAGGGGAGGACACAGGAAAATGTATTTACTGGCTAACGTGACTCTGGTAGAATTTCTTTGAAAACTGACATTGGCGTCGCGCCATTAATTATTTTATAAACATTTTTTTAGATTACAGAAGCCATTAATTATAATAATAATAATAATAACCTGGCAACACTACGTCAACAAGGCCATTTTTATCTTGCTCCGTACCTAAATTCATTTTTTTCACGTTTTTAATAAATACACTACTACAATAAAAAGACCCAAATATACCATTTACCGTTTAATCAAGAAAATAAAATGTTTAAGTCTAATATTACACACAATACCAAAAAATCAAGAATATACGCTTCTGACAGCTAGTGTCAAACCCGGACTATGGAAAGATACAAGACAAACAAGATAAAATTATGTTGACCAGATCCAGGGCACGAGAAGCACAAATTACACCTCCGGACTCGTCGCCCAGCTCCGCCTCCCATCCCTGTGCAGCGGCATCTCCGACAACGGGTATTGCAGAGGCGTCGAGCTCTAGTTCAAGCGACGAGTTCTTCTCTCCGCCGACGTCGCCAACACCTGAACGTCGGCCGAGGAGAGGCCGGCCACCGAATGGCTTAGGACCCCGACGCCCACCGGCTTCGAATAGGGCCCCCGCTACCGGTGGTGATGTGCACCGCATGCGATGGACTAACTCCATAAATGAAAATGTCATGCGGGCATATTTTGTGGCTACAGAGGGAGGAATTAACCTCACTGCGTACCGTGTTCGTATGTTGCCTCTGTTTCAGGAACTTGAACCATCTATCAACGTTTCGGCACAACGCCTGTCGGATCAGGTGCGGGCCGGGCCATACAACGCTGTCGCTTGTTGGATGACGCCGTACTTGAGAGACTTCGCTCAGACGTGCAGTGTAGCCTCGTCACCCCTTCTTCGTCACGACCTGTGGGTCATGCTAATACTAGTGAAACACCACAGGCTGCTCCTGATGATGAAGTAACGGATGACGGGACTATAACCGTAAGTACTCAGTACAATGATAAATTAAGGAGCGCTTTGGAGCTTGCGATTCACGAGTTTCGATCCACTTGTAGCATTAACAGACCGCGGCTACCGCGTTTGCCTACGCATAGAAAAAACATAGCGCTAGTGTGTGCCCTAGACACGATGTTACCAAAATATTTCGAGTCCAGTGTCGACCTTACTGATACACACTCAATTCTGTATTGTGCGGCTGTCACGGTATGTCGAGTAGCTGGCGTGAAATTCTCAGGAACTGAGACAGCTACTCGAGCTAAATCCACCGTGCCTGGCTGGCAATGCAGAATTGAGCGTCGTATCGCCGAGACTAGGGCACTCATTGGCAAGCTGTGCTGCTTCAGGTCTGGCAATACACGCCCGAGAGTAATGCGCTTCGTGACTCGAGCATTTTCAGGGACTAATGTTAGTCCTCGTGAATATTTGCTACGAGTCACAGAGCGCATTGACTTCCTGAAGCAGAAAGTTTATGCGTGGGCAAACCGTATACGACGTTACAAGAAGAGAGTGGATAGATACACCTTGAATCGTTCGTTCCAAAAAGATGAGAGGTGGGTTTATAGAAGATGGGAGCAACCTAATTCAGATGTGGCTAATATGTGCCGACCCAATGCTAAAGACACTAGTTCATTCTGGCGTAGCATTTGGTCGGTGCCAGTTAGTCATACAGAGGGTGAATGGATACGGGATGTCAGGTAGTCATGTGAGTCAATACAAGCAATGGAGCCAATAGTTATTAGTGAAAATGATGTCGCCAGTGCAGTCCGTTCGTTATCAAACTGGAAATCAGCGGGACCGGACGGACTGCACAATTTCTGGCTAAAATGGCTCCACAGCTCACATGCCTGTTTGGCATCACAGTTCCAGTCATCACTCGAATCAGGATCGCTCCCAGCTTTTATGACTACAGGCATAACCCACCTACTCTACAAATCAGGTAGTACCACGGACCCCAAAAATTATAGACCAATAACCTGTTTACCGACAATATATAAACTTCTTACATCCATTCTGACAGCTAAATTGTCAGCTCACATAGAGAATAACTCTATAATGTCTATCTCTCAGAATGGATGTAGAAGTGGGGCACGTGGTACGAAGGAGCTCCTTATTTTTGACATGGCCATTAGCCAACAGGTCCGCCGTAACCGAAAGAATCTGACGACATGCTGGATTGACTACAAGAAAGCCTACGATTCCGTGCCACATACATGGCTGTTGAGGGTGCTGGAGTTGTATAAAATTGATACAACTCTATGCACCTTCTTAAAGGAATGTATGGGGCAATGGAGGACGGTTCTTCTTTCTCCAGGGTAGGGTCAGGTCCTTGGGGATGGTGTACCGATAAAGATCGAGAGGGGTATATTCCAGGGTGATAGCCTGAGTCCGTTATGGTTTCGCCTAGCACTGAATCCTCTCAGTACAATACTAGAGAATTCAGGACTAGGCTATCAGTTGCGGAGAGGAGGTCAAGTTATATCCCATCTTCTTTACATGGATGACTTGAAATTATTTGCCCCCACCGACTCCCAGCTGGTAGAATTACTTAAGGTAACTGAAACCTTTAGTAATTCTATCAGAATGGAGTTTGGTGTAGACAAATGTGCAGTCATGCATGTTAAGAAGGGTGGGGTTGTGGAATCTGAAAGAATTGAACTTTCAGATTCTACACAACTGAAATCTCTCTCGGCAACTGAAACCTATAAATATCTTGGTATGTCACAAGCGCTAGGTATTACTGAGGCTGCCATGAAACAGACGTTGCGGGATCGTTTCTTTGGGCGCCTGAAAAAAGTACTTCAGAGTCTTTTATCGGGCGGTAACAAGGTGCAAGCCTACAACGGCTGGGTCAGGCCAGTCTTAGTATACTCCTTTGGCATACTAAGATGGACTCAGACCGAATTAGATGCCCTGGATAGGAAAGTCCGTACGTTGCTAACTGCAAATCGTATGCACCACCCACGCTCTTCAGTAATGAGGTTGTATATCCCACGGAAGTGTGGGGGTCGTGGTTTTTTAAACGCCAAGACTCTCCACAACCGTGGGATATGCAACCTTAGGGAATATTTCCTAAACGGTCACGTGGGTGTGCACCGAGATGTAGTGGCAATAGACAACGGACTGACCCCTCTAGCTCTGGCTAAAGAGAACTGGCACAAACCGGTAATACTTAGCATCGCTGATCGCAAGGAAATATGGAAGAGCAAAGAGCTGCATGGACGTTTTTATCGGGCCTTAAATGGGCCCGACGTAGATAAATCGATCTCTTTGGAGAAACCGAAGGTTTTGTCTGTGCAATTACAGATGAAGTTGTCATGACGAATAATTATCGGAGGTATATCCTTAAGGACGGCACGATTGACATATGTCGGGCGTGTCACCGTCCCGGAGAATCCCTAAGACATATTATCTCTGGTTGTTCTCGTCTTGCTAACGGAGAGTATTTACATAGACACAACCAAGTGGCCAGAATCGTTCATCAACAACTTGCTCTGAAATACGATCTTGTAGATTCGGAGGTACCGTATTACAGGTATGTGCCCGACCCAGTTCTTGATAATGGTCGTGTCACGTTGTACTGGGATCGATCAATCGTCACTGACAGGACTATTGTAGCCAATAAGCCTGATATAGTGGTGATTGATCGATCAGAGCGTCTCGCAATAATTGTTGACATCACCATCCCCCATGATGACAATCTCGTGAAAGCCGAAAAAGACAAACAAATAAAATATTTGGACTTGGCTCACGAGATTGTCGACATGTGGGATGTGGATTCAGCAATTATTGTTCCGATAGTCGTATCAGTTCACGGACTGATTGCCAAGAGCCTCGATCAACATCTCCAGAGGCTCGCGTTAGGCAGTTGGGTCAAGGGCTTGATGCAGAAGGCAGTGCTCCTCGACACGGCACGTATTGTGAGGAGGTTCCTCTCCCTGGAGCCCTAACCACCGGTAGCTTGGTCCCTGTACCCGATGCCGGTGGGCCACTATTTTTTATATTTTTAAATATATTTGTTTTTTTTTATATAGAATGTATTTAAAAATATAATTTATATGTATTTTAAGAGTAATAAAGAGAATAATAATAATAATTTATTTGCACAAATAAGAGTTAACAATGATTAACACAATTATCTATTACAGCTCAAAGAAGAAAAACATATCATAATGTGGTACGTTGGCACCTGTACTAATATATTTAAACATTGTATCACCGGTGCCAGCGCCTTCCGTGATAGAGGATCAATTTCAAATTATTATGATTTAAACATGTAGGTATAAATTGGAAATGTAGTAGCAGTATTTAAAATATATATAAGAATAATTTTAATTTATAATTAAGGTTATTAATTTATCAATATATTGATTTTAATGCAGTAAAGAGTATGGGCTGAAGTAAAAAATGATTAAAGATTAAAGAGTGAGTGAGTGTGGTATGTGCGTGTGTGTGAGGCCGGCAGAAAACCTGCGGCAAAATTGATACGTGTATAGCACAATGGGGACTTTAAACTAATATCACGAACAGATTTTCAGTTTCATGATAGTCCAAAGTCAGGAGCCACCGTTTTAGTGATACTTTACATTCTTTAAGTGGCAATGGATAAATGTAAACGATTTTGTTGATACGGTTATAAAGGCGACAACTATTTATTGCAAAACTTCTACCCGCTAGAGCTGTTCTATGTGGTTCGATTACACAGATACGGTCCTTTCTACGCTTGTTATTCGGAATATACGGAAGCAATGCATGCATACGTAATATAGTTTAGAACACAAAAAGCTGTCTCACAGCCATTACAGAGCACTCTTTGTATAGCTGTGTTGTAGAAAATCTTCGAGGTTTACCTGTTAGTACTTTTAAAACAGCTCTCTGTGCTCTTTCCAACCTTAGCATATTGGTGGCGCATGCTCCCCCCCACACTGAAACGCAGTAAGATATTATTGATTGACATAATGTGTAATATACCAATTTTAGGGTGCCGCCGTCAGCGGAAGATCTCAACTTTTTGACTATATAAATAAGTTTTCTAACGCGTGACGTCATGGATTCAATTTGTTTATTCCAACGAAAGTAGGCATCTATATGTACACCCGGATATTTTATGGAAGACATCTGTTTAAGGGAAGGACAACTACAGTCCCAACCTACTGGGTTACAGAAGTGAGCTTTCACTGTACTCCCATCCTGGGGTAGTAAAGCGGCAGATGGAAAAAACGTCACGAATCCAGTTTTTTCGATATTCAGTGTGAGCAGATTGGCAGTCAGCCAAGACATAACTGAAGAAAGTGCTCTCTCGGCGTTGTTATAGGCAATATTCCAGTTCTCTCCATGTACAATCAATGCCGTATCATCTGCATAAGTAACAATTTTGCAGTTTGGAATCTTAAGTCGACACAGCTCATTGATGTATATTATGAAGAGAGTTGGACCCAATATGCTGCCTTGCGGAACGCCGAAAGAGATGGTTTCTTCATCGCTGACATAGTTACCAATCCTCACGCACTGAGACCGACCACTAAGATAGCTTCGAAATACATCAAGAACAATTCCTCTACCTATGCCTATTGCCTCCATCCTGTCCAGAAGAATAGGAACAGAAACCGTGTCAAACACCTTTGAGAGATCTAAGAATATGGCGAGCGCCTTAAGTTTTTTATCAAAACTTTTTATCACAGTCTCTGTAAGGTCCATAACGGCGTCCTCCGTAGACTTTCCCTTAACAAAACCATATTGATTATGGGCAATTATATTAAATTGATTAAGGTAGTCAATCAGCTTTGTGTTAATATATTTTTCAAAATTTTTTGATATTGTTGTCAGGATTGAGATAGGGCGATAATTAACAACATGGCTACTGTCCCCACTCTTAAAAGGGGAACACAAAGAAAGGGTCTTGGATTCTTGACCACGGTATTGTATTTGCTGATACAACAGGTTTCCAAGATGATGCCTATCACCGCAAATTACCGTATATTAAAAAATTACTAATGAGCATTTAATACTATACAGATAAAATAAAAACCAGCCAAGGGCGAGTCCGACTCGCACTTGACTGGTTTTTATTTTTTTGTTTTTGAAGGGTTTATGAAGGGTTTCGTAGCAGCAAGTAACATAATATAAAAGTTCTTGTAGTTCGTTCAAGCCACGCCCCGCGCGAATTCTAATTATTATTTACTTAGGCACCTATTACAGATTTATAATTAGAAAATCATAGTTCACGGTTTATGCATTAGGTTTATGTTTATGAAATTAAATGTTTTTTTAATTTTTATATTTGAGTTGATTGAATGAAAGGTAAATTGCGGTTTACGATTTATGACATAAAAAATGAGATGAATGAAAAAATTTATGCTAATGTACATCATATATTTTTTTAGTTTTATCATTCTCTTATTCTAGGTAATGGGATAAGGCTAAGGACAACAACAACAGCAGACGTTACAGGGGGGGGGGGGCTATTTACCACTTTGGAAGTGTCTCTCGCGCAAACTCTTCAGTTTAGAAAAAACTGATATTAGAAACCTCAATATCATTTTTGAAGACCTATCCATAGATACCGAACACGTATGGGTTTGAAAATAAAGAAAAAAAGTGGGTTTCAGTTCTAAGCATGGGGAGCCCCCAAAATTTATTGTTTTTTTTCTATTTTTGTATGAAAATCTTAATGCGGTTCACAGGATACATCTACTGAACAAGTTTTAACAGCATAGTTCTTATAGTTTCGGAAAAAGTGGCTGTGACATATGGACGGACAGACAGACAGACATCTATAAGAGTTCCGATTTTTGCCATTTAGCTACGGAACCCTAAAAAGGTGAGCTAACAAACTTTATACAACACTAGCTGATGCTTGTGGCTCCGCCTGCGCGGAGATCCGTTATTTAACCAATTGCAATCAAACATATGGCAGATTTTAAGTCTGACCAAGAACTTTCTATTAGAAAAAACCGCATCAAAATCTGTTCAGTGGTTTTTGCGTCCATCGCGAACTAACAGACAAAAATGCCAAATTTTTTTTTTTGTCCCGAGTTGTTCCTTTAACATAACCCACCCATGTATTTTTTTTAATATCTCCTATGTACAGACACAGCTAATTTACAATCTTATAATAATATAGATATAAACGAATTTAAATAATCTGCGTTTTAAATAATCTAAGTAGTGGTAGAGTCAAGCAACAGTCATTTTGGCCGTTGCATGAATGGGCCGACTCGACCGGGGAAGCACCACCCTCTCACAGAATATCGACGTCAAGTAACGTATTTGAACTGTTGCGTTCCGTTTGGTGAGTGAGAGTGCCGGAGCCCAAACTCCTTTCCCATCCCCTCCCAAACTCCTCTCCCATCCCCTTCCAAACTCCTTTCCCATCCCCTTTCCTTTACAGGGTCGGCAGCGCGAGTGTGACGCCACTGGTGTTGCACACGTCCATAGGCCGCAGTAACCGCTTCCCATCAGGTGGGCCGTGTGCTTGTCTGCCATCTTAGTGGTATAAAAAAAAAAATCTAAGCAGGAAGGCAACAAACAATCGAGATATTAAAAAAAATGTAGGAGCCCAAGTTTTGACATTCTATGTTACTTTATGCCCATATAAATTATCTGCTGTGGCTCGAAAGTCAATTAAATTATCGTAAAGAAATGCATAAAATCCCAATCACGTTTCTTATAAAGTGCTTTTTTTTTAAAAGTCTACACCTCTACAACGTGCACTTTCACTCTGGCATACTAGCATTAAATTAATGGGAACAGGCAAGTAAATGTCATTTCTATTTTGGCTTTTTGACTTTTTATTTTGACGTGACAACGTCTTATAAATCGATGGAGCCGGCTGCACGCATGAAAAAACATTACGTATGCGGCGTTACCACATGACGTCTGCGGCGTTACCGACGTATGCGGCGTTACCACATGACGTATGCGGCGTTACCTCGCGTTCTTATGACGTTGTCACGTTCAACTATCGTCAGTAAACCAACTTTACAGACAACCGATTTTTTTTATCAGTTGAACTATGCTTGACTAAGAGAAAAGTGTTAAGAGCAGTGACTTTCATTTTCTAGAATGCCATTATATTATTTTTATGCCGACTTTAATTTATTGCCAAAATGAGTCCTATTATTTTGAACTGCTATGGCGACTACTTTTGTTTTTTAGTGTGCAACATACTCTTGTAATTTCACAGAATCTCGGCTGTATTAAAAAAATCTCCAGAAGAAATTATATTTAGCGTCGATTTGCGTTATTTTATTTTGAGTTTATGCGATATACTTATACGAAACTTCGAAAATCGTTATCCGATATATTTTTACGTTTCACTATTTCGTTTCAATATACATTTTTTTTGTATTGGCATCTATTCGATTTTAAGAATAAATGAAAGATTACTTAATGGGTATTAAGTATTCAATTACCTTAAATTTTATTTTATTAGTTACACAGTAACTAACAAATTAAAAATTGTCGAACCGATCGATCAATTGAACAATCGATGTTTCCTTATGAGAGGTTTTTCACACTGTAATAAGTAAACATCGATTCTATAATTGTTACAGCAAATAAAAACTGATACCCACTGTATTATATTTTTTGTACACCTGACTTTATTATTTGTGTTCGAATCACGAAACTTGTGCGATAAATGGTAAGGTGTATATACACTTGCCTTGCCCTTTAGGAGCCTGTCCTGATTTGCTCAGGACAGACTTCTTTATTCAAAAACATGTTACGATACTTTGTGTTACCTATTACCAAAGATAACACAAAGTTACGTAGACGGCTCAAGACAAGAGCTCTCTCAATGTCACAACTCTCATCCTCATTACGTCGTATTTTTTGAGAACTAATACCCTTACTCAGTTCACAATGTATTATAACGAACATTAGCTGGTGACATTTTCAAAGTACCTATCGCAACCATTCATAGTTATTGCACTTTAGCACTTTAAACATATGCTTTAGTAGGAATAGATACGAATGTCTGTACTTATCTCTACTTCCAAGTTCACTAATATAATAGTTTCAAGAGTACTAATCCGAATAATGTAAAGGGCTTGCGAAAGATAACTCTCACCATAATAGATGAATTGATAAATACATTTTAAACAACTAAATATGATATTAAGCTCTATTCCGTGTCCAGATCAATTAATGTAGCGTGTAATAAAAGTCACAGCGTTGTACAGTCAATGCGCGTTGCGCGTGCGTTGCTTGGAATGCGACCACAACTATACATTGTATGCGATTGCACTCCTGCGCACCTGCGTGCCCGTGGGAATCAGATGTTTTAGGATTAAGATTTCTGTTTAATTGAGCTAGTGAAAAAGGGTTGGTTTGAAACATAATTTTACTTTGAATGAAAATAAAATTGCCAATTGTTTTTTTTTTGTCCATTAATGCTCTGAACATCAAAGTGAATATTCACAACCCAGTGATGATATTTCATATTCTCAATATTTTAGTTATTGCAATGTCACTGACTTTAAGGGACTTTGACTTGAAGGGGTGTATGGGGGATCTACCAAGATCTTGGAGGATCAGGCCAACTCACCTGTTAGCTCAAACACTTGAAACTCACCTGTTAGCTCAAACACTTGAAACTCACCTGTTAGCTCGAACACCTGACTGGCGCAGGCTCTTTCGGTTTTTGGGGGGTCAGACGGTAGTCATGCTCGCAAAAGCCAAGATAAGCCAAGTCAAGAGAAAGAGTAGGTGAGAAGACCCTGGGCTTGAAATACTAGTTTTGGATGCAACCGGAACTACGCTGTAATAACCATGACTGGCACTAATGATTTATTAATGACGTCAACACTTAGATCTACAGTAATAAAAAAGTACAAGTGGCATATACGTATGTATGTGAATACTTCACATTTTATACAGCGATATTATTTCATGAGTGAAAGCACTTCAAAAGCATTACAAGTTCTTTTTACAAGAAAACCTGTGATTTCAGTGTAATGACTCGATGGGCATTAAATTGAGCACCTACAGCCATACTTGGTCAAGATCAGTGTAGTATTAACTGGATGTTCCTTTTTTATATTCAATGACATCTATAAATACTTAAAATAACTTTATTGTAAATTAACTTCATTGTAACATAACATAACTTCACGCCTGTATCCCCGAAGGGGTAGGCAGAGGTGTATTACACACCCACAATTCGCCGGTTATGTTTAGGTCCCAATGTAATAGGGGGCGAGCCTATTGCCATCTACCGGGCATAATATTAATCGAGCGATAATTACCATTTATTAATGCACATATAACTACGAAAAGTCAGAGGTGTGTGCCCGGGCGACTGGGGATCGAATTCGAGACCTCGTCTCAGCAGTCCGTCACTTTATTGTAACCAAAACTAATATTTTTTGAGTGTGTTCTTTCAGTTTATTTAGTGCGATTTAATGTGAAATAAATAATGTAATATATAAAAATCTCGTCTTACTGATTTTGTGGTCGCACCTTCGGATATATATTTATATATCTGGGGGCGAATTCTCGTAATAAAAATATGTTCAAAATTCAGTCTCAGTCTAGTCTCGATCACATGTCCGACTGACCCTGGGCCATTCGCAGTGTCCCCTCTGATAACAGCAGAGGGGTACCTGGAGCGACCAGCCCCCCCCCCCCCCGCGGGTCTAGCAGGTCCGCCATGCCCCGACCCCCTCGTGCAATGGGGTCAGCTGGTCCGGTTGGTCAGACTTTTGGCCGTTGACTTTGACGCCAGCTACTCCAGAGAAGCAATCAATGATGCGTCATCGCCCACGTTGCCCAGGGTGCACCAAACTTGGAGGTGATCCAACCAGTCACAGACGTACTTTTTTTTTTTTTTTTTTTTTTTCGTGCGGAAATCCCCTCGGATACCCCCCCGCCGGCCAGCGGGGGCGGTTATGTCGGGCTTGAACCGACTAAAACCCGCACGCCGTCTCGGGTCTGCAGACGTCGGAGTGTAAGGTTGCCCATAGAGCATATCCCTCGCACCCCGACTGACCCTGGGCCATCTCCGGTTTCGAGATGGCCCCCTCGGGTTTGGGAACCACGGTGTCCCCGTCTTGCCCCGGTTTGGGGTAGGGGCGCTAGTCGCCCCACCGTCCCGGCCTGCTTCTGCTGGGGTGACAGGCGGCCTCACCTGCCACCCCCAGGCCTGCGCTCATGGAGGACGGAGGTCGTTAAGCGACCTCCGGCGCCTGAGTCGCCTGCGACGCGAGGCAAGCATGTTGCGGGCTCGGCGGGCCGGGAGGGTTCTGAACCTCTCCCGGGCGCGATCCGCCATCTCCTTCGCGAGCATCACATGTTCGCAGAAGGAGGTGGCAGCGGCCCACGCGCTCGCGCTCCGCACCATTGCCGCAATCATGCTGCCGAGCGAGAGGACTCCTACCCCGATGGCTGCCACGAGGTCACGCCTCGGCACCTCCCACGCCGGGCAGTCCGCCAGCGTGTGCAGCCCTGAGTCCTCGCTCGCGTCACAGTGATGACACTCAGGCGTTGGCTCCTTCCTGATCCGATGCAGGTGGTCCCCGAAGCACCCCTTCCCGGAGATCACCTGCGTCAGTCGGTACGAGAGGCTTCCGTGTCGCCTCTCCAGCCAATCCTCCATGATGGGCCTTACCGCCGCTATTGCGGCGTGCCCTAGTCACAGACTACCTATAATGTAATTATATCAAAATGTGACTAAAAGTTGAAAAAGTGCAAATTAAACTTTGTCATTGATATTGCAATGCGAACGAACTAAATTTGTATACTCTGCTCTGTTAACTACACTACACTCTACTAACTACTACTTCGCTCTGTTAACGTCAAAATTGACATTTATATGCATTGAGCTATTAAATACATATTTCGTGGTCAATTTTTTCTGAGAGTTTGTAAGGTTTCAGCCGTCGTAGTTACAAGGAATATTATTATATTAAGTATATAATTAGAAATATTATCTCACTATCATACAACGTTAAAACAAAATTACTTCACAACATACTTGAGACTGTCTTTGTAACTCGAAACAACCCTATTATTATTATACTCATCGAAGTGTCACGTGATCCATTGATAACGAATAGAAACGGATTCGCTTCGTTCCGATTCCGCTAATGGAATCATTATATGAACGTGACAAAGTGACACTCTAATAGAATGTCACCAGAGGCCCAGATCAGCGAAACCTATTCAGTGCATGTGAACTTATCAATGAGTATAATTCACGCTGATTTGTTTTCTGATGTGATTGCAAACGATATAAGTACACTAAAAGGTTTATCGTCTTACCATTTCAATTGTGTTTTAATAGATGCATGAAGTGAAATGAACATAAATAACTATGTGGTTATTGTTATAAACTAAATTGATATCATTAATGTTGGCAATGTTTCTACATTAGCATTCTTTTGCGTGTTTACTCGTGTAGTTTACAAAAATCTTTGCGTCAACCTTACACCCCGGCGTCTGCAGACCCGAGACGGCGTGCGGTTTTAGTCGGTTCAAGCCCGACATAACCGCCCCCGCTGGCACGCGGGGGGTATCCGAAGGGATTTCCGCACGATAAAAAAAAAAAAAAAAAAAAGGTAGCTACATCAATACCTGTAACTTTTTGCCAAGGCAAATTTTAGATTTACAAGTTTTAGCATTTAATATTCTTATTTTTTATTCTAATCAAAGCTCGCACTTTGGAGCCCGGGGTCCGCTCTTCGGCTTTTCCTTTTTCTGGTTTGTTTTGGATTTTATGGGAGTAACTGCTAACTTACTTCCCAATGCCGAGAGAAAATCCTGCACTAGTGCCTCATCCGTCAATCAGCAGCACCGGCTTAGGTTGCAGTTGACGTTGCCTTAGGCCTCGAAGATATTTGTACATACAATACACATCTTTGTGTTTTACCGTTTGGTAATAAGGAGATTTGAAAGAGAAGAAGTATTGAACTTTTGCAACGGGCAGCGAGAGTAATCAACCCAGTGATACCAATGCTTTCTATATTCATTTACCGCTGCACGGTGGTATTGGCGTAGGTCACGGATAAAAGAGGTACGTAATCCTAAAAATGATAAAACAACAAAATGTATGGACCAATAACAGGATAAAATTTTAGAGAGCAGTAATTTAAACGGAAAAAAGGGTATTAAGGGGCCCGTGAATCAAAGGAGTTAATAAAATTCAGGGATGCAAACTTGAGATAATTGTATTGGTAAATTTTCTTTTAGTGCTTTTTGCAATTACCTCACTATTGATAAAAGAAAACTATCACTTGCGACCCCTTCTCGCTTCGCATCGCTGATACCTCTATAAATTAATATAATATAGACATGTTATAACACAAGCTAGTTAAACTATGCTTACTTTGGGTCTAGAAAGCGCTGTGTAGAATGTTGTAGAATATTTATTTATTCATTTATTTATTTATTTATGTAGCCTATTGTCATCTGGAAGTATTTTACAAATAACTAAAGGGTCAACACCCTCCTTAACCCTTTGCGGTTCCGTGCGTTACAAAGTTCGCAATCATTTTCTATAATATTAGTACAATAAATGTGTAGATATAAAGTGACTGCAGCAGCATTATGCCATTAGATTCGAAATCTTAGTATCGTTTTACACCGAAGTGAACCTACTCGGCCTTCTTCTAATAGATCCAGCCGTTAAGATTGTCACTTAGATTCCTATTACAATAAAACATGAAAATACAGATACGATACGATAATACAACAAAGAAATATTATAACCACGTGTATCAACGTAACATACAAAACCCTAAACTGTACAATAAGTATTTTCTTTAATTTTTCCTTGGAGAGTATTTAAGCCCTGTATCATTAAGCGTGGTCACAACCCACGCGTCTTTCGGCAGCTCTCCTGATTTCAGCAATTTCGCAGCAGCTGCGATGTTAGCGCCACTTGTGTAACCTACGTACAGACCCTCCTTCTCACCAGCTAACTCCTTATACCTCACTGCTTCTTCGTCGGTCACACTCAAGCTCCCATCCATGTACTCGTATTTGAACAGATTTGGAACAGTTCCATATCCAGAACCCTGTAGCAAGTGATGTGGTTTCGTGATGGGGTTACCTTTGATTGCTTCAGCACCGGCCGGTTCTACAACGTAAGCCTTTATATCTGGATTTTGTTCTTTCAAATATTTTGCAGTGCCCATAAATGTACCAGATGTGCCCACTGTTGCAACAAAGGCGTCAACGTGATGTCCAGTCTGTGCCCAAATTTCAGGTCCAGTAGATTCATAATGCGCTAGCGGATTATTCGGATTATTAAATTGATTGACGAAGAAAGCATTTTGTGTTTTAACTAATTCCAAACCAAGTTCTTCAACTGCATGTAAATCGTCTGATGTTACACTGCCAGGTAATCCATTTACTTGAGGCACTCTGATGCATGTAGCTCCAAGAGCTTCCATATGTATGGCTCGCTGTGGACTATTGCCTACCGACATAGCTATTGTTAGTGGATGTCCCAACACAGCGCAAACTACGGCCAGGCCAGTCCCTTGATTGCCTGATGTTATTTCCACAACTGGAGCTCCAGGTTTTAGCTCACCAGATTGGCGAGCTTTTTCAATCATGACAAAAGATGAACGACATTTAATAGAAGCGCCAGGATTCATAAACTCACATTTTGCTAAAATTCGTCCAGGGCCCGTGTAAAGACGGTCTAATGCTACGATGGGTGTGTTACCGATCAGTTCCAGAGCTGATGATTTAATTTCATTAACCCTTGTGATTGTAGCCATATCCAATTGTTATTTTTTATATGTACACAATATTTACGACTATTATATTCACGTCTGTTTCTGGGTGAACTAAGCTGAAGTGTGATACTGACGCGAGCGAGACTTTGCTTTCTTTTAAATCACTTGCGGTGCATAAGGTAATATAGGACTATTATTATTTTTACTACCATTTGTTAGAGGTGAATATGTAAAACAAATGGTAGTAAAAATGAGCAAGCAAGTTATTTGTAATATTGCATGATTCAGGTAATATTAGACATCATTACTCATGACGAGAACGTCATGAAAGAGGAAAAAGATAAACAAATTATGCGGTAGGAGATGTACCGGTAAGGGGGTGGAGCGAGCCCGGAAGAGATTTTGAACTCTCCCGGCCCGCCGAGCCCGCAACATGCTCGCCGCGCGTCATAGGCGGCTCGGACGCCGGAGGTCATTCAACGACCTCCGTCTTCCATGAGTGCTGGCCTGGAGGTGGCAGGTGCGACCGCCTGTCGCCGCCCCCCCCCCCTTTTCGGGGCAAGATGGGGACACCGTGGTTCCCAAACCCGAAGGGGCCATCTCCGGTTTCGAGACTGAGTAAGTCGGGATGCGAGAGAAATGCATTATGGTCCACCTTACACCCCGGCGTCTGCAGACCCGAGACGGCGGCGTGCGGTTATAGTCGGTACAAGCCCGACATATTCACCCCCGCTGGCCGGTATCCAAGGGGATTTCCGCACAAAAGCATTTTTTTTAATAAATAGAGAGAATATGACCTGTGAAATAGGCATAGATAAAAAGATCAGTTATTCAGCTACATAATTCACGAATAAAATCTATGGATTTTATCCATTAGCTGGGCACAAAAGCCACTTGAAATAAAGGGAAACTGTCCAGGGTACACCAGACCTAATGGACCTTGGACCGTACCAGTTTTGTTGGACATACTAGGGTTAAATGAAGAAAGACACCAGCAGGCTGTAGAAAGTTTATTTTAAATTATAACGTTTATTGAAAACGTTTTCAATTATCTTGGCCACTGTTCAATGTGCGTAGTTTGTTACTTATATATTCTGAGATTAGATTGAGAATAAATGATTCATTATAAATATATATCACGTTAAATAAATAAGCAATAAATACAGACCAAAAAACGTACGTTATGAGCAAATCATAAATTTCTTTATTAATCTGTGATCACGCGGCGTCGGCGAATTTCAATTAACTTTACGTTAGACCTCTTATACACGACACTTTTTCTTGATCATATTGTTAGCCGTACGGTTAAGAAAACAATAAATGGTTGAGACAGCGGCAGGTGCCGCTCAGTTGAGATTTCATCTGTTAATCTCTCACGAAAGCATGAAAACGGTCGACACGGTTGCATAGACTACGATACAACCATAGATGATACAATATATAGGATAGATACAACACTGATGCTTATGAAGATCACGCCGTACGTGGACGCGGTGCGCTGAGGGGCACACACGGTGAATACGGTGGCAGCGCCGTGCGACGTAGCGTGCCTAGATACGGCGAATTAACCTTATATTTTTACGCCGAAAAAACGTGTGTGCACAAGTAGGTTTGACAAAAGATGCTTCGACTGCCATAGATAATATTATTTTGTTTTAAGTACAGCACTCTCCAACCTAACACAGGTTTCTCTATATATATCGTACACAAATGACAGTCGGTATGTTGAATGTCTTTATTCCGTACGTAAAAAAAAGGTCAGATTACAGAACTTACTCCGACAAATACACATATTAGGTCGTTACATATGGGGGTGTGTGTTGGGTAACCTCCTCGCGTGTCGTTCCGATTCCGATCCCGCTGCAGTCCGGGGGGAGCGGAACCGGAGCGGCCGGTACACCCTGGGCGGCGGTCAATGGCTTCCCCTTCATGGGGTTGGCATTGATCGTCGGCGAATACCCAACGTGGCGGGAACACATCGCTCTCCGTACTCCTCTGCTTTCAGAGGAGACAGGATGAGCGATGGTGTTTGTGGCTGAGGCCACCATAGGGTCCTGGGGGATCCAGGGGCGGGTTGGCCCACTGCTAACGCAGGGGCCGACGGGCACTTGTGCCGCCGCCGGTGAGAGAGGACTAGCCATCCTCTCGCGTTCCGTAATCGGCAGGTGATCAGCAACGACCTGACTGGTGGCTCCAGAAGGGTACGCTGTGAACTTGCTGACCGGAGGGCTTGCCTTTATTGGCCGGCCCACGACAAGGAAAAGTCTATAACACCCGACAGCAAAGTCGTAAAAACCTATGGATACCAGCCGACCTCCATAGTATATAGGCTTATCCAGGTGCAGGGGGCTCCGCCTGGATGGACCACCTTTCCCCCATACTCGTGGGATATGACATGGACACAAATCTGTATATCGAAAAGAAACCGGCAACCGAAAAAACTCTAAACGAAAATGGCATGAAAATGGACAACGGAAAAACAAATGACGGAGTCTGCGCGGAGGTCGCGCAGCACTCAGGCGTGGAGGGGACGCCAAACACCACGGCGGTGTCGGAGAAATTCGACACCGCCAACGAGCGAAGTAGGGCAAGTAGCCCGGCGGGTCTGGGCGTGCAGCGGACCCGCAAGCGCAGGAGGCGCGCAAAGGCTCGGGCGGGGGAGGACGTGTCGGATGAGGACTTTACCCTCACCGGGACGACCTCCTCCTCCAGCAGCGATGAGGCGAAACCGGCGTCCAAGGTGGCTACTGGCCGCCGAGGGGCGCGTGGTGGCGTGAGGGCCGGGCAATCCACCCGAGCCCCCTCGGCTCTTGGAAGGGCTGCGGGAAAGTCACCGCCGAGGCCTTCCACCTCGGCGGTGTCGGTATCGGAGCCATGCGGGAGGACGCGGTCACTCATGGAGAGACTCCAGAAGGTGACCGCGACCTTCCAGGGGTCCCCAAACCCTGAGCAGGAGGCGATGTTGCGCATTGTGCTCGACATCGCCTCCGAGAATGAGGGCCTGGCGGCGCAGCTGGCCGAGTCCCGTCGGGAGACGGCTCGACTAGCTGCAGCCGTCGAGGAGCTCAAGAGGGGGATGGCGAGCTCGGCTCAAACGGCACAGCGGGCGCAACCGGCGGAGCCGGCGCGCGCGACTCGCTCGTCCGCGAGTCGGTCAGCGCAGCCTGCGCTGTCGGCGCGGCCGGAGCGGCCGGTGCAACCGGTCCAGCAGCCGGCACAGTCGGTGCGGCCGGCGCAGCCGAGGGCACCGCCGGCGGAGGCCTGGCTCCCCTATATGGAGGCGCTGGAGGAGAGGATGATGTGTCGGATGGAGGCCCTAATGGACTCCATCCGCCGTCCGCCTCTGGCGCCACCAGCGGCCGTCTACGCGGCTGTAGCCAAGAGGGGCCCCACCCGCCCGGCTGCGGGTGCGGTTGTGACCCTGCCGGAGCCGGCTCCTCAGCCCCCTCCCGCTCAGGGTAAGGGGAAGGGCAAAGGCAAGGGGAAGGGCAAGGGGAAGACGTCCCCAGCCCTGGCCCCAGCCCCAGGCCCAGCCGTGGTTCCGGCCACCTCCACCCCATTGGAAGGGGGCTGGGAGGTGGCTGGAGCCAACAAGAAGAGGCGGAAGGCCGCCAAGAAGGCCGCCAAGAAGGCCAGGAAGGCCGCGGCCGCCGCGAAGACAGCGCCGGGGAAGCTCCGTGCCCCTCGTACCACGGCCGTCGTCGTCACACTGACGGCGGAGGCAGCGGGTAGGGGCATGGGGTATGCCGAGGTGTTGGCCAAAGTTAAGGCCAACGTCGACCTCAAGGCCCTCGAGATCCCGGGTGTCCGGTGCAAGAGCACACGGACGGGAGCCCGGCTTCTTGAGGTCCCTGGCGCCGCCAGTGGCCCCAAGGCCGACGCCCTAGCGGCTCGGCTGAGGGAGTCGCTGGACGCAGCCGACGTCCGGGTGTCCAGGCCCATTAAATGCGCAGAAGTGCGCATTACGGGCCTGGACGACTCCGTCACGGCAGAAGAGCTCAGGCTCGCCGTGGCGGAGGCCGGGGACTGCTCCCCGGACACAGTAAAGGCCGGAGCTATACGCTTCGGCCGCGGTGGACAGGGGGCAGCAGTTGTCGGCTGCCCTATCGCGGCGGCCCAAAAGGTCGCAGACGGGCGGAGCCTCCTGGTGGGAGGCTTCCTGAGGGCGCAGGCACGGCTCCTGCAGGCCCGACCGGCCAGGTGCTTCAGGTGCCTGTCGGTGGGCCATGTGGGGGTGCACTGCACGGCGGAAGTGACGGCGGGTGACCGTTGCTTCCGCTGTGGCCAACCCGGTCACAAGGCCGGCACGTGCGATGCCCCGCTGCACTGCTTTAGATGTGCAGCGGGAGGCAAGCCGGCCGACCACAGGGTTGGCAGCAAGGCCTGCGCCGGAGGGGAGCCGAAGCCGGGAGGCCGGCCTTCCGCCTCCAGTTCACAGCGGGATGCGGAGATGGGGGTTCCATAATGGATCCTCAACTCCGCATCCTGCAGGTGAACGTTGGCCACGGTGCCCATGCTCAGGATCTTCTGCGCCAGAGCATGGCACAGTGGGCCATAAATGTCGCCGCTGTCGCCGACCCATACACCCATCGGTTCCTCGGGCCTACCTGGGAAACCGCGCTGGATGGGTCGGCGGCACTGGTGCACAACCCTGCCGCCGGCAGCCCCCCTCTTGCCGTCGTTGCAAGGGGACCCGGCTGCGTGGCGGCGGCGGTTGGGGATATAGCGGTCGTGGCCGCTTATATCACGCCGAACCGAGACCAAGCTGCATATGAGCAGTGGCTCCGTCAGCTGGCCGTCGTCGTCAATGCCTGCCAGCCCCGTCCGGTCCTTGTGCTCGGGGACTTCAACGCCTGGTCGTATGCCTGGGGTTCCCGACACGAAAGGGGCGCGACGGGGCATAGAGGCAGGGCACTGGTGGACTGGGCCGCACGACTCGGCCTAGTCCTCCTAAATCGGGGAGCCGTGGACACGTTCGTGACCTCGAGGGGTAGCTCCATCGTGGACCTATCGTTCGCGAGCCCCTCGTTGGCGCGACGTGTTCAGGGCTGGCGCGTCGTTTTGGGGGAGGACACAAGTTCGGATCACCGATACATTCGGTTTGACGTGTCCCCCCCTGCGAGCGACGCGCCGGCTGCACCGGCTCCACCCGAGCCACGTTGGGCGCTTAAGCGACTTGATCGGGAGCTCCTCCTGGAAGCCGCCATCGTACAGGCCTGGGCCCCTGCGCCGGACAGGCCTGTCTGCATAGACGATGAGGCGGAGTGGTTCCGGGAGGCCATGACCCGTGTCTGTGACGCGGCGATGCCTAGGGCTCCGCCCTATAATCCGAGGGGTCGGGTCTACTGGTGGTCGTCGGAGATCGCGCAGCTCAGACGGGGCTGCGTGATCACGCACCGCCGGTGGGCCCGATTCCGTAGGAGGCGTCGCCGCCCCGCAGATGCGGAGGCCCGAGAGGCGGAGTTGTACGAGGGATACAGGGAGGCCAGACGAGCCCTCCGAGCGGAGATAAGGCGTTCCAAACGGGACGCCTTCCGTGAGCTGCTGGAGACGCTGGAGCGGGACTCTTGGGGGCGGCCCTACCGGATGGTGAGGGGCAAGCTGCGCCCCAAGGCCCCGCCGTTAACCCGGTGTCTCCAGCCGGATCTGCTCGGAGGAGTTGTTGGCTCCCTGTTCCCAGCGCGGGCGGTGGAACATGTTCCACCGCGGATGACTCCGCCTCGGTTGCGCATGGCGCCCGACGTGGAAGACGACGACGTGCCCGAGGTCACTTGGGTAGAACTAGAGCTGGCGGTGAGAAGGCTAAGAGCCAAACACACCGCCCCGGGACCCGACGGCATTCCAGGCCGAGCGTGGGTCCTAGCTCTAGTCGACGACGCTCTCGAGCCCCGACTGAGAGGGCTTCTCAGCGCATGTTTGGAGCGGGGCCAGTTTCCGAAATTGTGGAAGACGGGGAAACTGGTCCTCATCCGAAAGGAGGGGCGCCCGGCGGACTCGCCGTCCGCCTACCGGCCCATAGTGTTGCTCGACGAGGTGTGCAAGCTCTTTGAAAGAGTAATTGCGAAGCGCCTCGTCGAGCACCTCTCAAGAGTGGGGCCGGACCTGGCGGATGGCCAATATGGCTTCCGCCAGAGGCGCTCCACCGTGGATGCCATCATGCGCGTGAAGGCTCTGGCGGAGGATGCAGTAGCCCGGGGTGAGGTGATGTTGGCGGTGTCCCTGGACATCGCCAACGCGTTCAACACCTTGCCCTGGAGTTGCATTAGGGAGGCGCTCGTGTATCACGAAGTGCCTCTCTACCTCCGCCGCATAGTCGGGGCGTATTTGACGGAGAGAGCCGTCATCTACCCAACCGTGACCGGTCTCGGTCGGCGTGAAATGTCGTGCGGTGTTCCACAGGGATCGGTCCTGGGGCCGCTCCTGTGGAACATCGGATACGACTGGGTGCTTCGCGGTGAGCTCGTAGGCGGTGCCGCCGTCACGTGCTACGCGGACGACACGCTCGTGACGGCGTGCGGGGCGACGTACCGCGAAGCGACCCGAAAGGCCACGACCGCGGTTGCCCAAGTCGTTAGGCGGATCCGGCGGCTGGGTCTCGAGGTGGCCCTGCATAAAACCGAGGCCCTGTTCTTCCATGGGCCTCGGAGCAAGCCACCCGAGGGATCCAGTCTCATCGTGGGAGGAAATCGCATCGGCATAAAGCCCCAAATGAAATATTTGGGGCTCGTGCTCGACGGCCGATGGGACTTCGGAGAGCACATCCGAAGTCTGGCCCCCAAATTGAAGGGCACAGCTCTTGCTCTGGCTCGGCTGTTGCCCAACATGAGGGGGCCCGATGACTCCTGCAGGAGACTTTACGCGGGGATCGTGCGGTCCATGGCCCTGTATGGGTGCCCAATATGGGCGGAGGCCCTGAGGACCAGAACTGTGCGGATGCTGCGCGCTCCGCAGCGGGTTCTGGCCATCAGGGTCATCCGAGGGTACCGCACGATCTCCTTCGAGGCGGCGAGTCTCCTTGCCGGAACTCCGCCATGGGACCTGGAAGCGAGAGCCCTTTCGCAACTGTACCAGTGGCGAAAGGAGGCGCGGGAGCAGGGATGGAACCCCGAGCCTCGAGAAATCGAGGCCGTGCAGTCCCAGCTCCGCCAGGCCATCGTGGTGGAGTGGAAGGAACGACTTGGGCAACCAAGCGCAGGGCACGCCGCAATAGCGGCGGTAAGGCCCATCATGGAGGATTGGCTGGAGAGGCGACACGGAAGCCTCTCCTACCGACTGACGCAGGTGATCTCAGGGAAGGGGTGCTTCGGGGACCACCTGCATCGGATCAGGAAGGAGCCAACGCCTGAGTGTCATCACTGTGACGCGAGCGAGGACTCAGGGCTGCACACGCTGGCGGACTGCCCGGCGTGGGAGGCGCCGAGGCGTGACCTCGTGGCAGCCATCGGGGCGGGAGTCCTCTCGCTCGGCAGCATGATTGCGGCAATGGTGCGGAGCGCGAGCGCGTGGGCCGCCGCCGCCTCCTTCTGCGAGCATGTAATGCTCGCGAAGGAGGTGGCGGAGCACGCCCGGGAGAGACTTAGAACTCTCCCGGTCCGCCGAGCCCGCAACTTGCTCGCCGCGCGTCGCAGGCAACTCAGGCGCCGGAGGTCGCTTAACGACCTCCGTCCTCCATGAGCGCAGGCCTGGGGGTGGCGGGTGAGGCCACCTGTCACCCCAGCAGAAGCAGGCCGGGACGGTGGGGCGACAAGCGCCCCTCCCCCAAACCGGGGCAAGACGGGGACACCGTGGTTCCCAAACCCGAGGGGGCCATCTCGAAACCGGAGATGGCCCAGGGTCAGTTGGGGTGCGAGGGATATGCTCTATGGGCAACCTTACACCCCGGCGTCTGTAGACCCGAGACGGCGTGCGGTTTTAGTCGGTTCAAGCCCGACATAACCGCCCCCGCTGGCACGCGGGGGGGTATCCGAAGGGATTTCCGCACGAAAAAAAAAAAAAAAAAAAGGTCGTTACATATGAAATTGCCGTTTTTCTGTAAGAAATTGGAGGAAATCCAATTTTCAGTACTAACATTTTTGCATTTTTTTTAGGTATGACAAATCCAAATTTTATGATTTTTTTGTGTATGAATGAGACAACATTAAGGTAACAAACAGCAACTTTTATTACATTTTTGAAAAGTGACAGCTGTTAAGTAATACGAAATTTATCATCAAAATGGATATCATTTAGGAAGTACTGTTTTTGAAGATCGAATTAATTTATCAAGCGGCCAATAATAACAAAATTTAATACAGAGTTGTAGAATCTTGAAATCAACTTTCAAACAAAATATAAATAATGGAAATAGCTATTAAATTACAGGAATAACGAAATCATGAATTTGTAAGAAAATTTCGGCAATTTCATAGGTCAATACCTACCTATTATTTATGTCTAAACAATCTAATTGAACGAGATCTAACAAACGGAGGCCATTGATTAGATAATAGCTACCACATAACATAAGGCCCAGAAATGAATATAATTTAGGTATTTCTATGTGTGTAATATTAAATTGTCTTAAAAAAAAAAAAAAATTTAACAACTTCATAGTCATGAAATCTGTATCTATTTATATCATAAACTAGCGACCCGGGATCCGGCTTCGCCGGAAAATAAATACGTAAAAAATCCTATAACCCGATTGCACCGCCACCAACCAGGTCCAATTGTGAATGTAAACAATAAAATTAGTTTCCAACTTCAAATACAACAAAATTAAAGCAGTTTCAGACGACAAACGAATACGTTTATTCCTGATCAGAAGTAATTAGAGTTTGTAACTTCTTATCTCGAAAATGAAATACTCTCCACCTAACCTTCCATCGCCTGTTTTACCCCTTAGTAGTAAAATTTTGTAAAACACTGATACATGTGTACATTTTACAAGCAGCTGTATGAAATTTTCTGCTTCTTATTACAACAATGACGGACTTTCCATATAATCGTTCACCACCTATTTTACCGCTTATAAGTAAACTATTGAAGAACGCTGACACACGTCACATTAGTTTCTTACCAGAAGTAGGTATGTGAATTTTCATGCTTCTATCTTCAAAAGTGACGTAGTTCCCATATAAACTTTTAACCCCTATATCAGCATCTTAGGGCTAACATTCCGAAAAACGCTGATACACGTATTCATGATGTCTCGTATCGTACATGATGATGACATGATTATTGCTAACCTGAAGCAGGCGTATGAAATTTCGTGCCTTTACCTTTGAAAATGACGGAGTTCCATACAAACGTTCATCCCTTATTTTGCTACCTTAGGAGTGAAATTTCCAACAAAATCCTTTCTGATTGGAGAGTTAGTCTGTCAGTCATTTGGGACAAGTTATTATATATGTAAGCATATATAGATAGTTGAGGGTACTTTTATTATTGTAGGGTGTTTGGGGCCCCACCTAGATCATCAGGGACCTCCGAAATTGGTGCTCGGATGGTAATTGCGCTGTTCCTATTCAAGCATACGGAAAGTTATTCTTCGTTACAAGGTTTTTAGGGTTCCGTTGCCAAAAGACAAAAAACGGAACCCTTATAGATTCGTCATGTCTGTCTGTCTGTCCGTCCGTATGTCACTGCCACTTTTGCATTTCAAACAAATGATACTCCTCCGAGACCGTTTGACCGATCTCGACCAAATTTGCCATGGTGATCAAGCAGATATTACTGAGTGTCGAATGTCCAGATCGGTCTTACCATCGAGGAATAATCACCGAAAAACCAAATCAATGGAAAAAGTCGACCGGTCACGTTGACCTATTGTTGGATAGGCAAATCTCGCTACGCTTAAGTTTGGGTTGATTGCGAAGCTGGTAACCGTCCTAGTTATTACTATTGCCAACGTTAAGGGATTTGAAAGCTACAATCTTACTATCATAGAGATAGCATAATAAGATATGAAATAAATGTCAAGGAGCTATAAACTGTCCTACGTTATTTTATCTCATGTTGATTTCAATGAATTTACTTTTCTCATTTATTCAAATTAAACAGTTACCAGTAAAATCTCAAAAATAGTAGTGTTAAAGGAGAGTGATGTAAAGATGTTTATATCATTTCATAAATTGTCGAGTTTCATTTAGTTGCTAGTAATTTTTGGCAATTTGTTGATATTTTGGTAATTTTGAAAATTTTGAATATCAGCTCTGAAAAAGTGAAGTTAATAGGTATCGAGTCGGGTAGAAGGCAAACATACTCTGACGGTGAGAAGATGGAACTAAAAATAGCTAGTTAGTAGGTACTATGAAAATAAAAATAGTACTTAGTAGGTACTATGAAAATAAAAATATCAAACTATTCAAACAAAGGATCATAAGGTTTTTACTAAATGGGGTCATTAATTAGTATGTACAAGTGATAGTAATGACCGTCGATCGATCGATTGATCGTTGTTCGTATAATATACTTATTTGGTATTGTATAACTTCGGGCAGCACTTCCATGAGACAGTTTCACGCTTGCTTGCCTTCAGTCTTGTATGGCACGATATGGATCCATTTCGATAGCACCACCACCACTTCCCTACTTTACACCGTAGTGAACTGGTTGGTCGTGCGCACGGACCAGGTTAGGTACCTGAAATCTCGCTTAACGACCTCCTTTCTCTATGAGCGCAGGCCTGGGTGTGGCAGGTGAGACCGGGGCAAGACGGGGACACCGTGGTTCCCAAACCCAAGGGGGCCATCTCGAAACCGGAGATGGCCCAGGGTCAGTCGGGGTACGAGGGATATGCTCTATGGGCAACCTTACACCCCGGTGTCTGTAGAACTGAGACGGCGTGCGGTTTTAGTCGGTTCAAGCCCGACATAACCGCCCTCGCTGGCCGGCGGGGGGATATCCGACCACCACACTCTATCATCGCACCGCTCGCCACAGACAGGGAATTCATCCTCACACGTTGCGACCGGAAACGGTGGGTACAGGTAGGTATGAAAGGCACTTTATTTTCGCGCACCCTCAGGCTGTGAAATGATCTCCCTGCTGTGGTTTTCCCAAGCGACTACAATATGGGGTTCTTCAAGAAGGGCATTAGAAGGTTTTTACAGAGTCAGCAGCGCAAGTGCGACGCCCCTGGTGTTGCACACGTCCATAGGCCACGGTAACCGCTTCCCATCAGGTGGGCCGTGAGTGTGTCTGCCAACTGAGTGATATAAAAAAAAATCAGGGGGATGCCCGCACAAAAAAAAAGTTTCCTGAAATCTGTATTTCACGCGTCTGGTGACAACGATTGCGACGGCAAGGAACGCATTGCTTGTGCAAGTTGAAGAGGCAGGTCTATAAAACCTATATTACGCCTGTCCTTTTACATGGTTGTGAAGCGTCACGAAGATGAATATGCTGCGATGGATGTAGCGATGTACGGAGTTATGCGTAGAGATCGTGTGAGGAACTCCCGTCCGTGATATCATACATAAAATTCAGGAGATGCGCCTTAACTGGTGCGCTCACGGGCTACGTCGGTAACAAATGTCTGGCTATGCCACTTCCACGGGGCCCCGTAGTGAACCGAAGAAGAACTTGTTTGACGTTGTAGGGGATGATATACGTGCCAATGGTCTCACAGGAAAATCAGGAAAGCGTTTCACGAGCTCCGAAGTGAAGCGCTCGGATGCAACCGGAACACAGCGCTAAGATAATGATGACTACGGTAATCCGTGAAACCGTATAGTATAAAAACCGTCTCGTGAGAATGCTGACTCAGTTTATTCATTGTGACCATATTCCGAACATTAGTGTTGTCTTGGTGGTATGTAGGCATAGCGAGTGTGACTGATTTACATGAGATCGCGAGTTCCATTCCTGGCTCGACTGAAATTATGAAATTCTCAGTAGCAGCACGGAGTCTGGGAATGGCGTCCAGTTGGCGGTAAAAGGTTCACTCACTATAACGTGGTACAGAAACTATTATAGTTGAAATGTTAGTATTAATAAACCTCTGTGTAGGTACTGTGTCAATTTTAACATGTTTCTTTGATATTATATACAGTAGTATATAATATCAAAGAAGCTATTAAGCTGTCCCTCGCGGCTTCGCCCGTGACATACTTAAATCGCCCATGGCACCTATATAACCCATACATACATTAGTTTCACAATAATACACACATCACAAAAGTCTAAGCATTATGTAACATTAAGCATGTGCTTAATGTTACATAATTCTGCAAATTATATTGGATTATTTTCTTCATAAAAAATTAATTGGAACATTAGTTCCAATTTAAATGTGTTTTCTTCTGATAATTAATAAATTTGGTATCGTTTGAATTTCATCGTTTTAACCAAGTTTGAATAGAGTTTTTGATAAAATTTAAATGTTAGATATTCTTTACGTTATGAAGCGACGTCATTTGATCGCTGATGAAATGCAAAGAGCTGTGGGAATGATACAAGCGGGAAGAAACCAATTTCGCCATTGTGATGTGAACAGGAGCATTATCTGCCGCCTGTGGCAGCGTTACACTACGACAGGAAATCCCGCTGAGCAGCACCTGGGCCGTGGAAGGAGTACAACTACTCGGCAAGACCGATACATACAACTAACCGCAAGACGTCAACCAATGTTACCACCAGAGAGATAGGTTCAAGACTAAAAAATTCAAGTGGTGTTGCTGTTAGCCGTGCGAAATCGACTGCATGAGTATGGTCTACGAGGGCGACGTTTAATCAGGTGCCCGTCTATACGAAACGGAAATCGCGCTCGTCGAAATGAATAGTTTAGGGAACACATAACGTGGACCCAGGAACAAGGGGCAACATGTTATTTTGCGATGAGTCTCGATTCGGGTTTAGGCCTGATACAAGAAGGGTAAGAGTGTACCGTCGTCCCGGCAATACTGAAAGACTGAGATGCGTTCAGGAAGTTCATCCATACAACGGATCAACAGTTATGGTATGAGCGGGTATTATAAAGAACAGACGCTCGTTTTTGTAAATGGAAACATGAACGCTCAAAATTACGTTGATTATGTTCTTAGGCCTTATGTTCATACATTTGCACAAACCCTTGGCTCCGATTTTAAGTTAATGCATGACAATCCACGTTCTCATACAGCGATGCGGACTAGGGAGTACTTGGCAACAGAAAACATCAGGGTGTTACCCTGGCCTGCACAATCCCCAGACCTCAACCCCATCGAGCATGTATGGAATATGCTCCAGAGATGTGTATTAGAGGACCTGGACGGTGTGACAATAACCCAACAGTTGCAGAATTTGCTAAAATTTCATTGGGAGCGATTGCCGCAGGATACCATTAACAAACTCATCGATAGCATGAATAATCGGTGTCAACAAGTATTAAACAACAGCGGAGGACACACTTTGTATTAAATGAAAGAATTCTGTAAGAATAAATAAATTTTGGTTAACGATTTAATTTTGTTATGAAAAGTTTATTTTCTTAGGTGCCTTGTTATCTTTTGTGTTTGTGATAGAGTAGGTAATTAATTAATTATAATAAATAACACAATATAATATCGAGTTTTTTTTCTAATCAAACAGGTTACATACCTGCCCACCTATGGTAAAAAAAAAGGTAGAACCATTAACCAATATAATTTGCAGAATATGTAAAATTAAGCCTGTTGCTTAGACTTTTTTGATGTGTGTATATGGAAATTTGCCCGATTTGTTGACACATTTGTAATTAAATATTGCGACTATAAATTGAGATATATTGTGCAAATCAAATTTAAAATCGTTTCATTAGTTTAGGAGTCCATCGCGGACAAACAACGTGACACGCAATTTTTATATATAAAGATAGTAGAAGTGTATATATCACATCGATGACTACTTTAACTAAATGGCTGCGACATATAGATCAGTATAATAAGCGCCTCTGGCTGGTATTGTCATAAGTCATAAGCGATACTATGTTTGTAAAAAAAGTAGTCTACAAAAGGCACAGATGAATCACAAAATAAACGACAAAAGTAAGGAATTAAAATTATATTATTGAATATTTTATAAACCATGAGGTAATTACGTCTTTACAGTTTTATTGTAGTTTATTAATCCTTGCTTATAGGAACGCTAGTTCGCATTCCGATGCATTTGCATTGTAACGCAAATGTAATAAAAATAAATTATGCAATAAATTAAATTATTAATTGAATCTTTACTCTAATTTACTTTACTATTTAGTTTACCTACGGTATCAAATATATGAATAATGTCTTGTTGATTTATGGTAAAACCACATCAACATGTGTAACACTATTAATTTTATACATCACTTCCGATAAGTATGTTAATAACACAAATCGGAAACGTTATTACTTTGAATTATCACTTAAACAACGAAAAATTTAGCTCCATATATTATATACAATCTCCAGGCCGGTGTAGAGTCGATCTTCTTGTTTGAATGCATTTTATCTAGCTAGTAAATTTAATGCTAAATATTTCTGATTACATAGAAAAAAACAAAATCCTGATATAATAATAGTTTATTATTTATATACTTATTATAAACTTAAATATTAAAACAGATACAGTAAACTTAGTGATACGCTTGTGTTTATGTAACTATAAGATTATCTTTAAAAATATTAAGAGATGTATACTTAAACTCAAGTATACTTCAAATAATTACAATATAAAATTAATTATACTAACCATCGCATTATTATGACTACATAATAAATTAGTTATTACATTTTACACTATTATTACGACATTAATTCTTGAGGGACTGGAGTATATTTGAGTCCGGAATCACAGAGCATGGTTACGACCCAAGCGTCCTTGGGAAGTACTCCAGATTCCAACAGTCTAACAGCCGCTGCGACATTGGCACCACTCGTGTAACCCACGTACAACCCCTCTTTTTCACCGATCAAATTCATGTACTTCACAGCTTCCTCGTCGGTGACACTGAATGTACCATCAAAATTGTCAAATTTAAATAAATTTGGAACACAGCCGTACCCTGAACCCTGAAGTAAGTGGAGAGGTTTCGTTATTGGATCGCCCTTGATCGGTTCAGCACCAGCGGGCTCCACGACGTAAGTTTTAATCTCAGGATTCTGTTCCTTTAAATATTTTGATGTACCTACAAAAGTACCAGCTGTGCCCATTGTAGCTACAAATGCGTCAACATGTTGACCAGTTTGCCTCCAAATCTCAGGTCCAGTGGTTTCATAATGAGCATCAGCATTAGCAGGATTATTAAATTGATTGACGTAATAGGCGTTTTGTTGTCGAACTAGATCTAACCCAACTTGTTCGACTGCTTGTACATCTGCCAGTGTTACATTTCCGTATGTTCCTTCAACTTGTGGTACACGAATACACTTAGCACCGAGAGCTTCCATGTGTATTGCCCGTTGTACACTGTTTCCCTTCGACATGGTAAGAGTTAGGGGATGTCCAAGCACGGCACACACTACAGCGAGACCGCACCCCTGGTTGCCCGATGTTACCTCCACAACTGATGCACCGGGCTTCAGTTCGCCAGATTGACGAGCTTTTTCTATCATACTAAGAGATGAACGACATTTAATAGAAGCACCAGGATTCATGAACTCACATTTTGCTAGAATACGTCCGGGGCCGGTGTAGAGTCGATCCAATGCCACGATGGGTGTGTTGCCAATCAGTTCTAACGCCGAAGATTTAATTTCGTTTATTTGCTTGCTCGGTGACATGTTGAACGGAGCCAAATGTTTCGTTTATATTTATGTAACTATATAACTGGTAGTACCGTACTGAGGTAAACGAGGTAGCGCGGTGTATTAAATATTCGAGGAGATCTAGTCTCGTGTGCAGCGTACGCGGCCGGCCGCGGCTGAGTTGTGTCGATCAAGGCCAAGGCGCAAACTATGCGTTAATAGTTTCACTACGCAGTATGTAATCAGACACTCATTTAACAATACGAACTTAGTAACACTCACCTCACTCACAAACTAGAGCGTATTGATACTGAGTTCAAACATCTTGGCGTATATAAATTAAAGGTTGAAAATTTGTTAAAAAATATATTTAGTAAATGACTCTCATTCACATATTATGCGATAAACACATAATTTTGGATCAACTTAGTATTCGATGTCAGTGAATGTTACAAATATGGTTGACTAGAGGCCCGCGTCCCGGCTTCGCTCGGGAATAAATTCGTATAAAATCCTATAACCCGATTGTACCGCCTACTAACATTACAAATGTGAAAGTTTGTGAAGTTGTTTGTTTGTTTGGAAGATTGTTACTAAATGACGCTCTTACGGCTGAACGGATTTGGCTGAAATTTGGTTAGAAGTCATGGTCTGAAATAACAGATAGGTTAAAGCTATAATGTATAACAAAAAATTGATCACAATTTTGATGGTGGTACCCAAATTATAAGCAGGCGAAGCCACGCCTACTGCACTGGGCAAAACAAAACCTCATCGAGGTGCACTCTGAGCAATGGAAGCGTCAACGTCTTACTTTCTTTCCTTGAGGTAGAAGTTGCTGCTTCCGGCTAGTTATGTTCCGTCGAGCCGAGAGTAGCCCATGTTTTTGTGTATCGTTTGTCTTTCTGATTACGCAATGGGTGAATTTCAAGCTTGCGACCTCTTGATTAAAGTTCGACATTTTAGCTATTAAAATACCGTAACTTATCTAGAAGTCAGCCATTATAACTCTTTTATAACGATATTCTTTCATCATATTTTATCAATATTATATACATTACATCACTTATGATGACAAATGACGAATGGCATATATTACACAAAAAACTTCAAATAGCTGCGACAATCATGCAATTATGTCACGAGTGTTATGTTATGTTCATTCTGCAAATTTTCTGTCCTAAATGTAAACTTTAACACAAGCCCTTAAGGTTTGTTACTCTTTGTGTGCACTCTAGTATTGCGATTACGATATTCAACAATGAAAAGTAATTCTTATCTTCTCCACATAGAGCACATTTGTGGAAATACATGGTTTATAAAGTACAGACTGTACAGATGTTGGTCGTGAATAGGTACTATTGTTAACAAATACGGGTACAATTGCGAACAATGAAATACATTATTTTATTTAGCGTGCTACTAGCGAGGCCAGGCCAAATGTCGGCTATTTACTAATTGAGATATCAAAGTGAAATTGCCATAAAGTATGTCGACCAAATGTCGCGATCAGAAAATTTAATTTCTATTGCAAACGAATCGTTGCTTCAATACTGACCAACATAAGTCATAAATCGTAATATAAAATGTTTAGATCCTTCATCAAGAGCGACAAAAACAGGCTGATTTGGTAGGATTTGTGTGCGTTATTATTTCAACGCGCTCATTTAAAGTTTGGTTAATTTAAAAAGTCCGTAATCTAGAAATTTGATGAGGATTGTAAAGAAAGTAGAAATCTGTTACCATTACTACAATGAGTGGCTGTCATCTTCATTTTTATTTATTTTCTGTAAGTAGGGACACATTCCTTCCAAAGATATCGAGGACTCATTACATATTATTATTTGAATGATTCTCATCAGTTCCAGTCGTAATTTATCGATTAAAGATATTTTATTTGATCACATTATTGGACTCAGATGAGATAAAAAAGAAATAGATAAAAAAAATACGGATTTTATAGCACTAAGTGGCCAGATGTAGACTGTAATGTATGGTAGATAAATTATATTACACAGTTATGATAGTTTATGGACACTTGCAGCTAAAGGTGAAAGGATTGTTTATGGATTATATACACAGAGTCTCATATTTATCACACAAAAAATCTGAATAACTGACACTAAATCAGTTTTTGAAGGGATGCTTCTTAGTATGGTGCGATTTCGTGCAAAAAATACACAGGTACGATTTACATGCATGAGGCAGCGGTCAGCCTAAAAAACCTATCTTCTTTTTTCTGCAATATAGTCTCGGGTAATGTTTGGATGCGGCAAAAGAGTTGCGACATTTTACCAATCTTTTCTTCCGTGTCTTTTTCTGATCAGCAGAGAGCTTATTGAAGCAACCCATGATGGGTATGAATTTATTGTGTCCGGAAACAAGTTAGATTCATTTAATAGTTATTCCTCATTTTTCTTTTCTAATTTCTTAAAAATGAAAAAATACATCACCATTCAGGACTCAGGGTGGAATCACGTCTTGAGCGTTACTTTTTCCGATTCCGACTGCACCGGGTATGCCTAAGATAACAAAGTAATTTTGATTTTGACATTATCATTAAAATAATTTGATACCTTTTTTTTTTTTTTTTTTTTTATCGTGCGGAAATCCCTTCGGATACCCCCCCGCCGGCCAGCGGGGGCGGTTATGTCGGGCTTGCACCGACTAAAACCGCACGCCGTCTCGGGTCTTCAGACGCCGGGGTGTAAGGTTACCCATAGAGCATATCCCTCGCACCCCGGCTGACCCTGGGCCATCTCACCACTAACAGCATCGCTCATCCTGTCTCCTCTGAAAGCAGAGGAGTACGGAGAGCGATGTGTTCCCGCCACGTTGGGTATTGGCCGACGATCAATGCCAACCCTATGAAGGGGTGAAGGGGAAGCCATTGACCGCCGCCCAGGGTGTACCGGCCGCTCCGATTCCGTTCCCCCCGGACTGCAGCGGGATCGGAATCGGAGCGACACTCGAGGAGGTTACCCAACACACACCCCTCCTTGTAACCTACCTACTTTGTTTAATTTCAATTTTTCCTATGAGTGAAGATAAAGTAGTGTATGAAACTGCATATAACTTAGGTATTAAAACACTCGAGTCAACCTATCGCATGAAGCGAAGCCATAAACAGACTCTCGTGTTTTAATACCCCTTCTTATATGACAGTTGCAAAAACTACTTTTTTTTTTTTTTTTCGTGCCGAAATCCCTTCGGATACCCCCCCGCCGGCCAGCGGGGGCGATTATGCGGTTATGCGGTTCGGCTTGAACCGACTAAAACCGCAACTCGGGTCTTCAGGCGCCGGGGGTAAGGTTACCCATAGAGCATATCCCTCGCACCCCGACTGACCCTGGGCCATCTCCGGTTTCGAGATGGCCCCCTTACTTGCTCGCCACTGTGCCATCTGCTAATCAGAGGGACACGTGGAAAGCTTCTGAACAGCCCTCAACAGGGCCGTCCTGGCCTCGGTCGGAGTTGGCCGTAGGCGGCAGCGTCTCTCCCGCCCTAGGAGAGAGGCGCTGCTGTCTCCGTTGCCCAGGGTGCACCGCGTGGAGGTCCCCAACCAAGCACCCTCAGTGAAACTAGTACCTAACGACTGTTATATAGCAAATACGTAAAATGAGTAAATATGCTTTGACTTAGACTGGAAACAACGTGTAACTGCATGTAAGTAATTGATTATGTTGATCAATAATACTTTTACGGCAAATTGAACGCAAGACATTTTATTACTCAAGCATAATTATCTCTCAGGTTAATAAAATTGTACATATCAAATATGAAATAAGCTACATAAATTACTTGACTGGACCCGAATACCCTGCCTACAAATCAGAGGCTTAATCTTATGGCAGTGTTAATAAAATGGCGTCAACAGGAAAATGTATTAATTGTTCTTCTTACTGTTCTAATTAATTTACAAATAATGATATTCCATGACATTTTACACAGCACAATCTAGCCAAGCATAGCTTATAATATGTTCCAGGAAGCGGATAAACATACGTACGTATGTATATACTTTTTTTGTAAATACATAGTAACATTAATGATATGCATAGAAATATCTAGACGAATGCATACAAATATTTGCACTGAGCGGCAATCGAATCTGCACCCCTTGAGGAAGCAGTCGAATACACTACACACAGACACACACACAACCCTGATTAAATTTGTGTAGAAACAACCATCAAAAATCTACGATCGTCTTATGATACTATTTACACATGACAGTAGATAATAGTCGTGTACTTAGCACGTGTACTACACAGTACACATATGTACCTAGATGTTAAAACAAATATTTTTTGTAGAAGCTTTAATTATCACTTTGTACCAATCATGATGTGACGATATAATGAATGAATGAATTAAATAATTAATTATAGAAGATAAATAATTAAGCAGATAATATTTACCTAATTATAGCAATAACTTAGCTTCATCAGATGCAGCACTAGCAGGGGGTATCCATGTTTCATCATAATAACTTTGTCACATTACATCTCAGCATGCTTAAATATTTGTTTAATTGACATATGGTATGCTATTTAATAAAAATTGTTATTTAAGAGCCATTTATGAGTAACACACGTAAAAGGAAAGCATTTTGTAGGCAATATAAGTCTATATATGATTTTAGATTGACATGGTCATTTACATTACATCCGTGATCATGGTACTTGTAACAGTGCCGAAATATCGGATTCTCGAAAAAGATACTAAACATGGTAAATATCCCGTTTATAATTCTAATTTTAATATAAGTCTATTTCAACACACATGGCACGACGACTTTTCTGTAACCAAGTTGTTTTGGAAGCTTCGTCGAGAACCAATCAATAGGAACTACATCAACCGTCAACCATTTATAATAAAAACCGTTATTTAGGTCGCAAGAACCGAGACCGATCCATAGGAGGCAGTTTTTTGTGCCCTTCCAGTTCCAATTTCTATATAATGTAATATAGATAGTTTGTTTCATAATTTTCCTTTAATTTAGGATTGTGAAAACGCTTTATTAAGCTCAATAATATCTGGCAAATTATTATTGTAATTCGTTCTATCTAAATTAAAATTATCTATGATGCCACTAAATTGATAATGTACCTTATTTCATATATTTTCTGTTGTGGTCATACACTAATTCTAGCTTTATCTGAGCCAGTAGTTATATGAAAGTGTGAAAGTTAAAACGGCCGTAAAAATGTAGAACTTTCTGCGTACAAGAGCCTGGGGTTTGTTAAAATCTAGTTAGTTAGTTTGTGCTAAATTACTTAAACATCACATAAATAAAACTTGACTGATATGAAGATTTACTGCCTTTGTTTCTTGTGGTTATTTTTTATTATATTCTATTATATAAAATAAAGAGCGAATTGTGGTTCTGTAAATCGTAATTTTTGTTATTGTTAACTGCATTATCTATTGTGTAATATGTGTATAGTTTTATTAAAAATTCTATTAAATAGTCCGTTAGAGGTTTGATTGAATGATATAATAAGTAAATACCTACAATGACTTAAGGAATAACGTGACTGAGATAAGACTAGCAACTTTATCTCAGTCAATAAAAGTACAAGTTTTTCAAGTAGCTAGATTTGGTGTGGTAGGTATGGTTCATAGCCATATGAAAAACGACTGCGTTTATTCTCCTTGTACAGCATTAGCTTACCTGTTGCGTTTTAACTTTGACCACGGATATAGTGCAGAATGGCTAATCTGTCATAGGTTTTGTCGCTAATGAAAATAAGACTATACGCTGTCACTCATCTAGTGACACTCGTCGAATGAATTGTCAGTACTTATAACTGGTACTTACAGTGCCACTTATTCTAACTATGTCGGAAAAACTGCCATAAAAAGTACATGCGAAACGCAAAGTAAAGAATATGTTGCTCACTAACTTTTAGCTTTTCAAGTCAATTTTTTTCAAATCAATTCAGTTATGTAATTCTGAATTATTTATGAGTACCTCTGCTTCTATTATCTTGCTTCAATATGTACACAGACTATTAGGAATGCGAATGTCGGAAGGAAGCCAGTGTTGAACTTGTTGTAGCTCGTTATACTTCGCCTAATAAAAATAGAATTTGATAACAATCTTACCTTGAAAGTTTTGAGATAACAGATGTACACCCATGGTCGATAAGGTGACGTCACATCGTGACATCTATGTCATGAAACTTGCAAAGGTTTCTGTGAATATGTTTTCTTTATTAGAACTTGCTGCTATAAAGTAGCAAAAGGCATGGAAAAATGTATGTGTATGATGAGCAGATATCATAATGGTGAAGAACTCACAAGTCGATGGATTGACTTGAAGTTTTGAAGGCCGTCACATTTTTACTCTAGTGTTTATTCATACCTTTTTATCTCGACGCTTGAAATGATGGTAATTATTTATCAGTAACCAGTAAACGGTAATAGGTATTACGTAAGACCGAAAAATTGCGTGTGAAAAGTTGGTGTAATACACTTCTACCTACCCTTTTGGTGATATACAGGCGTGAGTATAAAACAAAATACAGATACAAAGAATATCCCACACATATAAACACTTGTATATGCGACTATCTACGTAGCGTTGACCACTTGAAATTATGACCTTCTCTTGACCCGTATGTACCTTGCTAACTTATTATCTAGAAATTTGCTAACGGCATTACTGTGTTTAAATATATTTACGTCATCGTATTTTTTTCGACTCGCAATAGAAGAAAAAATACGTAGGGTTATTTTAAAATATATGACATACATAGTAATTTCTGAGGATGCGGCGCCTTTTGAATACCAGTCTGCATTTAACGACTTCTGAAGCTGTAATTTGAGGTCGTTGATTTTTACAACAGCATGTATTATTAAATGTTAAGTCTGCGAATCTGCCATGTGATCCATCTTAGGAGTTGTTAGAGTCTATTAAAACGTCCGTATTCATTCTATGGGCGGGACTCTATTTTTTGAGCTCAACTAAATGGCATTCGGTGCTTTTGGAAAACGGTTCCAAAATAGTATTATTTTTATATCTCTTTTAAATAGACTCGTAATAGCCTCAAATTGGTTCTTTTTAGGGTTCCGTTGCCAAATGGCAAAAAACGGATTATAGATTCGTCATGTCTGTCTGTCTGTCCGTCCGTATGTCACAGCCACTTTTTTCCGAAACTATAAGAACTATGCTGTTAAAACTTGGTAAGTAGATGTATTCTGTGAACCGCATTAAAATTTTCACACAAAATTAGAAAAAAAAAACAATAAATTTTAAATACTTACAACTGAAACTCAAAATTTTTTTTTCATGAAACCCATACGTGTGTGGTATCTATGGATAGGTCTTCAAAAATGATATTGAGGTTTCTAATATCATTTTTTTCTAAACTGAATAGTCAGCGCAAGAGACACCTCCAAAGTGGTAAAATTTGTCCCCCCCCCCCTGTAACTTCTAAAATAAGGGAATGATAAAACTAAAAAAAATATATGATGTACATTACCATGTAAACTTCCACCGATATTTGGTTTGAACAAGTTCTAGTCAGTAATTTTTTTTAATACGTCATAAATCGTAAACCGCAATTTACCTTTCATTCAATCAACTCAAATATAAAAATTATAAAAAGAACATGATTAATATGTTACTTGCTGCTACGGAACCCTTAATGGGCGAGTCCGACTCGCACTTGGCCGCTTTTTTTAGTTAAGATGAATGAACAAAGTCGATTTTAAAAGGGATCTTTAAACTGTTGGCGGAGAAGGCTGGCCACCATTATTTACAAATAAAATTATACCTGGCCATGAAAACGCCAATATTGGTTTTCGTATCATATCTATGCGAAACCAAATATAGTAGTATAATGGGTATTTTCCTTTGTATAAATATTTGTATTCGTGCCCAGAGCGTCTCTACTAAGTTTAGCGAAGATGACGTCATTACGTTAAGATATCTGCAAACATATTGACAAGGGGACTCTACTTTATTGAATTCCTTAAGTAAATAACACCCTACTAATAGTATAAACGCGAAAGTTTGTAAGTATGGATGTATGCATATATGGATTTATGGATGTTTGTTACTCTTAAATGCAAAAACGGCAGAACATATCTGGCTAAAATTTGGTACAGGGATAGATTACAGTCTGAAATAACACATAGGCTATCCCTGGAAAAGGTTCTCATGGGTAGCGGGAACGGTGAGGTGTGTGTTGGGTAACCTCCTCGAGTGTCGCTCCGATTCCGATCCCGCTGCAGTCCGGGGGGAACGGAATCGGAGCGGCCGGTACACCCTGGGCGGCGGTCAATGGCTTCCCCTTCACCCCTTCATAGGGTTGGCATTGATCGTCGGCCAATACCCAACGTGGCGGGAACACATCGCTCTCCGTACTCCTCTGCTTTCAGAGGAGACAGGATGAACGATGCTGTTAGTGGTGAGATGGCCCAGGGTCAGCCGGGGTGCGAGGGATATGCTCTATGGGTAACCTTACACCCCGGCGTCTGAAGACCCGAGACGGCGTGCGGTTTTGGTCGGTGCAGGCCCGACATAACCGCCCCCGCTGGCCGGCGGGGGGGTATCCGAAGGTATTTCCGCACGATAAAAAAAAAAAAAAGGGTAGCGGGAACGGAATTAGAATACCATGCGGGCGGAGCAGCCGGCAACAGATAGTGTACACGATATTGTACTATTTGTATTTCGAAGTTGTAATTAATCTTTTATCTTTAGTATTGAGCATGTATATTTGCTAAAATAATTATGATACCTATACCATTGTGTTAACTCTAACAAATAAATCTTTATAAATTTTATATTTCTATTCCTTGCGTGTATCGTGTAAGCGAATAGGAAGGTCATCATTTATTTTACCTTTTACTAGTTTTTTTAAATGCTAGTTTTCAAGTCTAATATTCCAAATAGTCCAAACTATTTCTGAAAATATTATTTTGAAATTAGAGTTTTAAATTAGAGTTTCCGAGGGGAAACTTCTAATTTTGATGCTTCACAATCTATTAGGGGCCACGTGAGCCAGGAGCCCAAAGAGGGAAAGATTTTATGGTAAAACTACTTAAAAAATGTGTTTCTAGGTATTTAACGACAAATGACATATCCACGAATCACTGAATTTCCAAATTTTTTGAATTGAATGTGAATTGAGTGTCTCGCGGGGCTCATAATGTTTATGGGCATTTTGTTTTAAAGTAATAAGCTTTAAAAAGGAGTTTATGAATACTTCGTATTCTGAAGTATTTTTAAATGTATATATTGGGCATGTAACGGGGCAGGTGCGTGAACTTCTAGGGTCTTATTGGGTAATACCAATAATATAATAGGACCAGGTCCTGAGCCTGAATATACTCAGCCAGGAGACCTAATCAACACTTGAGCACAGAAGTGCAAGACTCTTTTTAATCCAACAGCTAATTCGGATTGTATTCAAATCTAGCACACTTTAGCCCATGGTCCGTTCTCCTGCTACTGTTGGTTTTTAGGAGCGACTCCCGCCTGCCTCTACTACCCCGAGAGTAAAGCCTGCACTAGAGCCTCGTCCGTCAATCAGCAGGTGAGGCTGGCTTGGGCAGAAGTGCTGAACTGGCGAGGATATTGTTTATATCCGAAAGCCTGGACATCTTATGTGATGATTACCGTTGTTGTCTTGTACAATAAATACCAGAGGAATGATACAGCATTGCGAGTTTTGAGGAATACCCCATAAAGGGATTCCATGATGTTTTGGATATCGATTATTCATTGGATCGCACGATCCAATGAGAGTACAATGTACAATGTACACCTTAGGTAGGTGTACATTGTACATTGTACTCTCTCTCAATCATTTACTAAGTACAGTTTATTATATTCAAAACAATTTAGGATTCAAATTTAAGTATTAGAATTTAGGAACGGTATAATATATTAAGTCCGTCTTAAGCTTAATAGTAATCTCTAGGAGGTGGTATGGTAAACGTAAGATAGCGCACATCCACAGAATTGATTTAATCTTTGTCAATATTGACGCCTCGGCGTTGTGGGAACTGCGCCGTATGCTCAGGTGGCCCTTTTTAACCGCTATACAGGATGAAATAGTTTCTTGAGTATTATTTCAAAAATAGTTATTCAATTTCTTTAAGTTCCTTTAAAACATAAGTAGAGTGATATAGCCGCAGAAGCTAAAACTAGTTCTTTAAATCTCTTGCGAGGTTTACTATATTTTCCACATTTTCATTCGCTTATTTCTAGTCACAATTTTCAATTGACAATTTATTAGTAGATTAGGAATTCTATTAAATTACTGATACAAAAAGTAACTACAAATTACAAAGTCCTAAGTGTTGAAATTCATATGATTAGTATTATCGCTTCATTTTTTCTGTTAGACCTGTCATTAATTGTGGTGTTGTTAAATAAGTCTATAAAGTTACATCGTTATAAGTAATACGATTAATCGACGCGTGTCTTTGCATCGTTAATTTGAATCAGTATTACAGGAGCTTTCCTGAAACTTTGATTTATATATACTAAGGTGTAAGCACGTACGAAAATTGGCAGCAGTCCACCAAGTTACATTTAAGCCAATATTTATAATTCCTGCAAATAGAAAATTTAGACTCTCACGATGAACACATAGCCACGGCTTATCTAATGAATAGTTAGGTACCTATGTATCTTATCAAAAAATATGTAGCCGCCTCTAAAGGTTAGATCCCGAACCAGAGCTATTCAAAATATTCAACTAGGTCGGTTAGGTTATTACAGAAAGGTTAAAACTGGTTTTCACCGATCAATATTATTTGATTGATGACGTTTTCATAAATCAACTAAATGATCGGTGATTCGGTGATCTAAGGTGAGAGCTAACCTTCTAGTTTCGTACTTAATTTCTTATATGTAGGAAATTTTAGTCGCATCGCATGTTAAACGGTATTCCATAGCGTCGTAGAGCTTTTAACGCCCACCTCCAAGAGTAAAAGTACAAGATGTTTCTTTGCTGTGTCGTAACTTATAAATTCTTTGTGCATGTAACTTAAAATATGTATAATATTATTTACGTTTATCTTTTTTTAATGGTATGCATTATTTTTGTGTTTATGCATGTGTATGTGAGTAGGTATGTAGATTAGAGAAGATCAGAAGACTCACTTCCACTCATCGATATTTTTTTTACTGTTTTTTCTCTTGTAATACTTCGACTATACACCACTTATAGTCTTGCCAGGTTATGAAATGAAGAATCTACCTCTTCATAAATTTAAAAGCCAAATTAAAACTAAACTCTGCCAAAAAGGCTATTATAAAATTCAAGACTATTTAGACGAAAAAAAAGCTTGGATATGAACTGTTTGCTCTCTCACTATGCTACTCAATCTAAATATTGTAATTAGATTAAGTAAACATGTTTGTAACCAAAAAAAACAGCCCGCTGAGTTTCTTGCCGGAGTCTTCTCAGGACAGGGCCGCGTTTCGAACCGGTGGTCCATTTGCCAGACATTAATTTTTTGGACGTTTTGTAAGTGCCGTATTAATGGTCTATACATAATAAATGGTTTTTGACTTTGAGTTTGACATTTGGCAAACTTTATCGGTCCTTTGTTACCGTTTAGATAGAAAATAACTACATATCTAATGGTTTCAATCGTATTTAATAGGTAGGACTGCATCACAGTGGGTATTTTTTTTCATTGTCATAATAATCTAATCCATGAATATTTAAGAAATAACGATATGATTTGATGAATATACAAATTCAAATAATAAAATTGCGAGTTACAATGTTAGTACAATGTTTATGGCTGCCGCAACACAACTTATTTTGTACTTGGCTCATTTTTAAGATTAATACTTAGAATGTCAACGCCTTTCGAAGTTTCCAATATTGTATTTCATATTCTTAAGTTCATTCCTATTAACCATTTAAAAAATAACGATTTTAAAGTTGTATAGTCATAACATATAACTGCATATATGAAAGATACTACCTTGTAAAAGCGTAATAAAATCAACTGACAATTTCTGATAAAACAAAACAGATCAGACTTTTAAATGTTCAAAAATAAAACAACCTGTAACACACGGAGTCCTTATAATGGTTAAATATAAAGTAAACATGTAATGTACACGGAATACCTGAATTTAAAGTTTATTGGCCACTTACATGAAACACCTGCGAACATTTTTAAACATCAACAAAAAATCGTTTATTATTTTTTCATGTTATAGATTTCTATATCATATTTGTTGCATTTGATACTGACGATACTGATAATAATAATAAATAAGCATTTTATTATTTCTCATTTTTACATGCTTTACATTTACATTTAAATACAGATTTTTCTTGTGAGTTTTTACATGCAAATAAAATAATATATTAATCAATTTGGTAACAATGTCTATTTATGATGTTATTATTATTTATATATTGTTTTTAAATATTTAAATTGGTAAGTTTTAATTAATTAATTAATTTATGATTTCAATATATGTTACTTTTATGTTAAATTTTGCAAACGAGAACCCCTCTGTAGGGTAAAGGCCTCCTCCATTTCTATCCTTTGTTTTCTGTCTCTTGCTTTCGTTTGCCAGTCGTCTCCTGCTATGTCTTTTATGTCATCGACCCATCTTCTTGATGATCTTCCTCGCTTTCACTTTCCCTCGGGTCTGTCCACCGAGCGTCATCGGCTCTAGCGGGATGTCCTGCCCATTTCCACTTTAGTTTCATAGAGTGTAGAAGAAAATCAGTTTTTGTTTTCTCTCTTATCGTTGTGTGGCGTATTTTTTGTATTTTGCGAATACCAAGTATAGATCTTTCTATGACTGCTTGACACATTATAATTTTTTCTTTCACCTGTTTTGTGTATGTCCAGGTTTGTGAACCATATGATAAACAGGGCATAATACCACTATCCATTATTTTCTTTTTCAGAGAAAGTGGCGTGTCTCCTTTCATTATATCTCTGTGAGCCCAATATTTTTGTCATGTTATATTTATTCTTCTATTTACGATACGATACTGATATGTTACATAAATTATCTAAGGAAGTTACATTTAATTGGGTGCTCCACCTCACCAGAGCTATCTGTGAGGTGGGTATGTATGGCTCTAATCGACTAAAACTGCACTGTGCCTCTGGCAAAAGGCATACAAGCATCAACTTAATTTGTGCAGCCTATTAACTACAAATAAAAATTGTCATGTACATTAGATATTTGTTAGCTTTAGTGATATTTAAAGATATTTAACTCAACAGTAAACACCGTGGAATTCCATTAATTACCATATCTAAAACCGTTTTTTTTCTGTTAAAGCATAATAAAATAAACTTATACACACTTAGCTCTTCTCACTTAGCTTCTAATAGACATAGTTTACACCGTGTTTCACACTGTTGTAAATTAATATATTGATTTTTTTCTTATCTTTATTTTATATAGCACCTCACATTTGGGTAATATCAAGGCTAATGTACACTTATATAACGCAGTATCTAATGCTAAGTGTACTCATATCCTATTGAATTTCATGTTTTAATAAAAAGACAATTATAACTTCTAATGTTATTGTTGGTTAATGGTATCGCCACGAAACACGGTGCTTACTTCACTTAATGGGCATAGTCAGGTTGCGGTTTGGGGTTAAAACCTCTCCGAATATATATAATTTGGTATTTTTTCACATGAGTAATGTCATTTCATGCACATTTTGTTGTTTTGTTCGAAATTAAAACCTAGCTGCTCCCATACTTTATACATATGCAGTATGTATATATTATGCACACTGATCGCACTCATTGAATGTGGAAGTTGGAATGGGTGCATCAATCAATCAATCAATTAGCCTATTGCAGTCCACTGCTGGACATAGGCCTATCCAATGGGTGCATGGCTGTTAGTAACTCAATCACGCCAGAATTGAACGGATCTCGATAAAATCTGGCACAGAGATAGATTACAGTCTGGAATATCACAAAGACCTCTATATCGGGAATAGCTTCCTAGGGACGAACGGTATCAGCATTTTACGCCAGTGCAGCTGAGGGTAAACCTCAGAGCCGATTATAACGAACTTGACAACAGCGTAAGTCTATAAGTGTTTGATGATTTGATTTCGTTGTTTCTAGCTAGGTATGTAACTTTTATCTAATTTTGTATACATTATAGAAACTTTAGGTTTTGAACTCGTAACCTCATAAAGTCTCCATTTTGTTATCTCCACATGCTCGTAAATAGTTATGTTGATTTTTTACTTATTTGATGAGGGGCCCTTTCAGTGGCGAAGGGTGGAAATTAATAAAAAGAATCCGGTGAAAAGGAAATTGACGATCAATGTTTCGACTTTTACCACCTTCACTATACCTACACATACTATAAGTATTGATGTATAGGACAATGTCTTACATTACGATACGATACATACACATCACGATAATGGTGGTTTTTAAAAAAGCCTGTTGATGACGTTTTCCTGAAGGAATTTCTTATTGCTCAAATCTGAACTTAATTGCATATGACCTGACTTCGCCTGAAGGTAAGCTAAAGATAAAGTCTCAGGAATGAGGGTCACCATTACAGACACCGATAATGTTACAAAGGTGGCTCTCAGCTTGAATGACTCACCAGAGGCTTTTTCGCGCCCTCTTTAAAGGACCCGCGACTGTGAAACACGTGTGCTGTTAAATAATTCCAAATCTTGATGGTGCCGCAAAGAAAAGAGGTACCCAACTATTTGGTTCTTGAATAAGTCTTAATTACGAATTTTAATTATTTATTAATCTTAATTAATAATTCCTGTAGGTTGCGAGAACGGTATCAGTATTCCACGCGGAATAAAGATACTGAACCTAAAAATCACAGTTAACGTACCATTTTTTTTTTTTCGTGCGGAAATCCCTTGGGATACCCCCCCGCCGGCCAGCAGGGGCGGTTATGTCGGGCTTGAACCGACTAAAAACGCACGCCGTCTCGGGTCTTCAGACGCCGGGGTGTAAGGTTGCCCATAGACCATATCCCTCGCACCCCGACTGACCCTGGGCCATCTCCGGTTTCGAGATGGCCCCCTCGGGTTTGGGAACCACGGTGTCCCCGTCTTGCCCCGGTTTGGGGGAGGGGCGCTAGTCGCCCCACCATCCCGGCCTGCTTCTGCTGGGGTGACAGGCGGCTTCACCTGCCACCCCCAGGCCTGCGCTCATGGAGGACGGAGGTCGTTAAGCGACCTCCGGCGCCTGAGTCGCCTGCGACGCGCGGCGAGAATGTTGCGGGCTCGGCGGGCCGGGAGACTTCTAAATCTCTCCCGGGCGCGCTCCGCCATCTCCTTCGCGAGCATTACATGCTCGCAGAAAAAGGTGGCGGCGGCCCACGCGCTGCCGAGCGAGAGGACCCCCACCCTGATGGCTGCCACGAGGTCACGCCTCGATGCTTCCCACGCCGGGCAGTCCGCCAGCGTGTGCAGCCCTGAGTCCTCACTCGCGTCGCAGTGATGACACTCAGGCGTTGGCTCCTTCCTGATTCGATGCAGGTGGTCCTCGAAGCTCCCCTTACCGGAGATTACCTGCGTCAGTCAGTACGAGAGGCATCCGTGAGATCGTGCGGTACCCACGGATGACCCTGATGGCCATCACCCGCTGCGGAGCACGTAGCATCCGTAGACTTCCGACCTTCAGGGCCTCCACCCATATTGGAGTGCCCAATATGAGCGGAGGCCCTGAAGGCCATATAGGGCCATGGACCGCACGATTCCTGCGTAGAGTCTCCTGCAGGAGTCGTCGGCCCCCTCATGTTGGGCAGCAGCCGCGCCAGAGCGAGAGCTGTGCCCTTCAGTTTGGGGGCCAGACTTCGGATGTGCTCTCCGAAGTCCCATCGGCCGTCGAGCACCAGCCCCAAATACTTCATTTGAGGCTTGATGCCGATGCGATTTCCTCCCACGATGAGACTGGATCCCTCGGGTGGCTTGCTCTGAGGCCCATAAAAGAACAGGGCCTCGGTTTTATTCAGAGCCACCTCGAGACCCAGCCGCCGGATCCGCTCAACGACTTGGGCAACCGCGGTCGTGGCCTTTAGGCCTTTAGGCGTGTCGTCCGCGTTGCACGTGACGGTGGCACCGCCTACGAGCTCACCGCGAAGCACCCAGTCGTATCCGATGTTCCACAGGAGTGGCCCCAGGACCGATCCCTGTGGAACACCGCACGACATTTCATGCCGACCGAGACCGGTCACGGTTGGGTAGATGACGGCTCTCTGCGTCAAATACGCCCGGATTACGTGGCGAAGGTAGAGAGGCACTTCGTGATACACGAGCGCCTCCCTAATGCAACTCTAGGGCAAGGTATTGAACGCATTGGCAATGTCCAGGGACACCGCCAACATCACCTCACCCCAGGCTACTGCATCCTCCGCCAGAGCCCTCACGCGCATGATGGCATCCACGGTGGAGTGCCTCTGGCGGAAGCCATATTGGCCATCCGCCATTCCCCACTCTTGAGAGGTGCTCGACGAGGCACTTCGCAATTACTCTTTCAAAGAGTTTGCACACCTCGTCGAGCAACACTATGGGCCGGTAGGCGGATGGCGGTTCCGCCGGGCGCCCCGCCTTTCGAATGAGGACCAGTTTCCCCGTCTTCCACAATTTCGGAAACTGGCCCCGCTCCAAACATGCGTTGAGAAGCCCTCTCACTCGGGGCTCGAGAGCGTCGTCAACTAGAGCTAGGACCCACGCTCGGCCTGGAATGCCGTCGGATCCCGGGGCGGTGCGTTTGGCTCTTAGCCTTCTCACCGCCAGCTCTGGTTCTACCCAAGTGACCTCGGGCACGTCGTCGTCATCCACGTCGGGCGCCATGGGCGAGCGAGGCGGAGTCACCTGCGGTGGAACATGTTCCTCCACCCGCGCTGGGAACAGGGAGCCAACAACTCCTCCGAGCAGCTCCGGCTGGAGACACCGGGTTAACGGCGGGGCCTTGGGGCGCAGCTTGCCCCTCACCATCCGGTAGGGCCGCCCCCACAGGTCCCGCTCCAGCGTCTCCAGCAGCTCGCGGAAGGCGGCCTGTTTGGCCCGCCTTATCTCCGCTCGGAGGGCTCCTCTGGCCTCCCTGTATCCCTCGTATAACTCCGCCTCTCGGGCCTCCGCGTCTGCGGGACGGCGACGCCTCCTACGGAATCGGGCGCATCGGCGGTGCGTGATCACGCAGGCCCGTCTGAGCCTCGCGATCTCCGACGATCACCAGTAGACCTGACCCCTCGGATTATAGGGCGGAGCCCTAGGCATCGCCGCGTCGCGAACACGGGTCATGGCCTCCCGGAACCACTCCGCCTCATCGTCTATGCTGACAGGCCTGTCCGGCGCAGGGGCCCAGGCCTGAACGATGGTGGCTTCCAGGAGGAGCTCCCGATCAGGTCGCTTAAGCGCCCAATGTGGCTCGGGTGGAGCCGGTGCAGCCGGTGCGTCGCTCGCTCTAGACGTCAAACCGAATGTATCGGTGATCCGAACTTGTGTCCTCCCCAAACAGTTAACGTTCCTACCTCGCTAAAGTAAGCAAAGCCCTTTGTACTAAATTTACCTCCTAATCTATCTTATGCAAAACTACTACGTAAATTGTGGCCGGAGCCCCGAGAAATCAGGGCTCAGCGTTCCCAGCTCCACCGTGTGACGGTCCCACCCATCGAGATTGCATTGGCGGTCAGAGGATGGGGGCTTGCTGTTCAGAACGGCTTCAGATGTTGCAGATTAACATTAAAATACCCTTCTCACTACTCGTACATTGTCGGTCTAAAAGTAGAATAAAAGTAAAGGACATGTTCTCTGGGTTCAATATGTAAACTGTAAAAGACTGTAGAAGAGAACAAGGATTGAACTCGCACATTTTTCTAGGCGTAATTGATTAATAATTGATTTAATACGATATAAAAGCGAAAAGCAAACATAGTCGAAAGAAAATAAATAATGAAATAAAATTAGTACATATTAGTAATGAATATAAATAAACTATTTGCAAAACAATTGATTTAATGTGAGGCTACTTTTAACATAGAATCGAATAAATTATGGTTGAAGTGGATTTATTCGTTTAGGCTGATAGTTCCGTTATTAATTTCAAATAGTCGATAGTTGGTAGTAGTTTTGAAACGGATTGTTTTATGGCAACTCGGAAGAGATGACGTGTAGTGGCGTGATTATCGGTGGGGCGAACGAAAAGTTGGAAAGGAGGGGGTAGTAGGAGGAAATAAAAGGGGCGTACCGGAGAATATCAGGGAGTTTTTATCGAGAATTCATCGCGAATTAGAACCTAGCAGAAGCTCTGCCCGTGCAGGCTTGTGACAGTCTTCAAGAATTCATCGGGAACGAGGAACAAGCGGTGGCCCTGCCTGAGCAGCCTTCGAGCCTGGTAGCTGCGTGTAAGTCTGGTGGTGAGTTATCTTAGTTTTGTTCTTCTTATTCTTAATATGTTGTCTGTATTTGGATTTCATGATTGTTTCCATGATAATTTACTTTTGTGGGTAGAAAATAAAACGAAACGTGAATTTTTTTGTGAGATATATTCATACATGTAGGGTATAAGATGTAACAACTTTACGAAAATCAAGACACCTTTCATTAAGCGTAGTAGCACGCTAAATACAAGCGTACTATTACTGCTTTGGATCGTTGAGTCTGGCGACCCATTCGTAAAGTTGTTTAGCGTAGGAAGTGTAGGGCCTTTACGAAAATCAAGACTCCTTTCATTAGGCGTTTTAGAACGCTAAATATAAGCGTACTATTACTGTCTTGGGTCGAAGAGTCTGGCGACCCATTCGTAAAGTCATTGCTGTCGTTTATCGTCTCTTAAGTTAGAAGTTGAGGGTAGCGCTGCGGCGGAGGTTTAGCTAGTTTTCCCGTAGGAAACCCAAGCAATGTGCCTGGTTATGGAGGGATACCTAACGGTGCCAACCAACTCCATATTCCTCTGAATTACAGCTAGGGAACGATAACATTTGAAGCAGGCGGCATTCCGATTTACATGCGGAAAGTATGTTCTGTGTGTTCTTTCATAATCCTTAAAGTTTAGGTCACATGAATAGATTACAAAACAGTTTTATCGCCGTTAACCTATATGTACCTACCTAAGCAATTTGCTACTAACGCTTTCTTTTGATGCTACCTACTTTATTTAAACCTAGATGGCTAGTTTCTATAAGCTTGGGATGTCTATTGTAGACCCTTAACCTATATCTGTGACGGCATTTAATGTGCAAAGTGTGATTAATGGGCCTTATGATTTAACTTATAAAACATTACGTTATACCTACGCTCTTCGTTATACTCAGCCTGCATACTATACAATACCCTTGTGTATACGGAATAAGTGGTTCTAGGCACGCTCAAGGAGCCTCCCAAGCTCTTCAGTTTGCTTAGGATGAGATTAAGGTTTGATAAATTGAGCTACCTTAATTACGATGGTTATACTGAAATGTAGCCATCTGCTGGATTATCGTTCCTATCAATTAGACCTCACTTTCATTGTAAAGATGAGAAGCTCAAAAGGTACGGAAATTACTTGGGTGAATGATTGTTATCTTATAAAGTAGCTTCATTTAACTCTTGACAATTCCTTGTCCCTATCCATTCCTTGTGAGTGCCTGATTTAATTCGGATATTAAAAACAAATTGTCTACAGGATCGATGTTCAATTTGATCTATGTATCCTGTTTGACGGATGTGTGCTCATTTCATTGTAAGCATTGTATTGGGCTAAGCCTTCACAATACATGCCATCATACTTACCTATGTATTATTATGTCCTCTCGGTGATATGCGTGTGTCTTGAAAGCGTTTGGTCGCGGTATCGCTTGACCCTGAAACGTGGACAGTTGCCACATGATCACACAGCCTCGAACACCCACTGGTCACTGTTTGACTCGTCCACTGTGACGATTAGGTTCGACCCTGAGTGGTGACGGTTGGCGTCTTGGTCCTATGATCCGGGAGGGCCTAATCATATATATTACCATGTCTGTTTACAGCTGGTACCCATAACAGCAATGATTTGAGCTATGCATTCGTTAGACTGGATATATTTCCATCTAACCTACTTGTCGAAATTGGGCACTCATTCCCAATTCGGTACTATTTAATTTGTAAAGCACCAAGGTTGTGCATAACTTAGAACTAGTATGCCTTCAGTTTGGAGAGGATTGGTTGCTCGTTGGGGGCCTGGGGTTGGTGGATGCGGCCTCCCCGGTTCCAGAAATGGAACCGGTCATAGGGTTCCTAATTACCTATCAAAATACCCCATCCTAGCAGTCTCCATATATCAACAGAAGCTTCATTTCATTTGTCCGGCTACTCTGAGATAATCTATTATGTAGGTTATCTCACGGTACCTGATTGTTAACCACATATGTATTTAATCACACATTTTATTCACTTGACCACCATTATTTACTATATCTTTGTCTAAATAACTCAAATTGTATATAAGAAGACTATGTAGGTACATTTCCTTTGAAAGGTCCAGTATAGTGAGGCCACTCTATATTGAGTGTGTTATACCTTCACTTCCATCTAAACTACATGCTTATACTTATATCATACTGTGGAATTAAACTTGCTTGCATGTAAGAAAGCCTTAGAAACTTATCATGTTAATCAGTAAAGGATTAGACGGTATTAAGTGCATATAATGTTCCTACTATTAATTATCTAGAACAATTACTCGCAGACATCTTAAGGTGAAACTTAGTTTTACAAGTAGTTAAGCATTGTTTCACTATTTTATGACTGCCAACAAGTGTTACCAATTATATTCTAACTTGCATATAAGATATTCATATCCATTCCTTTAATTATTCAGTTATTTTTAGGATATTTCTAAATTGATTATATATTTTACCCTTGTTAATACTTATTTCTGTAACTTAGAACAGTCAATAACTATTTATTACCTTTAGCCATGATCTAGCTTCATGCAGGAAAGTCTCAGGCATTCTGTACAATTATCAATGTAGGTCAAGCACATAGGTAATCTTAACTCTAATTTTAATTTCAATTCTCTATATTTACTGAAAACTATTACCTTTTGAATTGAACTGTCTATACCTAGGATCACTTAGGAATGAACTTAATATTCAGAATTTGATATCACTAAGTATCACTGAGGCTAGGTAGCTCCTAAATTCAAAATCTTAATTCATATTAGGTTCAGGGATTCAATGTAGTTGTATAGGAACATTATTTAACTTTATTGCTAGACAGAAAATCGTTATAGGAATTAGATTGTAATCAGTGTTCTCAATACCATGTACTCTGCCTTGTCTCAATGTACCAAATAAAGGACTATGAGTTGCTACAATGCTTAAACACAACGTATAAAGGGTCCCATACTTAGACGATCACAATAAAGCCAAATGTCAATGGTATCTTCCTAAACTTGGAGGATATAATAGTAACGGATACTTCAGTGCCTTCAGCACTGTAGGCAGTTGCTGCACTCAGGTCCAACGTCTCATCAGTGGGCGATTCAAGTTCACATAAAGGATTATATTGGGGGGAACGTCACAATTTGGTGCCGTGATGACCAAGATTGTTTGGTTTTGCAAATTGTTGAGGATAAGCGAGTACCTTGGGAACACTATGTCTTTTAATATCGAAGGTGAGAAGTATTTTATATCTAAAATGGGACTAATAATGCTATAGGTAGAGTAGTGTAACCATTTAAAGTATTTAGGGGCGTGCATAACCATATTGCTGTGTAGGAACAATAATACAACACAAACAACACATTATGTATGTCATAAAAGTACATAAATTTACAAGCAAGAGCCTAGGCACAAGTAAATACACAGATACTGATACATACAAATACACATAAGGTCAATTAAAACTTTGAGGAAGAAAACACAATATATAGTAGCTTACTTTTTACACAGTTTATCAAATATATAGATTAATAATAAAATGCCTTAAGCAGAAACCTAAGCCAGAATATATTATTACAAGCTAAATAACTTGTTTTAAACATTCTAAGAATGATGCTATGAATAATAGACTGTTACCATAATTTCAGTGCAGTTTCATTGTTTGGGCATAGTCAGAGTAAGTAAATTTTGGGTTGAAAGTAATATTAAGTAGATGCCTAATATTTAAATTTGCATTAATTTACTAAGTGATGAGTTATAAATAGGTAAACCATAGCCATATATACTGCCTTATGTAATAGTAGTGATATAATAGATTAATTTATTTTACATGTAAGTACATGTACATATGAAATGAAGTCAAATACTAATACATTTGCCCATAGCAGACAAATGTCACATAGTTGCCTGTCAGTATCACAAAATAAACAATCTGTTTTAGGTTGCATCAATCAGTAGAAAATCATAAAATTCATATACACTAGTTTACATTAGATTTGTAATGTATAATGTTAGCGGCAAAAAGTAGATTATTTTGAGTATTTCTAGGGAACTTTCAATGGAAAACTTACTGTACTGTATTCTATTGTGTACCTACTTCCAAGTACAAGTTGTATCTAATTTGAGTTTTGTACCATTCAAATTTTAGTTCACAGCTGTATAAGTTCATTGACTTCTAGTGTTATCCAAATTCTTCTTTGCACATGGAACCTGTCATTTATATTAAAGTGTCCGGTTGTGTGAGAATAATAGATTCCTCTTTTAGAGTCAAGGATAGATTCTTTCAAACGCTGAAACAAAGAAAGATATGATTACTATACTTTAAATTTATAGGAATTTAAACATCTTAAATATGGTTGGTTTATGCATTTATACTGTCCTTTATGAAAGGGTTTACAGTAATTTATATAAGCTAAAACCTGAAATTGAGGTTAAGTACATTATTCACTGGAATCAAAGAGTAGTTCTACTTATATAAGGAATAGGTACATGGTTACAAATATGAATACCTAATAACATAGATACTTACATCTAAACATTTAGTGTTACAAGTACCTTGTGGTTGCATGAACTAATATGGTACAAAAGATGGTGCAAATTATAAAAGTAGGTAGTGAAATAGATAAAAACTTAAATGCATTGCTTACAATATACATAAGTTAATGGTTCGCATACTAAGATGTATTCACTGAACTGACATTGTGATGAGATAGGTTAGGCAGCCGATCAAAATAATACCTCATTCATGGTGCTTGATAGTCGTTGTAATGTTAAACTTTATTCTAATTATAAATTTTATTTTAGTATTTAGGTGTGAGCACTGCTGCCATAGGTTGATGCTTTACATTGTTGCTATACACAATAGTACTAAATAGAATTAACAATAGGTTATGGGATTAAAAGGTTTCATTTAGATAATATTGCTCGTCAAAGAACTTACTTGTTGAAGAAGTTTAGAAGTACCTAGTTGTAACGGCGTTCGCGGACGATAAATTCTTATTGAAGTATTCAGGGTGATTTCATAATGAAAAAACGATATTGGCTTTGTAAAATTAGCTGATAAAATCAAAAGTCGATAAAATTTATTTATATGATTGTGTGAACTGAGTGTTTTGCAAAACAATGCATACAACGGAATATCAAGATAAAATTAAAGTCTTTTAAAATCCCATGAAATATTTAAATAATAGATACATGTAAAATGAAATGTTATTATTATGTAATTAGCGATTTAGGAATTTCTTATAGATTTTGTAGGGATGGTTTAGTTTAAATGTTAACGTAAATAATAAATGATACGAAAACATTGCACAGCAGCGCGTCAGCGGAAGTGCTATGTCGCGATTGTTGAATTGCTATTTATTTAGAAGATGATTCCATATTTAAGAACAAGGTTCTTTCGTAGAAGTAATATACGGAAATAAATTCTGTAATATTTTGGATTCCCCTTTGCCTCGAGAACATAAAATATAGGCAACAAAACTATGTACCTACGATTGGGGAATTGATAGTGACACCATAACAGCTATTAGACAAATCAAAATAATGTGTTTTATGTAATTTCAGTAGATATTTGTAAAGCGGCGATATTATAAATAATAATAATATTAATAATAGTATAAAAGGTATATTAGAAGCGTTTATTTAGTGTGTCAAGACTTTAAACATTTACATGATTTGCCATGTAGGAAGTAAACCTAAATTTTAGAAAAATTAGCAGGGTCTGAGATGGTCTATTGGATTGCCCTAAGTAACTAACACACAGGTGGTCAGGGTTCGATCCTCAAAAGGGGAAGCTCTTTTTGTCATTTTAATTATATTTTATTACTATATTCTGCTATGGAGTAGTGGTTAGAATGCCTAGCTATGTCAAATGATCGTAAGTTCAATTCCCAGTAAATCTTTTGTCATTTGATGGTTATTTTGTTCCTGAATTGTATTAATTTCAGCTTGAGCCCATGTCCTTTATTCAAATTTAGTATTTTATCTACTTAAATGTTTATAGTATTTTTACAGTGTAGACTTAAAGGTAGTTCGGGGTATTGTCGCTAGGCGGAACTTGGGTTGCTTACATGACTGAAATTTTTCAGAATGTAACGAGAATCGACTGTCAATAAGATTTCGCTATAATTGATTTAATGCTTGAACTTTTAATAAGTTCACCTGGAACAAACCTTAGTTAATTATTTTGGGACAGTTACATAATATGGTAAATTTACATTTAAATAGACATAGTTTTACAAACTTTACGCAAAAACTGGATCTTTAAAGAAGTTATTATGTGATAATTCTCTTCGACATTATAGTTGGATGCGGTGGGACACTAGATGGCAGGTTATGAGCTCTAATTATCATTAGATATGGTAGTTAAATCTGAAATTTTTGCATCGTATGTATAGAATGTGCTTTTAGTTATTTGTATAAAACGTATAGTTAAATTTTATTAGGTTGGATTCGATAACTGAGATGTATAATTTTAATATTGTAGCTGGATTGGAACCTACTAGCGCCATCTAGCGAAATAACCTAGGGGCGATCAATCCCCGTCAGTTGTTAGTTCATTGAAAGTTGAATAGAGGGCGTGGTTTTATACTCTTATTTTAATTCTAATAGACCTACTAAGTAGATATAAAAAATAAATAAATAGATAATTGGACATATTATGAAGTACTTTGTTTTATTAGTTCTTGGATTTAAAATCGAAACTTACAATCAGGGTCTCGTGCGTTATCAGCTAATCTTGTATGTGATCATGGAAGTAGATTATATCGCGAAGTGTTTTTGTTAAAGTTGAAATATTATTATTAGATCGTAAGCAGATACTTCATGACATAGGGAAGAAACAACAGTAACTAGTTCTTAGCTATAATTTCGTAGGCAGTTCTAGGGAAAACAAGGTACAAATGCCTATTCATAACATTAAATATATAGATGTTTTTTTTTAAGTAAATAACTAAGATTGACTACATAGTTGTATACTTACATATTATCATTGTACCCATTATTGCACACTCATTGCATTGGTACTTTGGATGCAGTTGCTCCATTCATAGCAGTACATTAATTATCAATATGATAGGAATACTTTAGCAGACTATATAAGCTAGGGGGCGGGAACTTAATAAATAATTAGATGGACTTTATGTTAGATTGACTGCAGTATACTTTGATTTTTTTGAATTTTTTAAATTACTTTAAAGACAGGAAGGTGGAGGTAGCGGTTTTGGTTTGAGTACCTAGTGATAATTCCCTACGCAATACAAAATTAAATAACTTAAATTAGTAGCTTGTTTTCAATTAATTTTAAAATAGTTAGTTTAATTATATAGACTAGACTTTAGAATTTAGTGAGGTGTCCCTTCCAATCCTTCCAATGATACTTTTATTTTAGTCACATATTGAACTAAAACTTAGTTGAGGATATGGTTTCAAGATGTAGCGATGCACTTATATATTTAAATAATAAGGTTTAATAGTTGGGATAGCGATACACATATAAGCATTTAGAATTTTAATAGGTTTTGGCCATCATTAGTGATTTGAAATGTAAAGAATAAATTTTATTAAATCAAGTTTAGTTTAATTATAACAGATAAACAAAATTAGTTTTGAGAAACAACTTGAATGGAGCCAGTGAAAATTCAAACTTAATAGTGATATAGATAGTAAATGGAAATTGAAGTATATAGGTTGATTGGAAGATTTTTTTTGGATTGCTTAAATGAAATTAGTGGGTGATTAAATTAACTAGTGTGGAGTCCTACTGTTATTGATAGGGTTATCGTTGTTTGACATTAGTAAGAGATAGTATTGATAAGTTGAATTTAACCTTGAAAGAAAGTGGTCCTTGGTGCAAACAATGTGTGATGACTTATGTGAACTGTTTTAAAATTTTAAAACTTTAGAAATCTCAAATTGGATTATCTGAACTTTGATTAAAGTTCTAAATTTAAAATGTTCCAATAACTGACTTTTCCCCTTATTTACATATTAAACCATCCTGGGATTCAAGAAGTAGCGAATACACTTTTAGAGAAATTAATAGATAAATGGTTTCTTTAGGGGCTCGGAAAATTAAATCTGGCTTTAAAAGATTTGAAAGTCGATGGTTGAATTGAAAATTTAATTAAATATTTAATTATCGCCCATTGTGCATTAAACTGTATGCATGATACCTACCTTTCTGTAAATTTATTGGTGTACAGTAAGGAATTGTCTATCTATCTATCTATCTATCTGAAGTTTCTTTAGAGGTTAAGGTTGTGTGAGTGTGGAGTAGTAGCTGGACTGCTTCAATTAAGGTTGAGATACTTAGTGCATATGGGGTCATTGTCTAGACCTTAATGATTCTTTCTACTATTCTTATATGATGCTGCTTTCATTAAAAACTGAATTGAATTATTTAGAGGTCGATTCAAAACGTAAACAGCGGATGCATATAACAAATAAATAATTACTATAGATAGCCAATCAATAATAGGTCGGGACTTAGGGAGTAGTACTAGGAAGACTTTATTTTAGGTCGTCCAGCGTATTTAACATTTTATCGCGACGTAAGATTTTAATCTTACAGGTTAAACCGAGCGGTAACTCGGCGGGTGGATACGATAAATCAACGACAATAGACGGGATTGTCTTCGCTAATTAGATTAACATCAAGAATGCCTAAGGCGCGGGCCACGTCAGGAAAAACAAGGGTTAGGAGGCCTATCACTAGGACCCCTGTAGCCTCCACAAATAACCCCGCTCCCGTAGTGAGAACCAATCCTTTACATTTTGTGACTCGAATGGTGCAGCAGGCAATGAGCACCATCAATGAAAAAATGACCAATTTGGAAAATAGAATCACATCTGCAGTTACACCGAGTGGGTCGACCGACACATCTGTACAAGGGGACACGGCTCTCCAGCCTCCGGTGCAAGTTGTACAAAATGTGCCTGGACCATCTACAGTATATTATCCCGTGGCCCAGTTACCTTCAGAGAAGCCCAAGTTCCCTGCTAAGGGCAAGCATCCGGTAACTTTCATCGAGGATTTGACTGCTTACTTAAGAAAAAGTGGGCCAGAGACAAGGGATACTATTGACACTATAATTGATAGCCTGGAAGGTGAAACTAGGAACTGGGCTCGGATATATAAGGATAGATGGACACAATTTGAAGATTTCAAGAGGGATTTTCTAGACACGTATTGGGGGGAAGCGGAACAAAATGAGTTGAGAAGAAGGATTAGTCAGAATTCTTGGGACGGAACTCGGCCAATGCTGGGACATTTTATTACATTATGTGGACAAGCGAAGATGTTGACGTACCCTATTCAGGAAAGGCAACTTATAAGCGAGATAATGAATCATTTCCCGAAGGATGTTCGATATGCCTGGTCCACAAGTAACTATACTTCAATCCTTCAAGCTACGGAGTTCCTACGCAAATTGGACAATATCGACAAGCAAAGCGGCCAGGGCAATAGCATCAGTGCTCCCTCAAGCAATGTTCAGGGACCTAAGGCGCCTACCCATCATCAACAGAATAAGGCCACGCAGGGGCGGAAAAGACAGTTCAACGTTAGGTCAATGAGTCAAGTTACACCAAACAAAAGAGCTAGGACGAATGATGTAAATATTGTAGATAATGCTGATGACATTTCAATAGTTAGCCTAGAACCAACAAATAATTTAAACTATTAGGTGTTGATGTGACAAGCCCCGGTGCATCAACAGTAGGAGGGGCTAACAAAATTCCGGTTGCTCTAAAAATTATGCTTGGACTCGGGTGGGAGCCTGGACAGACATTGGGTAGACATAATAATGGAATAAGGGAACCAATAGCTATTAAAGGACAGTGCGGTAAGGCAGGTTTAGGGTCAGGTGTCAAGAAAATTAACTTGACAAATTTTGAGCTGCAAGTTGTAGAGTGTTTAAAGGTTCCATCTGACTTAAATTCTAGGCCATTAATACAAACTGAAATAGTTTCTTCATTATTTGACGAAGAAGATAATATTACTGCGGACAAATTAGAGATAGTTAAGTCTGAGATTGAGGTAGGAATATTTAGTAAGCGGGTTATATGTCTTGTCGATACGGGTAGCGATATTACGTGTATTTCTGAGTCGTTTTGGGAAACTTTAAAGTTACAAGTTGGAAGTAAGTTAAATATGTTACCGGTTAAACCAATACAAATTCGTGGGGCAGTTGGTCAAAAGAGCGCTAAAATACAACAGATGGTATTATTGCCTGTGAGATTTGGGGTGATTGAATTAGAAATTAGATTCTTTATAGTGCCAAATTTAGTTCATTCAATGATATTAGGGTTTGATTGGCTCATAGCAAATAACACTAATATAAAATTACAAAAGCCAATTGTAGGGCTAACTATTAATCACAAGGGTCAAAGAGTATTGATTCCATTTATTGAATATATATCTGAGGGACAAGGGGTTGCTGAAATTGCGAAGGTAGATAGTAATTTTGACTCACGGAAGTATTTACAGGGAATGAAAATTGGTACGCCTCTTAAAGAAACGCAAGTAAATAAATTAAGACAGGTTTTAAATAAACATTGGGATGTCTTTGTGAAAAGATTAGGTCGAGCAAACTGCTATCAACATGTTATAAAAATGTTAGATCATAGTCCAATTATAAAACGTTCCTATCCAGTTCCGTATGCATATAGGCAGCAAATGGAGGAGAAGTTAGCTGAAATGGTTGATATGGGGGTAATATCTAGGGGTTCCACACCTTATTGTAGTCCATTGACTTTCACCTTAAAACCGGATGGTTCAATTAGGGTCTTATTGGACGCGCGTGAAATTAACAAATACATGGTGGCTGAGGCAGAAGCACCACCAATGCAAATAGATGTGTTAAATTCTTTCCATGGGGTTAATTATATTAGTGTAATAGATCTGAATAATGCTTATTTTCAAATCGCCATTTCAGAAGACAGTAAAAAGTATACTGGATTTACGTTTAATGGAAAGTCTTATATGTATAATGTGTTGCCACAAGGACTTAAGACTTCTGTAGGCAGTTTTAGTAGAGCGATGGATCAAATACTAGGGCCTGAGGTTAGACATTTTTGTGTGAACTACCTTGATGACCTCGCCATCCTAACACAAGGCACTTTAGAAGAACATTTAGAACACATTGACATTATACTAAACAAGTTAAAATTAGCAGGACTTACATGCAATCTTGAAAAATGTAAATTCATTTGTAAAGAAGTCAAGATGTTAGGTCATATTATTTCTACGGAGGGAATTAAAACAGATCCTGAGAAAATAGAATCTATTAAGAATTTTCCAGTTCCAAAGAAAATAAAACATTTAAGGGCGTTTTTTAGGTCTCTGTAATTATTATAGGCGGTTCATCCCTGATTATAATAGTGTTATTCAACCTTTATGTCAGTTATTAAAAAAGAGTAAAGGATGGACATGGACTTCGGAAGCACAGGTAGCCTTTGAGAAATTAAAAAATAGTTTTTTAGAGACAATAATGTTACATCACCCGGATATGTCTAGACCTTTTTATCTACAAACGGATAGTTCTGGGGTAGGTTTAGCTGGAGTCCTATTTCAATACGATGAACAAGGGAAAATGAAAATACTAGGGTACTGTAGTAGAGCTTTGAGGGGCGCTGAATTAAGATGGACTGTTACGGAACAGGAATTTTGGGCAATAATTTATTGTTTAAGAAAATTCGAGACCTATTTGAGGGGTGCAAAACTAATAATTAGGACAGATCATAAGGCACTGACGTTTGTTAGATCGTGGAAATTATATAATAGTAGGATAATTAGGTGGATACTTTTCCTTGAACAGTTTGATTATACCATTGAACACGTAAAGGGTAAAGATAATGTCGCAGTCGATGTACTGTCTAGGTTCCCGCCTGATTCACCGATGATACAGGAGGATAGGGTATATTGTCCAGAAATTCATTATATGGAAAATATTAAAAACAAGGCACTGGTATTTAATCTAAAAAACGTATCTGATTTTCAAAGTAAGGATACCGAAGTTCAATTAATTTTGGACATTGTAAATAATGCTAATATTAACCATAGCGGTAGGTTAGGTAGAATTGCTCAACGTTGTTATGTCAAAGATAAAGTACTGTATTTTAAGGTTGATTCAGATAAACATGTAATATACTTACCATCAAGGTTGCGAGAAGAGGTAATTTTTCAAATTCATCACGAAATGGGGCATCAAGGAGTTTATAAAATACTTAAGTACCTAAAAGATAGATTCTATTGGCCAAATATGAATAAAGGGGTAAAAGTTTTGTTAAGAACTTGTCACATTTGCCAATTTTCCAAAAGTGACAACATAAAGTATGTAGGCAAGTGCAAATCTATTGTAACAGAACAAATAGGGGACCTGGTAATGGCCGATTTATATGGGCCACTACCAAAAGGGAGGTTTGGGGCTGCTTATATACTTGTAATACAGGACTCGTTTAGTAAATTTGTTAAATTGTATGATTTGGCGAAGGCTACTTCGCGCGCAGTAATTACTAAATTACGACAGTTTGTCAAAATAATTAAGCCCAAAGTAGTAATGACAGATAATGGCAGTCAATTCTCGTCTGAAAGCTGGAAGCGGGCTTTAGAAGATATGAATATAAAACCTATTTACACTACGGTCCGAAACCCTAGGCCTAATACAACAGAAAGGGTAAACAAAGAATTAGGACGTCTATTTAGGACATATTGCCATAATAACCACAAAGGTTGGGCCACAATACTTGGTAAGATAGAAACTTTGTACAATAATAGTTTTCATGAGAGCACGGGTTTCACTCCTAATGAAATACTGTACGGTACAAGTAACAGCATGTCTTTTGATAATTGTCTACCTCAATTAGAGAAAACTAAAGACATAAATAAAATTAGAACTCAAGTGAGACAAAATTTAAAGGATAACAGTGTTAAACGACAGGTGAAATTCAATAAGTCACATCGTTTAATTGAATTTCAGATAGGGGATTATGTCAAAGTTCGTAAGACTAATAAATCAGAAGCACAGAAGAAGCTTACCAAAAGGTTTCAATTAATGTATGAAGGACCGTATGTAGTTTGTGCAATTCCTTTTGCAAATGTTTACACCTTGATGGACCCTAAGACCAAACAAATTAGAGGTAACTTTAATACAATTCATTTGAGTAAATATTACCAATAGATTAATCACTAATATGATTTAAAATTGAAATATTAGGTCTCATTGAAGGTGTATTTGAAGGTTTTCAGTTATTGGATAGTTAATATTACTACATGAATAATTTAATGTTAATCATAGTTATTAAGATTTAGTCAATGTTAGAACATTATTATTTGTGGTACGAGTGATAGATTTAAGTATGGTTCACTGGTTGATCATTTTAGAATTAGAATGTGTGTAAATTAGGCTATTGAAATTGTGTTGAACAGATACATAATTGAACTAATAAATGTAATTATTCTTTTACGATTTTTTTTTTGTATCATAAGAGGCAATCATTCGAATGAGCACTGAAGCAATGGTGGTGGTATATTAAAATCACGGTGAAACCTGTAGAATCACGAAGAAATGTCATTTGATTTAGATGGTGGTCTATTACCCTGAGGGAGATTCGTGATATGCAGTTATGACTGTAAACCTGGTTGCAGTTTTTTCATATATATATAGTGCGTAAGAAATTAATTCGAACACTATTTTCCTAAATCGGAATTCCAGTTTAACTGACAGTCAATAATAATAATAATAAAAGGGAAATTGTATTTTTGGGATATATTTAAAAATGTAATTTATATGTATTTAAATGAATAAAGGAGATAAAAGTAATAATAAATATATGATAATAATCATAAAAAAGGGGAAGAGCAAATAATGAGAATTCTTTTGCTTATTAGTACTGGTCGGTTGGTAGTGAGCTCGGCAGCGGGAGTTTGCTATGAAAGCGTGTATGATGATTTTTTTTGTTGTTATGAGATGTATACTAGTGAATTGTATGAGTGTATGGAATGGGTTCATTAAAATCAGAATGAAGGACCATCCCGATTAGTACTATAATTAAAGCTATGAGATTATGAGACCAGTTGAGATTCAATTGCCTATTCACACCGCGTCACAAATAGATTTTGTGAAGATTATGCAAGGTGTTAGGTTAGAGATGGACTAGAGGTCTAAGCATGCCGTTAATGGGTCTTCACAGAATCTCGACTATACACGTTATGAACATATTGGTTGCACACTCTACATGAATGTTTGAGAACTGGGACGTGTCTTTTGGGTCTGTTTCGGGTGGAGTAAAGGCTATTGGCCCCTTTATTTTCATTGCCCACAAGGTCTGACTATTTTTGGGGAATGGAGTAGTTGGATTATAAGTCGATGTAGAGAACTACAAAATCTTCTATAATCGTCTACTCTGTGCGGCAGCGCTGAATGACTCACAACCATTTTTCCCGCTGAGATTGTCATACTGGCAGGAAATAACGTAGTGTTGTAGTTTTACTTAAGCCTGAACATAGGAGCATGAGATCTGTCCCAGTTCTAAAACACATATATCTACTCACACATATATAGAAATTGAATCTCATTTGGTATTAAACAAACTAGCGTTATGCATACTATAAATAATAAAAAACGAATTTTAACCAACCAGCACTATAGGGAGTAGAATTGCGAGGCATGGTTATAGTCCAGTCATTCTGCATGCACCTCAATCGGATTTATGAAGGATTGCTAAGAGTTAGGATAGTAGACGGGCTCGAGATTGATGAATCCGAGGTCTAAGCATACCGTTAAGGTACCTTCACATTTCCTCGACTACACAGTTAAGTTAAAATGAGCCACACTACACATGCGCCATTTTTGCGGTGAACACTTTTGGGTTTCGAGCCATGTGGGGTGGACCGTTCGCACTTGCTATGTTTGACGGCTGTTAAGGAATGACTTTATTATTGAAGGGCGGGGTAATACCATTACTCTGAGTCGCTAGGACTGAGCTTGCCTCACAACCAGGCTTTCCTTGCTATAGACTGTCATGTCCTGGCTTGAAGAGATAGTGTTGTGTTGCGGGACCGCTATCAAGCTTGGTATCGAGATGGAGAAGTGGTTTGCCTTGATATGGTTAAACTACACACACACTTAAGGTGTGGGATGACTGGATTCTAACTAAGCAAACAAGGAGAAAATAAAAATACTAATTTAGCTACAGTCGACTTTACACATTCTGTGGTATTTTCATAAGTGAGTGTCTATTCAGGAAGTTGATACGGATTTTAGGGAACTCACAACTCTCTTTATGCGTAGACTTCTATGACGACATTAATTTGTGATTATATTTACTGCAAGCAAATACACTTCCCATGCAGCTGACATATCTTTACGCACACTCTACAAACATAATTGATAAGCATTGTTCTGTGAATCCACAGGACTTTGCAATATCAATACAACTCACCGCATCGAAATTAGTGTGGCTAAATTTGTATTGGAAGATAGTTAGGACCTGCTTTACTTACCTTTACCAACTAACCATTGCCTTCACAATCCATCTCATTTGGTGATCAATAGGAATTACTATCATAATACTTATTTCACTCTAACAAAATTAAGGTATACAATAATTCAATTTTAATATTTTCTTAATAAATTAATTCTTAGGTTTCCATAGTGAATTATTATGGGAAAGATTTACACTACCTTACGATGTATGTAGGCACCCGGCTCTGTCTGATACTAGACTGGTTGTGGTTGTGTTGTATTGTCTGCGGCAATCGTGATGGGTTGTACCCGTTATTATAGGTAAAATATCACTTCGGTGAACTACGTTATATTTTAAGGGGCGATTGTGACGGTCCCACCCATCGAGATTGCATTGGCGGTCAGAGGATGGGGGCTTGCTGTTCAGAACGGCTTCAGATGTTGCAGATTAACATTAAAATACCCTTCTCACTACTCGTACATTGTCGGTCTAAAAGTAGAATAAAAGTAAAGGACATGTTCTCTGGGTTCAATATGTAAACTGTAAAAGACTGTAGAAGAGAACAAGGATTGAACTCGCACATTTTTCTAGGCGTAATTGATTAATAATTGATTTAATACGATATAAAAGCGAAAAGCAAACATAGTCGAAAGAAAATAAATAATGAAATAAAATTAGTACATATTAGTAATGAATATAAATAAACTATTTGCAAAACAATTGATTTAATGTGAGGCTACTTTTAACATAGAATCGAATAAATTATGGTTGAAGTGGATTTATTCGTTTAGGCTGATAGTTCCGTTATTAATTTCAAATAGTCGATAGTTGGTAGTAGTTTTGAAACGGATTGTTTTATGGCAACTCGGAAGAGATGACGTGTAGTGGCGTGATTATCGGTGGGGCGAACGAAAAGTTGGAAAGGAGGGGGTAGTAGGAGGAAATAAAAGGGGCGTACCGGAGAATATCAGGGAGTTTTTATCGAGAATTCATCGCGAATTAGAACCTAGCAGAAGCTCTGCCCGTGCAGGCTTGTGACAGTCTTCAAGAATTCATCGGGAACGAGGAACAAGCGGTGGCCCTGCCTGAGCAGCCTTCGAGCCTGGTAGCTGCGTGTAAGTCTGGTGGTGAGTTATCTTAGTTTTGTTCTTCTTATTCTTAATATGTTGTCTGTATTTGGATTTCATGATTGTTTCCATGATAATTTACTTTTGTGGGTAGAAAATAAAACGAAACGTGAATTTTTTTGTGAGATATATTCATACATGTAGGGTATAAGATGTAACAACTTTACGAAAATCAAGACACCTTTCATTAAGCGTAGTAGCACGCTAAATACAAGCGTACTATTACTGCTTTGGATCGTTGAGTCTGGCGACCCATTCGTAAAGTTGTTTAGCGTAGGAAGTGTAGGGCCTTTACGAAAATCAAGACTCCTTTCATTAGGCGTTTTAGAACGCTAAATATAAGCGTACTATTACTGTCTTGGGTCGAAGAGTCTGGCGACCCATTCGTAAAGTCATTGCTGTCGTTTATCGTCTCTTAAGTTAGAAGTTGAGGGTAGCGCTGCGGCGGAGGTTTAGCTAGTTTTCCCGTAGGAAACCCAAGCAATGTGCCTGGTTATGGAGGGATACCTAACGGTGCCAACCAACTCCATATTCCTCTGAATTACAGCTAGGGAACGATAACATTTGAAGCAGGCGGCATTCCGATTTACATGCGGAAAGTATGTTCTGTGTGTTCTTTCATAATCCTTAAAGTTTAGGTCACATGAATAGATTACAAAACAGTTTTATCGCCGTTAACCTATATGTACCTACCTAAGCAATTTGCTACTAACGCTTTCTTTTGATGCTACCTACTTTATTTAAACCTAGATGGCTAGTTTCTATAAGCTTGGGATGTCTATTGTAGACCCTTAACCTATATCTGTGACGGCATTTAATGTGCAAAGTGTGATTAATGGGCCTTATGATTTAACTTATAAAACATTACGTTATACCTACGCTCTTCGTTATACTCAGCCTGCATACTATACAATACCCTTGTGTATACGGAATAAGTGGTTCTAGGCACGCTCAAGGAGCCTCCCAAGCTCTTCAGTTTGCTTAGGATGAGATTAAGGTTTGATAAATTGAGCTACCTTAATTACGATGGTTATACTGAAATGTAGCCATCTGCTGGATTATCGTTCCTATCAATTAGACCTCACTTTCATTGTAAAGATGAGAAGCTCAAAAGGTACGGAAATTACTTGGGTGAATGATTGTTATCTTATAAAGTAGCTTCATTTAACTCTTGACAATTCCTTGTCCCTATCCATTCCTTGTGAGTGCCTGATTTAATTCGGATATTAAAAACAAATTGTCTACAGGATCGATGTTCAATTTGATCTATGTATCCTGTTTGACGGATGTGTGCTCATTTCATTGTAAGCATTGTATTGGGCTAAGCCTTCACAATACATGCCATCATACTTACCTATGTATTATTATGTCCTCTCGGTGATATGCGTGTGTCTTGAAAGCGTTTGGTCGCGGTATCGCTTGACCCTGAAACGTGGACAGTTGCCACATGATCACACAGCCTCGAACACCCACTGGTCACTGTTTGACTCGTCCACTGTGACGATTAGGTTCGACCCTGAGTGGTGACGGTTGGCGTCTTGGTCCTATGATCCGGGAGGGCCTAATCATATATATTACCATGTCTGTTTACAGCTGGTACCCATAACAGCAATGATTTGAGCTATGCATTCGTTAGACTGGATATATTTCCATCTAACCTACTTGTCGAAATTGGGCACTCATTCCCAATTCGGTACTATTTAATTTGTAAAGCACCAAGGTTGTGCATAACTTAGAACTAGTATGCCTTCAGTTTGGAGAGGATTGGTTGCTCGTTGGGGGCCTGGGGTTGGTGGATGCGGCCTCCCCGGTTCCAGAAATGGAACCGGTCATAGGGTTCCTAATTACCTATCAAAATACCCCATCCTAGCAGTCTCCATATATCAACAGAAGCTTCATTTCATTTGTCCGGCTACTCTGAGATAATCTATTATGTAGGTTATCTCACGGTACCTGATTGTTAACCACATATGTATTTAATCACACATTTTATTCACTTGACCACCATTATTTACTATATCTTTGTCTAAATAACTCAAATTGTATATAAGAAGACTATGTAGGTACATTTCCTTTGAAAGGTCCAGTATAGTGAGGCCACTCTATATTGAGTGTGTTATACCTTCACTTCCATCTAAACTACATGCTTATACTTATATCATACTGTGGAATTAAACTTGCTTGCATGTAAGAAAGCCTTAGAAACTTATCATGTTAATCAGTAAAGGATTAGACGGTATTAAGTGCATATAATGTTCCTACTATTAATTATCTAGAACAATTACTCGCAGACATCTTAAGGTGAAACTTAGTTTTACAAGTAGTTAAGCATTGTTTCACTATTTTATGACTGCCAACAAGTGTTACCAATTATATTCTAACTTGCATATAAGATATTCATATCCATTCCTTTAATTATTCAGTTATTTTTAGGATATTTCTAAATTGATTATATATTTTACCCTTGTTAATACTTATTTCTGTAACTTAGAACAGTCAATAACTATTTATTACCTTTAGCCATGATCTAGCTTCATGCAGGAAAGTCTCAGGCATTCTGTACAATTATCAATGTAGGTCAAGCACATAGGTAATCTTAACTCTAATTTTAATTTCAATTCTCTATATTTACTGAAAACTATTACCTTTTGAATTGAACTGTCTATACCTAGGATCACTTAGGAATGAACTTAATATTCAGAATTTGATATCACTAAGTATCACTGAGGCTAGGTAGCTCCTAAATTCAAAATCTTAATTCATATTAGGTTCAGGGATTCAATGTAGTTGTATAGGAACATTATTTAACTTTATTGCTAGACAGAAAATCGTTATAGGAATTAGATTGTAATCAGTGTTCTCAATACCATGTACTCTGCCTTGTCTCAATGTACCAAATAAAGGACTATGAGTTGCTACAATGCTTAAACACAACGTATAAAGGGTCCCATACTTAGACGATCACAATAAAGCCAAATGTCAATGGTATCTTCCTAAACTTGGAGGATATAATAGTAACGGATACTTCAGTGCCTTCAGCACTGTAGGCAGTTGCTGCACTCAGGTCCAACGTCTCATCAGTGGGCGATTCAAGTTCACATAAAGGATTATATTGGGGGGAACGTTACAACCGGGAACTCATGGAGACATGGAGGGTGCGACTTGAGCACCCAAGGTGGGGGGAATCCACCATTGCGACGGTGAGACCGATCATGAAGGAGTGGTTGGAGAGGGACCATGGGGACCTCTCCTACCGGATGTGCCAGATGGTTACCGGACACGGGTGTTTCGGTAAGTATCTGTAGCGCATCCACCGGGAGACAACGCCGCAGTGCCAGCCGGCGAGGCCGCCGCAGACTCATCTACGCCCGGGACTACCGACCTCCATGATCGGGGCCTGAGGATGGCAGTTGGCCGACTCGCCGTCCTTACAGAAGCAGGCCGTGGCGGAGGCGTGTCGTGTGTGCCCACACGACACACACACCCACCAACTCACCGAAGCGGGATAAAACCCGACCCCACCAGGCGAGGCCGAGGCCAAAGTCCGCCGGCAACCCTGGGGTTATCCTTTCGAGGGCTTACCCGGGGTGCCCGGCAACGGACACTTGGGAAGGATACCGTGCGGTTTTAGTCGAGACACGACATAACCACCCCCGCTGGCCAGTGGGGGGGTATCCGAAGGGATTTCCGCACGTAAAAAAAAAAAACTACGTAAATTGTAATAACATAGCAAGATCTATCTACCACGGATATTTATCATAACAGAATTATGAAAATGATTTGAGAATCCATTTACACTACCGAAACAGTTGATATAATGATAATGCTTTTTTATTTTCAAAAGTTTATTTAGAAAAATAAATTTTTGATCTATACGCATCTAGGCTGATATTATCCTAAATTATTTGTTTACTTTTCTCATTCAATAACCACCAAAATCAATTTCTTCCTGTCTTTTTTTTCGTGCGGACATCACCTCGCATACCAAGCCGGCTAGCCGGGGCGGTTATGTCTTCTCCAATCACAACCAGGCTTGAACTGACTCAAACCGTGAAGCCGTGAAGAGACGCTTGTTAATTTTCAGGCAATTAATTGTATATTTTAACTAGGTGTGCCCGCGACTTCGTCCGCGTGGATTTCGATATTTGGGGCTTTTTTTGCGCGGAACCCCAATTATTTTTCTAAAATTAAAGTAACCTATCGGCCAGTGAAAGTCACGTCAAAATCGGTCCTGCTATTTCAGAGATTAGCCGGAACAAACAGACAGACAGACAAAAAACGTAAAAAAAAAAATTTGGTGTATGTACCGTATATAAGTATGTACATATTTAGTAAAAAACGGTTATTTCAATATTACAAACAGACACTCCAATTTTATTTATATGTATAGATTAACTGCATTTGACCAACTAACTGAGTAGGTGCAGGAACTGAAGATGTCACTACGTAATGCTCTATTAAGAACATAGAAATATTAATTAATTCTTACAATATCATTTTGTTAATGCTTAAGAATGTGAATAAGAAGCTTCAATTTCAATGCAGTTATTTCTGTGCAAAGTAACGATATTATATGACATAATTGTAAAATTTCGTAATGATTATTGTAACTAACTATCCACCATTTAATTAACATTTTATATAAAAAATGTTGCCATTTTAAATTCAAATTCATTTATTTGCAGAAATGTGGTCATACATGATGTTGCATACAGATAATTCAGTTCCGCACATCTATCATTCAGTGGCATGCAAATATTAGCTAAGGCTCTATTTAATTTCTTCCATTCAAAACAAAATTGAAATACAATTATTGTAAGAATTGGATCTAAGTATAATAATAATAATAAGAGATTTTTTGTATTTCTAGAACGTTTGCGGCGAAGCTGTGTGGTATCATGGCGTTGAGTGGACGGCACGGCGCGGGCGCACGGCCGGAGAAAATTGACATTTTCCTGCCAGCAGGTGGCGTACATTGCAGATTTTCTACGTCTAATGGGCACACCTGCTCACTATATACCTACATAAGTACCTGCGTTCCGATTTAACAAAGTTTTTGCAACGTAATAACATCGTCAAGCACTTCCTGTGCTCTATTACAAGTAAATGACCGGCGTTTATGGATATAATAATATTCATATGCTTTTATAGGTACCTTCTTATTTTCTAATTACGATAATAAGGAATAAATAACGCTCAGTGCTTCTACGTATAACTCAGTGTTAAGTGTATGTTAATTGCTTTTTAAATTTGAACCCCATGGGGTATATATCAGAAAATGTTTTGTGCTTCACTTGCAGGTGCATTAGGACCTGTCAAATATCGCTGTCGTAAGTGCTACTTTGAGTATAAATAGCTATTAATTAAAATCTTTACGCCACGCAATAATAATAAAATTTATTTATTCAAATATGCATTTATAAAATCTGATACTGGGCAGTTTATTATCCAAGGCACTCCTCCTTTAGCAGTCAATGTCGGTGGCAGAGAAATGGTGAGCTGGAAGTGGAAGATTTTATCCCCCTGGTGGGTGGAGTGACCCAAACAATAGTAGTTGCAACACTTCTGTTTGTATCTTTGGGAGAGGCGTAGTCACTGCTTCTGGCTAGTGTTCTGCCAAGGCGGGTGTTTTCCACGATTTGATTTGCTTCGAATCTGCGTTTATCTCTTTGATTAGCAGCCATCTGATCGCCGTCTGATTAGATCATTTTGTCAACCGTAAGTATGAGAGAATAATCAGACATTGATAATGAGACATTGAATAATGAGACAATAAACTGTCTTACGTATACTAGAAGTGCAAATGCCGGAAATTTTTTGAATGTTTTACGCACTTATGGTATCTCGTAGTTGATTGCTATTACTATCATAGTTGACAGAGACCGATATTCTTAGCAATCCATGGATTCTCCGTGCGGGTGCCGGGTCCATCGCGTTGCTGAGTTGGGAACTCGGTACAGTGCCTGGGACTTGCGACCCAAGTGTAGGTTTAGAAGGGGCCCCTTTTGTTGATGTACATCAACACTCACCTTCACTACCCAAGTTCCCCCCTCCCTGCCTAACCAAATTTGATACGAACCTACTAGTGCCGCTTTAGACATTCGTTCTAGTAATGAGCTTATTGTAGCTCTCGATAGGCCTAGATCTTTAAGTAGGTTATAGAGATATTTTGCTGGTATACCTCTCGCTCCCACCTCCACCGCATACAAATTAACCACGTATCCGTTTTTGATTAATTCGTTTGTGAGATCATAGTATTTATTTTTCTTTATTGTGTGGTCCTTCGGTATATTTGTTTCACACGGTACAGTAAGTTCCACAAGAACCACATGTTTTAAACTCTTAGAATATATATATATATATATATATATATATATATATATATATCATAATATATATCATATGCCTAATGCTGAAGTTTTCTTTCAATTTGAATTACTAGCACGTCTATCACGTTCATTAAAGCCAGAGGTTTGTGTTAAGAGTGAATTCCTACCGGTATTGTAATGGGCGGGGTTCGTATTCGCATGCTCTTAGATCATTCTTTTGAAGCTGTCTATTTCCCAGATCGAATGAGCGTTTGACCACAGATATACCACCATATCACTTAATATTCACAGTCAATAGCTACGAGTATATGCTGCATTTCACACATGTTTGTTAAAGCGCTAGATTTAATCTTACCGCCTTTCCATTTGCCCATTCTCCTCTCTGCCCGTCACTTTCCCGGAGGTGACCACCGTAGATAACAACCTGTTTGCTGACTTTCTTTTCATTACTTACAAAAATTGAATTCAATCACTGATTAGGTTCTGTGACTATTACTAAGGGTTTATTTAGGGAATATCCAAACACCTAGTACTTCATCAAAATAGTATTTCTACTGGTGGTAGAAATTTGATGACACATATTTGTCACAAAATTCGGCCGGGTGGGTACCACCGTGCACGATTGCGAAAAACCCTCCATAGTAATCCAATTTCGGTTTGATTGCGTTGGGGTCAGCAAGTGCATAGCCGGACAGGGGGATTGTGGTCGCAGCACTAGTGGGACCGGGTGTCGCGCGGTGCTGCAACGACAATCCTCTTTTGATGAGGCCGTCAAGCTGAGTGCCACCGTTGCTAACATGGTACGTGTATGTAATGGTGACCCTCTTTCCTGAGACTTTACCTTCAGCTTACCATCAGGCGAGGTGAAGTCAAATTGATGTGTCCTAAATATAAAAAAAAAATACTCTAGTGATCTGTTTGTCAACCGATCAACCGATCTTCTGGTTTTGTTTAGTAACTACTGACGAATCAGTGAAACATAAAATAAACAATTAAGTATTTATTTACCTTGACTCATATTTTCTCAATTCTTTAATAATGATTCGAATTTCAACCAATTAAAACTAGTTTCATCGCATTTTCTCAAATGAAAACTTCCGTATAAATGCATTAATTGAGCAAATGTTCCAATACTTCTAATGAGAAAAATATCGAAATCAAAGCTCAGAACATGGAGTGCCCGACAACTTATTTAGAGAAATCGATAATTCAAGACATTTCGAATTCAAAACTGACACATGTGTGTGAGTAAGTGTTATTAGGTACACTCGTTATTTAATGAACGGGGTATGGTTGTGATTGGAGAAGTGCAGCAGGTGGCCGCCGAGGCCAAGCGGCACATTTCCTATTAGAATCGTGTTAGACTCCATTCCGTAATTACTAGACGGCAGGTGCTATGCGAGTATTTTCTTATCTATTCAACAACTAGATAACGGAGCATATTTTTGTCTTATATGATTTACTGCCTGTTCCGCGTTTAATTATTCATGTAAGAGATATGATGGTAATAGTTCTAACTATTACTATCATCTATTAGTTGGTATGTAGTTCGTGGGTGGTATGGCTCGTATTACAGATTTAGTTTCAATTAAGGAAGCTTTGACTTAATTTTTTTATTGTGGTTATTTGAGAAGTTTCTTTGAGTTATGACATTAGAAGGACAGTTATTTTTCTATAAAATGTGGAATGTCCTAAGGCAGAACGTATAGGAACCACAACCTTCATTTTGAGCAAATAAAGTATTGATTTGATTGGAATGATATTGATTCTTAGATGTGTAGTTAATGTTGTAGTAGATATTATTTATTTCAGATAAAATGTTTTATTGTTATTATGCGTGAAATGGTGTATGTACATTCTGATTTTTTATTTGTTTTAAGGTGTGAAAATAGGCTAATTATTTGCTAGAATAATCTCAAGCTTTTTCATATTTATACCTAGTAATACACTGCTATTATTATTGCGATTTACATTTAAAATGATTTATAATAATTATTTTTAAATTTCGCTGGTGGCGTGGTGGTAAAGCGTTCATTATATAGAGATTGCGGGTTAGATTCCTGGTCATTGCAAATATATGTGTGCATGAATATGTTCACCTGCAGTGGTCCACCTTTCCTGAGAAATTCGCGTTACACACCCTCGGATGACCGGCTGCCTATTATCCAATCTGTACCACAATCCACCACATCAGATGATTTTAATAGCAATTTTCGGAAACGAAAAGTGTAAAGAGAATAAACAATTTGAAAGGAAAAAAGATAAGAGAAAAGGATATCGGAAAATAAATAGGGATAATGGGAAATAAAGAAGGATGATGGGAAAGGAAAAGAAGAAAATGGGGAAGATAAAGGCAGATGGATATTAGGGAATAGGGAAAAAAGTGAATATGGGAAAAGAAGGTAATATAGATTGCATTTTTTGGTTTATTATGTAATAGATTGATAATGTTCGCGTATTGTATTTACAATCGTTATTTGTTCAACAAGTGCGCACAGGTAGGTATTTTGACTTTAAATCACAAACTAGCGACGTAATCTAGGATTGAATCACGAGCGTAGTAAGTAGTTCCAACGTAGACTTTAAAAAAATTACTTTCGAGTGAAATGTATAACTTTTTACCTCCCCTGAGAAAAGTGTTATATCAAAGTATAGAAAAACACTTAAGACAATATTTAGCTCTAACAAAACAAAAATTTACTTACTTAGCTATTACCGATTCTCTTTTCAGTGTCGAGCATAGAGTAATTAATATAATAGGTCTTTACCTATGTAATTGCCGTTCTGCAGTACTGACCATTTCAATATATATAGTAAAAGAAATGTCAGAAAAAACAGGTTAATTCAACCACGCGTAAACAACTATTACGGCGAAAGACTGTCAAAATATCTAGTACCAAAGACATTCAATAAATATGGTTTGTTAAGACAGAGTTCTAAAATGAGTCAAGGTGTGTTGAAGTCCAAATTAAAAGACTTGCTTCTCGACGGCCGAAGTACGGTAGATGTGGCAGCGGCCGACGAGAATCAACGTTAAATAAAAATTATATGATACCTACAAATTAGTTTCAAAAGTGTTGTGTCGGTATGGGTTAGATTTTAAAAACAATTAGGAATTACATTTGATAAATTATTTGTATTACATACGAGCGCGTCTCGCCATCAAACGTTGCAGTTTGGCGAGAAAAAGCAATGTAAATAATCGTTGTATATTATTTTTGTATAAATAAATAAATAAAAAAAAAAAACAATTTCAAATTAATTTTATTTTAAAAACATGGAATTTATTTTCCAAAAGTAGTAATTTGTTTATTGATTAGTGTTACTTTTTCATCGCATTTCAATCGCGTTATCATGGATACGTTAAAAATTCGAGTAATTATGGAATATGAGTATCGTCGTGGCAGCAACGCGGCACAAGCGGCACGCAACATCAACGACGTTTACGGAGCTAACACTACAAACCAACGCACCGCCTGTTATTGGTTTGCTCGCTTCCGTTCTGGAAATTTCGACCTGAAAAATAAACCTCGCGGTCGTCCGAAGACTTTGGTCGACAATGACGAATTAAAGGCGATTGTGGAAGCCGATGATACACAATCTACGGCTGAATTAGCAGCAGCTTTCGACGTTAGCGTCAAAACAATATTGGTTCATTTGCGTCAAATTGGCAAGGTAAAAAAGCTTGACTAATGGGTGCCCCACGAACTCAATGATCGCCAGCGCGAAGTACGCGTCGAGACTTGCCTTGCATTGCTCAACAGACACACAAATGAAGGAATTATGAAACGCATTGTTACTTGCGATGAAAAATGGATTCTGTTTGATAACCGCAAGCGCTCAGCAAGTTGGTTGGAACCTGGTTCAGCACCTAAACAATGCCCTAAACGAAAACTTACCCCTAGAAAAGTGATGGTCACTGTTTGGTGGTCTAGCGACGGTGTGATTCATCACAGTTTCTTACCAAACGGGGTGAGCATTACTGCAGATGTGTACTGTGAAGAACTGAACAAAATGATGGAGAAGCTGGCGCATCTCCAACCAGCATTGGTCAATCACTCGTCTCCGCTGCTCCTGCATGAAAATGCGCGACCTTATACTGCACAGCAGACGGTCTCCAAGTTGCAAGAACTGGGGTTGGAAGCTCTCCGTCATCCGCCATACTCATCAGACCTTGCGCCTACAGACTACTACTTTTTCCAGAATTTGGATAACTTCTTGGCGGGAAAGAAATTCAACACCCGAGAGGCAGTACAAAATAACTTTGAAGAATTTGTTGCCTCCCGTCCAGCTGATTTCTTTAAGAAGGGCATCAATAAACTGCCGCTGCGTTGGCAAAGATGCATTGATTGCATGGGTAATTACTTCGATTAATACAAATAAAAAATACATGAAAAAATATCGTTTAATTTTTTTCACACATAACGGCAATTTCATAGGTAAAGACCTAATTCTATGTAGTCGAGGAATTCCAAAAGGTGGTGTTCGAAATTCGAATCATATTTACAAAACACTACTCGTTCTTCACTGCGAAATTTTTCGCAGCAGCAGATTTTTATGCTGGAGCGCTAAAAAATATATTTTTGTAACTTAGTTGACCAACAAGTAAGACGTAATAGTAAACCAACATCTTAGGCAGCTTAAAACACTAGACCATGACACTGGTCGTGGATTTTACATAATGTAATTATCTGATAATTGCAAGTTAGATAATGTTCCACAGCACCTTACACAAAGTTCATAGCAGTTCATTCGTCTCGTATCAAATAGCTAACACATAACTAATATGCTTAGTCGCTGTGAAGCCTGTAGGCTGTACTAACGCCGTTCTAACACCAGGTGCCAGCTGTCGCAGTACTTTTTAATCTTATTACTTACCATGCCTTATATGCACTCGTCTAGTATTACGCTATTACACCAAATGTAGACTTAGTTGTTGCTAGAGGCGGTGCAGCGATCTCAGATTTTTTTTAAATTTTTCTATTTAAATTTTACTCCTCAATATCGTAAGTCTTCCAAGAATACCATCTTACGAGTATATTTCAGTAATTAGTCAATTCTTGGAAAATAATTATATAAAATTAATTATAAATAACTAAAAGTAATAAAAATAATAACTAAAGTAACCCAAACCTAAAATGCATCATGGAATTCCTCCGCATCGCAGTCTTGTGGTAACGTTCCCAGAAGGCTGGCAGCATTGTTATGTTGTACTGGCAATGCTTATTCTCTTTGCTAAAAAGAAAAACAATTACAATTATTGAATCTTGAATATTATTAAAACTCCGAATCTACTCTATTAAGTGAGACAAAACATATAAAATTTGGTACAATTTAGGTATAACCTTTGCTTATTCCTTTACAGGCAATAAATATATAAAAAAGTATTTTTTAAATCTGTACCTTATCTTAATTATCAACGTCGTCAAATAGATTCCAAATACAGTTCAATTTTCATTAGACGTCTGAATGTTCTTAGTACTATAAGCGGTCATAGTCCTGCGGTTTATGTAAGTACGTGATTTGAGCGGTCTAACGCTGCGGGCCCTGCATAGACTATAGAATAACATAGAGAAGTGTAGGAACACGTTCGTCCTGTCACCTGCCCCTGCATTCCTAGCAGTGATTACACCGCGCACCTGTTCTACCATTTAATACAAGTGTTTGCTAAGTCTTTTATAACAGGAAGGATCATTTACTAGACATGTTAGAATATGTATTAAAGAGCCTTTTGACTATAATTTATAGATGTCCTTTTATATAAAGTTTATTTCAAGATAATTTGATCATGTTCATATGGCTAAATAAAAACTTCTGTTTTCATTAAAGGTTCTATTTATATATTTATTTAAATCAAATGTTCGCTGATTGACCTGATATTTGGTACAGACTGACAGACAGGCCTTTATTTCGGATGACAATAATGAAATTTAATAATTTTGTAAAATAGCGGCTCACATTCAGGCCGCTATGAATATGTAAATGGAAATATGTAATAAACGAACGAATATAATGTAATTTAAATAATTTTTTTAACAAAAATATTGTATGTCGATATTGCTAAACATGACTGATCTGTAACTTCTAAAATAAGCGAATGATGAAATCATTAAGATAATCGGTGCGCGGAACAGAGGAAAAAAAATACATTACCATGTAAACTTCCACCGAAAACTGGTTTGAACGAGATCTAGTAAGTAGTTTTTTTAATACGTCATAAATCGTAAATCGCAGTTTACCTTTCATTCAATTAACTCAAATATAATAATTAACAAAAGAAATTATTATGTTACTTGCTGCTACGGAACCCTAAATGGGCGAGTCCGACTCGCGCTTGGCCGTTTTTTTTGTAAATCATCTTTGTACCTATCTATGTTTCACAATAAAGCATTTGAATTTGAATTCCTTTTTACAAAACCCCTATTATGGGTATCAAATGAAAGGACTTGACTAGTAGAATAAAATATAAGAGAAAATGCAAATCTAATATGGCACCAAATAAAAACTTGAAAATAAATTTAAAAAGAAACCGTTTAACTTTAAAAAAAAAGTTTTATTCTTGTATTAGGTTTTCATTGTAAACAAGTACTTATAGATCTATCAGTGTTTTTGGGAAATTTATCATTAAGGGGGTTAAAGAATTGGGATGGAAATTTGCATGTTAAATCTTAAGCTACGAAACATTTCTACTTCGAACACCATGCGTTGATGAAAATGAAAGACGCATACGTTTAGTTGAATCTTTTTATAGCTTTTTCGTTTGCATTTAACTAATCAAGTATAAAGTTTCTGGTAATTTCTATCATGATAGATGTGACGTAAAAGGAAAAAAATAATATGAACTTTATTGGAATAAACTATGGTCGGAACACGACTTCCAGACAGTAATATTGATAATCTCGATCTCGATGGATTTCAGTAACATTGATACATCTAAAATCAAACGATAAAAATAATAAAATAGTTGAAAACATATTTTTCAACTATTTTATTCTTTTTAATTTTTTACCTTGAAATTAGACAGCTAATGAGTAAAATATTAAATTTAATGACGTTATGTCTTGCGCTTAATTTGTTAAATGTGCAATAAAAGATAAAGTAAGTAGGTTGGTAAATATTAACCGGTTAAAAATAAGGTAACATTGCGATATAGCGCGTATCCTGCTGTCGACCTGCGCTAGCGCCGTGTACATTAATTGTAATTAACCGTTAATACATATTGTGATCTACATAGAGCTGCATTAAATTGTTTTATTTATACACGTTATTGTGATATTTATTCGAGTATCTATCCACTTAAATAGCAAAGCCTTACCTTATAGCATTATATTAATACAGGTACACCATATTTTCTAGCTTCTTTTTGACGCATAACAGGCACCAGCTCTTACTACTATTACTTATATACTGCCAGTGGGGACGCCGTTTGACCAGACGGGTGATCAGCCCTTCTATGTGGGGCCATTTCACCCATTTCCCCTAAACTATTATACTACTATTACTTACTCAATGTGGTTTTTTTATAATATCACTTAAGATCGACCCATGTATCGCTGTCATACTTGTTTACCCATTGTGAGAGAAATCAATAAATATTATGATTATTATTTTCAAACATTCTACCCGTTTTCCATCTAGATTATTCACTAAATCTAATTTTACTACACAAATAATTATCCATAAGCTCTACAAATTCAAATTCAACAAGCTTTTATTTAGCTTGGAATATTAAAATGGCAGTTGCAAGACATCAATAAAGACTAACGAATGTTTACCAAATGAACAACCGGTTCACAACGCGGGCGCCTTCTGAGAAGACTCCGGTAAGAAACTCACCGGGATTTTTGTGGTCTATTTACGAACATGTTTACTTAACCTTTTTTTTTCCGTGCTGAAATCCCCTCGGATACCCCCCGCCGACCAGCGGGGGAGGTTATGTCGGGCTCGAACCGACTAAAACCGCACGCCGTCTCAGGTCTTCAGACGCCGGGGTGTTAATTGGCCCAAAACGCAATTCCCTCGCACCCCGACTGACCCAGGCCATCTCCGGCTCGAGATGGCCTCCTCGGGTTTGGGAACCACGGTGTCCTCGTCTTGCCCTCGGAAAGGAGGGGGGCGCGCAACGCACCCGGCCTGCTTCTGCTACGGTTACAGGCAGCTCCACCTATCACCCCCAGGCCTGCGCTCATGGAGGACGAAGGTCGTTGAGCGACCTCCGACGTCTGAGTCGCCTCCGCGCCTCGCGGGCTCTGCGGATCGGGAGAGACCTGAGTCTCTCCCGCACTCTTTCGGCCGCCTCCTTCTCGAGCATTACTTGCTCGCAGAAGGAGGCAACGGCAGCCCACGTACTTGTGCTCCGCTGCCGAGCGAGAGTTTGCTTAATCTAATTAAATTTTTATCTCCAAGATAAATAAGACGCCAAAATATTCTTGAATTTATAAAATAGCTTCTTTGGCAAAGTTTCGTTTTAATTCGATTTCTAAATTTGGAGACGGGTAGATTAAAAAAAAATTTTAGACACTCGTGAAACCGGTGAAGTCCGCTTTGCAACATGAAACATTGACACGTTAACCACTTGTGTGAGGAAGTGGGCTGACGCACTCTCCAGGCGGAGGGTAGCCGTTGCGTTCGGGCAGGATACTCGGTGGAGAGACAGTAGCACTCAGCTCATTGTGGACAGCTACCAGCTGATGTAAACAGCTGCACCTGATGGGGAGGACACTTCAGAATGACATCGTCGAGGTGAAACGCTATATTATTATGGTCTTGAGGGTTCGTATCGATGGGATCGTTACCCATCTAATAAGTGGCTACGCGCCACAGGCAGGCCGCGAAAAGATCTCGTTCTGGAACCAACTTGGGGAAGTGCTTCATTGTATTCCGTTGTGCTTTTACGGTAGCGACTGCCGCCTGACCTCCGACCCTGAGAAGAAAATCTGGGTGTGTGATTGTCCAGTCACAAATTGGGCTGTTATTTATTTAACTAAACAAGGATGTGGTGATGTGTTACAAAATACGATGAATAAAGTCTAGAAACTAATCGTTAAGAATTATGTCTGAAATGCTCGGTCTACATAGTCATAATAATAATATATAGTCGGTTATGCAGTCACTCTATAAAGATATTCATACCTAAATGTTGGCTAATGCCTGAGCTGCTAGTGATTATGGCTTCATTTAAATATTTATTGTTACTGTGTCAGACATTTTCACGGTATACTGGTTTGCGTAGCCAGGCCAGTCTACCTTCTGTATCGTTCATTGAGAAACGTTTCAACTACTTGGGTGCACTGATTATATACTTGTCTTAGTGTTATGACGCCAAAAACGTAGAAAACTATGAACGTTAAATGGGGTACGGTTTCTGGGCTTCTTAAATGCATTAAACTTGCACTGGCCGTACAAATAAATTTGGTTACCTAATAATGTAAAGGATAAGATAACGCATTGGGAGAGACCTACTTCCAGCAGTAAACTGCAAAAGCCTAATTGATTCGATTGATTGATACAACTGATTTACTATTCTTATATATTGTTATACTGTTAATATACGTATTTTCTTCTACCTGTAATTCCGGCTCCTTTAAACGGGCGGGCGTGAAAAAGCATCTGATGAAGCCATCAAAATGAGAGCCACCATTGTAGAATTATTTGTATCTGCAATAGTGACCCTCACTCCTGAGAATTCAAGGCGAGGCAAAGTTATATTGAAGTGCTCTACATGAACAAAATGGTTTAAAAAAATAAAAGGCTCTCTATTCGTATGCATATACTCATATTGCTATCTTTACTAACAATCTCTATTAAAAAACATAAAACTAGAGTCTAAAAGTAATCACTCATACCTTGACTAAAGATTCTAGTGATATGATACTGGTGATTCGATGAATACAAACCGAGCCTTATCTCATTTATAATGGGTAACATACACACGATAAACTTGAAGCTTCTAATCAGAAGCACAGATATTAATCTACACAGACCTACGAGTTTATACAAATGTAGAGAATGCCAGGACTGTGGCGCATTCGGCGATTCCAAGAATTATCTTTTTTTACTGAGAGTAACTGAAAGTAACACAAGCAAATATGTATTGTCGTTCGGATCGCTGTCAAAGGCGGTATTGCTACTGTGTACTCCAGCATATTTTATTATAGAAAACTAGTAAAAAGTTTATCATTCTGTGTAAAACTTATACCAATTTGTAGACCGTAACTTCACAAGTAAAACAGTGCTAATATAAACTCGTCATTGCAAATATCGGCAAAACTATAAACATTTAAGTGTTCAAAATATTCCGTTGAAAGTGATTAGTGCAGTGTCATTGACCTTGAAAGTCAAAAGTCAAGATCCAAAAATATACCTATCACATTCTTGCGAGGCTTAGAAAGTGGTTACTAATTTCAACAGTCAGTCTCACTTAAGACTTCATTATTATTATTATCACAGTATTCTTTATATACAGTCTACAATTCACCTTATAAACAACTATTATATGGCACGGTTCTTTATCTAAAAAATCTTAAAAATGAAACAGGACAATTTATTTTTAATCACGGCCCTAGAATTTGCAAGACATTGCTCGGACTTCAATCAAGTAACTATGAATCAATCGGAAATTATGAACCAATTAGTATAAAATACTCCAAACATTATCAGTGATTAATGACAACACAGCGGCTGAGTTAGATTCGCTTCGCATAAACTGTCATTTGATTGAAACGCCTGAGCGGTGTCGAGCAGCATTTGCGACAAATCAGAATTTTAAAGTAATCTCTTATACGAGAGAAGATTATGAGAGACACGCTGAGCGTCTGTGTGTCGGAACCGGATCTCCAGGACGCAAACTGTCTGCAGCTGAGGGTCTGTAACGACATAACAATCATTGGAGTTTATCGCCCCCCATGTTTTCCACGCTTCTATAATTTTTTCTGTTCCTTGGATCAAATTCTGGAAATAAACTCAAACAAAAACAGTACTTTGATACTTGTAGGGGATATAAACATTAATCTGTTGGAGGCAAAAAGCTCTCAGGATTTGGAATATCAGTGCCTCACTGCAGAACACGGACTCTTTCCTGCTATAATGAAACCAACAAGAGGCCACATATGTCTCGATCACATTTTTGTTAACACAACCCGGGAGGCTACGGGAGTGGTGTGTAGCTGTGATATAACGGACCACAACATAATAATGCTCGGCTTGGCTACTAAGAAAATAAAACACATCAACAGAACGGTACTTAAGCGAGATGTTGAAGCAATTGAAAATGAGCTTTCACAGGTAAACTGGTCATTATTACTTGATAATTTGGACACAAATCAGGCAGTCAACACCTGCAGTCGGTTCACTGATGTTTTGAATAGGCACACGAAAAAAGTTTCCATTAGCCATTCCAAGTTTACTATTAAGCCCTGGATAACACCAGGATTAATACGTTGTATGAAACATCGGGACCAATTACACATGCGGACACGTAAATATCCGGATGATCAGTGTTTGCATCTAATTTATTCTCGTTACAGAAATTTCTGTAATGAACTGCTAAATAAAATGAAAACAGAATATGAGAACCAAGAACTCTCTAACAGCACAAACAACACTAAAAAGCTGTGGAAAACAATAAAATCCATGTCATTTGTCCAAACCAAACATGGAACCAAGGGAACTCCTGACGCTGCATGGTACTTCGGATGCCAAACAATCCCTGGACCTATGCAATACCTATTTTTCTTCCGTAGGCGAAAAGTTGGCAGGGGACACCCTGCGTGAGCTTAACTCAAGCCAGGAGAAACTTTCGGCTGAAGTAGAAAATAAACAAATAAAAAACTCGTTCTTTTTGCAACCTACGGACGAACACGAGGTTGAATCTCTGATTCTCTCGTTGGCGAATGATAAGGCACCTGGCATTGACGGACTTACGAACGCGACTCTAAAACGTATTCGAAGTGTAATTTTACAACCACTTACTGCTATTCTCAATTCAAGTTTACAATCCGGCATCTTTCCGGACTCGTGGAAGATCGCTACAATAACACCAATTCACAAAGATGGGCCCAGGGATAGTGTGGAGAACTACCGCCCAATCTCTCTCCTTACTACTTTCTCCAAACTACTAGAGAAAATAGTTAACAAAAGGCTTGTTGGATTTATCGAATCCAACAATCTTATCTCTAACAGGCAGTTCGGTTTTAGGCGGGGGAAATCAACGGAGGATGCCGTGGGGTTGCTTACCTCGAAAATAGCATCTCATCTCGACAGAAAGAAGGCTAGCATAGGTATCTTTTTGGACTTGGCGAAAGCCTTCGATACCGTATCAATACCAATATTACTGCGGAAATTGGAGGTTCACTTTGGAGTGAGGGGTGTGGCTCTCAACTGGTTCAAAACGTACCTCACCGAAAGAAAAATGTGTCTTAAAGTTGGAAGTCACGAAAGTGGATTGAACACAGTAAATTTCGGAGTTCCACAGGGAAGCATCTTGGGCCCAACCCTGTTCATCATGTATATAAATGATATACACGACAGTACCAATACAGAAATCATATGTTATGCAGATGACACAGTGTTAATTTATGAAGGTCTCACTTGGGACGAAGCATTTCTGAAAGCTGAAACAGACATGACACGGGTGACTACATGGTTGAAACACAATCTCCTAACCTTAAAAGCTAAGAAAACAAAATACATGTGCTTTCATAAAACCGCAGTGTCAGCTCCAAAGGCCAACTATAAAATTCATTCGCATGTGTGCACGGACCAGAGGCGTTGCAGCTGTGATGAACTGTTGAGGACTGACACCATAAAGTACCTTGGTATAGTGCTTGATGAGAAGCTCAGTTTTAAAGCGCATATAACCCACGTCTCCACTCGAGTTAAAAAAACAACTAACGTCATGAAAATGCTTCGTTGCTCAGCATCATTAATGGTCCTTAAACAAGTTTACTTTGCTCTTACTCAGTCCCTCATAACGTACTGTATAACGTGTTGGGGATGCGCGCTAAAAACATTTATGAAGAAAGCTGAAATAGCCCAACGCTCGGTTTTGAAAACTATGCTCAGGAAACCCTTTAGATATTCCACCACGAGTCTGTACAAGGAATGTAAAGTTTTGAATGTACGTCAGCTATTTCTCCGGAGTACATCTCTAAGGTCGCATCGGACGGTCCTTAAGTCTGAGGAGTACCCTAAATTACTCGAACGTCGCGTATATAAATTAACTGTACCACAAATCTACACTAGCTTTGCCAGACGGTTCAGTCCATATAAAGACGCCTACATTTATAACAAGGTGGCCAGGTGGTGCGACATAAAGCAGTGTTCAGTAAAGGAGGCTAAACTAAAAATCACAGACTGGTTAGGTTCTTTGTCATACCGCCTCACAGAAAGTCTACTGGTGCGCCTGGTGTGAGACCCATCTCAATACCTAGGTGTACTGAAACACAATGCACCGAAATTTGGGTACCAAGATACCAATTGCATCAAAAAGACCATACATACACTATATTATCTTTACATGTATTTATATACCTATATATATTATCTATATATTATAACTATGATATCTATTTATATATTATTCTATTATTTTACTATCCACCTCTTATAGTAGAAAACCGCAAAACTTTTGTTAAATATGTATCCTTACTACCAATGACAGTGTAAACCGAACCAATATTAATTTATCTGTAAACGAGAATGTAACAGGCACCCACAGGACAGGCCTAGACCTAGTGTGGGGTCACCGGAAATGTAACTATATATGTAAGTGTTTATGGTAAATAAATAAATGAAAATGAAAATGAAAAATGAAAATTTAGCGGTATTTCGAAAGATTGAAGATAATACTAACTTTCAAATTCGATCAAAACACCTTTGAATAGCCTAAAGTTTCAACTTCATCTGGCTCAGTGGTGTACGAACTCCGTTACCGAATCTGTGATCTAAAAGGTTCTTGACCCACCCGCACATTCTCCATATTCTTTTATTTACCTTTACCTTCACCATGATCGTGTTAATTCCCGTTAACATTATTGTATATTAAAGATAATGGTTTAAGTTCATAATACGTAGCTCATATTAAGCTGTAATGTCTGAGAACAGTCGTGTCAAAGGGCGGGGACTGCGCCAGCACAGCTCCGTGGATTATACCGCCGACATATCACACATAATAACGGTTGATTAACGACCAATTTGTTAAATTATATTGTAATTACGTAGCCAAGCTGTATATTAACTCATAAGTGTGAGTTAGTCTTGCTTAGTTTAACGGCAAATTCATGTGTGTAAGTTAAGGTTTGATGTAATATTTGGTTATTCCATTAGTAAAGTACAATATATGTCTGAATGGACGCTGGTTTTACTCAGTTATTTGCTAATTTGTACTAGAGTAAATAATCATCTACAGTTTGGAAAACGTTCAAATGGTTAGAACAAACCACCTATAAATGGCAGTTAATAAATTGTGTTTTAAATCATATATTAACAATAACCCTTTCACATGAGTAAAATAAAAACACGAATTCCGATTTTTAACAAGGAGTTTTAGGAGCAGATATAAATCATGGGTGTAGATTATATATTATAGTAATAATAAATCATTTATTTCGATATATTAAATATCAAAGTAGAGTACGGTTGCTATCTCTTTTGCACCTATTTCATTCCAATGGTCTCTTCAACTTAATAACCTAAGGTTTTAAATAAGCTAAAACTAGGTATTAAATAATTAGTCAATATATTTCTGACCTGTAAAATTATAAGATGACCCGTTTCAGAAATATATTGACTAGTTTTAATATTTCTTTACAACTAATATACTTATAAATAATCCATACTCGGTCTGTCTGTTACGCTTTCACGCCTAAATCATTGACTGATCTTGATAAAATTTGGTACAGAGATGGAGTAGAGTTTGGGAAAGGACATGGGCGCGAAAAAAGGATTGAAGGGGTTCAAATAGGGGATAAAAGTTTTTATGAAAGACGAAAACCTGATGAAATATGGTACAGTGATAGACTAAAGCCTGGGAAATGACATAGGCTATGTTTGGTTTCGATAATCGACATCCACCAGGTCGGAGCCGCGGGTAACAGCTAGTATTTTATAATGCATTTAAAGTCACTCAGTTGTAAGATGTTCAACCATTTATATCTAATAACAAATTGTCCACAGCTATTCAGACGATTTTCAATGCGTTTATGCGCAGTAAAATTGCAATTTAATCCTCCGAGATTGCTCTGTATAGTCAGGTCAATATTTCAGTCCGCGCATAAAATAAATTATAATGTTATATGAGGTGCAGCCAGTGGTGTCACTTCCCACCTGCGACAAGTAATTTGTCGTCTGAGTCTCTTCTCACGCGATGTTAACCGTTTACAGCTTTCAAATAAAGATTCCTAATGTAATACAACTTAACACATATTTTTGTGTCTTGGAATTTCTTCTCCTTTTTTGACGCTATGTGAGATATTCATTAAAAACATGTTAAGAATATTTTACGGAGCTAATTCAACCTTAATTAAATAAAGGATTTGACGGACCTGTGTGGTGTGGAGGTAGAACTTTCATCTTTTACGAGAGTCTGTGGGTTCAATTCCTGCTTATAGCGAATATTTATCTGCATACATATTTGTATTGCTCTAGGTCGTTCTCTGTATAATATGTTGCCAAAAAGTATCCAAGTATGAAGTATGTTTATTCGCATTCTAGAACCCAAATTACAAGCTAAGCTTGTTTTGGGTCTACGAGGTAGTAGATACGAGCCAATGATAGATCATCAATTGATGTAATATTAGATTTTTTTTCTGTTGATGTAATATTTTTATATATAGTGTTATGTCTTCTATAACATTCGTGTAATTTATCGATTCGGCTACTTTCAAAATCAGTACTTAATCAACAAAGTTACTTTGTAGCCCTAAATTATTATAAAAACGTAATTAAATAATCCAAGACACTTGGTACTTTTGTATCTTTAGCACTATAAAATAACGTTATCTCTAAACATAATACATCCTATGCTTGAGTCCACTCCAAATGAACTTAATCCTTAGATCACTGAGACTTATTCTAGTCACTTGAAGCCATTTGCAATGAAATCACCTGATTATCGAGGCTCATTAAGCTAAAGGAAGTGGGTAAAGCATCTTATTTGTACTATAAATAATTGATTGAGGAAATTAGTATTCTATGGAAGTTTTTTTCTATTCAAGCAGACGTCTTTCTAAAATCATTAAACGCTTGTCCGTATGTGATCTGTAAACATTTACATGTTTGTGTTCAATTGTACGATTCAGTCTTACTAATAGATGGGGATGAATAGTTCGACACCTAAACTTTTTGCCGAAATGAAAAAATGAAATGAAATTTATTCGTAAGTACATTTAAATGTCATAGAAGAAGTAGTATATTTCGGTTTTGCATACTCCACCGGCATGATGATCAATATCCGACATGTATAATTGTACATTGGTGTCTAATAATACTGTAGTCATAACTGTGCATCCCCCCACCCCCTATTAAATAATGATGCAAATATTTTAGCTTATAATTTATAATGTTACATAGTCTAAACTTTATTACTATTAATTCACTGCGTAAATCGTGACAACATTTTACCAATGATATAGTATTGGTTCATCTGTTGTTGTTTCACTGAAAACATAAATAAAACAACTACATATTTTTCGCCTGACTCTACACCATTCGGCGCCTGTTGATATTCTCTTGGCATGTGTGGCGTAGTGTTTTTTCCGCTTTGCGAAACTGCGGGCGCAATACCAATTATATGACATCTCATCAACTCTTACGCAGTTATTTGGCTAAGGTTCATGAAATCTTACTAATATTATAAAATATGAAATTTTGTGAGAATGGCTAGATATATGTGCATTAGTGTGTGTGGGTGTCTGTAACTTTGTCTCGCAAAAAATTACCGCATAGATCTACTAACATAAACATAACATAACATAACTTCACGCCTGTATCCCCGAAGGGGTAGGCAGAGGTGTATTACACACCCACGATTCGCCAGTTATGTTAAGGTCCCAATGTAATAGGGGGCGAGCCTATTGCCATCTACCGGGCACATTATTAAGCGAGCAATAATTAACATTTATTAATGTACACATAACTACGAAAAGTCAGAGGTGTGTGCCCGGGGCGACTGGGGATCGAACTCGAGACCTCGTCTCAGCAGTCCGTTACGTACGCCACTGGGCTATCGACGCTTTTTTAATTGTCATAGATCTACTATTACTATACTAATACTACTACTACTATAATGGATGGATATACTGGATGAAATTTGGTACAGAGATAGATTATAGTTTGGAATAGCACTTCGGTGACTTTTTATCCCGGGGATAGGTTGCTATGCTTCACGGGAACGGGATCACTATTTCACGCGGGAAATATAGGAAAGTGAATAAATACCGAGTAATAATGAATAATGATGAGAATTACAGAATACATTTCTTCCCCATAAGAAGGATTAAGGAGTTTTAATGACAGTGAAGGAAGCTCGTGAAGTATGTAAGGACAGAAGCAGATGGCGGGCTGTTGTCTCTGCCTACCCCGGAGAGAAAAAGGCGTGAGTATATATATGTATGTATGTAATATTTGGAGTAAGCGGGAGCAGCGTAGCAGTCGAATGCTCTACCACCACGCCACAGAGGTCGTCATATATCTCAGAAAATATCCAATGCGTCTTGTGTTATAAGACTTATAAGTAAGTGTTTATGATTGCGTGTGATCGTGAGGCAATAGGCATGCCGTGACGTCTATTAAGTAGGATCAAACAGAAAAAAACTGGCGGAATGTTGGAGTAAAACAACCTCTCTCATATAATAAATTAATAAATATTCAAGGACATCCCACACAGCGCTATTTATACCCAAAGTAAGCAGCATATTCGGCATAATGCACACAAAAACATACTTAAATACATTTTTTTGTGAATACATACACATTAGGTATACAATACAGCCATGTCGTGCGGTGTTCCACAGGGATCGGTCCTGGGGCCGCTCCTGTGGAACATCGGATACGACTGGGTGCTTCGCGGTGAGCTCGCAGGCGGTGCCGCCGTCACGTGCTACGCGGACGACACGCTCGTGACGGCGTGCGGGGCGACGTACCGCGAAGCGACCCGAAAGGCCACGACCGCGGTTGCCCAAGTCGTTAGGCGGATCCGGCGGCTGGGTCTCGAGGTGGCCCTGCATAAAACCGAGGCCCTGTTCTTCCATGGGCCTCGGAGCAAGCCACCCGAGGGATCCAGTCTCATCGTGGGAGGAAATCGCATCGGCATCAAGCCCCAAATGAAATATTTGGGGCTCGTGATCGACGGCCGATGGGACTTCGGAGAGCACATCCGAAGTCTGGCCCCCAAATTGAAGGGCACAGGTCTTGCTCTGGCTCGGCTGTTGCCCAACATGAGGGGACCCGATGACTCCTGCAGGAGACTCTACGCGGGGATCGTGCGGTCCATGGCCCTGTATGGGTGCCCAATATGGGCGGAGGCCCTGAGGACCAGAACTGTGCGGATGCTGCGCGCTCCGCAGCGGGTTCTGGCCATCAGGGTCATCCGAGGGTACCGCACGATCTCCTTCGAGGCGGCGAGTCTCCTTGCCGGAACTCCACCATGGGACCTGGAAGCGAGAGCCCTTTCGCAACTGTACCAGTGGCGAAAGGAGGCGCGGGAGCAGGGACGGAACCCCGAGCCTCGAGAAATCAAGGCCGTGCAGTCCCAGCTCCGCCAGGCCATCGTGGTGGAGTGGAAGGAACGACTTGGGCAACCAAGCGCAGGGCACGCCGCAATAGCGGCGGTAAGGCCCATCATGGAGGATTGGCTGGAGAGGCGACACGGAAGCCTCTCCTACCGACTGACGCAGGTGATCTCAGGGAAGGGGTGCTTCGGGGACCACCTGCATCGGATCAGGAAGGAGCCAACGCCTGAGTGTCATCACTGCGATGCGAGCGAGGACTCAGGGCTGCACACGCTGGCGGACTGCCCGGCGTGGGAGGCGCCGAGGCGTGACCTCGTGGCAGCCATCGGGGTGGGAGTCCTCTCGCTCGGCAGCATGATTGCGGCAATGGTGCGGAGCGCGAGCGCGTGGGCCGCCGCCGCCTCCTTCTGCGAGCATGTAATGCTCGCGAAGGAGGTGGCGGAGCGCGCCCGGGAGAGACTTAGAACTCTCCCGGTCCGCCGAGCCCGCAACTTGCTCGCCGCGCGTCGCAGGCAACTCAGGCGCCGGAGGTCGCTTAACGACCTCCGTCCTCCATGAGCGCAGGCCTGGGGGTGGCGGGTGAGGCCACCTGTCACCCCAGCAGAAGCAGGCCGGGACGGTGGGGCGACTAGCGCCCCTCCCCCAAACCGGGGCAAGACGGGGACACCGTGGTTCCCAAACCCGAGGGGGCCATCTCGAAACCGGAGATGGCCCAGGGTCAGTCGGGGTGCGAGGGATATGCTCTATGGACAACCTTACACCCCGGCGTCTGTAGACCCGAGACGGCGTGCGGTTTTAGTCGGTTCAAGCCCGACATAACCGCCCCCGCTGGCACGCGGGGGGGTATCCGAAGGGATTTCCGCAAGAAAAAAAAAAAAAAAAAAGGTATACAATACAGCCGGGGTGCGAGGGATATGCTCCATGGGTAACCTTACACCCCGGCGTCTGAAGACCCGAGACGGCGTGCGGTTTTAGTCGGTGCAAGCCCGACATAACCGCCCCCGCTGGCACGCGGGGGGGTATCCGAAGGGATTTCCGCAAGAAAAAAAAAAAAAAAAAGGTATACAATACAGCCGGGGTGCGAGGGATATGCTCTATGGGTAACCTTACACCCCGGCGTCTGAAGACCCGAGACGGCGTGCGGTTTTAGTCGGTGCAAGCCCGACATAACCGCCCCCGCTGGCCGGCGGGGGGGTATCCGAAGGGATTTCCGCACGATAAAAAAAAAAAAAAAAGGTATACAATACATATAAACACAAAAAATGCAAATGTACATATTCATGTAAATATACATATTAATGCATTAAATATTTGCACTGAACGGGAATTGAACCTGCGACTTAGCTCTTACCACTGACTTAGCAGTCGAACGCTCTACCGCTACGCTACAGAGGACGTATCGCCACGCATTTCTTGTAACTATGTGTATCTCGAAAGCCTATGTATAAAGTAGCTCGGATCGGATGTTTTTCGGAAAGTGTTCACTAGAATTTGCACAACTTAATAAAGCCCTTTCCAACAACGAACAAACAGACGCACAGCGACACGCCACCGTTACATGGAGGATCATTCTGCGAACCTCCAACCTCCAACTCAGTTTGGGTTGGATTTTCAGTCTAACCACGAAGCGGCTGAACTACTATATTTCCATGAAGCAACTGCTATATAACCTATATATATATATATATATATAAACAACTTTTAGAAAAATGGTCACATTTTATGTAGGTAGTAATTGAAAAACTACGAATACCCTTTTTTTTTTTTTTTTTTTTTTTTATCGTGCGGAAATCCCTTCGGATACCCCCCCGCCGGCCAGCGGGGGCGGTTATGTCGGGCTTGCACCGACTAAAACCGCACGCCGTCTCGGGTCTTCAGACGCCGGGGTGTAAGGTTACCCATAGAGCATATCCCTCGCACCCCGGCTGTCCCTGGGCCATCTCACCACTAACAGCATCGCTCATCCTGTCTCCTCTGAAAGCAGAGGAGTACGGAGAGCGATGTGTTCCCGCCACGTTGAGTATTGGCCGACGATCAATGCCAACCCTATGAAGGGGTGAAGGGGAAGCCATTGACCGCCGCCCAGGGTGTACCGGCCGCTCCGATTCCGTTCACCCCGGACTGCATCGGAATCGGAGCGACACTCGAGGAGGTTACTCAACACACACCCCAAACTACGAATACCCTATAAATCTTTATCAAATTTAATATATTAGGCACTTTCAGCATTTCATATACATAATGATTGCCTTTACATCACATAATTTCATTAAATATCTTCTGAAATATCGTAATATTAAAATTTTCACTTAAGAAAAAAAAAAATTACGCCGCGCGTGGCGCTGCAATCGCGCCAGAATTTCTTGCTGCGATATTATAATCTTTTGATTGCGTTGACGTAGAAGTTTGATTTTTTCACAGTGTCAAGACGTTACAGACCTGAGTAGGTATTACATATTAATTTCGACTTGATTCAACGCGTTCATAAAAAAAAGGTCTTGACAGACAGACATACCTACAGACTTTTTTTTGTGATGTGGGTACCTACATATTCACTGCTTTTGGCATTTTCCCACTACTTGTGCTATAAGACATTGCTTCTTGCCAAATTTCATGATTCTAGCTCAACGGAAAGAACCTTATAGGTTTTGATGCCAAGGGCAATTTGGTGAAATTTACTACATAAACGGCTGTACCTTTTGATTGCATTGACCTAGAAGTTTGATTTTTTCACAGCTTCAAGTCGTTACAGACTTGAGTATTTGGTATAAATTTTAATTTGATACCTCTACGCGTTTGTCCGTCTGCCAGGACCTATTGTCTTGACAGACGGACAACGAAGTAATCCTATAAGGGTTATGTTTTCTCCTTTTTAGGAGAGGTATGGAAGCCTAAAAATAAACAAAGAATGATGAAATTCTCTCTTTCATATCTGGAATAGCACATATTATGCTACTACGATCAAGGTTTCTGTGGATCGCGAGCACGAGATCAGTATATCATGCGGACAAAGTCGCGGGTAACAGATAGCGAGTATATAATAATAACGCTACAATGTACGGTATTTAGAAACATTTTTCTATTTGTTCGATCGAGGACATCACCTCAGGTTTTTTCCGTGGTGACTGGTTTAAACAAAAACAACATGCTACATTCCACCTCATAGTTCAGTGTCGATAGGTAATAGACGCCTTCTTGTGCATAGCCTGTGGCCAGACGTAGATAATATTCTGATTTCCGTGGAATTACTTACGTTAAAACAGTTAAATTTACCTGCCTGATGGTGGACTTGTGTGAAGTAAATACCTAAAAATAAAGCTCACACTTCCAGATATCAAGCGTTTAAAATTTAGATCTTCAGTGTAACTGCCTCAGAGATGTCTATCACATGTTGGCACCTGTGATACAATGTTTAAATATATTACAATGTTTAAATATACAGGTGCCAACGTACCACATTATGATATGTTTTTCTTCTTTGAGCTGTAATAGATAATTGTGTTAATCATTGTTAACTCTTATTTGTGCAAATAAATTATTATTATTATTCTCTTTATTACACTTAAAATACATATAAATTATATTTTTAAATACATTCTATATATAAAAAAAAAACAAATATATTTAAAAATATAAAAAATAGTGGCCCACCGGTATCGGGTACAGGGACCAAGCTACCGGTAGTTAGGGCTCCAGTGAGAGGAACCTCCTCACAATACGTGCCGTGTCGAGGAGCACTGCCTTCTGCATCAAGCCCTTGACACAACTGCCTAACGCGAGCCTCTGGAGATGTTGATCGAGGCTCTTGGCAATCAGTCCGTGAACCGATACGACTATCGGAACAATAATTGCTGAATCCACATCCCACATGTCGACAATCTCGTGAGCCAAGTCCAAATATTTTATTTGTTTGTCTTTTTCGGCTTTCACGAGATTGTCATCATGGGGGATGGTGATGTCAATAATTATTGCGAGACGCTCTGATCGTTCAATCACCACTATATCAGGCTTATTGGCTACAATAGTCCTGTCAGTGATGATTGATCGATCCCAGTACAACGTGACACGACCATTTTCAAGAACTGGGTCGGGCACATACCTGTAATACGGTACCTCCGAATCTACAAGATCATACTTTAGAGCAAGTTGTTGATGAACGATTCTGGCCACTTGGTTGTGTCTATGCAAATATTCTCCGTCGGCAAGACGAGAACAACCAGAGATAATATGTCTTAGGGATTCTCCGGGACGGTGACATGCCCGACATATGTCAATCGTGCCGTCCTTAAGGATATACCTCCGATAATTATTCGTCATGACAACTTCATCTGTAATTGCACAGACAAAACCTTCGGTTTCTCCAAAGAGATCACCGAAGCGTAGCCAGAACACTGATGCTTTTATATCTACGTCGGGCCCATTTAAGGCCCGATAAAAACGTCCATGCAGCTCTTTGCTCTTCCATATTTCCTTGCGATCAGCGATGCTAAGTATTACCGGTTTGTGCCAGTTCTCTTTTGCCAGAGCGAGAGGGGTCAGTCTGTTGTCTATTGCCACTACATCTCGGTGCACACCCACGTCAACGTGTAGGAAATATTCCCTAAGGTTGCATATCTCACGGTTGTGGAGAGTCTTGGCGTTTAAAAAACCACGACCCCCACACTTCCGTGGGATATACAACCTCATTACTGACGAGCGTGGGTGGTGCATACGATTTGCAGTTAGCAACGTACGGACTTTCCTATCCAGGGCATCTAATTCGGCCTGAGTCCATCTTAGTATGCCAAACGAGTATACTAAGACTGGCATGACCCAGCCGTTGTAGGCTCGCACCTTGTTACCGCCCGATAAAAGACTCTGAAGTACTTTTTTCAGGCGCCCAAAGAAACGATCCCGCAACGTCTGTTTCATGGCAGCCTCAGTAATACCAAGCGCTTGTGACATACCAAGATATTTATAGGTTTCAGTTGCCGAGAGAGATTTCAGTTGTGTAGAATCTGAAAGTTCAATTCTTTCAGATTCCACAACCCCACCCTTCTTAACATGCATGACTGCACATTTGTCAACACCAAACTCCATTCTGATAGAATTACTTTAGTAATTCTATCTTTCAGTTACCTTAAGTAATTCTACCAACTGGGAGTCGGTGGGGGCAAATAATTTCAAGTCATCCATGTAAAGAAGATGGGATATAACTTGACCTCCTCTCCGCAACTGATAGCCTAGCCCTGAATTCTCCAGTATTGTACTGAGAGGATTCAGTACTAGGCAAAACCATAACGGACTCAGGCTATCACCCTGGAATATACCCCTCTCGATCTTTATCGGTACACCATCCCCCAGGACCTGACCACACCCTGGAGAAAGAAGAACCGTCCTCCATTGCCTCATACATTCCTTTAAGAAGGTGCATAGAGTTGTATCAATTTTATACAACTCCAGCACCCTCAACAGCCATGTATGTGGCACGGAGTCATAGGCTTTCTTGTAGTCAATCCAGCATGTCGTCAGATTCTTTCGGTTACGGCGGACCTGTTGGCTAATGGCCATGTCAAAAATAAGGAGCTCCTTCGTACCACGTGCCCCACTTCTACATCCATTCTGAGAGATAGACATTATAGAGTTACTCTCTATGTGAGCTGACAATTTAGCCGTCAGAATGAATGTAAGAAGTTTATATATTGTTGGTAAACAGGTTATTGGTCTATAATTTTTGGGGTCCGTGGTACTACCTGATTTGTAGAGTAGGTGGGTTATGCCTGTAGTCATAAAAGCTGGGAGCGATCCTAATTCGACTGATGACTGGAACTGTGATGCCAAACAGGCATGTGAGCTGTGGAGCCATTTTAGCCAGAAATTGTGCAGTCCGTCCGGTCCCGCTGATTTCCAGTTTGATAACGAACGGACTGCACTGGCGACATCATTTTCACTAATAACTATTGGCTCCATTGCTTGTATTGACTCACACGACTGCCTGACATCCCGTATCCATTCACCCTCTGTATGACTAACAGGCACCGACCAAATGCTACGCCAGAATGAACTGGTGTCTTTAGCATTGGGTCGGCACATATTAGCCACATCTGAATTAGGTTGCTCCCATCTTCTATAAACCCACCTCTCATCTTTTTGGAACGAACGATTCAAGGTGTATCTATCCACTCTCTTCTTGTAACGTCGTATACGGTTTGCCCACGCATAAACTTTCTGCTTCAGGAAGTCAATGCGCTCTGTGACTCGTAGCTAATATTCACGAGGACTAACATTAGTCCCTGAAAATGCTCGAGTCACAAAGCGCATTACTCTCGGACGTGTATTGCCAGACCTGAAGCAGCACAGCTTGCCAATGAGTACCCTAGTCTCGGCGATACGACGCTCAATTCTGCATTGCCAGCCAGGCACGGTGGATTTAGGTCCAGTAGCTGTCTCAGTACCTGAGAATTTCGCGCCAGCTACTCGACATACCGCGACCGCCGCACAATACAGAATTGAGTGTGTATCAGTAAGGTCGACACTGGACTCGAAATATTTTGGTAACATCGAGTCTAGGGCACACACTAGCGCTATGTTTTTTCTATGCGTAGGCAAACGCGGTAGCCGCGGTCTGTTACTGCTACAAGTGGATCGAAACTCGTGAATCGCAAGCTCCTAAGCGCTCCTTAATTTATCATTGTACTGAGTACTTACGGTTATAGTCCCGTCATCCGTTACTTCATCATCAGGGGTAGCCTGTGGTGTTTCACTAGTATTAGCATGACCCACAGGTCGTGACGAAGAAGGGGTGACAAGGCTACACTGCACGTCTGAGCGAAGTCTCTCAAGTACGGCGTCATCCAACAAGCGACAGCGTTGTATGGCCCGCACCTGATCCGACAGGCGTTGCGCCGAAACGTTGATAGATGTTTCAAGTTCCTGAAACAGAGGCAACATACGGACACGGTACGCAGTGAGGTTAATTCCTCCCTCTGGAGCCACAAAATATGCCCGCATGACATTTTCATTTATGGAGTTAGTCCATCGCATGCGGTGCACATCACCACCGGTAGCGGGGGCCCTATTCGAAGCCGGTGGGCGTCGGGGTCCTAAGCCATTCGGTGGCCGGCCTCTCCTCGGCCGACGTTCCGGTGTTGGCGACGTCGGTGGAGAGAAGAACTCGTCGCTTGAACTAGAGCTCGACGCCTCTGCAATACCCGCTGTCGGAGATGCCGCTGCACGGGGATGAGAGGCGGAGCTGGGCGACGAGTCCGGAGGTGTTATCTGTGCTTCTCGTGCCCTGGATCTGGTCAACATAATTTTATCTTGCTTGTTTGGTTTGTTTGTATTTTTCCATATTTTAGTACGCATATTCTTGATTTTATGGTATTTTGTGTAATATTAGACTTAAACATTTTATTTTCTTGATTAAACAGGATGGTATATTTGGGTAGTGTATTTATTAAAAAAACATGAAAAAAATAAATTTATATACGGACCAAGATAAAGATGGCCTTGTTGACGTAGTGTTGCCAGGTCAATTATTATTATTATTACATCCGTATATCTAGGAGGAGAACAGGGTATGTGGGTGAAGGTAACAACATTTTTTGAGGGTTCTGTTGCCTAATGGCAAAAAACGGAACCCTTATACATTCGTCATGTAGGTCTGTCTGTGCGTCCGTATGTCACAGCCACTTTTTCCGAAACTTTAAGATCTATGCTGTTGAAACTTGGTAAGTAGATGTATTATGTGAACCGCATTAAGATTTTCACACAAAAATAGAAAAAAAAAAACCGGGTTCTATATTTTTTTTTCTGAACTGATACATTAACATATAAACTTCTTTTTTTAATACGTCATAAATCGCACACCGCAATTTACCTTTCATTCAATCAACTGAAATTTAAAAATTTTACTTGCTGCTACGGAACCCTTCATGGGCGAGGCCGACTCGCACTTGGCCGTTTTTTTTCTTTAACTACGTCTCTATTGTGCGACAACACGTGAAGGATAGCTTCTGCACGTGTTGTTTTGTATAGGAAAGAAGAGGGTAGGATTATTAAAAGAGCTCATTGGAATAGTCGCTATTGTAGAGGTAGTAAAATACTACCAATGAGGTAATAATATCCTTAAGCAACTGTAATGATGTTGGTGACCTCAGAAGAATCAGCCCTTTATTGCGTGCCTAAAGATTCGAACCTACTAAAACCGCACGCCTTCTCGGGTCTTCAGACGCCGGAGTGTAAGGGCCCATAATTGATTTCTCTCTCACCCCGGCAGAAGAATCAGCCCTTGGAGTAAAGATAGCATTTGAGTAGTTGAAGATACATACTTTAAGTATAATAAAAGTATAGTAAATATTTGCAAAACTTGATCTGGAGTCGAACTACTTTCGACTCCAGATCTAGTTTTGAAAATATTTGTGGATGTAGTCATGAATAGCTTCAATGCTTCCAAAAAAGCATAACATAACTTCACGCCTGTATCCCGGGAGGCAGAGGTGTATTACAACATCCAAAATAAATAAATTTAAATATTACATTAAAATTAATTTGCAAGAAATAGATTTGCAAGAAAGATTTTCATTTAAATAAATAATGTGGCGAATCGTGCGTGTGCAAAACACCTCTGCCTACCCCTTCGGGTATACAGGCGTGAAGTTATGTTATGTATGTGTAAATCATATAGGTATGAACATAGTAGTACCTTTTTTTTCGTGCGGAAATCCCTTCGGATAACCCCCGCCGGCCAGCGGGAGCGGTTATGTCGGGCTTGAAACATCTAAAACCGCACGCCGTCTCGAGTCTTAATACGCCGGGGTGTAAGGTTGCCCATAGAGCATATCCCTCGCACCCCGACTGACCCTGGGCCATCTCCGGTTTCGAGATGGCCCCCTCGGGTTTGGGAACCACGGTGACCAGTCTTGCCCCGGTTTGGGGGAGGGGCGCTAGTCGCCCCACCGTCCCGGCCTGCTTCTGCTGGGGTGACAGGAGGCCTCACACGCCACCCCCAGGCCTGCGCTCATGGAGGACGGAGGTCGTTAAGCGACCTCCGGCGCCTGAGTCGCCTGCGACGCGCGGCGAGCAAGTTGCGGGCTCGGCGGTCCGGGAGAGTTCTAAATCTCTCCCGGGCGCGCTCCACCATCTCCTTCGCGAGCATTACATGCTCGCAGAAGGAGGTGGCGGCGGCCCACGCACTCGCGCTTCGCACCTTTGCCGCAATCATGCTGCCAAGCGAGAGGACTCCCACCCCGATGCAGGCTGCCACGAGGTCACGCCTCGGCGCCTCCCACGCCGGGCAGTCCGCCAGCGTGTGCAGCCCTGAGTCCTCACTCGCGTCGCAGTGATGACACTCAGGCGTTGGCTCCTTCCTGATCCGATGCAGGTGGTCCCCGAAGCACCCCTTCCCGGAGATCATCTGCGTCAGTCGGTACGAGAGGCTTCGGTGTCGCCTCTCCAGCCAATCCTCCATGATGGGCCTTACCAACATAGGAGTACCTTTTTTTTTTTTTTATCGTGCGGAAATCCCTTCGGATACCCCCCCGCGTGCCAGCGGGGGCGGTTATGTCTGGCTTGAACCGACTAAAACCGCACCAGGAGTACCTAAATGAACATATACATAGGAGTACCCAAAAGGAGTATTTTGACACTTTGTATCAAACTATGAATTTAAGATAACTTATAGGTAGTGTGTGTTGGGTAACCTCCTCGAGTGTCGCTCCGATTCCGATCCCGCTGCAGTCCGGGGGGAACGGAATCGGAGCGGCCGGTACACCCTGGGCGGCGGTCAATGGCTTCCCCTTCACCCCTTCATAGGGTTGGCATTGATCGTCGGCCAATACCCAACGTGGCGGGAACACATCGCTCTCTGTACTCCTCTGCTTTCAGAGGAGACAGGATGAGCGATGCTGTTAGTGGTGAGATGGCCCAGGGTCAGCCGGGGTGCGAGGGATATGCTCTATGGGTAACCTTACATCCCGGCGTCCGAAGACCCGAGACGGCGTGCGGTTTTAGTCGGTGCAAGCCCGACATAACCGCCCCCGCTGGCCGGCGGGGGGGGGGGGTATCCGAAGGGATTTCCGCACGATAAAAAAAAAAAAAGGTACTTGGTCACTTTTGTTGTATCCGGATCACAAAATTGGTCACATAATCATACTACAATTGGCAATACCAGCACCGAACGCTATCGGTGACCGGCTGGCCGTCGCAGGAATGCTGCTCGCCGGCATTAATTTAACTAAGATTTATATCATTTCGAGCAGACCTTTATCCACCATTTACACAAACACTACAAAACGCTCCGGTGTGTAGTTGTTTGTTTATATTGCTAATTAAATAATCAAGTACGTGTTGTAATTCCTAAATGCAATGAATTTATGAGCATCACAGTTAATTGAACTAGGTCCAGTTACGATTAGTTTTCAGATTAAATTAAAATTTAGAATGTCAGCCTCTAAACGGGATCTGAATTGTGAGCACCTGAGCTACCAGGGATTGTAGACATAGATTAGTACTTAACACCATAGAGGTAGAGACCATCATTCTAGGGCAGCATCTGAATTGATGGTCACTACTTTTTGGACTTCATCTCGGCTTACTATCAGGCGGGGTGCAGACAAATTAAAGGATCAAATATAAAAAATACACTCAAAATCTTCGCTTAATATATTTGAATCGGAAAAATCAATACTGCTTCAAAATTGCATTCTTTATTTATTTTTTTGAGTCATCTTCATCATTAAAAGAAAAAAATACAACGTTTATTCATCTGATCATTATGCATATTATGCAAATTGCTTGACGATAACTTAAACTAAAAGAAATCTTGTGAACTCAACTATGACATACAACGACTGTTAACCGAAAGGCTTGATATTATCATGTTATACATTTCTAACATGTTTTAGCTACATAAAATACATTAGGTACATCATAGACGTCATGTAAAAGCTTATTTCCATTTGTACTTAAATTTAGTAGAATTTAAGTATGTGAACAGTTAAGTTAATACTATAACTGAACGCCTATCAAAAAACATTGAGCAATTATTACCATTTGCATATCTTAGCGATACAATTTCATTATGATATTTTAATACAAATGAGTCTGCTATATATAATTAAACTCAAAATAAACTAGTTAAATAAGTAGTAATAAAATTAAATCACTTTTCACTACATTACATTTATGGATTTACAATTTTCAGAAACAACATTATTTATACATATTTCAAATTGATTACAAGCAAAAAATAATTTAAGATCACAATGGTTGTCTAAACTAAATGTATTGGTGAGTCGGTCAACGCAAGCAAATTAATAAATGAATACCATATCCGAGAGCAGTAGCCGCGGCGACGACCAGGCGGCCGCACACCTGCGTCTGCGCATCTCAATCTGTACAGGGTAATATATAACTTAAGACGAGGTACTAAGTCTTGAAATTAAGTGCAGCTGTTTAAATCCCTCATTACGAATCACGGATGTAACAAACAAACTATACAAAACACTGTAGTCTCTACCTTTACAGCAAAGTTGGATTTTACTGTCAACGTAAGGTTATAAAGATTCCTTTACTGGAGTAAATAGTCATTCTTTATTTATAAGTAAAAGTTACGAGATAAACAAAGCAGTCTCACCTTTTTTATTTCGCCGTAACTATGGTATTCAATAAGCATATCAAATTTCCAAATATTCTTATATAATATAAAATTGATCAATACAATACACTCCTCCAGTATTGATGTTAAACACGAGTCACGATAAGCTTTACATTTTTCTTTAATACATGACACCGTAACTAGATGGCGTTGTTAGTGTTAGCGTTAATCTGCTAGTTAGCTTCAGTTTAATGTTAAAATTACAAGTTATAGCATAGATTTGTATGCAATATATGACATATTTCAAATTATATAACATTTTAAATGCATCTGACCAATTAATATTTCTCCTTTATATCAAATTCTCACGATGAACGAAAAGTTCCTACATTGCACTATTGAAATTTTTATACCAATAAGTATATATACAAAAGTTTCGACAATGCCAATAAGGTTCCGTCCAGTTCAACTATCGGGGTAACATACAGAGTTCTAGTAACTCGTTCACCCTGTGGAAAGTCCCCGGAGATAGGGCGGAAAGCGTCACACCCTGATCGGTGGAGGCCGGGGTGGCTGGAATAGGGGAGGTAACCCGTAGCCGTGCCGCACCCGTAGCGTTGCTCAGAGCAAAGTCAATGTTGATAAGACGGAATCTATCCGTCTAACAAAATGGGGCTTACTCGGCCTGGAACCTCTTTTTGCAATATTTTATTTTACTTAAATTAAATAAATAAAATTATTATTATATTTATTATAATAAATAAAATTGATGAAATAAATCAAAGATTCAATAAGAATTAAATATTATCGTTTCTTACTACCAAATTAAGGCCGGGTCTCTGGATAGGGGAGATAAACCCGTAGCCTTGCCGCACCCGTAGCCTTGCCGCACCCGTAGCGTTGCTCAGAACAAAATCAATGTCGATAAGACGGAATCTATCCGTCTAACAAAATGGGACTTACTTGGCCTGGAACCTCTTTTTGCAATATTTTTTTTACTTTAATTATGAAATAAATAAAACTGATGAAATGTGTAAGAAATAAATCAAATATTCAATAAGAATTAAATATTATCCTTTCTTACTACCAAATTAAAATTTATGAGCGTAGAAAATTATTCTTATTAAAAAATTAAGTGATAATGATAATATTCAAAGCTTAACATTTAATTACAAATAAATATAAAAATGCCTCCAGAGAGATTTGAACTCTCGACCCCTGGTTTACAAGACCAGTGCTCTAACCCCTGAGCTATGGAGGCGATGGAAGCCGCTTTGAAATACCCGTTTGGTTATAGAAGTGAATACAATAGCGGCGTGTGAAGTTGTTAATGTTAACGTTAACGGTTGTACACATTATTAAGGTTAGTTGTTAAACGTAAAAAATGGAAATCCTAAGGGCGCGTGCAGGTACTCAATATATATAGCAATTCTGTCAATAATATTGATGATATTGATGTACATACCGAAGCCCGAGGTCCGCTTTATCCCTCTCCTTACTTTTTAATTTAGGTTACAGGACTTTTGTGAGTTTGATTGCTGGCTGACCTCCCCGAGAGGAAAGCCTTCGCCAAAGCCTCGTCCTTCAGTCAGCAGGTATACCGCTTTGCAGATGAGGTTGATTTTTGCCGAAAAGTCTTTGTAGGCGCCAAACATCCTTGAACCCCCGCCCAACCTGTGGATGGTTGAATCTAAACCATCCAGGTACCTTTTAAAACACAGACACGAAATTGCAAAAAAATCGGTTCAGACGTTTAGGAGGAGTGCGGTGATGTACAGTCGCTCTCAGAAATTGCTGAACACTAACATATTTACCAACGATCTTTACATAGAAATACATAAATAAATAATTGATGTCCTGATGACGAATGTAATATTTTATAATTTTGGAGCTAAGGTGGTCGGTTACTTGAAATATGTTAGGCTAATACCGATGGTGACTGTACACTCGTACTGAACGTCTTTACAAAAGTACTTATTTATTTATCACTACTAATTAAAAAACAAAGTCCTCCGCCGAGTCTGTCTATCTGTTCACGATAAACTCAAAAAAATCTGCGTCAATTTTCGTGCTGTTTTCACCAAGAGATATAGTGATTCTCGAGGAAGGTTTAAGTATATAATTTGTCAAGTTTTTTAATACCGCCAGGGGAGTTTCAACAAACCCTTTGAGATGTAACAAAATGATGTATGGTGGAATTGTGTATCTTATATAGGCTGTGGCGGTGGAATAGGGTCCCATGGGTAGCGGGTACGGGATCAGAATTCCACGCGGGTAATGCCGTGGGCAACAGCTAGTTTACTTATAAAATCGGTAGTGCGGTGATCACATACTTGGTTAATTAAATTGCCACAGGATCACGATGTTAATGTACACCGGCACTTCCTTTAAACTCTCATGTTACTAACGGATGGCACGCAAAAAAACAGCAAAACATACTAAATCTGCTCAGGTGAGGTTTGAACACATGTGATCGTGTCGCCGGTATTCAAAAGCCAGATGTCGCTCGCCGCACACGGGCCAAATGTGACGATGTAGAGCAGTTACTACTGAGGTACAATTCGTACTTTGCATACTGATATTTTAAAATGTCAAGACCAAGTTATGGCCCCAATTGAAGGGCAATAGGTGTGAAGATCGATAGGTGTGAATGCGCACGAACTTAGAGTATGAAAAGCGTAAGGCGTATCACATTTAGATCAAACATTTGTATTCAAAACGCTTCTTGAAGTGCACACTTTAGCTTGTCTTCTTTTCGTAACGTATTTTGTTTGTGTTGGGTAACGATGAAAATTGTAAAAATAAGTATGATGATTCTCCACCACTAATCGATGGTTGTAAATGGATGAAATATATGTATATAATCATGAGTTACACAAGTTGTTTTGTCGATAAAAGAAAAATATTATATTGTATGTTACCTCTAACCCCGAAGCGATTCCCGTTAACAACCCCCCTTACCTTGGTATCTTCACATAATCTATAGGTGACAATTAATCGTAACGAGGAGAAAACTGTACACTAAATATTTTTCCAAAAAAATTATTTATATCTGTTCTAGGAGGGATACCCATGTCGAAAATGTGATTTTTAGAATTTTAGTCTGTTTGTCTCCTTTTTATTATCGATGCCCGAGCATCATTTGAAAATTTTGATGAATTTCAGCCAGATGGCTGAAATTTTGCATAAACATTCTTCTAGGGCATGGTCATAAACTGCGCTATTATATATATAATATTTATATATATATATATATATATATATATATATATATATATATATATATATATGTATATATATTATCACGCTACTATAGATATGATAGGAGTAGTAGAGCAATATCGGAGTATAAACTCAGACATGTACAAAATCCGGAATATAACTCATCACGCTATACCTGATAGGTTATGTGCAGTAAAATGTAAAATCTCGAAATTCCACAGAGTGACCCACGTATAAAACATAGTTGATTAGAGACGCATGAGCATTTCATAATATATATCATCATGCTACTATATTAAGGACTCGGGCAGATTGATTTCAATGTTACATATTTCTGTATCTACTAACGAATTGTCAATGTAAAACGAGTGCACCACATCACCTCATCCGGCCCGTTAAAGAAAATAACTTAATACTTACATGTCAATATAGGAACTGCAGAAATACATATACCTTGATCGGATACGCCCCCGCCGGCCAGGGGAGGTTATGTCGGACTTGAACCTACTAAAACCGCACGCCGTCTCGGGTCTTCAGAACAATAACACTTACCAAAGAGTGTAGTGTTACGTACGGTACGTTGCGTGCAACAAGATGTATTTCTTCTTTAGCGCCGACATTCACCGCTAACAGACACCTATCTAATTGGTTAATTGTTACCATCTCTCATTTAGCGTGCTTCGTCTTAATTATTAACCGCTGAATTTATCCGTGTAATCTAAAATTGCCAATAAAACTAAAGAAACTTGCTTCTTCTGAAATAAAATTGTGGATGATCACCGACAAGGGGTCAATGCTCAACGCTACTGCAGAAGTCGCCTCTTTCGTTCTCACAAATTGGAAATCTGAATTATTACGCGAAATGTATTTATTGAGTTACTTTTATGAGGTACCCTCCATTATAATACTACTCTCTTCAAATTTCTTAAGCAACGTATGCTATATTGTTTAGAAGCTATAAACTCGATATCATTTTAGGTACAAACATAAAAAGTTCCAATATATTGTTATTACGTGCATAAATGAATATATATTCGTTTACATTAATGCATAAAACTTATCTATATTATAAACATTTACATTTATGTCCGAAGCTCATAAAAAAAATGGTTTTAGATTATTAAAAAAGTAAGGTGCCGTCTTTTAAATGGCAAAACGTAAATTTGAAAAAAATAAAGTGCTGTAGAAGGCCATCTAAATTGATATTAAACGGAACTTTCTCCGGTAAAGTACGAGCACACGATGTTAATAAAACACCTATCGGAACGTTGAGTCGGTTCAGAAATTGGCCATCATTACGGCGACCGCTTAAGGCAATGCCGTGCTGGCGGCCTGGCCAGTCTACCGCAAACCAATAATTTACTATAACGCACCAGTAATGTGCTCGGTGCTCTTGATTTTTAAAGTTCACTGCCCAGTACTTGGTACTATACTGTTATGAACTCTCTGTAGGTACCCACTTACATGTAATATTCGAGTCGATTTGCCATTGGATACTTTAATCATCAATTATGAAATATAATAAAATTGCTGCGCATGCATTGCATTGCATGCATGCTTGGAATTTATCCTTTTATTGCCACTTATATGAAGCACAACGCATTTTGCCCGTTCAGTAATGAAAAGTTAGAATTAAAAAATATTACCATGGACGGATGTATTAAAGAAAACTTATATTTAAAATTTCTACGCTAGAAAATAGATTTTCTCAAGGTTAAATTTTCAAATGATTAAAACACACCTTAAAATTTTGAATCCAATGCACTTCTAATTGTAATTCCCCGGTAATGATTATTATATTATTGATTATGATATTGTATACAATTTCGAGTCTCACTCTTAAAGCAAAGGCCGATACGAATGTAACGGACGTTATATAAATTGCTTAATTTTGCATTATTTTGTGAGCTTAAATGCCTTAATTTTATTTATGGTACGTTGCCATGCTTTTACTGACACAAGTGGGCCGACTGTATTTAAAACTAGGCGTATAGTTTAAGAGGTAAGGTCTCCATTATTCTCTTAAGAGAATAATGGAGACCTTCCCTCTCTTCTTGCCGTTTTTCTCACTTTATTCTCCTTTACCCCTAACCCTGTCTGTGGGTAACCGCGTACCTTCTGATGGGCCGCATAGTTTTTGCTAAACTGGAGGTCTCTTTGAATTACATACTTTTACAATGTAAACGCATGACAAACATCTAGTTCCCTAAACACTGTCATTTAAAAGTTTATTAACTGAGAGTTCATTGTGAAACTCGGTTTAACTGTGTAAGATTCTAAAATAAAATGTGTCTTAAGTACAGTGAAGGTCTGACACAGACCATCGAACTGTACCCCACCCGTCAAACTGTAACCTTAACTGGTAAGCTACAGGAACAATGGCCCTTCGGGTCTCTGAGGAAGACAACCTCCATAAAAATCACCCTTATAGCTTGAAGAAGGCTGCCTAGAGCTCGTCACTCTAACATCATACAGGGTCCTGTAGGGAAGTCGAGCGAAAGCTCCTCATACCAGACTTCAGGATTTTCTTTGTCACAGGTCTCCTCCTAAACTACTAATCCAATCAGAACCAAATTTGGCATGATCAAAGAGGTCAATCAGAGGAAGGTTTATGGATATATTTTGAAAAAATTAATGCTACCACAGAGGAATGATCACCGTTAAAAAAATTCCAGATGGAATTAACCGCTCGAGACACTGTGACCAAACTTTACACGCTCAGAAAGCATGTCCAGAGTTGTGACATTCAAAAAGAATTTTCAAAATCGGACTTGCCACGGAGGAATGATCACTGTTCAAAATTTTCAAAATTCAAATCAGTATGTCTCACTCAGCTCAACATTGCAAGCAGCGATTCGCCTTGCAGACCTACTAATTAGGGTTTAGTTACCTAGTTTAGGAAAGCTGTTTTATCTTTGTACGAACGCTCAAACGACGCTAGAAATTGACCTTATTTTAATGGCTGGAGTATTCTAATAACTAACAACTTCTACTAACAGCGAATACCCAAAAAACCCTTACGCCGCCCGAGTACCTAATTCCACGCTGATATACGGAATCAATATCTTATGTTAGGACGTGCAGTATATAAATATGAGAGCTTTTGTGTATTTAGCGTGCTGAGTAACTGACACATTCGACGGCTTGTTGTGATCGGCTATTAATTTGGTTCGATCGCGTTTTACCCAGCTGTGTCTAGCGTTTGCAATGGCTACTACATTATATGCGCATAGATAACTAGCCGACAGTTTGCTCCCAGAGCATGATAAAGGGATCAAATATCTAGATTTATTGTCCGAATCACACTTACAGGAAAGATTTCAATGACTACATCCAGAATTCAAATTACTATTTGTCGTAAGATACACGTCATCCTTATTATTATCATGTTAGCCGTGTTGACTGTTGAATTCAAGGCTTTCAGCTCGGAGCCCGGGGTTACTATACTACTAGTTTTGTTTTGAGTTATTCAGCCTTAATGGGAACGACTGTCGTCTAACTTCCCAACCCCGAGACGAAAGCCTACGCCAAAACCTCATCCGTCAATCAGCAAGTGTATCATCGGTTTGCAGATGAGGTAGGTTGGCTCGGCCCCATAGGTCTTGGTAGGACCCGATACAACCCAATGTCGTAAGACACATACATAATTATTGATAAGTATTTAGTGCTGAAATTATGAGAAGATTGAGTCAAAAATTTAAACAAAACTTTCAGAGACTACTCACCCTCTCGCTCTGGCGAAAGATAGGTATTTGTTATGACTGTCATTATGATATAATGTAAACCATGTTATTATTGATATTTAGTATCGTAGTTTAGAAAAGATAAGGTTACTCGAGGCTTCATTTACGCGAGCCAAGTGAAATTGTTATATATTTCAGACATCAACAAAACTTTACCATGTTGTTAGAAAAAATTTAGACTTAATAAAAACATGCTATAAATGATTTAGGACGTTTTTATTAATTTGCTTTCTTTTCCATTTGAACGCAATTTTGTAATTGATGATTTTAGTCCAATAGACTAACTTCCCGACGAGACGAAACTAGCTCAGAACTGGATCGGGAGAAAATACGCTAAAGCCCTAAATCACAAACGCGTATTGCTTATCATCATCATCATCTTAGCGATGATCCTGGTTACATTCGAGGCCTTCACCTCGGAGCCCGGAGTCCGCTTTCAATTTTATGCTTGACTTTTCCTTTTTTCGCCGTCCGTCCTCTCATCAATTCTTTTAATAGTTATTTAATACAAGAATAGTTTATCTTTATTGCATTTAAGTATTTCTTCCATTATTACGATATGCAATCAAAAATTTTATCGACAACTCATTATATTATCATTGTTCTACCCTAGGTTCGTCCAGCACCAGTGGAACAGCCATAGTTTTCTAATCTCGAATGAACTGCCATAATATCTACTGCAAGTAGCAGTTTGCTCTATTTTGTACGCTTTGTGAGTGTTGGAGGCCTTAAGTTTCTCCCGTAAGTAAGTACCTTAACTTTTTTTGATTACTTACCATAATCTTAATACAGGAAACGTAGCGCCTCAATTAAACAGTTAAATAATAATAAAGCTTATCCGATATCCTTAATCTATCGATTCGTATTGGAACAGCCCACTATCATTGCGTGGTCTTTATTATTTTCTTTATTTTTATTGCTATCGGCCAGATCCAGTTCTTCGATATAACGGAATGATTAAATCTTAATCTTATGTCAATGCTTGGAAATAACTAAGTAAAAGCTATTATTTTAATGGTTGGGTCAGCTGCACTCATCTCGGCTTTACTTGGGCAAATTTCGTAAAAAAAACTAATAACCCGATTGTAGCGACAGCACAAAATTAGGTGACCGGGTATTCCAATAAATTTTGGACAATGCCTATAAACCTTCTCTCAAATGCAAGTAATAAGTTTTTACGCAATCGGATGAACGGTACGAGAGCGAATAAAATACGAACAAACAAACATTGATTTTAATAGTAATTCACATTTACGTGGGAAGTCACTCTTGGGTAAAAATGTAACGACCTGTCAACATCTTCAACATAATCGAAATCGTATTACTGTCACAACTGTAAATTTTTATTTTTTGTGACCCTTAATGTAAATATTTGGAAAAATAAAGATTATTTTTATTATTAAATTTTCAAGTCAATCCATCGACTACTTTTCGAGTTGTGCGATCACAAACATACGGATGTGTTTTTATATGTTTTGCTAACCATTTACAAAATTTTTATTTTTTTATATTATTAAAAAGATATGTTAACCCTATACCTATCCTATATCCAAGAAATCAAAGCAAACTTTTAAATTTTCAAGGCTTAAATTTCAAAGTCCCAAAAATAGAAAGTGACCAATATTGGTCAAGGTGTGACAATTTCAGATATCGCCTTAATACCAAAGGGCCTCGGTAAAGGTTTGGCGGCCTGTCTGTCTGTCCAACAGAGCGGAGCACGCGCACAGACGTGTGCTCCGTGCCGTGAGGGCCATGGTTCGGTTACCGCCTGACGCCGTATTACCTTACCCTGCTCTCTCTACATCCGATGAGTTTGAAACAGACGTACGCCGTGATCGCTTTTAGATGCGTTGTGAAACAATAATACGGTTGTACACTGCTTTCTGATTTCTGAACGAATTTAAAGGTATATAGGAAGGTAACTTAAAATACAGTTTTCGATTTTATGTATTTTCAGAATACCAATTTGTCTTGATGCAATTCAACACTTTGACCAATATGATGCTATTCCTACTTGGCTCGTGTATTAGCTGTAGCATCTTGCTTGTACTTACCGAAATGTAATTTGTAAATAGTCATTGTAATTACTAGCTATACAAATAATTACCGTGAACACAGCGCTATCTTAACCTCAGCTAAGCATAGATTGTACTATAGATTCTATTGTAAATATACAAAATAACATATAGAAACACCGAGACCAATGTAGACCGAGGCTCTATTGCAGGTAGGTATATTAATGTATACAAATATGCAGTGAATGAGAATCGAACCCGTGACCCTAACGTTAACAGACGAATATTGATCTAGATGGAAGATTCCTGATGGCTGCTTTGTGACCTAAACAAATTTAGATATTTGATTTGAATTTATTAATCCCCACAAATTTTTGCGTGAAGGGATATGAAATCGCATAATATTGCATTTTGTAATATCGAATATCACCAATAGTATTATAACTATTTTCGTTCAAACATTAAGTATTCATTGAAATGCAAGGAGCCCAGCTGTGTTGTATATTGTTTACTGACATTATAGAGCAGATAATATCGAGAACTAAATGGTTCACCACCTAACTATTCAAAGCAAAAAGGTAACAGTATAACACGAAATTGCGACTATTAAACACCAATAAACAGACTACATGTTGGCACAAAGACTTCAAAGAAAGTCGTAAGTAACCTACTAAATGATGATAATTTCGCAAAAAGCGTGATTCTGGGGCCTGATTTTGTATCGGAAGGTTAAAAGGCATAAACGATTTCAATCCGATTAGACAGGACAATGGAAAATACTCTTTGGGTATTCTATACAATCTAGTAAAACATGTTTAGAACCAAACCTACCTACGGTTCATTAAATCTTCAGAATCACTTTTAGTTGATTGTGTTTTCAATTCGATTTTGAAATATATTAATTTTATAAGTTATAGTAAGTTTTGAAATCACACGTTTATTAAAAACGTAGTTTCAATTAATTGTTAATCTTGGGCCTTAATAGAGCTAATAATAAGATTCAGTTGCCTACTCAGTTCTCAAAACATTCAGATCAACAATGCCTGTTTAATATTTTCGCATTTGATTGCTATTGATTGTTGTCACTCGATAGATTACAAAATATGACATCACGTGTGTTTCTCTCACGAGAATAAAAGCATTACGTAATAAAGACTTTCAGAAATCTTGAAAATATGTCTTCTGTAACTTCACAGGGTGACCGGTGGGTGTCATGCGATGCTGCGACGACAATCCTCTTCTGATATGGCCGTCAAGCTGAGTGCCACCATTGTTAACATGGTACATGTATGTAATGGTGACACACTTTCCTGAGACTTTACCTTCAGCTTACCATCAGGCGAGGTGAAGTCAAATTGAAGTGTCCTAAATATAAAAAAAAAAAATCTATAAACACACGCTCTACTGCAGCTGTACGATATAATCCAGTCCCATCCACATTCGGCCACATTTAGGGCCGCATGGGCTATCACAGGTGGTCACCTAGGCCTGGATCTTCCTTTGAGATCCGCTCCACTGCTTGCTTCTGTGAGATCATCATTCAGGTTCAAAGTACCTTTTTTTTCGTGTGGAAATCCCCTCGGATACCCCCCTCCCGGGCTTGAACCGACTAAAACCACACGCCGTCTCGGGTCTAAAGACAATTATTACTAACGTTTCATGTAATAGTAAAAATAGTATGAAAACAATAATAATAAATAATTTATTGCAGGCTGCAACTCCCATAATAACATATACAGTTATTCCGACATATTAATCAATATAAAACAACAGATCATTAAATAGTCATAAATCAGTTATAAAAATTTCAACATGATATAAATAAGCAAACATAATAAAAAAAAGTTTAAAAGGAGAATTATTTTCCCAGTAAAAACACCAGGGCCCCATCAAGATCTTCGAAGTCCAAACCAACCTCACCTGCAAGCCGGTACACCTGCTTATTAACGGACGAGGCTCTGTTGCAGGTTTTCCTTCCTGGGTCAGGAGGTCAGACGGAATTCGCAAAAGCTATGCGATAAGCCAAATGAAATGAAAGCAGGGTGCAAGGCTTTGGATACAACCGGCACTAACGTTGCGATGATGAATAAAGGAAAGTCTAAAAACCGTCCAAGTGCGAGTCGGACTCCCCCATGAAGGATTTAGCAGCAAGTAACATAATATAAAAGTTCTTGTAGTTCGTTGAAGCCACGCCCCGCGCGAATTATAGATATTATTTACTTAGGCACCTACTACAGATTTATTATTAAAAAGAATGGTTCACGGTTTATGCATAAGGTTTATGTTTATGAAATTAAATGCTTTTTTAAATTTTTATATTTGAGTTGATTGCATGAAAAGTAAATTGCGGTTTAGGATTTATGACGTATTAAAAAAAACTACTTACTAGATCTCGTCCTAACCAATTTTCAGTGAAAGTTTACATGGTAATTACATCATATATTTTTTTAGTTTTATCATTCTCTTATTTTAGAAGTTACACATTTTATCACTTTTACAGTGTCTCTCGCGCAAACTATTCAGTTTAGTTTTTTTTTATTAAATATCATTTTTGAGGACCTATCCATAAAAGGTCTTCAAAAACACGTATGGGTTTGATGAAAATAATTTTTTTGAGTTTCAGTTCTAAGTATGGGGCGGCACCCCCAAAATTTATAGTTTTTTTTTTGTGTGTGAAAATCTTAATGCGGTTCACAGAATACATCTACTTACCAAGTTTCAACAGCATAGTTCTTATAGTTTCGAAAAAAGTGGCTGTGACATGGCGAATCAATAAGGGTTCCGTTTTTTGCCATTTGGCTACGGAACCCTAAAAAGTGCTGAATGACAAAATGTGAACTAACAATATTTGAAGTGTAATTCAGTAGATACTGCTAGTATTTTGGAATTGTTTACACGCATCACCGCCTACACTTCCGCTTGTCCATTCACACAACAATACCCCGCTACAAACAATTGGAGCAGTCGTGGGACTGATTTTATGGTAATTTCCCCATTAAACAAGGGTGGCTGTTCATTATTGATTTGACTTTGTAATTGTAATCACGGGCCGGACACGTTTCCTCTATAAAATGAATTAAAAATCTATCTATCACATTAGAACGCGTTCCATTCAATTTGATTTTCTATAAAAAGTTGGTCGTTTAAAGTTTTTTTAACATTCAATATACTGAATGAACCTGCTTAATATACCTTTTTATATGTTAATAGTAGCACCTCGAGATGGGTTTAATAGCAAGCACTTTAAAACACAAAAATCTGATAAGATAAAAGTGGCAAAGGGTCCATGTAAAACAGTTTCTCCCGCTTCCTTTTAAATGTAGTAAATCGCCATTGGTATTGGCTTAACACATTTCAAGTAACCGACCAACTTAACTCTAAAACTTTAGATAAAATAATAAATAAAAATTTAAAAATGTTTAATTCGTCCTTTAAAGATTATAAATTTATAAAATTTATTTATTGACTAGCTGTTGCCCGCAGTTTCACCCGCGGGGACAACCTATATAAGATACGCGATTCAACCATACATTATTTTGTTATATCTCAAAGGGTTCAGACAGCGTTTTCGTTGAAAGCTCCCAGACGTCATATTTATTCGACCTTCAACAAATATCGTTATATTTTAGCCAGTATGTACAAAAATGTGACGAAATTATCTACTAAAACCCTCCTTGAAAACCAATCTAGCCATTGGTGAAAACAACATGAAAATCGGTGCAGTAGTTTTTGAGTTTATTGGGAACAGACGGACAGAAAGACGCGGCGGCCTACTTTGTTTTATAATATGTAGTGATTGATTTTGATGTTAATTTGTTAGTAACTACTGAGGGCGACTGTTCGCCTGTTCCTTTACGAAGTTCTTATTCTTAATTAAAATTAGAGAAATATAAAAGAAACGGTAGCTTTATTTATATAAACTTAACCGAATGAAGATGAGCTAAGCACACAAACTAAATCTTCCTGGTTATCCTTCGCAAATATTCATTTCTCCAGATAGATTATTTTGCAATAGAATTAGAACATTGGAAGTTAGAAGTAATAATCAGGTGGACTATGTGTTTGTTAACCACATTAGCAACTTTATAAAAAGGCAATAAATATGATATTATTATGTATATACCTACCTCCTTTGTCAGTACCTAGTCGGTCACCGTAGCCCATACAATTACAGGGGTATCATTCACGCAAGTTTTGCTTATTGCATAAGGTTAGTGTATACGTATTAGTTTCGATATTACTTCTCGTAATCGCTTCTTCTGTCTTCTATGCTCTATTGTCCTGAAGTCTTGTTTATCTTTGTAGGTGCAAAGTCGCTATCTGAGCCGGTTGACATAATCTGGAGGCACCAGTCGATGAGGTCTGCTAAAATGAGTATGCAGTTACATTAACGGTACTTTTAATGGAGGAACTGGTTTCGCGATTGTCGTCCTGCGGAGGCGTGAGAATGTCAAGTCGCGGTATATTCTCATGGCCGTTCTGACGTCAGTTGCACCTGCACACTCGCACTGCATCATACCGACTACTGCAACAAAAGGACTATGACTTTAAAGTGGTTATTCAATTGGGCTTTCAAGTTCATACAAATTGTAACTTGTCTCAAGGTTGAGATGTTATTTCACAGCAAGAGGTCTCACTTTTAAATCTTGTTAGGTTCGTTTGTGGTTTCATAGTTAGGTCATACATTCAGACTTTTGAACTGGTAATTTAAAACTCTATGTAAATAGAGTATTGAGGTGGCCATGTATTATCTAAAAAAGTATGTTAAAAATACATGTATAAGAAGTACACTTCAGACAAAATGCCTGCATACGCCCCTCCCTTAAGAGTTACTCATAACATAGATGTTTAGATGCATTTTTCTCCAGGGTGAAGGAGCCGGCCACTTCCAGTTACTTTTATGATGTGACCCATAGTAAATAGTATAGATATTTAACTAGAGTAATATGAGGGATTGCTCTTATAGCCGTCAAAAATAGTAAACTGTTACTGGATTTAAATCGCTTTACATCTGGAGACAACGAGATTGGTTAACACAAAACAATCACATTAAACAGTTGTACATCGCAAACTACATAAATGATGATAAGACTGGTGTAAAATGTCGTGTACTACTAAGTCCAGTTTCAGAACCATAAAACATCGATTTCTCAACCCATTTAGGTTAATGAAACATTCATATTTTTTCTCAACTAATTGGAGGGTAAATAATTAGGAAGTGCAGTTAGCCGATTATGTGGTTTCACGGTGAACTTGAAGAACATCGAAAACGATCTTCACGAACAGAATCTTATTGATAATCGTGGCGAGATACTAATAATAATAATAATACCAATATATCCTAAGCGAGATGAACTGTTCACGAGGAAAGTAAATATTTGAACACTTGTTAGCTATACGCTTAACTGCTCGATTTAGGAGTAGGTTTACGTCGTTAGTGGCTAGAATTCGAAACCGGGACCGCTGGATCGTAGACCGACTTAATCACTAAACTACCGACATACACGCTGATGATGTTCATAATAGGTCTGTATACCTACTTTATGGTTCAATTGATAAATATAATTCAATAATTTTACTTTCCTTAATGCACCTACTATTTTATTCCCTGCATCACCTATAAGGTTGACTGGTAGAGAATGCCTGTGGCATTAAGTTCGCCTGTGTACACAGGCGAACTGTGCATAAAGTTTTAATAGATAAATATGATGGAGAATATATCATTGCCTTTTCATTGAAAATGGTGACACATAACATTTTATTCTGGTATATTATCCCTAGGATAGTGAAAATCACATTATCACTTCATTCAGTTCTAAGACAGTTTAAAAACGGAAAATCAGTTAGATAACAACTCATTCTTCCTCAGTCGCCAGCTGGTTTAGCTACAACGTCATCTATTGATGTTTTTACCATTATGAGATCATTAATGCTAAATCGCAGTAACGTTGGGAAATATTTGTTATATAGAGAATTTATAGAAGGTATTAGTAGATAGTTTACCAAAGTTATGTGAGTGATTGTCCGACTCCTATAATATAACTGTCCAGAGATAGTGAATTGCTTCAAAACTTTACTTACTATCCAGCGGACCACCTCGCTATGTGTTTCAATCGCTTCATCTACTTGTCAGTGGATCACCGCCTCCACAAAGTCGTAATTCTTTATTTTACACTTTTTACTTTATAAATACCTTAGTGAATTTATTTCGTAGTAAACCTTAGCTATGAAAACAACCTAGCAAACATTTGTACGATACAGGAAAAGAAGATCAACCACGTGTGACTTCATATCTTATGCATACATACCTTTTTTTTTCGTGCGGAAATCCCTTCGGATACCCCCCCGCCGGCCAGCGGGGGCGGTTATGTCGGGCTTGCACCGACTAAAACCGCACGCCGTCTCAGGTCTTAAGACGCCGGGGTGTAAGGTAACCCATAGAGCATATCCCTCGCACCCCGACTGACCCTGGGCATCTCCGGTTTCGAGATGGCCCCCTTACTTGCTCTCCACTGTGCCACCTGCTAATCAGAAGGACACGTGGAAAGCTTCTGAACAGCCCTCAACAGGGCCGTCCTCGCCTCGGTCGGAGTTGGCCGTAGGCGGCAGCGTCTCTCCCACCCTAGGAGAGAGGCGCTGCTGTCTCCGTTGCCCAGGGTGCACCGCGTGGAGGTCCCCAACCAAGCACCCCTATGCATACATACCTACAAGTAAACATACCTTTTCTTTTCGTGCAGAAATCCCCTCGGGCTTCACCTCACCAAAGCTAACGGTTAGGTTGGCATATCGGACTCGAACCGACTAAAACCACACGGTGTTTCGTTACATAGGCCTGTATGGCCGGGGAAACTAGCATGCCCTAGAAAGGACAAGTAAACATCCCTATCTATACAAAAACATTATACATTATACTTTATACATTACATACCTTTTTAAACATCAAAATCTGGAAGTTACCGTTGTGCCACTTTCGTATTAAGACTTAGTGAACATAATTACGAATTGAAAATGATTGGTGTATAAAGAAATGTAATTGGGGTACAGTTGCAAGTTTAACCAGTCCACATTATGAGTCAAATGCACGGTAGCTTTCTGAGATTGCAGAAAGCAATGAAACGTCCATATACACATAATAACTACTCTCTTTCGCTGGAACCAGATTAAATCAGTACACCAAAAAATTACAATATATTTTTTTAAACATTCATGTGGTATTTACAGGTTCGCCTGCGCTGCGCCTCGATATGCTTCCTTGATAAGTGCAACAAAATAACGTGCAATTTTCATACAGGTTTAAATGGAAATTGTAAATATGTCTAGATTGCTTACTGATTCAGCCAATCTCACCAGAAAACCGATACGCCTGCTGATTGACGGACTAGGCTCTGGCGCCGGCTTTCACTCGGGATTGGAGGTTTAGATGGCAGCCGCTTCCGTAACAGCCAACATAAACCAATCCATAAGGAAAGGAGGACTAGGAGAGCGGTACAAGGGCTCCAAAGTGGAAGTTTTGGATGCACAGAGATTGGCGCTACAAAAATGATTGCTGCTGATTTGGAAGAGCTCTGATCGTAGTCTTCTCGAGTAAGTTATTCGAGTAGAAAGAGATGTATGATACAAAACGTTGGGATCAGTGTAAATAATAAAATACACTAAATAACTCGCAATAGCAACTGTTAAATATAGTTTTATTTCAACAAGAAATAGATGTAGTTCCGAAGGATAGAATATCAGAGTATCGCTTATACATTCCTTTTATATTTTTACTACTGGGTGCTATTTATTTTTCTACTGTCCGACGTTCCATTTACGTGCACCGGTTTTCATTGATTTAAGTCATTATAACAATTCAGATTCATCCTGTACCCATACATTAGTAACAAAATAAATGGTTACTCTTCGACATAGATACAATCAGATTATCATCGAGAAGTACCTAATTAACTTTTAACACATTGATAGTGTTACGTGAATACGTTAGTAATAGGCTTGGGCAAAAAAATATCGATATTGTCTATAGAAAATAATCGATATTTATCGTCGATATTTCGAATCGCAAAATATCCATGTTCTATATTTGTTTCCCCATGTATGTACGTAGCCCAGCACATACTTAAATTTTGGGGGTTCTCCATACTGAACTGAAGCTCAAAATTTTATTGAAGTGAAAACTTCTTTAGCGGCGTTGTGCACTTTTTTAGTAATGGGTAAAGAAGGTTAAACTCGCGTCAGTAAACACGTGACCGTTTCGAAAAAAATCGTAAGACAACAAATATAGAAGCGCTAATTCCACACTGTACTTAACAACCTTGGTGGCGCGTTCGTCTAATGAGTGGTCGTTGACTTCGTCAAGACTGAGATCGATGCCGACCAAGGCCCAAGAAACACTTTTTGTCATCATATAAATTTTTGTAATATTTATTCTATTTTGTGCCATAAATCTATTGATATAAAATGGAAATTAAACAAAATGCATCTATTAATGAAAAAAGTGACGAAGAAATAGCGAAAGAAAATGAGTGAGTACTTTATAAATATATTAGCGATGATGGTTCTGGTAATAATGATGGTGAAAAGTATTTGAAATTATGGATGGTAGCTTATTTTTCTGAGAGATAAACTGTTTAATGTTAAATTATTATTTTTTTTACGTGCGGAAATACCTTCGGATACCCCCACGCTGGCCAGCGGGGGTGGTTATGTCGTGTCTTGACTAAAACCGCACGGTGTCCTCCCCAAGTTTCCGTTGCCGGGCACCCCGGGTAAGCCCTCGAAAGTATAACCCCAGGGTTGCCGGCGGACCTCATGTGTCAGGCTCAGGCTCAGGCGTCAGGAGAGCCATGTCGCATGTAAAATAATTGAAATAGTTCTGAAGTGTTAAATTTTAATGTAATATAAATTGTCATCTTTGTGTACGATAGCGCAAGAAATGAAAATTGTATGTTACCACATAAATTATAGTACTTTTAAAGCAATTCGTGCAAAATTATTCCCTAACCATTCCAAAATATCAAAAATTCACAACGTTAATATTCAACTTTTCACTTCTGCCGGCACTCCCGGAGTGCAACCCGTTGTTTTTTTTTCATCAAACCCATACGTGTTATAGGTCTTCAAAATTGATATTGAGGTTTCTAATATCTTTTTTTTATAAACTGAATAGTTTGCGCAAGAGACACTTCCAAAGTGGTAAAATGTGTCCCCCCCCCCTGTAACTTCTAAAATAAGAGAATGATAAAACTAAAAAAAAAAATATGATGTACATTACCATGTAAACTTGCACCGAAAATTGGTTTGAACGAGATCTAGTAAGTAGTTTTTTTAATACGTCATAAATCATAAACCGCCATTTACCTTATAATCAATCAACTGAAATATAAAAAATTTACTTGCTGCTACGGAACCCTTCATGGGCGAGTCCGACTCGCACTTGGCCGCTTTTTTGTTTACGCTACTTACTGGTTTGATTAAAAAAATCATTAGTGGTGTCATCTGTGGTATCAGTACAAGATAAATAATGCATGTATGGAAGAGAATTATATGTTGCGTCGATCCCAAATAATTCAAACTTTCCGATCCAAACAAATACAAGGGTAGGTAGATGATGATGATGTTGACTGGTTTGATTAAATTATGAATAATACTTAAATACATATTGTATTTCATAAAAAAAATATTAAACTGCTTGATGTCTTGTTTTTTTTTTAAAGTATATTAGTAACCGAAATTACTAATATTCCCCCTAACCCCTCCAGCTAAGCTTAATTGCTTGTGTTAGGAGTGGGTTCACGTCAGTAGTGTAATGGCTAGGATTCGAACCCGGGACCACTCGATCGTAGGATCGACTCCTTAAGCGCTAATCGATACGATATAAATTGATATATATTTTTTACATTTGCCCATCCCTAGTTAGTAACAAAATGTTTGATTATGTCTTCGAACTAGACATGATCAGATTATTCTCGAGAAGTATTGGTATTTAATTAAGTTTTAAATGTTCTTCACACATTAATAGTGTCGCATGTATAAGTTAGTTTCCGAATAAATGGTTACTCTTCGAAGTAGATATTATCAGATTATCCTTATGAAGTTTAACCTAAATTATTAGTATTTCCGTTAACCCCTCCAGCTATGCTAAATTGCTTGAGTTATTTGTGGGTCAAAGCAGTTAATTTAAAGTGAAAGTTAAAGTTAATGCTCACGATTCGAACCAGGGACTCCTAGATCGTAAGACCGACTCCTTAACCACGAAGCTACTGCTTTGATGGTGTCGCAATAACATGTTCACAAGGAATAATGCTGACTGCTATCTTTAATTATGTACTTACTGCTGAAACGATATTGTGAACCGATTTTAGCAAGAAAATTGATTATACTGTACTTATACTGTCTGGTAAACCAAATTAGTGTAAAATTCTCTAGACTAATTTAAGTACTTGATAATAAATCTGTTGGATATAGCTGAATACATTATTGACTATCTGATATCTCTTTTGCTAACTTAACGATCCAGTTAGTTCGTAATTAATTCGATCGAAATCTGTGTTTATATAATGTTAATGTGGTGGTATTTTTGGTAAGCCGAGCATTCTGACACTCGTCCGAATTGACACTTTTTAACTTAAATATTTTTCAACGACAATTCGGACACCTCCTGCTTTCTACAGTCGGATATAACACATGGTTTGCTTAGACGAATCGTACGATACCTTTTTTTTTTGCTTGTGGAATCACCCAAGCGCTCCACCCTATCGGTGACAACGATGAGATGAGAGTGTCGAAATCGAACCGACTAAAACCACACGGTATCCTTCCCAAGTGTCAATTGCCCGGCACCCCGGGTGCGCCCTCGAAATAGCCTCATAGCCGCCCTCGGGGCGGTTATGAGAGTACCTACCGAAGGTTTTACTTCCCTTGACGACCTCTGTGGTGAAGCGGTAGTGCGTTCTACTGTTAATTAAGTTCTAGTGCTAAGTCGGAGTTCGCGTATTTGTATGCATGAATATGTCTATTTGCATTGGTCTGGGTGTTTCTTTATATAATATGTATGTATTTACGAAATAATGTTTACGTAAAGTGTGTTTAAGTATGTTTATCCACATTCTTGAACCGATAACATAAGCTAATTAAGCTATGCTTACATTTGATGTAGATGACGCTGTGTATGTCATAGAATATTTATCTTAGCGCACGGTAGTGCGCAGGCCAAGTTCCAACAACAGGCCACACGCGTGCCGTGCATTATTTACACGAACCGTTTCGACCCACTGTTGACCCCCCTGTAGCTCAGTGCCTATTGCAAGTACAGAAATAAAATTGTACCCACGTAATTATATACTTGTACTAAAGCAGTACGCCAAATTTCATAGATATAGCTTCAGTAGATCCTGAAATATGACCCTGTGAATATAGCTAATTTTGGCACTGACTGACTCACTGACCGGTAATCAAAACCTTTAGGCCTCTTCCAATTGTCCTAGCGTTATGAAATTTGGCACACAGATCGTGTGTTATATGTAGATTAACAAAAACAGATTAAGAAATTTAAGAAATCGGTCAAGTGTGAGTTGGCTCAATCTAATATCGAATTTTTAATAAAAATATTTATGAACCAGTGATACAATGAGAATACGAAGAGGAGGGGGGGGAGAGGGGGGGGGTATAAAATATGTCAAGAAATTTAAGAAATCGGTCAAGCGTGAGTTGGCTTAATCGAATACCGAATTTTTAATAAAATTATTTATGAACCAGTGATATAATGAGAATGCGATGAGGAGGGGGGAGGAGGAGAGGGGTGAGGGGTTAATTTAATTATATAAATAATAAATTTAATTATACAATAAATCAAGTGTTACGTACAGCACGAAAACCTGCCAAGTTCAAATTTAGAAGTATTATAATTTTAGACATTTTTAACCAAGTAAAATACGTAGGTATTTTCACAACTATACCATATTTTAAGTTGGATGTATGGTAAAGTGAATTTCGGCCAGATGGACCATTGACGTGAATACGGTGGCGGGTAGTGACTGGATGCGGAAGGCGTAGTACTGGGTGTGGTGGCGAGTCTTGGGAATGGCAAATGTTTACCAGGTCATCAGGCTGTTGATGGCGATGATTATGATCGATTTTAAAGTGCATCTAAACTTGCCATTGGATTGGATTTCAACCCTTTTTTAGGCGAACAATTAACCGATAGGAACTTGGCCCCATTTTTAACAGGTAAGTTTTGGTGGAATTTATTATTTACATATCGAGTGTTACCATATTCCATAGGCCACGACCACCGCTTTTTGTCAAGTGAGCTGTAAGCTTGTTAGCTACCTAAGCAAGAGGTAGAATAATACCAGATATGTTACTTTCACTAAAGTACGCTTCTTTCATGAGTCGGGCTCGTCGAGATATCATTACCTACCTATTTATTTTAAAGATTCTCCCTCATTTTATCTCATTTTCAAATACAGTATTAGATTTCGAGTAAATAGAACCTAAAGTTTCCGTTAGATTTAATGTTTATATAAACCTTGGTGACACAGTACATTAAATAGTCATGTTGGGTATTGAACACTAATAATTTAAAGATAAGTCGAACGTGAGAATCACGAACAGGTGTGAGGTACAGCCACAGATACGCGCCCTGAATCTATGTGTTGATAGCACTGACTGCCGGAATAAATCTCTACCTTTAAGATTTCCTGAAACGATTGTAGTGAATTCCTTATATGCATGCGAGACTATCTTACACGGTCTCATGTCATTAACCAATATCTTTGTTATTGGAGAAGCTATGGATCTTTCATTATGTTTAGTACTCTTCTTTACGTCTTTGAGCATCTTTAAGCAATTTACCTAAAACGCTGAATCATGAGTGCTTTTTATTTCCTAGTGACGCAGACCTAGACTGTGTCGCAGGCTTTCCTTTCGGCGTTATGAGGTCAGACGGCAGTCTCTTCAATAAAAGCCGTAGAAGCCAAATCAAAAGGAGGAGAAGGAGTAAGCAGACCCCGGGCTCCGAGGTGAAAGCCTTCGGAGAAATGCTAACCAGAACCGAGCTAAGATGATGATAACTCGTATAGTACTCTTATTAACACTCGTAAGTATCATTTCAAAGAAATTTAAATGGCAGCTAAATAGATACACCTCATTGCCGTCTATCATGAACATTAGCTACATCCTTAGCTCACCTATAAAAAACATTGCGAACGGATAAAAAACTCGTTCATTGTGTAACCGACGTGTGGGAACGGCGGACAGGTGCGAGCTTAGCCTCAGGAAATCACTACCAGCTCCTGTGTACTGAGCTACGGCGTACCTACCTGTTCTATAATTGGCCATGATAATTTATTACTGGACTTGATATTACATCGTACTTAATTATTTCTTACTTTAAGTCGCGAAACGCCTAATTAACGCAATAACTATCGAGTCTCAATAGATTACTGGACTGGACTATTTTTTAAAAGAATAGAATTAGTAGAATGCTTAATTTGATAAAGCACCAAATCGTGAAATATTAAATTCCTAAGGCTGAATTTTACTAAGGTTAGGAACCGAGATCAAGTCGAGCTGAAATTCGTTATTACGTTTTTTTTAATGAATTTCATATGAAGAAAACGTGAGAATCCCATTAAATTGAATGAAATCCAGCCTAAGACGTTACACGTTAGACGTTACAGCACTTATGACTCTTACTGAAAATGAAAAAAATAATAATTAAAAAACCCCCGACATAGCTAAGAACACTATTGACTAATGCACCTTTTAAATCAAAAAAATTACAAAATCAAAACCGGTTCATCCGTTCGGAAGCTACGATGCCACAGACAGACACACACACAGTACTGTCAAACTTATGGGTTCACGACTTTTCATCGACATACAATTGTTCGAAAACTTAAAGAATTTTTTTTTAAATTCGACAGTAGTCAAGAAACCAATAGGTAGATCGATTTCATCGAAATCTACCTAAAAAATTTCTTCATAGGAGGTCTAGTTATGACCCCCTGAGTCCGAAATGACCACTGGTAAAAAGTTTATATATATATATATATGTATGTATGGTTCCACTTCCCAAAATTTGCGGCACTCTCACGGTCGCATTTTTGCCCCGATTGTTGTTGTTTTTGGGTTTTAGATATCTTTCAATAAAAAGATTTTAAGTTTTTACAGACCAAAGTTGTCTTTTTTTTAAGAGAAGAGTTTACCACAGATAACACAAACTTAGGGTAGTCAAAAATCAGTATTACAAAGATTAGAAAACACAATAAGCTGAATGTAGATTATTTTATCTAACATTCTCCCTTAATCTACACTTAATTTTAAATTAAAGTTATTAAAAGAAAAATATTAAAGTAATTTTAACTTATTATTGCCAGTAATCATCATTTAGCAAGACAAACAGATTTTAATTTTAATAATGTAATAATTGTGAACTAAAATAATTAAACTTTATCTTTTTCAACGGTTTTGTAAAAATGTCGGCTAATTGATGATCAGTTTGACAATAGTTTATCTTAATATCACCACAAGACACTTTTTCACTTATAAACTTGAACCGAACGTCTATGTGTTTAGATCTTCTGTTAAAAGTCCCATTTTCAATAAGTTTTATAGCACTCTGATTGTCTATATTCAAATTTGAACACACTTTCACATTCAACAAATCTTCAATAAGTCCTTTTAGGTATAGTAGTTCTTTAGTACATTCAGCAGCAGAAATGTACTCCGCTTCACAGCTTGACAGAGCCACAATTGGCTGTTTTCTTGTGCTCCAATGTACGGGGCCTCCACAGTACATCAACACAAATCCACTTGTGCTTTTTCTACTCTCTTTATCATTCGCAAAATCTGCATCACAGTAAGCTTCAATTTTAGTGCAGTCAGATCCTTTCTTGTAAATTATTTTAGCATTTGTTCTTCCTCTCAAATATTTTAATGTCTTCTTTACATTGTTTACATTTTGTTCTGTAGGATTTTCCATGTATCTGCTTTCTATGTTTACAGCGTAGGTCAAGTCTGGTCTGGTCTTGTTACTGATGTATAATAGTTGTCCTATAGCTTGTCGATAGGGATAGTTTACATTTTCTTTGGATTTTTCTTCAATATTCTTTTCTGTTATTTCTATTGGTATCGGGCTTGGTTTTGAATCACTCATGTTTAAATTTTCTAGAACTTTTTCTGTATACTTGTTTTGGTTTAATTCAATTCCATTTTCTGTTTGTTTTATGTTTATTCCAAGAAAATTATCTGGTTTTTTTGTGTAAGTCATCTCAAAATCTTGTTTTAGGCATTTTATTAGTTTTGTCATTTTTTCTTCATTTTTACCAATTAGTAAGCCATCATCGACATAAACCCCCAATATCATTGTACTGTCCTTATTTTTAAATATGCATCTGTCAGATTTTAGTGGTGTTAAGCCATATTTTTGTAGTGTAGAAGTAAATTTATTTTTCCAATTTAGTGGCGATTGTTTCAGTCCGTATAAGCTTTTCTTCAGTTTACATACTTTCATTGTTGGATCATAGTCATAGCCTTCCGGTATACTCATATATATGTCTTCTTTTAACGAGCCATATAAAAAGGCTGTTTTTATGTCTAGTGTCATCAGGTAAAAATCTTCAGCAGCAGCGATTGCTAGGATTGTTCTCAATGAAATATTGTTCATTACTGGGCTAAATGTTTCTTCATAGTCTATACCGTATATTTGTTGACATCCTTTTGCCACCAGTCGAGCTTTATACATTCCACTATCATTTTTAACTTTTAATATCCACATATTTGATATTATCTTTCTTCCTTCTGCTTCTTTTTTATCTACTATGTCCCAAACTTCATTCTTTTCTAGTGACTCTTTTTCTGAATTTATAGCTTTTATCCATTCATCTTTCTCTGGGCCTTTTATTGCTTCTTGGTATGTTAGCATAACATAGTCATTATATCTTTCTGGTTTCTTTATAGTTCTCTTTGGTCTCTGTCTTTGTATATTTTCTGTTTCATTATTCTCTGTTTCTTCACTAATTATTTCTTCTTCTTCTTTTTCTTCTTCGTTGCTTATGTTTTCATTCTTTATAATTATTTTTACTGTGTTATTATCATCTTCTTCGTTTTCTTCTTGGTTTGGTTTTTTATTCAGAAATATAACATCTCTTCTTTCTAGAATTTTCTTTTCTTCTTTATCCCACAGTTTATAACCAGTAGGTGTATAGCCAATCATTATATATTTCTTGCTTCTTTGATCTAATTTTCTTAGATGTTCTAGGTTTTTACTGTATACCTCACTACCAAAAATCTGCATGTATTTTAGATTAGGTTTGCGTCCTGTCCACTTTTCAGTAGGGGTTATTTCTTGTCCTTCCACAGGTATACGGTTAAGTAAGTAAGCAGCGGTCTTTGCAGCTTCTCCCCATAGTTCTTCATCAACTTTTCTTTCATTCATCATTGCTCTTACTTTTTCCATCAAAGTACGGTTGTATCTTTCAGATTTGCCATTTAGTTGAGGGCTGTATGGTGTAGTATAATCTATTATAATTCCTTTTTCTTTACAGAATTCTTTCATTGCTTTACTTGTATACTCACCGCCACAATCACATCTTATACTTTTTACTTTTAGCGTTTGCTGTGTTTCGGCTTCTTGTATATAGTTTTTCAATTTTTCGAATGCTTCTCCCTTATTGGTAAGTAGATATATTTTAGAATAGTTAGTGTAGTCATCAATGCACGTGAGAATGTATCTTTTGTTATCCCAAGTATTGGGTGTTATCGGACCACAAATATCTGTATGTATAATATCTAGTGGCTCCGTAGCTTTATGACGCTTAGTATTGAATGGTAGTCTTGTTTGTTTAGATTGAATGCAAATCTCACAATCAGGCATGTCATCTATTTCTTGTTTAGTTATTTTCATATCTTCTACCAAATCAATCAATTTTTTCATCTTGACTTTTCCGGCGTGTCCTAACTTTTTATGCCACTCTATGGCGTTATTTTTCTTCACTGTTATGTATGAAGCCTCTTCATTTTCTGTTTTAATTTGTATGGTATACAAACCATTTCCATTTTTCATTCCGGATAATATTTCTTCATTGTTTTTCTTTACTATTACTTTATTCTTTGTAAATAGTACTTCAGCGTTTTTTTCAGTAATTGCACTCACTGATAATAAATTCTTTTTAAGTTGTGGAACATACAGAACATTTTCTATGTAGTGATTTTCAGTTTCAATTTTTCCCTTTTTTAATGCTGTTAGAGTTTCATTTTTCTTAGCTGTATGTATCCCAGTGTTGCTTTTTGTTGTTTCTTTTAGTATATTTTCTTCTTTTGTCATATGTATTGTGCATCCCGAATCTATTATAAACTCTGTTTCATCTGTTGTAGCGTTTGTCACTATTTCATAGTTATTATTATTTTCGGTAGTTAACAATGCCGTCTTCTTATTATCTTTTCTGAAATAACACTCTTTTTTCGTATGGTTGTTCTTCTTGCATATTTCACACTGTTTTTTAAAATAACAGTCTTTTTCCTCATGATTGTTTTTCTTACAAATTTTACAATATTTTTCTTTTCGTTGAAAGTTTTTATTTTTGTTATTGTATTTATTGTTATTTGTATTCATTTGCTTGTTGTAGTAGGCTTCTTTTGTCTCATATGTACTATTTATTCTTTTTTCTTCTGTTAGTAGTCGGGCAGTTAGGTTACTTAACGTTTTTTCAGATAAAGGTGTTGAGTCCCATGAGGTTATGAAGGTGTTGTAGGAATCAGGTAAAGTTGACAGTATTTTAGAAATCAGCATTTTGTCACTTACGGTTTCACCAATATTTTTAAGTCGGAATACCAGGTTTTCTAGGGAACTTATGTGGTGAGTTATATCCTTATTGGAGTTGTATGTATATTGGAATAGTTCTTGCATCAGGTCACATTTATGTTGCTCTGTTGACTTTTCAAATATGTGACACAGTTTCAAAAACATATCTTTTGCATTTTCACAACTCATGATGAGAGGTATGTATTTTTTGTTGATAGTTGTCATAATAATGCGTTGAGCCTGTGCATCTTTTTGTTCCTCACTTTTCTTGTCTCCACTGAGCGGCTTCTCTGTATTGGTATGAACGACTTCACTCAAGCCTTGACTTTTCAGCAAAATATTTATCTGGAATTTCCACTTGGCGAAGTTTTCTTCGGAATCCAGCCTTTGTATTTCAGCAACATCGTTTATTTTATCCATTTTGTTAGTTTTTAAGGGGTTTTACGATTTTTTTTATTGTGGTATGTTTTTAGGTTATGAATTTTCACTTTGGTTTTTGTTTTTAGTTTTATTTGCGATCTATTTATAATGGATGTTTTTAAGCACGCTCTGCTACCATGTTGTTGTTTTTGGGTTTTAGATATCTTTCAATAAAAAGATTTTAAGTTTTTACAGACCAAAGTTGTCTTTTTTTTAAGAGAAGAGTTTACCACAGATAACACAAACTTAGGGTAGTCAAAAATCAGTATTACAAAGATTAGAAAACACAATAAGCTGAATGTAGATTATTTTATCTAACACCGATCGCTTTCAAACTGCGGTCAAAAATTGCTTGGGTGTAAACTTAGTTTAAGTTCGTGAACGGGTGGAATGCGGCCTAAGGGGACGGTAGGGCCTCACTTTTTGTGAAATCAGTTTTTCCTCAAAATTTCACGTTCCATGAAAGATATTCGAACCGTTCTAATTTTATCCCATAGTATACATGAATACCAACAACTTTTAGTTATAAACCTATAAGATTAAAACTTTAACTAAAAGTGGAGGGGGAAAAACCAAAATTTTTCGGGAAAAAAATCACAACTTCTAACCGGTGAACATTCTTGCAGTCGGAAACATTTTTAATCGATAGGCCATTTTTAAGTCTAAAATAAATGTCTGAAAAGTTTTTCGCTAAAAGTTACCGTTTTCGAGAAAAAAAAATTAAACTGTTTGAAGTCCGTAGTTCTCTATATAAAATAATATTAATTGCTTCACGAAATCTACCTGTGCGTTCCCCCTGCGGGAACGGATTTTTTTATATTGAGATGTCATATTATTTGTTTCTAGTCTAGCTTAGGTATAGTAGAAGAAAAAAGTAACACATTATAGGTATTCTTGAAATCAAGTAGGCTGGTCTGACTTATGCTACGCTACTTCAGTAGGCAGTCTAAGTGAAAGATAAGACTTCGTTGGACCTCACCCCTCAAAGTTTCAGGCAGAGCCGACAAAGCTTTGACCCAACTTCCTATTGTTACGGGTCTCCGTAAACTTGTTTTGCGACATCACCTGCAACTAATATGAGTTGGAAAAGGAACCAGGGATGAATACCCTTCCGTCCCGTAGAAGACGTACTGGGCTTGGGACAATGCCGTTCGTGGCTGATATGAGCGCTAATAGCGTGATCCCTTGACCTAGCCTCAGTGCCATTGATGGGGAAATGGGAGAAATGGTAATGGTCCACTCAGGTAAGGTTGATCACCCGACCGACCACCGTCGGCGTCCTCGTTGGAAATTTAAAATAATAATACTTGGCGCCTGGCGCACGAGATTACTGACATATTGTGGGTGCGGTCGGTCTACAGAAATAGTTCCGGTTGTTATTTCAGACAATGGTCTGATCCCAAGGAGCCTCTCAGTCCATCTAGGGAGGCTCGGGATTAGTAGAAAGTCAGTGGCGGCCACGATGCAAAGATCAGTCTTGACGATGCCCGAATGGTCCAGCGGTTCCTCTGCCAATCGCCCTAACTCCCTGGCCGACTGTTGCTTATATCGCCAGTGTTATCTCGCCACATCTGCCTTATTCGAGCGGAGGCGTTATATAGCTCCATCTACATATTAATAATGCCATTGTTGATTTAATATAGACATTCGCATACATTGAGCGATACTTTCTTAAGACTGTGAATATAGTATATTTGTATAGTGCAGATTATGATTAAACTATCTTTAAAACTCTATTTTTTTAAATACTATATCTCTTACTAACTTTTTGTTTGTAATAAAGTCCACTAAGCAGAGCCTGAGCGCCCGAAACAGTGAAAACTCAGGGGTGAAAGTACCCTAGTTTTCTCAGCAAGAATGTACCGACTGGAGGGAAAAAATACCAACGTTTTCATCTAAAATCGAAGTTAAGTAGCAGATTTTTTTTTGTTTTTTGTTTTTATTTATGACACGTCAATTTGACTTCTCCTTGTCTGATGGTGAGCTGTGTGTTTTGTGACAAATTTGTGTCATCAAATTTCTACCACCAGAGTATGTTGCCTTTCGTACTACAAGAGTATCAGGGGCCTTGCCTCCCTTCCTGTAATTTTTCATATTCTTCCCTTTCCCCTTTTCTCTGCAATAAAAAACAGACGCAAATACTTCTAGTGTTACGCATAGGTAAGCATTCATAGACCACGGCTTACCATCACGATAGCCATTTACTTATTTGCTAATAATTTGCTAGTTTGATAGTTTAATAAATAATGTTGCTAACATATATATGAAAGACTTGAAAAGGCGCGAGCTCTGCAGACTGCCGCCATTAAACCTAGATTTTATAAACGGTATGTAGATGACACCTTCACAATACTACCAACAGATAGTGTAAATGCGTTCTTAATACATCTTAACTCCATTAAGAACACAATTGCTGTGAGATCCTTATATAATGCATTAGTTAGGAGTAGGTTAGAATCGAGTGCCATTATCTGGAATCCCCATGAAACTAAATATAGTTTAATGGTGGAAACAATACAAAATAAATTTACCCGGTACCTGTATATGAAATTATACAGCGTTTATCCATACTATCCACTTATGTATCCAACACTCTTTGTCATAGGGATGGTTGGATACTATAAGCTGAAAGTAAGGAGAAATTTTGCCTTAGCAAAATACGTATCTTTAGTGTTTCGTGGTAAATTAAATAATCCTCAAGTATTGGAAATGTTGAAGCTGCTTGTCCCAAACACAAGACTGCGGCAGGCGCCACGGATGAAGGTGTTTGAGGTGCCCGCTTCTCGCACTAATATTCAAAAGTTTGCTCCAATTACTCGGGCTTTACATTTTTTGAACCTTATTTCGAAGCGGTTGGATATTTTTGTATGTACTTTGGCGGAATTTGAGAGGTTGGCATTGGATTGCCTCACTCAACTTTAGTCAGGAAGTTATGGTTGTTTTTACAATTTTATATTTTGTGATTGCTTATGTGTTTTCTCTCATTTCTACATTGCTGTATTGGGTTATATTATTGGGTTATCCACATACATTGTTATTACAGGTCACAACCTGTAATAACAATGTATGTGGATAAATAAATAAATAAATAAAAATAAATAAACATACAATTCCTTATGGAATTAGAGGCAAATAATACATTAGCTTCAGACTAGATGTTCTGGTAATCAGAAATAATACTTTGAGCCACACTGTGTATAGGAAAAATACCCATGCTGATAGGTATTTAAACGGTGAATCTCACCACCATCCTAAGCAGTAAGGTAAAGTGGGGATGTCTTTGTTTCAGAGAGCCCGTGAAATCTGGGACAAAAAACACCTGGGAGAGAAGAAGGTTGGAATATACCACAAGCTTAGGAACACAGTCATTTGCTTGATTAATTCCAAGAAAAATCAAAATGCAAGACTTCATAACACTGTTAGCTCATACTGCGTAAATAGTCACCATATCAACAATTCAGCATAGTTTGGGTACTTTGAGATATCTTACACTTTAAACTATAAAACAACCACCATCTTCAGTCTCCCCGTGACCATAGCTGCTGAAAAGCAACCGAAACGACGGTTTCAATGTAAATAATAAAATAACATCAAATAAATCGTGATAGAATCCGCTAAAAATAGTTTTATTTTAATGTGTGTCAATTTCGCGTAAACTTCCGACAATATCATATAATCATTTTGCAAAAATATGTAGGTATGTGCGTCCAATCACGTTGAAAACGGAACGATGGAAACTGTTATGTAGCTCTCATCCTGCAGAAGAAGTTCAGTTAATCGGTCAAACTAGAGCGACTATGAGAGTCTAAGGCCTACTTCCGCATCCGCTAGGGAAATTAGTAGAACAGCCTGGCGCCGTCGCGTCGTCATTCTAAGTAAAGTAGATAAAATGGTAATAAAACCTGTTTCTACTTGAAAGTGGCGAGTAACTGAAACACTAGTCAGTACAAAGGGTGACATTTTTTATGTACGTTTAGCATACGTATATCCCAATAAACTTAAAATACAACGTACCACGTTTGTTGCATTCACTGTATAGTCCAAACTTTCAGTACCTATAGTATTATACTATTGTCTTTTTGCATCAATTGCAACCCATTTGAATACCAATGAGTCATTCCTGAAAAGTTAAAGTTTCTTGTTCTTAGTAATCTGTTATAACTAGACGTAATAACAGATTTTATTGACATTGAAATCTCATTGTTCAGTAGGTAGGTACAATTAAATGAATGATAGTGTAAAAATAGATAATTTCCCATAATTGTTAATGAGACGATACAAAGGAGAGGAGACCGTGGGAACTGCAACAGGTGTAAGTGTATGAAGAATTATAAAATAAAACTTTTTTTATTTATCTCTACTGCAGTCATACGTATGTAGGTTAAGTGACACACATAAACCCATTATTGCAGTCATATCCTCTGCTAATAATTGCTGAGATAATAAATTAAAATGTTTTACTTATGTATTCATTTTGTACAGAACATAACTGAAGATGCGGTGAGAATTTAATGCCACAAGAGAAAGCGCTAGAAGATTTATTCTAGCGCATCTAGTTTGCATATCTATTTAGATATGCAGACACTATCTATTCACAGGCCTGAGGCATCAGAACCTAGTTCCTAACTATTTATTGAAACCATAAATACCCTTGATTTTAGGCCCCACCAGGAATAGAGGACCAGCAAAACAAATTGCTGAAATAATTCATTCAGACTATGTAATAACATTAACGAAATGTGACCAAAACTAAACGTCGATGTCGCCTATATATTTACTATTTGAGCAAAGCTCTCTTTTAGACGACTCATGTATTTCGTTAGACCATCTTCTCCACCCAAATGGCTGAACCGATTCTAATGAAATTTCACACAAGCAAAGATGTTACTGATGGGAAGGACATAGGCTAGGAAAATCAAAAGTACCACGGAGGAATAATCACCGGAAAAAATTATTAAAATCTGATTTCTCAATGAACAAAAAAACCTCATTCACGCGATTGGTATTAAATTAAGTAATTTGTTCATATACACAAGACAAACTAACTAAAACTACTTATTATTAAATTATAAATTGTACTGACTGAATGTGTAGCACTATGCAAACCTTAGTGCTTTATGTATTATGTAGAACTAATTTGTGTACTGTTTGTTTTTAAGTGATAATAAAAGAAAAGAAAAATGAAAATCGGACTAGCCATTGAGGAATTATCACCGTTAGTAAAAGTCCTTCGCTTCGCTTCGCTTGCTTATTTAAATTGCTTCGCTTAATTGTTGCAACAGCAAAATGAATTGCTGACCTAGTTTTTTTTATTATGTGCCGAAGATTCAAATTTCATTATACGTATGAGATGGGCATTTAATTTACCTACGTAACTAACATTACAAACTATATAGGAATAGATTCCACGAAAAATACAAAAATATTTTTTTGAAACATTAAATCCAAAGCTCATCAATCAAAGTGAAATGCAAACACGATTTATTAGATTTATCACCCTCATAATGAACGTTTAAATGTGTAATTTACTGTTTAATTGTTTGTATTATCATAATTTGGTGAACTTTGTACAGAGCGGCAACATAACGTAATATTTTCCCTTCGAAATAATTACCCCTAGATACGTTTAGATATACACGTACACTTCAATAGTTCAGATACAAGATGTTTTGAATAAGCAAAAACTAAAAAAAAATCCTGTGGCTTAACTACTGTTTATATCTAATCGATTTCTGGTATACAGCCTGGTAATCGTACATTGTATTCGTGGTTTCAATGAATGCCCCTCAAGTGTATCAACTTGTATAAGACAACTATTTACAATAAAATTATAACTGTATAATTGTGAGCCGCTTTAACTGAAAAACTGTCTAAGCTATATTGCAAGGTATAAGACAAAACAAGAAATGTTGCATATAAAATACTGATATGTATCCACAGACTTTACTAAGCTCTCATATTTACCTTCAGTCTTCATGATCATCTACAATTAGAGCTTTGTTTCATGCGTATTTCCCGTTGTGATCGACCTTGGCGTCAATGGCTTACCTCTGTACTATAAATATAAAATCGTACGACTTATTATAATTTGACAAGTAGTGAAGATGTTGAAACCGCAGGCAACACCACGTGACGGAAGAAGCATCCTGACCGCAAGGATACGTGTGAGTCACCGTGGGAAGCTGCGCAGGTGGAGCGGCGCTTGATCATCTTATGCCTATAATTACTAATGTGACCACTCAGCTGGCCAGTAAATCGTTATTTACTATCGATTTAATATTAGATCATCAAAATATCATAATAATAAATCGTACTAAAGATTAAGATATACTTACTATTTAAGTATGCACAGAAAAGTGGTATAATATATTGTGTAGGTATACATTAGCCACTTATTTGTTAACAGGCTTCAAGGGTTTCAGGTATGTAATAATATAGGTACTTTTTTGAAGTTTTAGTGGGATAGAAATATTAGTACTCCCACTAAATCCTGATGAAAAATTCTGAAGGTGTATTTTTTTCTATGTTCTTCGTGATTTAGTTTTGCATTCATGAAATTACGTGGTTCGTTACTCGTAGTAATATTGATACGCCTGGTCTTAACATGATAAAGGAATGCAATGGGCTGTGATATCATTGATACAGTTTGGAAAGAAACCTTTCTTAGAAAATTTAAGATCTACAGGACATTTACATCATAAGTGGTGGTCACTCTAAACTCACAAGAAAGGTGCGTACGATCTCGTTCGACAGGAATCGTCATAAAATTTTTAATATGAATCATCTTGTTAAAATATCTGATCCGTGCGATAAAATACCTGTACCACAATTACCTATGTATAAGTAATAAAACTTTTTTGCTTCAGGATATAACAGTATTCATATAACCTATGATTATGTGGTATACTGGTATCTATAATTTCTTATAAAGTGTATCATTAGAACAGGTTGTATGTTATTGAAGATAAACTCTGTCTTATTGTGAGCAGAAAGCGAGAAGGTATTAAAAAAATTTAATCGACAATGGATTATGATGATGAACTTAATTCCTTTGTACCTTATAAGTACAAATATTATACTAGGAATCTTGGAATTGATTATAGCTCGACGTAACTGGAAAATATTATTTACAGTATTTTCTTATGTTTTGATGCGGGAACTAATTTACTCAATAGATTTTGTAGCGTTTCTTGTTCCGCTACTAGATATAGTCCTTTCTCTCTATTTATTCAGATCTCCCTTTTAAAACTATTTGAGACTAATACCAGTAGTAGTACCTTTTTTTTTCGTGGGAAAGTCCCCTCGGGTACCCCCCGCCGGGCAGCGGGGGCGGATATGTTGGGCTTGAACCGACTAAAACTGCACGCCGTCTCGGGTCTTCAGACGCCAGGGTGTAAGGTTGCCCATAAAGCATTTCCCTCGCACCTCTAATATCTGAGATTGCCCCATTGCTTTTCGTAGAATGGATTGCATGAATAGCGTAGCACTTCAACTGGTCTACAAACTGTTCTGCGTCGACTGTTGTGTATTTGAATCCCACACGGAATAATATTTTGTGGGATTCACTGATAAATTAATCCAGCTTGGTTTCATTTTTAAAAAACGTTCAATAAACCGAGTAAATCTCGGTCACCCAGATATTTATGATTAATTTAGTTCTCACATCGGTGGCTTCCAAAACATTTGCAACAAGATTAATGTCCCGCATTACGAGCGGGCTCGCTGTACACCTTTATACAGTAATTACGTCTTAACTTGATTTTAATGGATACATTAAGAAATCGTGTTATATCCACACACGTACATTATGTATGTGTGTTTGAAATATATCTGATACTTGTTTAGATTGAAATTTCAGATCATTAAAGTTCCTTGAGAACGATTATTATCAGTTTATAATTTAGACTTTTAATCGCCTTCAAAACGGGCGCTTCTCAATTCGGATATTTTTTGTGCGCATAAACTTTATCTCAATTGTTAACTCATTTTAAACTGGGCAACAACCACCTCACCCTTAACGACAGAAAAATACATGGCATTATTAAGGTTTACTTAAGTCAGTATTGTTGGAATGCATACTGCTACTGTATCAAAGTGTATAAATGAAATCGTAACTTCATCCTATATATAATGGCACATTATAATACACCACAATAGCGACCTAGTCAGAAAATACGTAAACGCTACGTCTAGTAAACCGTAAAAGTGACAGTGTGACACTGGAAGGAGATGGAAGTCTTTGGGAAAGGTATGTTTTTTATTCGTCATAAAATTTTTTGATGTTATTCATACTAATATTATAAATGCGAAAGTAACTCTGTCCATCTGTCTGTCTGTTACGTTCACACCTAAACCACTGCACTGATTTTGATAAAATTTCGTACAGAGATGGACTAAAGCTTGGGAAAGGACATAGGCTAGTTAGTGGCTAAAATAGGCTTGAAGGGTTTCAAATAGGGCATGCAAGTTTGTTTGAACTTTGTATTATTATAGGCACTTGATAATAAATAAATATGCTATAAAACGATTTTGAAATTTCGTCATAATGTGGGAATGAAATGGGGGAGTTCGTACGGCAACAGCTAGTATTGAATAAAGAGACTGAATAAGTGAAAACTAGACCTGTTCATAACGTGTCCTGTAAAGTCTATCCTAGGGACGAAATTTCCTCTCAGTCTGTAAACAATCATGTGGAAGGAACAATAAAAAAATGAAAATATTTGCCTGAATATTGTTATAATAATGGCAAGTATGTCTTAAGAAAGGGCGTATAGGGTCTTAACAAGATCTTCGGCGCCCAAGTCAACGTCACATTCAAACCGGTACACCTACAGGCTTGTCAGCCTCTCTATCGATGGGGTTCTGGCGCAGGCTTTTCTTTTCGTGGCACGGGAAATCACAAAGCTTCTTTAGTGCGTACATATAACTCTTTGGATTGCAACTGTTTGTAACAGAGAACGACAGCCTGCAATTAAATTTTTAAAAACATTTACAGACAATCTTTTGCTTTATCAGGTGAATAAAAGTAACCGCCACCCACATCGTATGCAACTGCGATCTGTGTTTTGTTACCTTCACTATTAATACATGCTTGGAACTTGGTACAAACGATTTTCACGGCGCAAGCGCAGGCCGGGACGTGCGCCTGCGTCCACGCTTAATTTCCATAGCTTCACAGTTAAACACTATTTGTTTGTTCTGAAAATACATTTACTCTGTCCGACGTCTGATCGAACTGTTTTAACGGTGGAAAAACATGTGTGTTACGAATTACATCAATGTTTAACGTTAATACGATTTACTTTTATGCGGTGCGATCACCACGCATTCAAATATACGTTTGAAGTATCTATTTCAGATCCAAGTTACTGTAATTTAGTAAGTCATATAGTTTTTTAAAGGATTTGTTACTTTTACAAGAAAAAAATGGGTAGGTACATAACGAGGCTACCGCGAAGCGATGAAGGCCACGACCGCGGTTGCCCAAGTCGTGGAGCGGATCCGGCGGCTGGTTCTCGAGGTGGCTTGCATAAAACCGAGGCCCTGTTCTTTCATGGGCCTCGGAGCAGGTCACCTGAGGGATCCAGTCTCATCGTGGGAGGTAATCGCATCGGTATCAAGCTCCAAGTGAAATATTTGGGGCTCGTGCTCGACGGCCGATGGGACTTCGGAGAGCACATCCGAAGTCTGGCCCCCAAGTTGAAGGGCACAGCTCTCGCTTTGGCGCGGCTGCTGCCCAACATGAAGGGGCCCGATGACTCCTGCAGGAGACTCTACGCGGGGATCGTGCGGTTCATGGCCCTGTATGGGTGCCCAATATGGGCGGAGGCCCTGTATGGGTGCCCAATATGGGCGGAGGCCCTGAAGGCCAGAAGTGTGCGGATGCTGCGCGCTCCACAGCGGGTGATGGCCATCAGGGTCAACCGCGGGTACCGCACGATCTCCTTCGAGGTGGCGAGTCTCCTTGCCGGAACTCCGCCATGGGACCTGGAGGCGAGAGCGCTTACGTAACTATACATGTGGCGAAAGGAGGCGCGGGAGCAGGGACAGAACCCCGAGCATCGAGAAATCGAGGCCATGCAGTCCCAGCTCCGCCAGCCATCATGGTGGAGTGGAAGGAACGACTTGGGCAACCAAGCGCAGGGCACGCCGCAATAGTTGCGGTAAGGCCCATTATGGAGGATTGGCTAGAGAGACGACACTGAAGCCTCTCGTACCGACTGACGCAGGTGATCTCCGAGAAGGGGAGCTTCGGGGACCACCTGCATCGGATCAGGAAGGAGCCAACGCCTGAGTGCCATCACTGCGATGCGAGCGAGGACTCGGGGCTGCAAACGCTGGTGGACTGCCCGGCGTGGGAGGCGTGATCTAGTAGCAGCCATCGTAGTGGGAGTCCTCTCGCTCGGCAGCATGATTGTGGCAATGGTGCGGAGCGCGAGCGCGTGGGCCGCCGCCACCTCCTTCTGCATGTAATGCTCGCGAAGGAGATGGCGGAGCGCGCCCGGGACAGATTTAGAACTCTCCCGGCCCACCGAGCCCGCAACATGCTCGCCGCGCGTCGCAGGCGACTCAGGCGCCGGAGGTCGCTTAACGACCTCCGTCCTCCATGAGCGCCGGCCTGGGGGTGGCAGGTGAGGCTGCCTGTCACCCCAGCAGAAGCAGGCCGGGACGGTGGGGCGACTAGCGCCCCTCCCCCAAACCGGGGCAAGACGGGGACACCGTACACAATGTGAGGACGCTTTCAGATTCTCAGTTGTTGATAGCAAGGAGATCACAAAAGCGTTTAAATCCATTGATATTAAAAAGACCGCGGACCTATGGGGATTATCAGTCAAAACTGTTTCAAGCATCATTGATGTCATTGCTCCCCATCTAGCAACTGTGTTTAATGACTGCGTCACTAGCGGTATATTTCCTGATTTAATGAAACATAGTACACTCATACCTTTGTTCAAGGAAGGCGGCGCCTCAGATCCCTCGAATTTCAGACCCATCTCTGTGTTGCCAACCTTGAGTAAAGTATTTGAGAAATTAATTCTAGACCAGATGCTAACCCATTTTAACAAATATGAATTATTTCATGATAAACAGTTTGGGTTTACTAAAGGACGATCAACGACGGATGCTGGTATAGAGTTATTGAAATGTATTCACGAAGCCTGGGAGGATAAGCAGGAAGCATTAGGTGTTTTCTGCGATCTATCCAGAGCCTTCGATTGCGTCCACCATGATACATTGGTCAGGAAATTAGATTATTACGGAATAAGGAACAAGGCTCGACCTTTTGACTTCTTATTTAAACAATAGAATTCAGAGGGTCGATGTGAACGGTACACGTTCGGTGGGATCTTTGGTTTCGATGGGCGTTCCACAGGGTTCAATACTTGAACCATTTTTATTTTTAATTTATATAAATGACCTCCCCTACTACGTAAGGGATAAAAATAGTATTATTTTGTTTGCTGATGATACTTCCTTAATATTTAAAATTATAAGACAATTACATAATTATGACGAAGTGAACAACGCAATCTCACGAGTGGTTCATTGGTTTAATCTCTCATCTTTGCCTTAATGAAAAAAAAAACCAAATCTATTAAATTCACCTTACCTAATGTTACACAGGTGGAAACCAATGTACAACTTAATGGACAGTTGTTGAGCCTTGTGGAATCAACCGTGTTCTTAGGTTTAAGTATCGATGCTAAATTACAGTGGGGATCACATATTGAAAAAATAGCTAGTAGGTTAAGTTTTGCTTCCTACGCTGTGAAAAAGATTAGGACTTTAACAGACATAGATATCGCTAGAATAGTTTATTTCAGTTATTTTCATAGTTTTATGAGCTACAGCATTCTCCTTTGGGGTAATGCCGCAGATTTAAATACAATATTTGTACTGCAAAAGCGGACGGTGCGGGCAATTTATAAGTTGGGCCCAAGAGTCTCCCTCCGAGAAAAGTTCAAAGAAATAAACATTCTAACTGTAGTTTCCCAATATATTTTTGAAAATCTTTTGTATGTTAGAAGAAACACTTCCAATTTTTTAAGGCTTTGTGATATACATAGTATTTACTAGACAAAAACAATCTTGTGGTTTGTAATAGTCGACTCCACAAGATTAGTAATTCCTTTCAGAGTAACTGTATACGCTTCTACAACAAGCTTCCTAGTGAAATGAAGAATCTACCTCTTCATTAATTTAAAAGCCAAATTAAAGGAAACTCTGCCAAAAAGTTATTATAAAATTCAAGACTATTTAGACGACAAACAAGCTTGGATATGAACTGTTTGCTCTCTCTCTATGCTACTCAAACGAAATATTGTACTTAGGTTAACTAAATATGTTTGTAAATAGACCAAAAAAAAAACAGCCTGCTGAGTTTCTTGCCGGAGTCTTCTCAGCACAGGGTCGCGTTTTGAACCGGTGGTCCATTTGCCAAACATTAGATTTTTTTTTGACGTTTTGTAAGTGCCATGGTCTATACAGAATAAACTGTTTTTGACTTTGACTTTGACGTGGTTCCCAAACCCGAGGGGGCCATCTCGAAACCAGAGAAACCAGAGATGGCCCAGGGTCAGTCGCGGTGCGTGGGATATGCTCTATGGGCAACCTTACATCCGGGCGTCTGTAGACCCGAGACGGCGTGCGATTTTAGTCGGTTCAAGTCCGACATAACCACCCCCGCTACCCGGCGGGGGGGTATCCTAAGTGATTTCCGCATGAAAAAAAAAACCTGCCACCCCAGGCCTGCGGCTCATGGAGGACGGAGGTCGTTAAGCAACCTCCGGCGCCTGAGTCGCCTGCGACATTCTAACCCAACCCTAAAGCGTATTAATATCCTCAATAGTTTCTATTCAGTTTCAAGTCTAGAAGAAGTGTTAAATTGCTTTTTAATCTATGAGTGTAATATTCTCAAACGAGCATAATTAAAAATATTAACAACCTTTCTACTACCGCATGCACCGAGGAAAATTGCAGTTCACTTGTAAAAAAGTACAACCGGTAATAAGCTGATTTGTCGGATAATTTATAGACAATAAGGTAATTTTCCGCATGAATAGTGTCACAAATGGACCTTAGACGAGTCGGTGGACGATGCACTGCCCGAGTGAATCGAGGATATCCTCCAATTTTACCCTCAACAAGGTCATGGGAATACTAATACGTAGTCAGGCGTGATATATGCGGTACACTTTCGTTGCATATGAATGAACACTTCCTGTAATAAAGTCAGCCCAGTTACTTCACACAATGTACGCTAACACTTTAAGGTCCACATCAAAGTTGGTTTGGTTGTCTGTAAGTGATTCAGAAATTCGTTTCCATATACATGAATCACTGCTATTTCAAATTGCCTATAATTGGTCTATGGACATGTCGTATGATTTAAACGGAAGAGATCGAGAGACAGCAGGATCCCCAAGATCGTGCCATTGTCATATGGATACAGAACCGCAATATATTCCTTTGTTTACACTGTTGCTATTGCTTGTTATTCTATCATACCGAAACTTATGACTGACAATTAGAAGAACAGCCAGAGACTCATTAATAATAACAAATCAACGGTTGCAAATTTTTATAGCACTAACCACAAAATATGAAATTCTTTTCCCTTTTCTATGGCATTCTCACCACTAATTTTTATTCAGAGAGTGTGCTTACAGTCTATTGCCCAATTTAGTTGCCTTTAACCAGAGTCCTGCGTCTGTTCTTCCATGTTTTGCCTCATCTTTCTCATTTTGCGTGTCCGTAAATTCTTTGCCCGGTATCACATTGTATGGTTACAGTTTACCTACGCATCAACGTAGTTATGTCGAGACTGGATTTATTGCTTGTCCGTGAAATGTGTGTTTGTAAAATGTATCACGTCATAGAGCTATGCTTTATTAACATAAAAATAGAACAATATCGTTACAAAAATCTCAGTTCCATACGACTTCACAGATGTTCATCGAAGCAGAACGCGGGATCTTAGGAAGCGTCACGATTTCCATCGTAATCAGTGTGCTCACCCCATGACGGATTGCATGGAGGGTGCGTTATGCCTTTTGCTTATACGCACATACATGCATTGGTAACGTCGTGATCACTGACCACAGTTCCTCATGAATCCACTTTTTATATATTTTTTAGGTTGATACACCTGTGACCGTTGAATTAACCTATGCCAAGGGGTTGGTTAGAAACGGATGAGCGGTAATTACTTGACTCTTGAGAAATACATTAGGGAGCATAAATCGAGTAACAAAAAAAATCTTAACCTTTCGAAAACTCAATTAATAAGGTAGATAATTCTGTTGTTAATACTTAAGGCGTTTTATTATAGATATTATGGACATCATGGTGCCTGAATATACGTTTTAATCAGGCACAGAGTATTTTCAAGTAGTTTATAAGTATCATCTGACTTTCGCACAGATGGACCAACAACGTATATAATCTGTATTAGCCGCTGTACCAAGTAATACGATTCGCAGCTTCCTTGACAGGAGACAGAGACAATTAGGGTATTTTAGTCTCAATCACCGAACTCCTCTCAGTGTGTCTGACGACTCCACCAAAATCTTTAAGAACTTTAAATTACATACTAATAATTAAATGGTGACGCACTAATTAATGCACACATACACACCCTCTCTCACTCTGACACACACACATACGAAGTCACAAACAGACCATACCATAACACATATATACATAACATAGCAATACATACTTACAAAAACGGTCGAGCGAAAAAATCATGCACTTACAAAATAAATTAAAAATATAATATAAATATTTCGTGGCGAACACTGTCCCTTATAGTACAGGTTAACCTAGTTTAAGGGACAGGGTTTCCAAATTTTACTAACAATCAGACTATAGTCAGCTGCATGGCCTATATTGTTTACTATTTGTGTAATAAAATTATTATTATTATCTTTGGGGCCCAAGTCACCTCATCTGCTATTTGGTACACCTGCTGATTAACGGACGAGACTCTAGCGCAGGCACCCTATCAGGGTTGAGAGGTCACCCGCGAGGCGCAGACGCGACTCAGGCATCGGAGTGGCAGGGGGTGACAGGTGAAGCCGAATGTCACCCTAGCAGAAGCAGGTCGGGGCAGCGGGGCTCCTCGCTCATTAAACCTGTCACTTACTAAGTACCAACATTGATCTTGCACATGCCTAACCTTCAATTGACTAATTTAAACAATAACAAAAGAAATACCCGTTCGTGCTATTGTAAATATAACTCCATAATGTAAACCGCATACAGCATAATTTCTTGAAATTAAATTATACGATGAACAATGACATGTAATGTGCACTTACAAGCCACAGTAAATCTCGCTCGACATCTGTACTGTACCGGTAATCACATAAATTGAACTTCCTGTGAGGGTGACCACACGCTACGGTACCCACCCAGACGTCTTCACCCAATTGCTACGTGAATTACCGACGAGTTCCTTACCGTGATTATCTTCCAGCCGTTTCCTTCAAGTAGGGTGTCTACCCAGCGTGATTCCTTGCCGCACCTTTTTATTCATAATTCTTCGTTTTGCTCTGATGCCTTTTGGTGAATGACCGACGAAAGTACAAAAAGTGAATCACAGGAATTACGGTGTCTAAACACGATGCAACGACTAACTGATATTCTTCAACTGACAGATTTTAAGGGTGTCATTATAAAGGTATAGCATACTTATTAGTCTATTTCGAATGTTAAGATTAGATTTAAATTCTAATTTCGAATGATATTTCAATAACGGACAGTGTGGAGTCTCACGTGACATGTATACTGGCCAATCAACGAACAATTTCTGTAAATGACGTCCAATTACACGAAGGCGTCTCGGTATGCGCCAATTAGGTGTCGCTGCGCGCGCACCTGGTTCACGATTCGTATGGTCACGCGGGAACATTGATCGTAAATCGTTTCGATGTAAAAGCATATTGTTGCTGTTATTACGTAAATTTCTATCGATTGAGGTCACTGTTAATCGCTTATTGCAAATACGTAAATGTACTAAAACGTTATGTCTTGGCTTTAATGGTCAAAATAACCTTTAGCCTGCGATACCACACAACAGCTGGCTTGAATGACGAAGCTCTACAACTCACTCCGAACAAATTAACTCATTCCGAATTTGTACTGGATTTATTACATGCGCCCACAGTTTTATTAGTCCATCCCATATGCTCGTAGTCACCGAAGAAGTGCTTGCCTAATATGTCAAATTATTGCTAATTTCGATTTTTTTTTACGTGCAGAAATCCCTTCGGATACCCCCCCGCCGGCCAGCGGGGGCGGGGCTTGACAAAAATTACGGACCACGGTAGGCAGTTGATAATAATGACTTTCATAAAATTTCACCAATGCAAACTTTTAATATAGTGCAAGGGATATGCTCTATGGGCAACCTCACACCCCGGCGTCTTAAGACCCGAGAAGGCATGCGGTTTAAGTCGGTTCAAGCCCGACATAACCACCCCTGCTGGCCGGCGGGGGGATATCTGAAAGGATTTCCGCACGAAAAAAAAAAAAGAGATACAATTCCCATAACATAAATTTAAAGAAAGAAGTCTGTAGTATGTAGACGAGGATATTGGCGACCCAGGCCAGGTCCAGTTTTTTTTTTTTTTATACCACTAAGGTGGCAGACAAGCACACGGCCCACCTGATGGGAAGCGGTTACCGCGGCCTATGGACGTGTGCAACACTAGTGGCGTCACACTCGCGCTGCCGACCCTGAAAAGGAAAGGGGATGGGAAAGGAGTTTGGAAGGGGATGGGAGAGGAGTTTGGGAGGGGATGGGAAAGGAGTTTGGGCTCCGGCACTCTCACTCACCAAACGGAACGCACAGTTCAAATACTGTTACTTGGCGTCGATATTCTGTGAGAGGGTGGTGCTTCCCCGGTCGAGTCGGCCCATTCATGCAACGGCCAAAATGACTGTTGCTTGACTCTACCACTACAATACAGTTGGTCATAGCACTCCCCTTTTTACCTTACACCCCGGCGTCTGAAGACCCGAGACGGCGTACGGTTATAGTCGGTTTAAGCCCGACGTAACCGCCCCCGCTGGCCGGCGTGGGGGTTTCCGAGGGATTTTCCGCAAGAAAAAAAAAGAGAACCTACTAGTACCCAAAATTATTAGTATTCCGTTAAGCTATCTATCATCTAGCTAAGCTAAATTACTTGTGTTAGAAGTGGGTTCACGTCGGTAGTGTAGTAATGGTCACTGGTTAAAGTCCCATCCTGGATGTTGTTTTTTGTTCCGATTTAAATTAAAAAAATTCTTCCATTGAATTGTTTGAGTAAAGTTTGAACATCATATAAGTTCATCAAACACAACGTACCACAACTGTCAGCTATTAACAATTTACAACGATTACCGTAATGCACAATAAAACCGGAAGTGGCTATTACTGCTTACTAATGAGGAAGTAGTTACTTTGCTGACATCTAGTGAGACTGTACGGTCAGTAGCCAAAGTACCTTAACACATGCTTCTTTGGAATCTACTCATCATCACCATCACAACGTTAGTCCCGGTTGCATCTAAAGCCTGTACTTTGGAGCCCGGGGTCCGCTCTCCTACACTTCCTCTTAATTTGGCTTATCTTGACTTTTCCGTGAGCGACTATCGTCTGACGCTCCAACTCCGAAAGGAAAGCCTGCGGCAGGCCCCATATCGTTTCTACTTTGCAATCTACAGTAACTCTTAATATTTTTATTTGTAAAAGAAACAAAATTAAAAGTAAAATTAGTTTTATTGCTAAATGAACATACAGAGCTTTTGAAAAGTAGTGGCGCTAAGCTATTTTTGTTGCAGACTGTACTAATTCGGTCGACAGGATAATATGTGTTGCTGTTTCACTACATGACGACAAAAGTTACACTGATGAAACAATAAAAGCAACGAGCATACAGCCCGATAAAAGTGGTTAAAACACTATTATATAAATTAATCGCGGGTATACAAAACATCTAAATAATCTCTTTACCTACGTTCCAAAACTGTTTGCACAGATACATATTGCTACTTAGCATTTTTTTTAAATCTTTATTTTATGAATTCGTTCGAAACATTCTTCTTCATCCGAACGCAAATTCCAGTTGCTGAAAGCTGATCCTGGGCTCCAAAGTGGCAGAGTTTAGACGCAGCTGGAAATTCGTTTTGAGGATGATAGGCTCTACTGTAACTGGGTCCACTGAGCCAGTTTTTAATTACACTAGATACTAAATCATGCTAATATACCTTTAACAGGTATTATTGTTCACCTATTAAAGGTTTATGTCATTATTTTCACTTTTGCTTCTTCAAGGCAAAAAATCTATGCATCATTTTAATAGCGACGGTCATCCGCGACTGTCACGGAAGACGTGGCCATGGCTAGTGACCCGTAGCGCTGGGAACACCTTGACCTTAATCAATGGCCACCTGTGCCGAGCACCGAACTCCTTGTGGGAATCTTGAGTATGGGAACCTTGACGGTTGGCTTAGGGACAGCTGCTGTATGAATTAAATAAGAATTCTTGAATTTTAAATGTATTTAATTCCTCGATTACGTCGCCCCATTGTCCTGCGAAAACAAATGAAACATTTAGTTAAAAGTAGCCTATGTTCTTTTCTAGGTCCTAGACCTAGATCTCGTGAAATTTCGTAAAGATCGCTTTAGAGGTTTTATCGTGCAAAGTTAGGTAATAGATAAAATTTATATACAGATTTTTCCTCTCACATATTTTTTATGCTTTTAATTTAGTCAATAAACGTACGACCCATATATGTATGTGAGTACCACATAATATATCTCATGTCATTGTATAAGTAAAACAAACAGTTTTCAAAATCGGTGACGAAACTACTGGTTGGATGACATAAGACCAAATCATGAAATGGCTAGATTAAGAAATCATAAGATTTCTTAAATGAGAAAACTTGTCAACACAGCACATGCATGTAAATTCAAAACCAATATCTCCTTACATTAACAAAAGCCAAGCATGTCGACTCGCCAGAGTAAACAACCCTTTTGTGTTCAACGTAATCCCGCCAAAATTGCGCGCCAAATGCCAAACATTTGTTAATGGAGTGGCCAACAATGGATCCATTGATGGCAAGCACCCGGCACCTGTAGCTTATGAGGGGTTCCCCAGTTCCCCACACGTGGCAAGGCAACATATGGGTACTCTCACCTGGTAGTGGAAATCTCACCCCTCATCCGCAAGGGGTAGTTGTTTTACCCACATGTCACTGGCGGCTGCTACCGACAGATGCTAAAATACGTTGGTGCTAACATTGATTTTATTGTAATCTTTTATGCATCACATTTGGTTACACACAGAAAAGTGGTATTATACCTGCAGTAAAAGAAATTCAGACCGATATTGTCAATAAGCAATCGAAAAGTAATTAAATGTACAAATAATGTTTTAAATTGGTAGATTTTCATTTTTTAATAGGTGTATGGTTCATTACGCAGTTCGAATGAATTAGATAAACGAGTATATCGAGGCTCATTGATTGACGTTTTATTTTATTCATATTTAACAAATTTTCGAAAAAGTTTAATTTAAACCTTTAATTTAAACCATGAAGTGTAGAATTAATTATTTATTTATTTTTAATTTATTAGCGTGTAATCAATACAGATTATCATTGAACTTGCACATGCCACAACTGCTCAACCTTTCTTTTTTTAGCGACTCAAGTCGCATACGAAAACCAATACATTATGCGAGATGATTTAATTGCAATTTCTTAGTCTTCTTAATCTAGCGCTTAGCAATGCGCTAGGTTTTATTAGCGCGAGGACAGATTTTCCATTGTTTGTTGTAACGTAATGATCGTGTTTATTAACGTCAAAAATCTTTCATATTCAAAAACAATTTTATATCAAACCAATATCTGTCATTATAAACTGTCATTATTAGCTGAATATCATTGACCTCCAGGTGTGCTGAGTAGCGCTGCTGACATCTGCGCATGCGCCGCATCGCGCAATCTGTATTGTTATTGTTACTGTTTACTGTTATTATTGCGTATTGCATTGTATTCTACATAACGGCCGAAGTTACTATTGAGGTCAATATTATTAACATTGGCTCTTGAAAAAAAAACTTGTCAAGTGCGAGTTGGACTAGCGCACTGAGAGTACCATACAAAACTGGATTGAGGAGCAAACTTCACTGAGAGACATATAGTATTTTTGTGATGTAGGTAAATACATATTAACAGTTTTCGGAATTTTGTCTACACTTGTGCTACAAAACTTTACTTTCTGCAAAATTTCATGATTATAGCTCAACAGGAAGCATCCTATAAGTTTTTGATTCTCTTGCGAATATCTACATATGCTACATAAACGGTAACATCTTTTGATGAGAAGTATATATAAATGTATATTTATTACTAAAAGTTTTTTTTTCACAGTTTCAAGATGTTACAGACCCAAATATTTCATATGAATTTCAACTTGATACCTCCTCGCGTTCCTGTGAAAAAGGTTGTGACAAAGAGACATACAAATAATTGTTTTGTGATGTAGGTAACTACATATTTACTGTTTTCGGATATTTCCATTACGCGTGCTACAAAACCTTGCTTCTTACAAATTTCATGATTCTGGTTCAGTCCTCTCGCTCGGGAGCGTGATTGTGGCAATGGCGCGAAGCGCGAGAGCGTGGGCCGCCGCCGCCTCTTTCTGCGAGGAGGTCGCTCAACGATCTCCGTCCTCCATGAGCGCAGGCCTGGGGGTGGTAGGTGAGGCCGTCTGTCACCCCAGCAGAAGCAAGCCCGGGCGGCGGGGCGATTAGCACGGCCCCCCCTTTCCGGGGCCAGATGGGGACACCGTGGTTCCCAAACCCGTGGCCATCTCGAAACCGGAGATGGCCCTGGTCAGTCGGGGTGCGAGGGAAATGCCTTATAGGCAACCTTACACCTCAGTGTCTGAATACCCGAGACAGCGTGCTGTTTTAGTGGATTCAAACCCTACAAAAAAAAGGTACGGAACCCAAAAAAACTATATATTTGTGAACTAGGATCATAATGTAGAATCCTAACAAAAGTTTTCGCTTTGGAATGTTTGGAATGTAAGTACTATCCTACTAATATTATAATCCTACTAATATTAATAGCAATAGTTAGTGCGAAGTGAATAGTTCAAATATGTACTGTACAGTATCCGGCTTTTGTTTTGGCGCGTCGATGTCATGTCTGCAAGGAAAGTGAGAGCCGAGGTAAAATTGGCTTGCTTTGGTTTTGTAGAGCATTCTCTCTGTCGTACATAGAGGTTACAGTTTTGGTACTTTTATAGAGTAGATAAAACCGCTTGTATTTATAAAATCATAAAATTATGACTTCAGTTTTAACTACTCTACAAAGATATCAAGCTATAGAAATACGCTATACAACAGAGAGAAAGCTCTCATTTGTCTTCCCAACGATGTGACGTTCCAAATCACAAGACGCGTACTGTACCTTTTTTTTTTATTTTTTATCGTGCGGAAATCCCTTCGGATACCTACCCCTTACGACAAAATGAAAAAAAAAAACAACGATATAATGGAACGTGTCTAAAATCTGAAATTCGGCAATAAAATTGATATTGCGGCTTTATTAGTAAAATATGGATATATTTTACTAACACAGGATAAGTCTTTCATAACTAACCAAAATGAGTTGTTGTTACTTTGAATAAATATAAATTATATTATCATGTAAAAACTCACACGAGCTTTGTTACTTAAGTCACATTTTGTCGCCAGACGAACTTGGATCATAGGCACGGATCACGGACAGAACATGTTTCCTAATGACGACTATTAAATGAAACATTAACCGTTTCTATCAAAACTTTACGAGCTTTAAACATTCTTAGCGATGAGGTTGCAGTGTCACATGTCGTGTACATTTTTTTTATTCGACAGCTACGTCTGGGGTCGCGTGTTCGGTTACCGCTCAGTGCAAATATTTGTATTAATCCAGAAGTTTCTATATGATCTGTATGTATTTACAGAAGACACCATGTCTAAATTTTTCTATCCGCAGTCTAAAATTTATATAACAATCTTAGTGCTGTGTAGTAAGTCGTAGAAATTTATTTTAATACTAGCTGTCCCCTGCGGTTTCGTCCGTGACAAACTTCGTTCTCCAGTGGCACCTATTTAACTTAAAACATACAACAGTCTTACAATAATGTATGATAATTTGCCTCATTTGTTGATATATGTGATAACTGCTTCGCTCCCCTGGGTAATAATAACCTTCCGCGATAAATAGGCTATCCAACACAAAAAGATTTTTTAAATTCGAACCATTAGTTCCTGAGATTAGCGCGTTCAACCAAACAAATAAACTCTTCAGTTTTATAATATTAAAGTATAGATTTATTAAGTTAGGCAGAAATGTATACACCCAGAGCCTCGTCCGTACGGTAACTGTACCAGCTCATACTTTACTCGGCTTGCAGGTGAGGTGCCTCACGGTCTACATCACCGGTCACAGATTAAAGAACGTTACTTCAAAAATGAAACACAATAATTAACTCACATATTTATATTTTCCACCACTTTAAACAATTTTCACATTCGAAGTCCACTCTCCATAATTCCGCCGCTGAGCAACTGATGCATGGTCCAATTCCCGTTGTATTTCTCTTTGTATGTATTCCATACACTGGTTCTTTATTACTCTTAGAAGATACACGCCGAAAGTGAACAGTAGTATAATAAGCACTACAATAAAGATTATATCTGATGTTAGAAGTTCCTCCATGACTTCAATGTGGGCGTGGCCCATGACAGCGTAAAATCCGTGCCAGAATAGTAACTTGTGTGTAACAAATTATTCAGTAGTAATAGTTGTTACTAAATAAAATAAAGTTGTCATCAAACTTTTCAAGTAAATACCACGCTACATCAAAGCCATTGCGATAGATCATCGTACGAATTAAATATGCTACTAAATATTTAAATATGTGAGCTGTAAGTCATCATCCCAATTACATGCGTGCCTTCAATTCGAACACGGGGCTTTGACGGCCTCTGAGGCGTAGCGGTAGTACAATCGACTGCTACGACATGGGGCGCGGGTTCGATTCCCGCTCAGTGCAAATATTTGTATGCATGAATATGTCTGTTTGCATTGGTCTGGGTGTTTCGATGTATAATATGTTTGTATTTATAAAAAAAAGTATATAAATATGTTTATCCGCATTCTGGAACCCATAACACAAGCTAGTTAAACTATGCTTACTTTGGGTCTAGAAAGCGCTGTGTAGAATGTCGTAGAATATTTATTTATTTTATTTATTTATTTTATTCCTCCACTTCGCACGGGTCTTGGGCAGTGAGACCCGTATGTCATGCTTACGATGACAAACTAGTACTTCTTGTATCTTCCCCTCCTACCTCTAGCCAGACATTTGTTACCCACGTAGTTAGGCGGTTGCCGCTATAAGTAGCTGCACCAGCAAAGGTAATTCTCCTGCATTTTATCTGCTAGTCGATCTTGAAGGCTGCTGCGGATGCGGGAGGTCGTCACGCGATATTATGAGCTGTAAGTAATGTAAATTAAAACAGATGCTCAACAATAAATCCTTATCTTTCCATTTGAGATATCTAACACCAACATACCTATTCAAATTCACATTTAATCTCCACAATTATCTACGAAGTGATTAATCTTGAGCATTCTATTATATAATTAATATGCATTATGGGTGTATGGGGACCCACCAAGACGAAGCTCGGGCACAGTCTTTTTCCTCAAAATTGGGTCCTCTTGAGCAGTCGCTCCCGTAAAAGTCAAGATAATATGGGAAGGAAAAGAAAGAGTAGGAAGGTGCACTCCGAGGTCCAAAGTTAATAAAAAAGAAGATCAAGATATGTGTATTATGTGAAAGAAGAGTGAAAGTCCAGCTAAGATCGCCTTGCTTCAGTTTTGTTAAACATTCTCTCTATCGCACAGCTTTAGATTTCTTCGGGCCACCAACCAGGTGGACACCGAAGTCTTAAAACCACGCAAAAAAAAAACAAAATCTTACACCCACTTTTTATCACTTTTCTCGACGTTTCACATGATTCTAAGTCTAATTAAGCAAAAAACATTTTTGTATCGGTCTGTCTGTTGGTCTGGATGTCTGGATGTCTTTTTACGCAATAACTCAAGAACCACTTATCCGATTTAAAAAATTCTTTCGCCAATCATCTTGTTTGGTTAATGGCAAGAACTGATTAGATTTTGGGGTTTGTACGTTCAAGGTTTCGGGTACCTACCATACAAATTGTCCCTAAAAAATCTAAGTTTGTCCCGAAGTTTGACAATCACTGTGTGATTTCCGCCCCACTAGTTTTTCTTAGAGTAATTAAGACCAAAATTATAATTTAAATATTTTGTAAACATTAACGATTTTGCTACTATATTAACGCATCAAACTGTCAGTTCGATCTACGATAGAGAAAACGCTCCCAAACGACCCAACGAGACGTACAAAATCACCAGTTTACTGAAGTTACGGTTCTAAATCAATTTGATAATATCTTCTATAAATGTAGCTTGCAGTGGAAGAAATTACCATATACGGAACGTGATCGGTGTCGGATTATTAGATGATTCAACAATGCAAGCTCGATTTACACAGAAGTTGTTATTTATTTAAATTGCTCAGTCCCAATATGGTTGCGACAAGAATTATCACATAGCTAGCATTGCTATTCGGTCGCGACGCCGGCGCCGGCTAGGACAGCGAACACTTATGCGCCAGCAGAAATGTGAAACCGTACTGGCATTATGTAATTGCATGTCCTGTGCAAGGTATTTAACATTTATAGCAAATAAAACCAAATATCAACATACTTGCCTAAACCTAAACTGATAATGACGCAACGTTTTTAAATAAATGTGAACGTTTGTGCGTTTCATTTAGATTGTGTGTCACTTTTTCACGCAAAACATACTTTACGGATTTATATGAAATTTTGAATGGATTTTGGCTTATGTCTAAAATTCAAAAATTTTATTCACTTATTTTACAACTTATAAATAAGATTAATGCCCCTACATTTACATTTACAGCCAGATTTGAAATACAGAAGATATAAGCCTGTGAATTAAGCACCTACCTATTGTATGTACAAGTACATCTTGTACATACAATAGGTAGGTGTCTTATTATACACATAATTATTGTATTTATTATAATAATAATAATAAATCTCTTTATTGTATGTACAGAAGAATAAGCATGCAGAACATAAGCTGGAACAGTTTTGAGGTATATACAATTGGCGGCCTTATCGCACAGGGCAATCTCTTACAGGCAACCATTGGATGGAGAAAAAACAGTAATAAAAGATATAGGGCAGTTTCTGGTGTACATAATTATGTTATTTCCATATAAGCTCTGACATTTAAATATGAACTTACAAATACATAAACTTATCATTATATATATAATTTATACTAAAAACAGTACCTATTTCTAGGTACATATTATATACAATATATATACATAAAAAAGACAGTGTAGAATAAAGAGAGAGAGATGTGAAGAGAGAAGGAGAGAAATTGATGACTATTGTTCCTGTAGATAGTAAGCCGTGATTAATTTTTTGAAAATTGGCAGCGATTGCGCACGTCTTATGGCCTCAGGTAAGGTATTCCACAATCGGACAGCTTGTACTGTAAAGGATTTATCCATAAACGTTGTGGAGTGTGCTGGCATTTTCAGCCTCAGATTCTCTGACGTACTTATTACGTAGTAGAGTCATAATATATTTTGTATATCATATCATGAGTGTAGTCTGTTAGTTATAGAGCCTTTATATTTTAAGTGGTCTATTTATGCGGTAGTAAGATATACATATCCTCTTTATTGCACACCAAACACAGGGTGTAGTACATAAAAGTTAGTTGTATAATTGGCGGTATTATCGCAGTATGCTATTTCTTTCAGGCAACCTTTAACCCATAGGTTGTAACGGTATCATCTACAAGAACACTTGAGCTCTATATGTAGGTACCACTACAGCCAGGTCCTGTTGAGATATCTCCGTACTGATAAAAGCAGGAAACGAATATGAAAACAAGCGGGTATTAACTGACAAATAGATATCAATGGAACATCAGCGAGTTGTTGTGCTGGCAGCTGTGGTGTGTCCATTGATCGTCGCGCAGCTGTGACCCGCGATAACCCGCGAGGCGCCAGTGCTGTGGCACCGTCTACGTTCCGCTCCCCATTCATCTCACATTATTGCAAGTAGGGCTGGCCTGGCTTCCACATATATCCTGGCCTAGACTATCAAAAGGATTTGAATTCTTAGTGTACATAAAAAAAATGATGTAACGGTACATATAAGTATAATTGACCAGCATACAACTTGTCAATGTACTTTAGCTGAGCAAAAAGCATTTTAGGTCTCGGTTAGGTGGTTTTGGTGGTAGTATGTGGCTAGATGGCGGAGGCGCCCCTATATACAAATACACAATAATTGCTCGTTTAAAGGTCTTAGCGAGTTCCGATGCTTCCGAAACATCCACCGTCATCCTAAGGTATGGGTAGTATTAAGTAACGATCCTTCAGATTTTTACCTTGTATCAGAGCTAAAAAATATATAGTAAATCATAATAGCGTAGACAGCCTGTACTTTTGTAGGTATCAAGTGCTTTAAAGATATTATAATGACAGCCCTAACAAGATATTATTGCGATAGCTAATAACAGCTGTTTGCATTGCGCTTGCGACGCGATTACTCTTAATTGTGCGCTATCACGCGTTTCTATGACCGCGTGCTTATGCAATAAGACCTTAATAAAGATAGTGTTACTGTTAGCGCTCACTACAATTACTTGCAAGTGACAATAACATTAATTGACACAAATCTATAGCTACTGTCTGGAAAATTATCGTAAACATCAAAATATCTTACCTACTCTTTTTTTCCATGCGGAAGTCTCCTCGGATTTGGTTTCTAACTAGGTTTGGAACCACGGTGTACCCGTCAAAAGAGCGGCGCGCCCGGGGCCTGCTAGGAGCCCAGATCTAGATATCGAGTCACTTGACAACGATAGTCCAGCAGTGCGCGTAATTATGACTAGGGCAAGTAAGATTTGGATAAATGAGACCAATACTTCCTAATACTGCAGTAAGTGCAGAAACTGAACAGACTACTTCGAGTGTATGACCTGTAAGAAATTATGTAATTCATCTTTATTTCATTAGTTAAATGATCACCTTTACCTGTTTATACGATTGTGATATCCAGAATTAACTTATATGACTGTTACAACTGAAAACATACACTCCTACGAACTTACGAATATCTATAATGTTCTGCATATAGACTCTACAGAATCAGTGAATTATCTAAGTATGCATACACGTTTACGTGCTTATTTCTGGTAGACGAAAACAAACACTTGAGAAATCAAGTTTCGAAACATCTAATCAACGCGAGTCAAACCAATAAAGCATACACACGCTAATCAGATTTCACCAAACAATCCATTCGACTGGTTATAGAATTCCGCAACACAACACCGAGGCCAGGATACGTGGAACCCAACAAAGCCTTTTGTTCCACGGCCCTGTGGTCGTGAATTCGTTTATAATGTTTTTTCTCCTGTTGCATTCCCAAAGTGCTGACCGGAGAGGCTAAGACTTTAAAAAACTGGTTTTCAGGCAGCCTGACCCCTAAATGGGCCAAGTTTGCAAAATTTGACTCACAAAGGTCTTCTAAAAACTCAGTTGATGTTTTATTAGCAACCTACATATTGTCTTATTTTGTGCCAGTTTCTCTTACATGGAATGTAGTCATATTGTATGTTGTACTTAGGCATCATCATTGTCCTAGAAATATAAAACAAATGTGAATTGAGGCCTTATTGAGGCCGGCTTTTGTTCTTACCGAATTCATATTATTTTCGTATCGTGTTCATCGTAATGTTTACTACAACTTTTATATCAATATTTCTTACCTCTAGTGTTATAAAGGCAGTAAGTTTGACTTAAAGTGGTTATATTACTGAACCAAGCCGAATTGAACCAAATCCACCCGCATCCCTTAAATTATTAATAATAAATAAATATTCTAGAACATTCTACACAACGGTATCTAGACCCAAAGTAAGCATAGCTTATCCAGCTTGTGTTTTGGGTTCTAGACTGTGGATAAACATACTTAAATCCATAGCTTTAGTGCGTTCGACTGCTAAGCCAGAGGCCGCGGGTTATCCTTTCGAGAGCTTACCCGGGGTGCCCGGCAACGGACCCTTGGGGAGGACACCGTGCGGTTTTAGTCGAGACACGACATAACCACCCCCGCTGGCCGGCGGGGGGGTATCCGAAGAGGCCGCGGGTTCGATTCCCGCTCGGTGCAAATATGTATATTTGCATTTGTTCTGGGTGTTTCTATGTATAATATGTATTTATTTACAAAAAAAGTATTTAAGTATGTTTATCCGCATTCTAGAACCCATATGACAAGCTCTGCTTAGTTTGGGTCTAGATGGCGTTGTGTACTTTGTCTTACAATATTTATTATTTTTATTTTATTATATTATAATATGTATGTATTTACAAAAATACATACATATTATAATACGTATTCATACGTAATAAACAAACATATCAAACAGGAGGACACATATAGATTGCTCAATTAAAAGAAATACTACTAGACTCTGACAGACTGACATTTGACTCCATTCAAATAATTGAGTCAATTGAATCGCTAGACCTACTTAAATGTTGCCGTAGGTGTTGAAAAATGAATGGATTTAGTCGCAGGCGTTCTAGATTGAACATGTTCACGTATGTATACGTTCCAGCACAATAAGCAGGTCAAGTTTCTCGCCAGGATGGCGCCAAAACAAGCGCACAGCTGCGTTAGAGCTACTATTTGCGGAAATGAATACCATATCACATAAATTATACGTGGATATTAGACATCGTTTGAGCAGCATCAAGACAGTGTCACTAATAGTAGTATCACTGTATAAATACAGTCTGTATGTACCTACTGTACGAACGATGACTTTTGTTATGTTGCACATAGATCGACATCAGTTAATTTATAGGTCATATCTAATGTAAATTAAAGGATTTAAAGACACTGTGTTAAGACCGAGAACATGCACAGGGAGCTTAATAATCTTAAATCGACATTTGGCTTGTATGTCAGGTGTCGATCTCACCTAACAAATCTACAGTAAACATAATAATCTTAGATCAACATTCTGTTTTTAAAGAGCAAATGTCGATCTAACAGTGTAACAATTATACAATAAACATAATAATCTTAGATCGACATTTTGCTTCTACAAGTCAAATGTCGATCTATTATGCTTACTGTGCATTCAACAGTGTAACAATTATACAATAAACATAATAATCTTAAATCGACATTTGGCTTGTATGTCAGGTGTCGATCTCACCTAACAAATCTACAGTAAACATAATAATCTTAGATCAACATTCTGTTTTTAAAGAGCAAATGTCGATCTAACAGTGTAACAATTATACAATAAACATAATAATCTTAGATCGACATTTTGCTTCTACAAGTCAAATGTCGATCTAAGATTATTATGCTTACTGTGCATTCAACAGTGTAACAATTATACAATAAACATAATAATCTTAGATCGACATTTTGCTTCTACAAGTCAAATGTCGATCTAAGATTATTATGCTTACTGTGCATTCAACAGTGTAACAATTATACAATAAACATAATAATCTTAGATCGACATTTTGCTTCTACAAGTCAAATGTCGATCTAAGATTATTATGCTTACTGTGCATTCAACAGTGTAACAATTATACAATAAACATAATAATCTTAGATCGACATTTTGCTTCTACAAGTCAAATGTCGATCTAAGATTATTATGCTTAATGCTTACTTAAAATTACGATGTTAATCTAGATAGATCATTTCAGGCTCATTTATAAGCGCCGGACTTGAGTTAAGATGCAATTCTTGCAATCTGCTTGATAAGTACCTATATCATTGAACTACGAAACACTTGCTTTTTCTTGTCTACATCCGCGTTCAACGTGGACACCATCGAAGTGATACGAAAATATATTTAATTCGTTGCAAAATATTTTTATTGATAAACAAAATAGCTATGTAAAACGAAACAGCTGTGGCACAGATGATATTAAAATGTTTTATCATTTACATAATGGTGTGGGTTATTCCAATTCTACTGAGAAACAGTTACACGGCAAGGCCGTTCGATGCGAGATCTTTTATACTTATTTGTTACATTTATTTTATTTTATCTACACGATTTAATTATCTTGTTTTTTTTTGTCGTTGCTAACGTCTCTTCATGCCTATTTTAGTTACTAACACTTCATTCCTATATATGTATGTATATTTAACCATAACCTATTTACTTTATTACATTATAGGTAACTGTTATCTTAGGTCTAATTTTGTATTACACGAAATACCTTAATTTTTTTTTCGTGCGGAAGTCCCCTCGCATATCGCCCCCACCGGCCAGCGGGGGCGGTTATGTCGGGCTTGAACCGACTAAAACCGCACGCCGTCTCGGGTCTTCAGACGCAGGGGTATAAGGTTGCCCATAAAGCATATCCCTCGCACCCCGACTGACCCTGGGCCATCTCCGGCTTCGAGATGGCCCCCTCGTTACACGAAATACCTACTGATAAGATTACAGAAAATTTGTAAGTATATTATGATTTTAGTGCACCTGTACTGAATTATATAAATTTTGTTCAACATTATCATTATCACAATATGAATACTAGTATTTTGTTCTGTAATGTAGATATTTCCAGTATAATAATATTTCAGTATACCTACCTAAGATTTTAATAATTATACATCATTTTATGGTATCGTGTATGTGGTTATAATCAATTACAGATTTTGACAACCAAGTAATAAGTAGGTGTGTCCGCATTTCATTGCTATATTTTACTTGAAGTGTAACTATCATTGTTTTATTACGAATAGATAATAGTAATCATAATAGTAGGTAACGACGGTGTATACCAAGATCTACGGCGCTCAAGCAAACCTCTGTCTGGTGAAGGCTTTCCTTTCGAGGGTCAGACGGCAGTCGCTTCCGCAAAAGCCAAGACAAGAGCGGACCCCCGACTCCAAATTATAAGCTTTGGATGCTAGTGGTACTATGCACTGTAATGATGGTAACTAGGTAACAAGAGCTAAAACTGAAAATTTGATAGTGGTGTAGGTACGTTAATAAATATAGACTTGTATTTCAATCTGTTGCCATTATAAACTTGTTACACGTGCACATAACATGAAGATATTTATTTTTTAATCCATGTAATAAAATGTCAAAATCTAAATTGTAACTAATAAAATGTAAGTAAATACAGTGAATATGCTCATAGTTATAGCCTAAGTTAATGATTAAAACTAGAAACTAGTTACTCTACCTCTTAGAACGTTATTAGCAACTAACCGAGTCGAGCGAAGTGTATTAATGTGGTTTGACCGGCCTTGCAAGGCCGAATAATTCATTAATGGTATGTAATAAACCAAGAAGCTTCAAAAACATACCAATATATGAATATTGATACTTGTAATGAGGATGTTCTGATTCGTATTGCGTGTTCAGGTTAGAGTTGTGTTAATAGCGGCATTTAATGATGAAAAGTGCATTTTAAAATTGATTGGAGTAATAATTGGGCATTATCACAATAAGCAGAGTGTGAATGATACGTTATCTAGTTATATGATGATGGATATAATTATGAAAGTAGACGTAAACAGATGTGTCTCTATCGATTTAGATCGGAAAAAGAAAACATTTAGGACGGGACTTAAACCCGCGACCAGTCCCTTACAGGGGGAATACTCTGACCAACTGAGCTACCAGATAATCTCCGATATATATATATATATATACGTCTCGGGGTGACGCTGGAGCTATCTACCGTAATTCTTGCGAACCTATGTTGTGTCTCTATTATATATGTTTTTAAATGATACTAGCTGACCCGCCAAACTTTGCTACGCCTTAGAATCAAGTTATGTTGCTTACCTTATCAATTTATTTCGTGAATGTATCCTATCCTTGTACCCCGGCATTAAAGACCCGAGACAGCGTGACGTTTTTGTCGTTTCATAACCACCCCAAGGGAAACCTTCGCGATATCCGCAAAAAAACCTCAAAATGGCACGGTATAGGCGAAGACAAATCTAAAAATCAAAGATCACGAAAGTCGTTCCTGTTCGTGAGTTTATCCCGGTCATCACTAACACGTCTTTGTTTCATATATATGGATTATGACGTCGTAGGGAATACATTTAGGTTTTTTTTTAGTACTAGTAATCACAACTTAATTTTTTTTTACTTTATTTTCCATTTTTCACTTCACATTGTTGTCTTTCCTTTAGATCAAAAATGTAAGCTAAGTCTCGAATGTTTCTTAAAGAATTGCTGCCAAGCAATGATTTGATTAGCGATAGGCATTATCGCTTATCGATGATATTATAAGTGCTTACATACTGCTGTAGCCGCCGAAATTCAAATGTGCAAAATTATTATCTCTTTCTATATATACTAAAACTGTATTTAGAAGATTTCTCATCTAGTTATTGTTAATGCTATGTAGCAAACACGTGCACAGTTAAGTGTTCCAGTAAACAATTCGTTGTTGATGGCTGCGCGAGCGCCATCGCCGACAATCTCATGAAACCGATCCAAGCCTTCGACAGCAATTGTACTCTTTATTATAACCGCTTCCGCTATGTGTTTGTTTGAGTAAGTCAAGTTCCACTGATTAGCGGGAAGTGATAGCGGTGTTGAGAATAATAACTATGCAAAATGATACGCCTTTAAGACTTAAAGAGAATTGTTTTCTTTAATGTCTAATTAGTTTTTATTTCTTGCAGGAACTACTAGCCATACATACAGCACAAGTTAAATAAAAGCTTTAAAAAATGTGTTTTGTATGAATTGATCCTTGGTTTCTTTCACTTTATTCTTTCACTTTTGAGCTGAGCTCTCGAAAGTCGAAAACTGTGATCGTTTTCGAAACGCTCTCGAAAATAGAGTATTACTGTATAGAATGTTATAGTGCTTTATGAAACATTTAATTTTTTAGGACGGAATATACATGGCCATCAGCTAAAACTACACATATCTTATGTTTTAAGATACTGTTTTGAGTCCAATAGAATGCACAGTAAGCATAATAATCTTAGATCGACATTTGACTTGTAGAAGCAAAATGTCGATCTAAGATTATTATGTTTATTGTATAATTGTTACACTGTTGAATGCACAGTAAGCATAATAATCTTAGATCGACATTTGACTTGTAGAAGCAAAATGTCGATCTAAGATTATTATGTTTATTGTATAATTGTTACACTGTTGAATGCACAGTAAGCATAATAATCTTAGATCGACATTTGACTTGTAGAAGCAAAATGTCGATCTAAGATTATTATGTTTATTGTATAATTGTTACACTGTTGAATGCACAGTAAGCATAATAATCTTAGATCGACATTTTGCTTCTACAAGTCAAATGTCGATCTAAGATTATTATGCTTACTGTGCATTCAACAGTGTAACAATTATACAATAAACATAATAATCTTAGATCGACATTTTGCTTCTACAAGTCAAATGTCGATCTAAGATTATTATGCTTACTGTGCATTCAACAGTGTAACAATTATACAATAAACATAATAATCTTAGATCGACATTTTGCTTCTACAAGTCAAATGTCGATCTAAGATTATTATGCTTACTGTGCATTCAACAGTGTAACAATTATACAATAAACATAATAATCTTAGATCGACATTTTGCTTCTACAAGTCAAATGTCGATCTAAGATTATTATGCTTACTGTGCATTCTATTGGACTCAAAACAGTATCTTAAAACATAAGATATGTGTAGTTTTAGCTGATGGCCATGTATATTCCGTCCTAAAAAATTAAATGTTTCATAAAGCACTATAACATTCTATACAGTAATACTCTATTTTCGAGAGCGTTTCGAAAACGATCACAGTTTTCGACTTTCGAGAGCTCAGCTCAAAAGTGAAAGAATAAAGTGAAAGAAACCAAGGATCAATTCATACAAAACACATTTTTTAAAGCTTTTATTTAACTTGTGCTGTATGTATGGCTAGTAGTTCCTGCAAGAAATAAAAACTAATTAGACATTAAAGAAAACAATTCTCTTTAAGTCTTAAAGGCGTATCATTTTGCATAGTTATTATTCTCAACACCGCTATCACTTCCCGCTAATCAGTGGAACTTGACTTACTCAAACAAACACATAGCGGAAGCGGTTATAATAAAGAGTACAATTGCTGTCGAAGGCTTGGATCGGTTTCATGAGATTGTCGGCGATGGCGCTCGCGCAGCCATCAACAACGAATTGTTTACTGGAACACTTAACTGTGCACGTGTTTGCTACATAGCATTAACAATAACTAGATGAGAAATCTTCTAAATACAGTTTTAGTATATATAGAAAGAGATAATAATTTTGCACATTTGAATTTCGGCGGCTACAGCAGTATGTAAGCACTTATAATATCATCGATAAGCGATAATGCCTATCGCTAATCAAATCATTGCTTGGCAGCAATTCTTTAAGAAACATTCGAGACTTAGCTTACATTTTTGATCTAAAGGAAAGACAACAATGTGAAGTGAAAAATGGAAAATAAAGTAAAAAAAAATTAAGTTGTGATTACTAGTACTAAAAAAAAACCTAAATGTATTCCCTACGACGTCATAATCCATATATATGAAACAAAGACGTGTTAGTGATGACCGGGATAAACTCACGAACAGGAACGACTTTCGTGATCTTTGATTTTTAGATTTGTCTTCGCCTATACCGTGCCATTTTGAGGTTTTTTTGCGGATATCGCGAAGGTTTCCCTTGGGGTGGTTATGAAACGACAAAAACGTCACGCTGTCTCGGGTCTTTAATGCCGGGGTACAAGGATAGGATACATTCACGAAATAAATTGATAAGGTAAGCAACATAACTTGATTCTAAGGCGTAGCAAAGTTTGGCGGGTCAGCTAGTATCATTTAAAAACATATATAATAGAGACACAACATAGGTTCGCAAGAATTACGGTAGATAGCTCCAGCGTCACCCCGAGACGTATATATATATATATATATCGGAGATTATCTGGTAGCTCAGTTGGTCAGAGTATTCCCCCTGTAAGGGACTGGTCGCGGGTTTAAGTCCCGTCCTAAATGTTTTCTTTTTCCGATCTAAATCGATAGAGACACATCTGTTTACGTCTACTTTCATAATTATATCCATCATCATATAACTAGATAACGTATCATTCACACTCTGCTTATTGTGATAATGCCCAATTATTACTCCAATCAATTTTAAAATGCACTTTTCATCATTAAATGCCGCTATTAACACAACTCTAACCTGAACACGCAATACGAATCAGAACATCCTCATTACAAGTATCAATATTCATATATTGGTATGTTTTTGAAGCTTCTTGGTTTATTACATACCATTAATGAATTATTCGGCCTTGCAAGGCCGGTCAAACCACATTAATACACTTCGCTCGACTCGGTTAGTTGCTAATAACGTTCTAAGAGGTAGAGTAACTAGTTTCTAGTTTTAATCATTAACTTAGGCTATAACTATGAGCATATTCACTGTATTTACTTACATTTTATTAGTTACAATTTAGATTTTGACATTTTATTACATGGATTAAAAAATAAATATCTTCATGTTATGTGCACGTGTAACAAGTTTATAATGGCAACAGATTGAAATACAAGTCTATATTTATTAACGTACCTACACCACTATCAAATTTTCAGTTTTAGCTCTTGTTACCTAGTTACCATCATTACAGTGCATAGTACCACTAGCATCCAAAGCTTATAATTTGGAGTCGGGGGTCCGCTCTTGTCTTGGCTTTTGCGGAAGCGACTGCCGTCTGACCCTCGAAAGGAAAGCCTTCACCAGACAGAGGTTTGCTTGAGCGCCGTAGATCTTGGTATACACCGTCGTTACCTACTATTATGATTACTATTATCTATTCGTAATAAAACAATGATAGTTACACTTCAAGTAAAATATAGCAATGAAATGCGGACACACCTACTTATTACTTGGTTGTCAAAATCTGTAATTGATTATAACCACATACACGATACCATAAAATGATGTATAATTATTAAAATCTTAGGTAGGTATACTGAAATATTATTATACTGGAAATATCTACATTACAGAACAAAATACTAGTATTCATATTGTGATAATGATAATGTTGAACAAAATTTATATAATTCAGTACAGGTGCACTAAAATCATAATATACTTACAAATTTTCTGTAATCTTATCAGTAGGTATTTCGTGTAACGAGGGGGCCATCTCGAAGCCGGAGATGGCCCAGGGTCAGTCGGGGTGCGAGGGATATGCTTTATGGGCAACCTTATACCCCTGCGTCTGAAGACCCGAGACGGCGTGCGGTTTTAGTCGGTTCAAGCCCGACATAACCGCCCCCGCTGGCCGGTGGGGGCGATATGCGAGGGGACTTCCGCACGAAAAAAAAATTAAGGTATTTCGTGTAATACAAAATTAGACCTAAGATAACAGTTACCTATAATGTAATAAAGTAAATAGGTTATGGTTAAATATACATACATATATAGGAATGAAGTGTTAGTAACTAAAATAGGCATGAAGAGACGTTAGCAACGACAAAAAAAAACAAGATAATTAAATCGTGTAGATAAAATAAAATAAATGTAACAAATAAGTATAAAAGATCTCGCATCGAACGGCCTTGCCGTGTAACTGTTTCTCAGTAGAATTGGAATAACCCACACCATTATGTAAATGATAAAACATTTTAATATCATCTGTGCCACAGCTGTTTCGTTTTACATAGCTATTTTGTTTATCAATAAAAATATTTTGCAACGAATTAAATATATTTTCGTATCACTTCGATGGTGTCCACGTTGAACGCGGATGTAGACAAGAAAAAGCAAGTGTTTCGTAGTTCAATGATATAGGTACTTATCAAGCAGATTGCAAGAATTGCATCTTAACTCAAGTCCGGCGCTTATAAATGAGCCTGAAATGATCTATCTAGATTAACATCGTAATTTTATGTAAAAATTAATGTATATTCAAATTAGTTTCTTTGAAATCATCAGTTATTTATCAGTACAGTTAGGTGCCTACGTCATTAATTACTTCGTAAATAAGTTCAACGCGTGTACAAACTTTGTAGAAATAAGACGATAAAATATAAGAGCAGGCTCGATGATTGCATTAAAAGAAATTTTGTTGGTATTATGCACAACTTATCTAGAGTAATCTAGACTACTTTACTAGAAGGTGGCACTTTTTTTTTCTTTTTTTAACGTGTGGAAACCCCCACGGGCTTCACCCCATCGGTGCCGACGATGGGGTGGGCGTGTCGGAATCAGACCGACTAAAACCACACGGTGTCCTCCCCAAGTGTCCATTGCCGGGCACCCCGGGTAAGCCCTCGAAAGGTTAATCCCAGGATTACCGGCGGAATTGGGATTGACGTAGACTGGCGTCAGTTTTGAGAACACAGTGTGATTATAATATTGCCGTTTTCTTAAATCGTTGCTCACATTCTTTGTATTCTTTAACCCAAAAACTGTGGTAGTCGGTCAATGTTTTTGTTGTGTATAATTGTTTAATAAGATAGAATAAGAATAAATTTAATTACTGTAAATTATAATTCTAATTATAATTTACAATTAAAAGATCTTCGTAAATACGTCATTATAAACCAAATTGAGTATTTATTAATAAGCTTTGAGTTTTACCAACTCTGACGATTTTTCAAGCACAAACATTCAGGAACATCGTGGTTTGAATATTTGAGTATAAACTCCTTACGTATGTAGGTAGTATGTACGTACTTAACTATAGTATTTAAGTAATTCCAAAGAATCCTTACTCCCCTACGCTACGTGGCCGGACCCACAAGTTCTTCCAGCTGTGCGTTGTCTGACAGTCAAAGTTCTATTAGGTAAGTACCTAGGTATTCTTCATACATTTTTATGAATTTTAAATAAGCTACTAGCAAAAAATAAATTGCCTAACATATAGAACGACTCTCAGATCCTGATTTATGGCATATAAGGCGCCAGGTGTTAATCTATCATTATGATCTGCTCTCAAGAATACTTGGCCCATATACATCCAAGACGTACATCACGCGCTAATTTAAATTTATATTATACGGGCCGGACAGGTTAGTATACAGCTCAAATACTCAGGTGTGAAGATTTTGAAACCGCGGTCATTAGGATTATACGATTAAGCTTGTAGAATATATCTAATGAATAATGCAAATAGATATAATGAGGTCACATTTTTGTTCCTCGTTGTATGGCCTTGCACCTGGCTGGTGGTTGGCGTTATCTCGGTCAACTGTCGATGTCGTCACTAACACCCGGAACTCGGCTTGATCGCCACTCCAGTGTCAGTGCTCAATTTTTTTTAAACAGCCGCTACACACCTCTGTTATTTTACCACAGATATTTTAACCGTTCTACTCTAGAAAGTTTAGTTGTAAACATTGACGTGTATGTGCGAATATTATATGACCGCAAAAGATACGAAGGAATCTTAATTAGATCTGTGCAATTAAATATTATGCAAATTAGAGAATCTGTGTGTTTATTATTGATATACAACACTGTAAGATCTACGTATAACTATATGTATACGTTTATAAAATCTAATGTATTTTAATGTTATTCAATCTAAATAATACCTTTTTGAAGGAAATCCCCATATTAAGAAAGCAGGCAATAAATGATGTCATGCGATTGAATACCTATATAGGTATAAATTATATTAAAGTTGGGGTCACGAAAGCGACGAGGTGCTATATAATTTTTTACGCCGATGCTTTCTGTTTGTCTTCTAAAATATGTATTTAAATAAAGCTCGCAAACTTATTCGAAAGTTAATTAATTTATAGATGTTGAACTTTTATGATATGACCTCAGGACATCATCAGCACCATCTTAGCGTTGTTTCCGGTTGCAACCAAGGCCAGATTATTAGAAGAAGAATTCGAAGCCAGGGGGTCCGCTTAATCCTACTCCTCAGGATGTTTAAAAGATTACTAGTCGGGCACTAAGCGGTTCAAATGGAATTTCCATTTCAGTAGGCTGAAATTGTAAGACTCTTCTGTTATGAAGTTTTGTGCGCCTCAGTTCCTACTTATTTTATCAAAAACGACAAAAAATGAATTTCATTGGATACCTCTAACGTTATAACCATTAATTTAGTTTACGTTCAATGTTTATAGCCTTAACATGAGATGGTTCATACTTTTTCTTGCCACCTTGGTATGTTTTATACATAAATTAATTGTTTATGATGTGATTGTTGCTTGTTATTAATGTTGTGACTACGCAATGAAATTAATAAAGTAAAATGTGTTAACACGATTTCAATTAAATTAAACGCGTTTATATTCATCGGTACCTTATTACCTATAGAAATATATATCTGAGTACATATACAGAAGGGTATAGTTACAAACGTAGTTAAGTACCTGACCTTAACGTATGACTAAGTTAATCCCACCGCGATGTTTCCGATCGTAAAAACTTGCAACAACGCGTTCTGTCATATACAACCTAATTTATGGAGCTTACTGAGTGTACAACTTTACGTTTACAGCCATAAAAATATGTTTTCAGTCAATACTCATCTTTATTTACAGAGCTATAAAGATTTCTTGCTAGTTTCAAGGATATAAATTCATTTGTAAGTATTTAACAGCGACACACTCCTCTCGAATAAGTTTGATGGTTATTTTACAGCCCTGTTCTAATTACTCGGTTTCCTCTCATTCGAATACTAGGACACGACAAACCGATTGTTTCCACAACTATTAAAATTTTCGGTACAAAAAATTTATGACCTAAAATCTTACTACTCTTTGTTGTAAAATTAGTTCGCGACTGTTTTTCTGCTCATTTTTATGAATAAGGTATGGTTAGTAAAAACCTAACACTCAACTGCTTGTAGTTATTAGAAACCCACGATCTTACATTAATATAATAATGAATCGCGACATTTAAACCGCGGTAGCCTAGTGGTATGGGTAAAGGACTGCTGAGACGAGGTCTCAGGTTCGATCCCAGGTATTACCATGGCCCACACCAATGACTTTTCGATGCTTCTCAAAGTTATGTGTGTATTTATCGCAGGTTATAAGTGCCCGGTTACTGGCAATAGGTCGCCACCTATTACATTGGGACCTAAAACATAAACTGGTGAAACGTGGGTGCTAGCACCTCTGCCTACCCCTTCGGGGATATAGGCGTGAGTTTATGTTATGTTATGTTATGTTATGAATCGCGACATAATGTTATGGATGTTCCTCATTTTAATTATATTGTTTAATTTGTGGATAGCGCTGTTAGTTACACATATACTGTATTTCTGCATTTAAGGCTAGTGTTTGTAATTTAATTATATATCTGTTTGCTGCCCTGAAAATAAATAAATAATCACATGCACGTTGTCATTGAGATCGCGATGATGGAATCCGTCATTATGTGACTGAAATCTCGTTGAACTAGGCCTGGAGGAGGAGCGGAGCAGCAATCATAAATGTCAACAAAACCGACAGAATCCCATAGATTATATGACAATAATATTAAATAAATTAAGGGCATAATATGTATAGAGTTAAAGTTGCCCCCACGGGGTTTCGAAATACGCCACGGGCGAAGCCGGGTAGGGTCAGCTAGTCTATTATATTAATGTTACGATAAGCGAAAACATTGTGAGCCTTTATCTCTTCGCCTCTGTCAACGGATTTTTTTTTTGTTTAGTAAAGTACATCTGAGTTGTTGAGTGTTACCAATAAATAATTTGGAAACCATTTTTGTTCCGCACGTTGACTCATATTTTCCTCAAACTTACAATAATATTTTTGTTTTTCAATAAGAATTTCCACCAATGTCAATAAAAACTGTATTTTCTTGTGTCTGGTTATGACTGGTTATGGTAAACAATGATATTTTAAAACAAAATTCTTGTTAATTGATTGAAAATATAATTGGGTGTAACGCGATAGCCCTAATCGCATGAATATTGTTAATTTCATATTTCACTTAACATAACACACACACATAAACAACATTCACATTTTTTATAATATTCATTATAATTATACTTGAATAATTTATATGTAATGAAAATTTGTATATGCGTGATCTATGTTTGTTACTCCTTCGTGCTGAAATGGTAGATAATGTTGTATTTAAGCTATCTTAGTTTACATAATACATTAACTGCTACTTTTAATTTCATAAATTAAAGCGGAGATGTTGAAATCCGTTAATTGGTAGAATGAGTTTTGGTAAAACGTACGGGACTTGAGCTGATCAGTGTATATTCTTAAACAGCATCTCTTATTAATTAGAAATTACTGATTATTGATTTCACGAGGCCCGGATCAGATATCGGATAAAGAGATATAATTAATTTAAAACATCAAATGAACTAAGTAACTCAGTAACTAACTCAGTAAAACCAGTTTAAAGGTCTTCTAATCTGTTGCAGGGTCCGATGAGCAACTGCATGCCGTTTAAAATTCTATATATTTTGCCATAAATATCCCATTTTACGAGCCATAATCCCGACATATGTCAAACAAATTGTTGACACATTCAAAATGTGACGAAGCCACTTAAATAAAAGATTACTTCTACACCAAGTAGTTTAGTGTGAGAATTTCTCGTTCAGCTTAACTGATTGTTGTGCTGTTTTTTTTACTTATGTTTTCTTTTTTGTGAATTTATGAAAAGTTCCATATTTAAAAATATATGTAGCATCTACTAAAATATTTTGAGTTACTTAGTTTCTCAACGTGTTTCTGGTTGGCAGAGGGACCTGGGGAGAGACAGTGAGAGGGTGGTCGGATTTGCCGTCCCTATATTCTTACGAAACAGGTCACATGGTCTGCCGATCAAGTCGAAATCCTGACAGGCAACGGGGCGAAACAGTGGCTTTTTGGTTTAGCCATGGTTCCGCCTTCCGACTTTTCCTCCTCCACTGCGCACGGTCTTGGGCATCCCTGGCAATGAGACTTGCGGTACGATCTAGAAATATTTTGTAAGTCATGCCGATATTAAGAAAAAGTATTTGAAGTAATAATCATCGCTATCGTTAATGAATCATCAGTTAACGAATAGATACGTACTATTGAAATTAAATAAAGTAGCACTTATGATTAATTTTAAAGTACATTATTACAACATCTGGTCACAATTATCGCAACTCTAATCCCGGCTACATCCAAATACTTAATTTGTACGTTTTGTCGAGATTATTAAGGTGACCAGACTAGGGGTGTGTGTTGGGTAACCTCCTCGAGTGTCGCTCCGATTCCGATCCCGCTGCAGTCCGGGGGGAACGGAATCGGAGCGGCCGGTGCACCCTGGGCGGCGGTCAATGGCTTCCCCTTCATGGGGTTGGCATTGATCGTCGGCCAATACCCAACGTGGCGGGAACACATCGCTCTCCGTACTCCTCTGCTTTCAGAGGAGACAGGATGAGCGATGCTGTTAGTGGTGGAGGTCACCATAGGGTCCTGGGGGATCCAGGGGCGGGTTGGCCCACTGCTAACGCAGGGGCCGACGGGCACTTGTGCCGCCGCCGGCGAGGGAGGACTAGCCATCCTCTCGCGTTCCGTAATCGGTAGGTGATCAGCAACGACCTGACTGGTGGCTCCAGAAGGGTACGCTGAGAACTTGCTGACCGGAGGGCTTGCCTTTATTGGCCGGCCCACGACAAGGAAAAGTCTATAACACCCGACAGCGAAGTCGTTAAAACCTATGGATACCAGCCGACCTCCATAGTATATAGGCTTATCCAGGTGCAGGGGGCTCCGCCTGGATGGACCATCTTTCCCCCATACTCGTGGGACATATTATGGACAATAAAAACCAAAATGAAAAATCGGACGGAATAATTTACGACAACCAAGGCGCGAACAACGGAAATGATACTGACGGTGTGGTAGTAGTTGGGGGTGAAGAGGAGGTGTGCTTGCGGTCTCGCACGCGGTCGAAGAAGGCCGTCTTCGCCAGACCCGCAACTCCACTTCCTATGGGAGAGGGAACGGACGCGGAGATTGCGTCCACGGCTGGGACTGACAGTGAGTCAGCTCCCAGCCAAATGGAGATCGAAAGTCTCCGTCGCAAGAGGCCGCGCTCTCGTGGACCCTCTCTAGACCGGAGCAGAAGCTCCTCCGGACAGAGGGCGGTCTCCTCGAGCGAGGACGATCGGCCGGCAAAAGTTCTGGCCACTTCGGCGGGTAGAGGCCAGAATGCCGGCCTCTACAAATTAGGAAGCCAGGCACCAAAGCCGCCGGTGCACGTCCCACCGCTCCCCAGTGGCAGGGACCAAGGTGTCCCCGCTGCGAGGGAGCTCTTATCGGCGCTAGCCCGTATCTCAGACACCATTAAGGGTGCTAAGAACGTGGCCGGGAAAAAGAAGACGGTGGCGGAAAACGTTGCCGTCGCCAGGACGGCGCTGGAGGAGCTCTTGGCTAGGAGCGTCTCCGAGGAGGAGGTGAAGCTCAGGGCCCGGGTCACAAGCCTGGAAACTGAGCTCACTAACTCCTTGGAGCAACAGCGGGTCCTCCGGGAGGAGGTCAGACAACTGACCCAGATGGTCAGGGGCCCCCCGGAGGCCCAGAAGGCCCCAAGAGCCCAAGAGATGGCGGTCCAGCCAAGGGCTCCTGCGCCGTCAGGAGCGGCACCTAAACCGGGGACAAAACCGGCGCCTAAGGCGGCAGCCAAACCGACGTCCAAGCCGGTGCCCGAGGTGGAAACCAAATCGGCGCCGAGTGTGACTCAGCTCCTGGCGGCGATCGAGCGGCGTCTTGGCGTATTGGAGGACCGGGCGTACCGTCCTCCGCTAGCGCCGCCCGCTCTATCATTTGCGGCTGCTGCTGGTGGGAATCCTGGCCCCAAGACAGGGACTGCTGTCCCTGCGAAGCCAACGCCTGCCAAGCGCCCAAAGGGGAAAAAGCGCCGCACCCCGGCCCCCGCTAAAACCGCAGCTCTCGCTACACCCGAGCATTCCTCCAGAGGAGAGGGATGGGAGGTAGCGGGAGCCGCGAAAAAGGCAAAAAAAGCCGCCAAAAAGGCGGCCAAGAAGGCGGCCAAAGCTGCTGCGGCGAAGGCGCCGAAGAGGCTCCGCGCCCCACGCTCCACTGCCGTCGTCCTGACGGTGACGACGGAGGGTGCGGAGAAGGGCGTGGGGTACGCCCAGGTCCTGAGGCAGGTAAAAGCCTCGGTGGACCTCAAGGCCCTCGAGATTGAGGGTGGGCTCCGGTGCAAGACGACTCGCACCGGAGCTCGCCTCCTCGAGGTCTCCGGCGCGCAGGAAATGCGCAGGTTTGCGCATTTCGGATCTGGATGATGCGGCCACGACGGAGGAGGTTATCTCCGCCGTCGTGGAGGCGGGCGGCTGCCCCCGGGATCAGGTGAGAGCTGGAGAAATCCGCTTCAGCTCCACCGGTCACGGCACGGCAGTCGTCAACTGCCCCGTCGCAGCGGCGCAGAAGATTGCGGACGAACGGAGCCTCCTCGTTGGGGGCTTCCTTAAGGCGCGGGTGCAACTCCTGCAGCCCCGCGAGACCAGGTGCTTTAGGTGCCTGGCCGTGGGGCATGTGGGAGTGCATTGCACAGCGGAAGACACCGTGGGGGACCGGTGCTTCCGCTGTAGTCAGCCCGGGCACAAGGCTAGCACCTGCGTAGCTCCGCCGCGCTGCTACAAATGCGTAGCGGAGGGTAAAGCGGCGGAGCACCGGGCGGACAGCCGATCCTGCGCCGCCTCGAGGACAAAGCCCCGTTCGTCCGCAACGGGTAGTGGGGGTGCCGCTCAGGAGCGGCCACATTCCCGGCGGGATGCGGAGATGGACGTCCATTAATGGACACACCAATCCGCATCCTGCAGGTGAACATAAACCACTGCACCGGTGCTCAGGATCTTCTGTACCAGAGCATCGTGGAGTGGTCTATCAATGTGGTCGTGGTCGCTGAGCCGTACTGGGTCCACCCCGGAAGCCCGGTGGACCTGGACGGCGTAGCGACCGTTTTCGGGGGTGCCGCCGCGGACACCTCGCGCCTTGCACTTATTGCAAGGGGCAGAGGCTGTGTCGCGGCGGACTATGAGGGCTTGGCTGTCGTGGCCGTCTACTTCTCGCCAAGCCTTGACCAGTATGAGCTTGAGCTGTGGCTCGCTGAACTGGACATCGTTCTCGCTGCGTGCCGTCCTCGCCCTGTCTTGGTCCTGGGAGACTTCAACGTCTGTGGCTTGGGGCTCCCGGGAAACCAATGCCAAGGGGCGAGTTCTGGAGGATTGGGCCAACACCCGTGGCTTAGAGGTCCTCAACCGGGGGAGTGTCGCCACCTGGGAGCGGCGGGGGCTCAGTTCGGTCGTGGATGTTGCATTCGCGACCCCTGCTCTCGCCCGCCGCGTCCAGGGTTGGCGCGTGGTGGAGGAGGAGGAGACGTCGTCCGACCATAAGTACATTCGGTTCAACGTCTCTCCTCCACCTAACCTACCGCCGACTATAACGAACCCCCCGGATCCACGTTGGGCGCTCAGACGCCTGGATCGGGAGGCTCTCCTGGAGGCATCCATAGTGCAGGCCTGGATTCCGTCACCGGCCAGGCCTGCCGATGTCGACGCAGAGGCGGAATGGTTCAGGAGAGCCATGTCGCATATCTGCGATGCGGCGATGCCTAGGGTTAAGTCCGGCCCGGCAAAGAAACAGGTGTACTGGTGGTCAGCGGAGATCGCACAGCTGCGAGCAGCGTGCGTGACCGCTCGCCGCCAGTACACCAGGTTTCGCCGGAGGCGTCGCCGCCCAGACGATGCGGCAGCCCGAGAGGCGGAGCTATACGAGGCATACAAGGGGGCCAAGAGGACCCTCCAGGTAGCTATAAAGCAGGCCAAACGGCGGGCCCGCGAAGAGCTGCTGGAGTCTCTGGAGCAGAACCCATGGGGGCGCCCTTACCTTGCGGTCAGGGGCAAAATCCGCCCAAGGGCGCCCCTACTGACCCAGAGCCTCCAGCCAGAGCGGCTGGAGGGGATCCTGGGCTCCCTGTTACCGGCGAGAGCGGAGGAACATATTCCTCCGCGCATGGCTCCGCCTCAGGCGCCTGACGCTGATAATAGCGAGAGCGATGTGCCCGAAGTCAGGGAGAGTGAACTGGGGGTAGCAGTGCTCCGGCTTAAAGCCCGGAAATGTACTGCCCCCGGACCCGACGGCATTCCAGGCCGAGCATGGGTCCTGGCCCTGGAGGAACTAGGGCCTCGACTGGTGGCGCTCTTTAGCGCATGCCTCGAAAGGGGCCAGTTTCCAAAGGCTTGGAACACGGGGAAACTGGTCCTTATCCGGAAGGCGGGGCGGCCGGCGGATCAGCCATCCGGTTACCGGCCGATCGTGTTGCTCGACGAGGTGTGCAAGCTCTTTGAGCGGATTATTGCAGAGCGCCTCGTTGAGCATCTCACGAACGTGGGGCCAGATCTGGCGGACAACCAGTTCGGTTTCCGCCGGGGGCGCTCCACCGTGGAAGCGATCATGCGCGTTCGGCGCCTGGCGGAGGAAGTAGTCTCGCGGGGTGGGGTGGTGGTGGCGGTGTCTCTCGACATCGCCAACGCCTTCAACACCCTACCCTGGAGCTGCGTTAGGGAGGCGCTCGCGTATCACGGAGTGCCTCCTTACCTCCGCCGCATTGTCGAGGCATACCTCTCCGAGAGGGCCATAGTTTACCCGAGCTGGCTAGGGCCAGGGCGGCGAGAAGTGTCGTGCGGTGTTCCGCAGGGGTCGGTCCTAGGGCCACTCCTGTGGAACATCGGATACGACTGGGTGCTGCGCGGTACGTTGCACGAGGGTGTCAGCATAGTGTGCTATGCTGACGACACCCTCGTTATGGCGCGGGGAGCAACGTACCGAAGCGCGGCACTGAAGGCCACGGCAGGGGTTGCTCAAGTCGTGGGTCGAATACGGCGGCTGGGACTCGAGGTGGCTCTCCACAAATCCGAGGCTATGTGTTTTCACGGGCCTCGGAAGGGGCCACCTGCGGGAACCAGCATAACCGTAGGGGGCGTAAGCATCGGCATCGAGCCCACGATGAAGTACCTTGGGCTCGTACTCGATAGCCGATGGGACTTCGGACCTCATCTCCGAAGTCTGGTCCCGAAACTGAGGGGGGCTGCGGCCGCGCTATCGCGGCTGATGCCCAACGTTAAGGGACCCAACGCCCCCACTAGGAGACTGTACCTGGGGATCGTGCGAAGCATGGCCCTGTACGGGGCCCCAGTATGGGCGGAGACTCTGGCGGCCCGCAACGTGGCTGTATTAAACAGCCCGTTAAAAGCGATGGCCGTCAGAGTCATCAGGGGGTATCGCACGATCTCCGTCGAGGCGGCATGTCTCCTAGCCGGGACCCCTCCATGGGACCTGGAAGCGAGAGCCCTTGCGCTGCTGTACCAGTGGCGCAAGGAGGCGCTGGAGCGGGGCCATAGGCCGGAGCCCCGAGAAATCAGGGCTCAGCGGTCCGAGCTCCACCGGGAACTCATGGAGACATGGAGGGTGCGACTTGAGCACCCAAGGTGGGGGGAATCCACCATTGCGGCGGTGAGACCGATCATGAAGGAGTGGTTGGAGAGGGACCAAGGGGACCTCTCCTACCGGATGTGCCAGATGGTTACCGGACACGGGTGTTTCGGTAAGTATCTGTGGCGCATCCACCGGGAGACAACGCCGCAGTGCCAGCACTGCGAGGATCCTGGCGAAGACACGGCGCTCCACACGTTGGTGGAGTGCCCTGCGTGGGCGAGTCAACGCCGGGATCTCGTTGCGGTCCTGGGCGTGGACGTTCTCTCGTTGGAGACCATGGTGAGGGCCGTGGTCTCCGACGGGAGCAAGTGGCACGCCGCCGCCTCTTTCTGCGAGCAGGTAATGCGCGCGAAAGAGACGGCGGAGAGGGAGCGGGAAAGAACCCTGCCCCCCGAGTTTCGCAGTCTGCGGCGAGGACGCCGCAGACTCATCTACGCCCGGGACTACCGACCTCCATGATCGGGGCCTGAGGACGGCAGTTGGCCGACTCGCCGTCCTTACAGAAGCAGGCCGTGGCGGAGGCGTGTCGTGTGTGCCCTACACACGCCTGCCAACTCACCGAAGCGGGATAAAACCCGACCCCACTAGGCGAGGCCGCGTTGGCGGCCAAAGTCCGCCGGCAACCCTGGGGTTATCCTTTCGAGGGCTTACCCGGGGTGCCCGGCAACGGACACTTGGGGAGGACACCGTGCGGTTTTAGTCGAGACACGACATAACCACCCCCGCTGGCCAGCGGGGGGGTATCCGAAGGGATTTCCGCACGTAAAAAAACAAAAAAAAAAAGGTGACCAGACTACCAAGCAGATATCAATTTACTAAGATTGCACAGTGGCGCACCACGGGATGGCCATTATATGAGTTTTTGTAGTCGACTAAATAATAATATTAATAATGAAGTGAACAAAGTTATAATAATTTCAGCAAAACCCAAAGCAAATACCACTAAGCAAATGTGCTATATCGTCATTTACATTTGATATTAAACAATAAATTGGATCACCGGTGAACACTCGAGTTCGCTAGTGGTCAGACTTAGGCGCAGCTGCCACTGGACACGTGCGATGGTCACGACAGACATGAAGCCCGAGTACCTCACGGATTTCTGACATCACGACTCATTAATATTCAACAGCCACTTTACTTTTTAAATCATGGAAGGTCTCGAGTTCGGGTTCGTAAGAATCTATCGCGTTATCTGATAACAATGCTGTGCGTCACACTCTGTAAGGGGCGTATAATGAGGCTGGTATGTGGTTCTTTTTTTTTTGAATAATATATACACACGTTATACATAGTCTCGGCTAAGAATAAAGACAACCTATCTCTTCTGGTTATCATAGAAGCGATAAAGGTATATCAGATAATGGGTAGCAACATCCACGTGTGTCAGGAAGATAATAATGACTAATGATTAATACTCTATAATGGTATCATAACTAGGAATTCAGTGCAGGGTACGACTGTAATAAATTGAGCTGAGCGAGCAGGACTCTTACTTGAAAATAAAACATCTTACTACGGTCGCGGCCTTAGCTAAGGCCGCGCGCTCGTGAAACGGTTTTTCGGGGATTATTCCTCAATGGTACATCGGACATGAACCATCTCGCTTCAAAACACTCCTCAGTGTCCACACTATCACCGTGGTAAATTTGGTCAAGATCGCGGGAGTGGTTACGGGGGAGTTCAACCACCAACAAACGGCTATGCCGGTTATAAGAGTTTCGCTCGCTTCGCTCGCTCAGCTTAATAATATCTAAATACTGTAACTAAGAGTTCGCAAATAAGATGATTTTAATTTGATTAATATTCTGGCATACAATGGGAGACGCCTATGCCCAGCAGTGGACTGCAATAGGCTAATTGATTGATTGATTGGACATAGTGACACGATCAGGTCCGAGGTTTCCATAGCTCGGTGGTGCAGTGGTATTGTGTGCAGCTGCTGAGTAGGTCTCGGATGCAATTCTCAGTCGGGTTAAGTGTTTGGTTGGTCCCGTCTCCTATATAATAAAAATTTACGAGACCACTATACGCAGCAATCTACTTTTTAATATTTTGTAGTGGGTACTATAAAAATTATATAGGTGTTAGTTCGAATACATTGCGCTGTACTGTGCAGGCATTGTGTTGTTTATCATGTTTGCGTCACTCCATCAACTTGCTAATTCATTCTACCGCAGCCCAGATGGTCGAGCGCAAAACAACACAAAGCTTGGTTTCATTCGGCGTAATCCATGTATTAGAATTTCACACTACTAAATATATTTACATATTTTTACCACCTGACGAATTTCTATATACTTACGTTATTAAAGAGGGATGTATAAAATTTCAGCAGCCGTATTTACTATGCTAACTTTTTCTTGATATGGTAGAAGATGCAGTGAGCAAGATAGTGAAAGGGATGCTTAGATGGTTCGGACATGTAGAGATGATGGATGAAAGGAGATTAACGAAACAGATTTATGAGGCGAGGGCTACTGGGGAACCCGGTAAAGGTATAGACCAGGCATACGTATGCCATTCAGATCGAAGACGTTTTGAAGAAAGGCCAGGTCAGAAGTACCCTTAACCGGCGTGCATGTATGAAAACAATTATGAAAGTGGAAGAAGTGAAAGGCGTATGCCAGGATCGAAGCAAGTGGAAAGATATTGTCTCTGCCTACCCTAATGGGAAAGAGGCGTGATGTATGTATGTAACTTTTTCTTATAAATTTAAACCGAGAAAACTCAACAGTCTGCATGGAACTTGAACTCGCGATAGTCTAATTTTGTGGGAATTGTTGTGTGCAACTAAGCTACTAAATAGTACTAAATTAAAGCAACGATTTTTTATGTAAAATATCTCAAATACTTACTTAAATGTTACTAAACGTAATGCATGGTAATGAGTTACTTCAGAAAAAATGCAATTCGATGTGCATTTTAATACAGCATAAGACTTAGACACGTTAAAGCTGAATCATAATTTGAACAGTGACTGTCTAGTAGCAGGACAAGAATATTTCTGTATGCAAAAAACTCAGACGTATAACAGCATAAAGCATATGTTTACAAATGTTGGTACGGTATCAACGGGGCCGCGCCTGCGACTCCTCAGGGCATGTGCATCTGACACCCTTAACAGTAACCAGAACTACTATTTATATTACTGTCATATATGATGATGGTGTGCAGTAATTATTTGTTACTGCAGTCGTCTGGACTTGGAGATAAATAAAACTTTTAAAATTAGGTTTTATAAAGACATTGCCAGTTTTTCATCTGGATTACATAATACATATATAGGATATAAGGATACATAATGATAGATTTATTGTGAGTATTTATGAATATCATACCATTTCTAGTATCAAAGATGTGATGATAAGAGAACTATTTTTTTATATGTAATGTTAGAAAAGTAAATTCGGGCATCGATGAACTCGCGACAGTCACATTATTGGGTCCTTTATTATTTCCAATGAAATGGAATTAGTACTATTTCTTTTTTATGATCACCATAAAAAATAGTCTATTAAATTGAAGCGTCGGTAGCTTAGTGGTTAATTAGTCAGCCTTACTATCCAGGTCCTAAGTTCGAATCCTGACCATTAGACTACCGATGTGAACCCACTCCAAATTTAGCTTAGCTGGAAGGGTTAGGGTAAATACTAGTATTTCAGTTACTATTTATTTTTTTAAAGATGAAATTGTTTTCTTCTCATTTCACCAAAAATAAAGGACTAAATTCAAATCCTTCGATATTTCATAATTGCTAACAATTCATCACCTTAACGAGTAGGTATAAGCAAATTTGAACATGCCACGGATCTCGAGTGCTAAGACAGGTACCTAAATTGCAATCTAGGGCCATCGATAAGAGATGCTTACAGGTTTTCAGTAATGTAAACCTTACCACAAATACCCTACCTACAATCATATCTTTATTGTACCTACATCACCACCTTATAAATTCAATAACGTAAATATCAAAAACTCAGTCTTTTATTAAGGATTAATTTTAGAAATAAATTTGTCATTTATTGAGCATAATAAACAGTGGGTGAAAAATCCAAAAAACCTTTTAGGCCTTGTCAAGAATATCAGGTGCCACAAGTCTTCCTTTTAATACGCTAAAGACTATCCATGTGGCCACTTATCTTGGGCTGTATGTGTTATGGGCTGATAAAGTTACTAATAGGGCAGCGAGGCTAAAGATGCTACTAAGTCAACCTATTTATATACCCTTTGATATTCTTTTGCAAGGTTTATAAGATAGTTAGCTAGCACCGAAGTTTTGCCGGTGCTAGTAGGTGCCCATCCGGTCGATCTTGAAAATCAGAGACGCGCGGTTATGTCCTATGCTACGAGGGATGGCATGGATGCTACCAGTTTGGCAGAAAGAAATCGCTATAGAATCATTAGACTATTCTACTAACAGGAAGATGTATATGATGACCTTAAGATGAATGGTAACATCGTTGGAATCTATGAATTAAGAGGCGCCATCTTTACCGGGTTTTGCCATACGTTCGTCAGCGCCTGGAGATGACATGGCTTGAGGTGGATTCACTGTGTCGCTTAATTTCTAACTGTAAGAGCAAGCTGCATTCGATTACGCTAGTCGAATCACCGCTTTGTCAGTGTTCAAAACCTTATTTTAAATATGACCAAACTGCCCATTATATACTTCAGGAATGTGGTATTTGGCAAAATTAACGTACTGTTATGTTGAATAGCTTACAGATGACAAGTGGAGCAGTATACTGTGCGGATTTCGTATCAACTGGGGTAAATTTAAGTGTATTTAGGAGTTTCTGCCATATATAATTGGAATCAACTATCACTTATTTAGGACTCATAATATTTGTGTCCGTTGTGCTTATCTCTTTTATAGTTATATTTGCCTATTTGTGTCTATTGTCTCCCGTTTTCTAAGGACGGAAGTGTATTTATTATGTTTCTAACTCCTCCAATTTACTTCTGATTAATTTCGACGCGGGTTGCAAGACAGTTTAATTTTCCCTGGGACTTTCCGAGTGTTGTTACTCGGTGTGTTCGTGGGTCACTACTACACAACCTGGTGTACAGGAGTTAATGTAGTGGGAATGAGAGTGGGATTAGTCCTATGTACACTAATGACACAAAACCTAACACATTGTCGTACCACATCCTTCGAAATCCTATGAACTATGCGAAGCGAATGTGTGTCTATTACCTTTTTGCAAATGAATAGCAACTGACACAATGGCTTATAAAAAAGTAACTGATTTGCAATTCAACAAAACCTTGGTCCCGGAAGCACGTTTCCTCCTTTGCATACAACAATGGGGATCATTGTCCACTTAGATGATGGCGTCATCGACTCTGTTGACTTTGGCCCTCAGACTTAACTATAGTAGTAATCGTAAACTATCATGGATATCATGGATGGATCGACACCGTTCTATCCCGTATTTGTTTTAAGTTAGTTGTACTATAATTCTATTGGCTGAACTGTCTCTCAAGATACAGATTAACCTAGTTTAAGAGGCAGGGTCACATACTCATACAGATTTAAACAACTACAGATATTGTTATATTATATTGAGTCACTACTAGTACTTACATATTTACTCTATTATGTAAACATACCTTAATCTAGTACTTTAAATGATGTTTAAATATATTAAGTGATCTGTGTCCCTTATTGGCAAATAAACTATTATTATTATTATCAAATTATTAGCGATTGCTATACAAACATTGATCCAGTTATTATCTGATGAGGCTACTATACCTATTTATGGTTCAATTTGATATATATATTTCAATAATTTTACTCTCCTTAATGCACCTACTTTTTTATTCTCTGCATCACCTATGTGGTTGACGGGTAGAGAATGCCTGTGGCATTAAGTCCGCCTGTGTACATTATGTGCATGAAGTTTTAATAAATAAATAAATAAATAATAGTTTGATAAATCTGTAAGATTACGATTCAGTGCTGACAAATGGCTTACTATACAGTTTCTCTAAAAGTTTTGAGGCAGTACCTAGTATCTGATGAAATGAATACAAAATATTGAATAAATAACATTTATACAAATTCAATTTTTTTTTTAGGAATGATAGTACACAACTGACCTCTATCTCAACTGGTCGATGTGGTTTATGATGGATCACGTTTGCCTAGAAGGAACCTATTCACTCGAGACTTGAAGATTCCGAGGTTGTAGCTTTCCGGAAACACAGACTCAGGCAGGCAATTTCACTCCTTAGCTGTACGCATAATAAATGTGTCGCCGATATTATAAATTTTGACAGATAGAGGAATACTTTAATTTTTCAATAAATTTTGATAATAATTACTATAAATTATAATGAGTGCCATGAGGTTAATATTACTACTCATAGACTTTTGCTCTACAACGTTACATTTGCTGGCCTTGTTAATATCAAAAGTCTCATATCGCCTTGTCATATATCATATGATTTTTTTTTGTCCAAGTGTAACAGTCCTATCCAGCTATTGTTAGCATCTGTTCAAGCTTCGAGTTAAATAGTCGGCGAGTACAAAGGCCTGTATCGCGACATCAGGCCTATTCATTGTCTCCATACACGAGGCGCGTGCACTATCTGCGATTCAAACATCGCTAACCATCGCACAAACGTGACGTGGATCATGAGATTATGAACCAGAGCGACGTCACTATTGCGTTGTCAAAATGTTCAATAGACAATATCAGCACACGTAATGAAATTATGACGTAATACCACTGTTTCACCAAGAAAATAATGTCTAATGTGAATGGAAATGAATGGACGGACGAACAAACAATTAATAAGGTGACGTCATTTCACAGTTTCATTATGATAACAATACGTGTGTATGTATGATATATGTATATTTCATTTGTTTTAAAATACAAACAGAGGAAATGGTAAATGGTTCTGAAACGATCATGCTATCAGTCAATGCTGATCCCACCAATAAATGATGCCAAGACGAGCCTTTGCTTATACTGTAAAAATGTTATCAGATTCTATGACGAGCCAAGCTTCTAACTCAGCAAGCCCTAACCTAACGATCTAAATCTCATCATAGCGTATAGTGTTCTGCGTGAATTAGTCTAACCTTCTCTACAAATCCTACACCTTGGTCAAAATGTGTGGTCTGGCCGTTTCGTAAGAGTGACGTATATAACTAGTCTGGCCATAAATACTGTTACATCAAAACTTTTCTTTCATTTTCAACTTTTTAATTATTTTGAATTTGGCAACTTCTTTCGATTTCGCGCCATTTCACATATTTTTTCGTGTTCTTTATCGAATTACGATATGGAATGGGATGTTAAAGAAAATAGGATCGCAGTAATCGCCTTGCACAAAGTGGGTATGGAGCCGTCGGTCATATTCCAGACACTTCCAATTCCGCATTGTCGAGGCATACCTATCCGAGAGGGCCATAGTTTACCCGAGCTGGCTAGGGCCAGGGCGGCGAGAAGTGTCGTGCGGTGTTCCGCAGGGGTCGGTCCTAGGGCCACTCCTGTGGAACATCGGATACGACTGGGTGCTTCGCGGTACGTTGCTCGAGGGTGTCAGCATAGTGTGCTATGCTGACGACACCCTCGTTATGGCGCGGGGAGCAACGTACCGAAGCGCGGCACTGAAGGCCACGGCAGGGGTTGCTCAAGTCGTGGGTCGAATACGGCGGCTGGGACTCGAGGTGGCTCTCCACAAATCCGAGGCTATGTGTTTTCACGGGCCTCGGAGGGGGCCACCTGCGGGAACCAGCATAACCGTAGGGGGCGTAAGCATCGGCATCGAGCCCACGATGAAGTACCTTGGGCTCGTACTCGATAGCCGATGGGACTTCGGACCTCATCTCCGAAGTCTGGTCCCGAAACTGAGGGGGGCTGCGGCCGCGCTATCGCGGCTGATGCCCAACATTAAGGGACCCAACGCCCCCACTAGGAGACTGTACCTGGGGATCGTGCGAAGTATGGCCCTATACGGGGCCCTCGTATGGGCGGAGACTCTGGCGGCCCGCAACGTGGCTGTTCTTAACAGCCCGTTAAAGGCGATGGCCGTCAGAGTCATCAGGATACCCCCTGATGACTCTGACGGCTCTCTGAAGGCTCCATACGCACGATCTCCGTCGAGGCGGCATGTCTCCTAGCTGGGACCCCTCCATGGGACCTGGAAGCGAGAGCCCTTGCGCTGCTGTACCAGTGGCGCAAGGAGGCGCTGGAGCGGGGCCATAGGCCGGAACCCCGAGAAATCAGGGCTCAGCGGTCCCTGCTCCGCCAGGAACTCATGGAGACATGGAGGGTGCGACTTGAGCACCCAAGGTGGGGGGAATCCACCATTGCGGCGGTGAGACCGATCATGAAGGAGTGGTTGGAGAGGGACCATGGGGACCTCTCCTACCGGATGTGCCAGATGGTTACCGGACACGGGTGTTTCAGTAAGTATCTGTGGCGCATCCACCGGGAGACAACGCCGCAGTGCCAGCACTGCGAGGATCCTGGCGAAGACACGGCGCTCCACACGTTGGTGGAGTGCCCTGCGTGAGCGAGTCAACGCCGGGATCTCGTTGCGGTCCTGGGCGTGGACGTTCTCTCGTTGGAGACCATGGTGAGGGCCGTGGTCTCCGACGGGAGCAAGTGGCACGCCGCCGCCTCTTTCTGCGAGCAGGTAATGCGCGCGAAAGAGACGGCGGAGAGGGAGCGGGAAAGAACCCTGCCCCCCGAGTTTCGCAGTCTGCGGCGAGGACGCCGCAGACTCATCTACGCCCAGGACTACCGACCTCCATGATCGGGGCCTGAGGACGGCAGTTGGCCGACTCGCCGTCCTTACAGAAGCAGGCCGTGGCGGAGGCGTGTCGAGTGTGCCCTACACACGCCTGCCAACTCACCGAAGCGGGATAAAACCCGACCCCACCAGGCGAGGCCGCGAAGGCGGCCAAAGTCCGCCGGCAACCCTGGGGTTATCCTTTCGAGGGCTTACCCGGGGTGCCCGGCAACGGACACTTGGGGAGGACACCGTGCGGTTTTAGTCGAGACACGACATAACCACCCCCGCTGGCCAGCGGGGGGGTATCCGAAGGGATTTCCGCACGTAAAAAAAAAAAAAAAAAGACACTTCCAAAACTTGGTATCAGCCGTATGTTTGTATTTCGTACTATCAATAGATACAACAATACTTCGTCTGTCGAAGACCAGAAAAGATCGGGGCGGCTGCGTGCTGTTAGAACTACAAATAAAAAATATACAAAATATATACACTAAAAATGCTGTTAAAGCCAGAATTCGTGGAAACACCATAAGGAAGTAAAAAATCTTATCGCGAGAAATGAAGATTCCCGCTCGGACTCTGTCACGTATTATAAAACAAGACCTGAAGCTCGGTGCTTATCGTCGATATACAGGACATGCCCTAAATCAATCTTAACGATTAAAGAGAGAGGATCGATCAAAGCGCTTTCTGTCGCGATACGCAGGTGAAAGGCACAGAAGTATCCTCTTTACCGATGAAAAAATTTTCACGATTGAAGAACACTACAATAAGTAAAATGATAAAGTGTACGCTCACAGTTCTAAGGAAGCTGCTCAAGTGGTCGGAAAAGTACAACGTGGTCATCATCCTGCGTCAGTGATGGTTTGGTGGGGCGTGTCTTATGAGGGAGTCACAAAGCTACATTTTTGTGAAAAAGAAGTGAAAACTTCAGCCAAAGTGTATCAAGATACTGTCTTGGATCATGTTGTGAAACATCTCAGCAATACACTTTTTAAAAATATACCGTGAACTTTCCAGCAGGACTCTGCTCCTGGTCACAAGGCACGAACTACCCAAGCCTGGCTAGAAACCAACGTTTCGGACTTTATAAGAGCTGAAGACTGGCCCTCATCTAGCCCATACCTCAACCCTTTAGACTACAAATTATGGTCAGTTTTAGACACGGCGACATTGAGTCTCTTAAAAAATCTTTGGAGCAAGCAGTGCGCAAAATTTCCCTCGGAAACAGTGCGTAAATCCATAGATTCGTGGCCAAACAGTTTAAAGGCCAGAAGCCAAAGGTGGCCATTTCGAATAAAATATATTTTTATTTTTTTCTAAGACTTTAATAAATATGTAGGTATAAATTTTAATAATATTACAGTACTACATTTGAAAAAAAAAATTGCATTTTCATTTGTAACAAAACTTATGGCTGGACTAGGTAGACACTCCTATGGGTTTATGAACAGAAAGTAGGTACTCAATTTACTAACTAGACGTTAATTTTGCTAATAGATCCTTGAGTAACGAAACTGCCAAGCCATACATTTTGACGAATATTTTAATAATCTAATGTATACAAAAACTTGACCAATTATCACTGTCGTTTTTGAGTTTATCGCGAACAGACGGACGCAGTGGAGGCCTTTGTTTTATAATTTTTAGTGATGTTGATTTTTTCCAGTTTACATTGATAGGAAATGCATTTTCGAAAGCCACATATACACCTCTGCCTACCCCTTCGGGGATACAAGAGTGAAGTTATGTATGTATTTATGTATTACATTGCTTCAAAATGTGCTTTGTTTTCTTTAAAACTGAAGGATTGAGTTTTATTTGTAATCTTGTATCGCTATAAAATATAATTTCTAAGACAGTAGTATATTTGTTGCCATGAAGCACATGTGAACATCAATCTGCTTCGCACGTGGCGTTACACAGCGGTGTCGCTGTCGCGCCTGCGACGCGGTGCTCAATGCGCCCTTGTGCGCATACGCACATTTGATGCCCACATGCGCTAATATTGGGAGCTTACAGTCAAATTAACAAAGAACTAAGAAAATTAAAAATAGGCACCAACAAATAATATGTGCATGGCCTTAAATTAGAATCCTTGCGTTGTTGCCTTTACTTCATTTTATACTGATTTAGTACTTAATATACCTACTGCACGTATGATGCTTGTTTCACTTGAAAAAAATTATTGGACGTATCATAGAACATTTGATCAAATGTATGAATAAAATCTAGTGGGGCGGAAATCACACAGTGATTCTCAAACTTCGGGCCAAACTTAGATATTTTTGTTGCAGTATTTTTATTCAAAATTACAGACCTTAGGCTTTATGCATATTATTCGACGCGTCTTTATATATTGAGCAATAAATATGAAGAAAATGAAATCAAATCAAACGTCTTCCACGTCAAAAACACAAAAAAAAATAAAAAAAAATAAATCCGTTCCCGCAGGGGGAACGCACAGGTAGATTTCGTGATGGAGTGGAAGGAACGACTTGGGCAACCAAGCGCAGGGCACGCCGCAATAGCGGCGGTAAGGCCCATCATGGAGGATTGGCTGGAGAGGCGACACGGAAGCCTCTCCTACCGACTGACGCAGGTGATCTCAGGGAAGGGGTGCTTCGGGGACCACCTGCATCGGATCAGGAAGGAGCCAACGCCTGAGTGTCATCACTGCGACGCGAGCGAGGACTCAGGGCTGCACACGCTGGCGGACTGCCCGGCGTGGGAGGCGCCAAGGCGTGACCTCGTGGCAGCCATCGGGGTGGGAGTCCTCTCGCTCGGCAGCATGATTGCGGCAATGGTGCGGAGCGCGAGCGCGTGGGCCGCCGCCGCCTCCTTCTGCGAGCATGTAATGCTCGCGAAGGAGGTGGCGGAGCGCGCCCGGGAGAGACTTAGAACTCTCCCGGTCCGCCGAGCCCGCAACTTGCTCGCCGCGCGTCGCAGGCAACTCAGGCGCCGGAGGTCGCTTAACGACCTCCGTCCTCCATGAGCGCAGGCCTGGGGGTGGCGGGTGAGGCCACCTGTCACCCCAGCAGAAGCAGGCCGGGACGGTGGGGCGACTAGCGCCCCTCCCCCAAACCGGGGCAAGACGGGGACAAACGATTCCCAAACCCGAGGGGGCCATCTCGAAACCGGAGATGGCCCAGGGTCAGTCGGGGTGCGAGGGATATGCTCTATGGGCAACCTTACACCCCGGCGTCTGTAGACCCGAGACGGCGTGCGGTTTTAGTCGGTTCAAGCCCGACATAACCGCCCCCGCTGGCACGCGGGGGGGTATCCGAAGGGATTTCCGCACGAAAAAAAAAAAAAAAAGGTAGATTTCGTGAAGCAATTAATATTATTTTATATAGAGAACTACGGACTTTAAACAGTTTAATTTTTATTCTCGAAAACGGTAACTTTTAGCGAAAATCTTTTCAGACATTTATTTTAGACTTAAAAGTGGCCTATCGATTAAAAATGTTTCCGACAGCTAGAATGTTCACCGGTTAGAAGTTATGATTTTTTTCTCGAAAAATTTTGGTTTTTCCATCCTCCACTTTTAGTTAACGTTTTAATCTTATGGGTTTATAATTAAAAGTTGTTGGTATTCATGTATACTATGGGATAAAATTAGAACGGTTCGAATATCTTTCATGGAACGTGAAATTTTGAGGAAAAACTGATTTCACTAAAAGTGAGGCCCTACCGTCCCCTTAGGCCGGATTCCACCCGTTCACGAACTTAAACTAAGTTTACACCCATGCAATTTTTGACCGCAGTTTGAAAGCGATCGGGGCAAAAATGCGACCGTGAGAGTGCCGCAAATTTTGGGAAGTGGAACCATACATACATATACATATATATATAAACTTTTTGACCAGTGGTCATTTCGGACTCAGGGGGTCATAAGTAGACCTCCTATGAAGAATTTTTTTTTAAATTCGACAGTAGTCAAGAAACCAATAGGTAGATCGATTTCATCGAAATCTACCTAATAATTATATTTCAGTTTCTTTCAGAGTCTGGTTGTTTTATGTAAATATACAATATACGTATTGTCATTGTCACTCAAATATCAAAGTCAAATACGCGTTACTCTGATAACTCGAAAGAAACTCACTTGTAAAAGTTTTTTTTAGGGACAATTTGTATGGTAGGTACCCGAAACCTGGGGTGTGTGTTGGGTAACCTCCTCGAGTGTCGCTCCGATTCCGAGGGGTGTGTGTTGGGTAACCTCCTCGAGTGTCGCTCCGATTCCGATCCCGCTGCAGTCCGGGGGGAACGGAATCGGAGCGGCCGGTACACCCTGGGCGGCGGTCAATGGCTTCCCCTTCACCCCTTCATAGGGTTGGCATTGATCGTCGGCCAATACCCAACGTGGCGGGAACACATCGCTCTCCGTACTCCTCTGCTTTCAGAGGAGACAGGATGAGCGATGCTGTTAGTGGTGAGATGGCCCAGGGTCAGCCGGGGTGCGAGGGATATGCTCTATGGGTAACCTTACACCCCGACGTCTGAAGACCCGAGACGGCGTGCGGTTTTAGTCGGTGCAAGCCCGACATAACCGCCCCCGCTGGCCGGCGGGGGGGTATCCGAAGGGATTTCCGCACGATAAAAAAAAAAAAAAAAAAAAAAAAAAAAAAAAAAAAAAGGTACCCGAAACCTGGGGTGTGTGTTGGGTAACCTCCTCGAGTGTCGCTCCGATTCCGATCCCGCTGCAGTCCGGGGAGAACGGAATCGGAGCGGCCGGTACACCCTGGGCGGCGGTCAATGGCTTCCCCTTCACAGGGTTGGCATTGATCGTCGGCCAATACCCAACGTGGCGGGAACACATCGCTCTCCGTACTCCTCTGCTTTCAGAGGAGACAGGATGAGCGATGCTGTTAGTGGTGAGATGGCCCAGGGTCAGCCGGGGTGCGAGGGATATGCTCTATGGGTAACCTTACACCCCGGCGTCTGAAGACCCGAGACGGCGTGCGGTTTTAGTCGGTGCAAGCCCGACACAACCGCCCCCGCTGGCCGGCGGGGGGGGTATCCGAAGGGATTTCCGCACGATAAAAAAAAAAAAAAAAAAAAGGTACCCGAAACCTTGAACGTACAAACCCCAAAATCTAATCAGTTCTTCCCATTAACCAAACAAGATGATTGGCGAAAGAATTTTTTAAATCAGATAAGTGGTTCTTGAGTTATTGCGTAAACAGACATCCAGACATCCAGACCAACAGACAGACCGACACAAAATTTTTTTTTGCTTAATTAGACTTAGAATCATGTGAAACGTCGAGAAAAGTGATAAAAAGTGGGTGTAAGATTTTTTTTTCTTTTTGCGTGATTTTAAGACTTCGGTGTCCACCTGGTTGGTGGCCCGAAGTAATCTATATCTAACCTTTCTTAAGAAGTATTTTCGACTACCAGCAATAACAATAGAGAAACAGTGATATTCTATATACGTCTGTATGTTACGAGCGCAACACAAACGTGCCTACATAAAATGTCTTCACGTTTGCAAACAAGCATTTCCCTCGTATCATTAATAGTGCCCATTATTCAGAAATTTACAGTCCTTAGACACGAAGAACAACTTTTAACTAGACTACAAAGCATGTAATCTTTAGTCTTTTTAGTGTTACCATCAAAGAAAGAATTAGTAGGTTTCTTAAGATGGATGGGCTGGCACACATGCTATGAGAAATCGTTACAATCGAACAGATAAATTGATGCGCGTTGCCTGTTGTTGGTCGTTTGTCTGAACAAACTCGTAAAGGTTTTTTGACAACTCTGTACATCATAAGCCATAATGATCATTGTTTGTGAATACTTATAAATTAATAAAAAATAAATAAAATAAAATAAATCCTCTACACTTTTCAGTTTTTTTTTAAGCTTACACGCTGAACTAATGTACATTGCGATCGTATCGATTTCTCGTAGCGTATGTGCCGTGCCACCCATTAGATGATGATGATGACCGACCTTATTGACTGTGATCCTTAGACGAAACTTGAGTCACAAACTACTGTAGATACATATCAAATTATAATCGATTACTATGCATAGAGCAACTACGTTCCTATGTGATGTGATGAGGCATATATAGCATTAGCCTTAAGAATTAGCATTGCCATTCAACGTGACAATGCTGCCAGCCTTCTAGAAACATTACCAGTTGGTGATGGTGCGGAGGATTGTTTTAACTCATGTATATAAAATATTTAGGTTTTATTTAGTTTTTTTTCGTATAAATACCTAATTAATTGTTACAATTGTTAAGTAATAAGAAGAAAATTCTAATTTAGTTTGGCTAACATTTGATAAATTAAGCTGGATAAGATTAATAGTTTTTAGTAAAAATAGATGTGACTGGTGTCTGTAGCTCAGTCACATCGAATTAAAAAAAATGGCGAACTACGAATCAAAATAATTATGCAAACTAAACACGCGTACCCACATAAAATTCAGACTTGGTTCGTCCGCCGGATGTCAATGAATATCATTATTAAACGAATGATTATTTTTAATGTGAATGAGCGCCCATAAATAATTCGCAATTATCATACAAATGTTATATTTTACAAGCTAAATTTAATACAATCGCTACAAATACCCAATAAAAACGCAATTATGTAACCCAATCTTTTAATGATAAACTTATTAGGCTTATTACAATATCAACGTTATTGTTATTTTATTATACACAAGGCAAATATGAATTATCATGTTATAAACGATAGCTTACAAGTGATCTGATAACTTATATTGATATACATACGAATATTTCCTGATTTGAAAGGTAAATTGGACTTAAATTGCACTGGGGTTTACTCTTCTGTTCTGTCTTTATATTCATGCAACATGTAAAAGGCTATGTCAAAAAGAATAAAAATAATATGAGGAATTATTATCAATAAAACTTATTGTTTGTACTAACGCATAGTACAAATACATGTTATAACGAGACCGATATTCTTAGCAATCCATGGATTCTCCGTGCGGGTGCCGGGTCCATCGCGTTGCTGAGTTGGGAACTCGGGACAGTGCCTGGGACTTGCGACCCAAGTGTAGGTTTAGAAGGGGCCCCTTTTGTTGATGTACATCAAGACTCACCTTCACTACCCAAGTTCCCCTCCCTGCCTAACCAAATTTGATACGAACCTACTAGTGCCGCTTTAGCCATTTGTCCTAGTAATGAGCTTATTGTAGCTCTCGATAGGCCTAGATCTTTAAGTAGGTTATAGAGAGATTTTGCTGGTATACCCTCGCTCCTTCTTCCACTGCATATAAATTAACCACGTAACCGTTTTTGATTAATTCGTTTGTGAGATCATAGTATTTTTTTTCTTTATTGTGTGGTGCTTCGGTATATTCCCACGGTACAGTAAGTTCCACAAGAACCACATGTTTTAACCTCTTAGAATAAAGGAATATGTCAGGTCTAGATGACGAAACCCCAACATCCTCCGGAATTTTATAGTGCTTTTCATACGTGTCGATTAGGAGAGTCCAATCTGGGGCAGTATCTAAGATTGAATAAGGTTTGTTCCTTGATGTTATGGATGAACCTTCAGACACAAAGTTGATAAGACGTCTGTTAGTAGTCAATCCTTTTTGGAGTCTAGCCACTGCCAGACTCATTGCTTCACGTATGATGATAAGCACCTTATCGTGGTGGTGTATATACATATAAATTTTATGAAAATTTTATATTATGTACCTACAACTCCAGAGGGCAACATACCTACCATGTATTGAAGAACCAGAAACTTATTTCGTATGGAAGGGATATGATGGAGATCCTTTTTGTAAAAAATACTGAAGTAGTTTTAATAAATAATTATTCTAGGACAGAACATTTATTGATTCGATAGACAGAACTATTGATCACAGTGAGAAATATATTACTAACATAGAGTTACTGTTCCACTTTGAAAAGTATTTTTTGTTACGAGTATTCATTTATCTAATAGAAATAGAAAATAAATAAAAATAATTAGGTACTTATTTAAAAAAGTTCTCGCCGCCGCGTACCGGTCCCTGACAGTGATCAGCGGTATTCTCTTACGGGCGCCGGACAGTACGATGTGTTGTGTCAAATTATAGCCCATCGCCTGTCTTGTCACCTCCGACAGCAGCAATTCCGACATTTTTAGGTGAACTCGAAATATGATTAGATTATTTTAGGTCACCGCCGACTCAACTTCTATTCTTCCTAATTACTTGAAAAATTCATTGCCTAGGAAACGCTTTAATTTTTTAATACTAATAAATGAATATTATAATAACTCGACAAGTGCGTTTAAGATGTTGGGAATTTTTTTTTGTACTAAAAATAATAAAAGTATGTTCAGACTTGTAACAGACTGTTCATTAGTCGCATGAGAATAATTTTTAGTACATTCAAATTTAACATTACTGGAAGTCAAAACTTGTAAAGAGCCGCCCAAACCGTCACCATCTGCAAGGCAGATTCATCGTTTTCCATGTTGACTGCCCAAAATCCTGCAGTACATATGGACGTGAGAACCGAAGAAACATTTGTTGGTGAAAGAAACACGCGTTTGAACAAATTTTACGATACTTTCAAGCTACATTTTCCATTGTTTCAAAAGATAGTTGTTATAAAATTCGATGGCTTTATTACTCAACATCTGTTCTCTAAAAAGCACAATAATATATAGGCTGATTCGTGAAGCTGTGAAGTGTTTACGGTATTGGACTGCCAAAAAATTATAAATTTAGTTAACTTTCACAAAAACACACCTGTGTAGTATATGAGTGCTTGGAACAGAGAACAATATACACGTGCATGCAGCTGTACGTACGAGTACGTAGTATTACTTACTCTGTGGTTCCAGTGTGTAAAGACCAGAGATGAGCACACGTGTGAGACTAGCACTGATTTCTTTGGAAAAATATGTCTTCGTTACCATAATAGATTTTTGTTTCTCAGTCCTTTGTTCGAGACTAAATAAACTTTTTATGTCGAATCGACACTATATCCAAATTAAATTAGTAGAAGAAGTAGTAAACTCGTACAATCGTCAGTAATCCTTCTTCGCTATGTAACCACTTATCAGAGGTCTGTGTTATGAAAACATTTATCAGGTAAACATCTACCAGATGATGTTGAAGTCCAACAATCTTACATATAGATTAATAAAACTAAAGTGTCTGTTTGTAACGTGGGTGTGTAATACACCTCTGCCTACCCCTTCGGAGATACAGGCGTGATTATGTAATGTATCGTTAAAATAACAGCTTTTAAATGAATGCATACTATGAATGTATGTATACGTTACTTATACCAAAAAAATATTTTTCATCACGTATCTGTCTATCGTATAGGGCCACTATATTTTGTAGTTCCCCATAATGTGTGTAATACGAATACACACCCACATTTTATTTATTTATTTTTATTTATTTTGACAACATTTTGTAATAGGGATGAACCTTTCTATTAAAATGTACTTTCTTACATTTGCTGTTGACAATTCTTCACAGAATAATACTTTGACTGGCCCCGGGATTCGTACAGATGACCTCATGCACAGCAGTCATACTGCCTACCACAACTTCACCCATATAAACCTTTTTTTCGGCTATCTACTTGTATTTCAGCGCTGATTCTGCCCACGAATGATACTCATCCATTTCAGTCGTAATTTGTATCACAGAATGCCAGGTGAACATGTAAACTTCGAAATACGATGTACAATAGCGTACAAACTCTTTGTTACCCAATCATGACCACAGTATAATCAATACTTTCTGGTCAGCAAGGGATTAACGAGCGACATAATTAACTGTGAGTGTGCACATACCAGAACTATGATAACGTTCGAGTACTGATTCAACAGTATGGTATACAAATTACGGTAGCGTATCGTCAGTACTGGATCGAAGTATCGCAACAGTTGCTGGAGTATCTTATTACGTCGATACGCTATCGCGGAACATCTGTCGCGCGGCCTCACGGTTATTACACTGTGTAGGAGGCAATGGATGCGTCATACGCGTACGCTATTGTCTGCCACGTCTAACAAGAGCAAGCCTATTACTGTGTGATGCGTAGAATGACCTTTCAGTTTCACTGTAATTTGTGTTGGTGCCCAAAGAGGTGTAGTATTGTCAGTCTTTTTTGGCGTTACGATCATCTGTAACAGTTGCCTACTTCAGTAATTGGTTACGTCTGATTGGGAGCCGTACTTTACTATCTCACCAGTATAAACTTTTTAAGGGTTCCGTACAATGGGACCTTATTACTAAGGCTCCTCTGTCCGTCCGTCCGTCTGTCACCAGGCTGTATCTCATGAACCGTGATAGATATATATGTAAAGAATGGATGAAATGGAATTTTATCAAAATTACTATTTAATCCTAATGGGTTATTTGATCCTGTTTGATGAAGAAATAATAAATGAATTATAACTATTATTAAAATAATAAAAGGTAATAAAAAATGAAAGGTATAGAATCGTGTTAATGTTGCATTATCTACAGCGAATCCTCCTCAAATTCAATTTACTATTATAGATCCAAGATAGGGGATAGCGGATAAAAGATTTGTAATAACTGTAGCTCCACAAAAAGATATTTGTCCTCAAGGTAATACATAACCTATAAAAGCTGTTGCTATTAATAAAAATAAAATAATTACTCCAATTATATAATGTTTTTTTAATTTTTATATTTGAGTTGATTGAATGAAAGGTAAATTGCCGTTTACGATTTATGACGTATTAAAAAAAAACTACTTACTAGATCTCGTTCAAACCAATTTTTGTTGGAAGGTTACATGGTAATGTACACCTTATATTTATTTTAGTTTTATCATTCTCTTATTTAAGAAGTTACAGGGGGGGGGGGGGACACACATTTTACCACTTTGGAAGTGTCTCTCGCGCAAACTGTTCAGTTTAGAAAAAAATGATATTAGAAACCTCAATATCATTTTTGAAGACCTATCTATAGATACCACACACGTATGGGTGCGATGAAAAAAAAATTTTTGAGTTTCAGTGCCAAGTATGGGGAAACCCCCAAAATTTACTGTCTTTTTTCTAATTTTGTGTGAAAATCTTAATGCGGTTCACAGAATACATCTACTTACCAAGTTTCAACAGCATAGTTCTTATAGTTTCGGAAAAAAGTGGCTGTGACATACGGACGGACAGACAGACAGACATGACGAATCTATATGGGTTCCGTTTTTTGCCATGTGGCAACGGAACCGTAAAAAGCAAAAATGTATCTTATTTTTATCGCGGATTTTGATGAATTTTAGTTCATTTGATAGGAAATTTCGCGATTTAACCGGAAATTTTGCTGACAAACTTCATTTAGCCGGAAGGGTATAACGTGCCTGTTTGAACGGTGTGATAGGGGGTAAAAAAATCTCTTAAATCACGTGATTTCCTATTGAATGCACTAAAATTCATTAAAAACTGCGGTAAAGTAAAACATTTTTGTTTTTTTATAATAATAAATTTTATTTAACATAGCTTACTAAATCAACGCGAACCATTATCTATCGATTTGCATATAAATTTTTCAAATTCACGTGACGGTACTTTCAGTGTCATCAGTTGACAGACTTAAAAAAGTACTTTTATAAGGCAACCCTGGGGAATCCCGGATTTATATTTTTTATTTACGGAGGGCTCTATTGCGCATTATTTGTTTGGTTGTAATAACAGTTAGTCATCTGTATCTTTGATTTTTCGTATTTTTTTTTGTTTATTGAACCTGCAAATAAATGGATTTAAAATAAAGTTAATTGTGAAAGTTAAATATCAACATGTCTAGTTCTAGAAAATATTTAAGTGGGAGCGAAAAACGAAAGAGAAAGCGAGAGACTGAAGAAAAAAGTAAAAAGTTACCTAAAATTAGTCAGTATTTTGAGAATGATGACTTTATTGATGAAAACGCGAGTGAACAGTGCTCCGAAAGTGAAGAAATGGATCTAACTAAAAGTAACAGTATAGCACATGCACCAGACACTAGTGTATATCCAGATCCAGAACAAATTATTATTTCATTATAAATATTTGTATAAACCCATGCTCTTGAAAATGAAACTTATTAGATATTTAACTAAAATTCACATATATGATTAATAGTTTTGGGTAACTACTTACATCAGTGGTTTATTAAAATTAAATTTTTACGTGACTATTTTTACTGGGACACCGGAGGGCCCCATCCATTAAAATTGCCACGGGCCTCAGATGGTATAGTTACGCCACTGTTATGTAGAATGTTATTGTGGCAAGTTACTATTTAAAATACAAAATTCAATGATAATATATCCTATTTTCTCACTTATTCTATGCTTATGCGGTAGTTTTTTCTAATAGTTTACTCTATGCCCAATTTTAACCAAATTAGTTTAGCGCAGCGGTCTTCAAAGCATGAAAACGTAACAGGCAGACAAACACAGTTACTTTCGCATTTATGATATTCTAGTACTGGGGCATCTGTTACAGGTCATATAATCTAGACTACTGGCTATGCTGAGATTCGGTATATATGTTACTGTAAAAGCCCGAAATACGGTAAATCCTAAGATTTTTCAGTAATAACTAAGATTTACCAACTCATAATGGTAAAAGTCCGAACCGTTCTATGATCATCGTTTATTTCAAACTTTTACCACCGTTCACTTGATAAATCTTGGGATTCGCCTAAAAGACACAGACACAGATAGATATAGGTAAGTTCTTCGTCTTATGTTACTTGTGATAATGATAAAATTACCAAAAAAAAAGTTTAATAAGTAAGAATTTGACTGATTAGTAAACATAAATGATTAATAATTACTCCCATATGATATTCCCATAAAAATATGCAAGGTTTTGACTGATTTCCCAAAACCAATGTCACTGGTAAATACTAGCATGTACTAAATTCTAGTGGTAAAAGCCTGAAAAAATCGTTCTGTTTTTATAAATTCTTACTATTATTCTTATTATTATTATTCTTCTAAGTGTTGGTACATCTTAAGATTTACTGGTATAAACTCAGATTAACCAATATTCGGTCTTTTACAGTAACAGATACATAATATGTACAATGGTATGTACTGTACAATGTACATACCGAATCCCAGCATCACGAAAGCGACACATTATGTAGGTACAAGGTAGGTCAAATCAAGAGAAAGAATAGGAGAGCGGACACCGGATTTCAAAGTACTAGTTTTGGAAGTCTCTCAGGAGGTCAGTGACATAAAGTAAATTTAAAACAGGCCCATTATTTACATTCAAAATTCATTGAGAACCAAGTTGACTTTTGAATAGTTTGGTTAAGTCTTAAAAACAATCTTGAATTATCAGCTTTATCGGGAAAAAACATGTCAGAAAAGTGGACAAACATGTAAGTATGTAGGTAGATAAATAATGTTAAGTATGCAACGCAGAACGTATTCATTATTTTTTGTCTATATTGGCGCATGGTATATGACATGAGATAAGATTAAATCGTTCGCAAATTATCTAAATCCTGATTAATAACAATAGGCACAATAAAGAGTGCACCTGAATGTACTGACGAATTCGGGTCACATGGTGCGAGCCTCAGTACTTTGGCCGTACAAATATTTTTACGACTACAGACGATAATACACTTCGATAACACCGCTATTGTTTGTAAATGTATGGTGATAATAAGAAATATTTGTTTTACGAGTGGCACACATTCCTTTTTTAAACTAATACAAGGAGGAGGATTTCACGCGCGAGTTGGAAGTTGACTGGAAAAGTGAACTTCTTGACGATCTATATACTTCTACGTAGCGGCAAAGCGTTCGACTGCGAAATCAGAGGTTTGATTCCCGCTCAGTGTAGATATTTGTATGCAAGAATATGTATATTTCCATTGATTTAGGTAAAAAAAAAATATCTAAGTGTGTTTATCCGCGTTCTAGAATCCACAATATGCTTACTTTGAGTTCTACAATACTCGTAGAACTACAATATTGTTACAATATATATGCTTCGGAAGCAGTCGGGACACAACACTGCACTTTTTTGATGATGATACTAATGCGTTTTTTAGAATTTTCTACAATATTGTTTTTCTAAAGTACCTCTTTCCTCGACAGAAATTCGGACACTACTTGATTAGTGATGTATTCTTGCAATCAGTAAGATCACCAGAGCTCCTAAAGAAGGGCTGAGTAAAAAGGTAGAGTAGTAGTACTTCTGGTATTGCGAACGCTTACGGACACCAATAATCGCTAAGCATCAGGATGTTCATAGTAATAGCATTTTTGATAGATAATCAATCATCAATCAATATTGTTTTTGTTTTTAAACTAGTAGAACAAAATGGTTAGTATCTCGAGGGGATTTCTAGTCAGTTTTGAGCATTGTGTTGGATAGTTTTACTAGGTATTTGAAAACAGTCGTACAGGAAATATCTCGCCGAATAATTTTTCTTTGCTTCTAATCATAATACAAATGTTCTACATTTTGTAAAGAATAATTGTCATGTTTTTTGATTCTTTATTATTTTCAATTAACTAACAAATTCATAATGCCTGAAAATGATTATAGATCTAAAACGGCATCTGGAATGGTGGCCACTACTTTTTCGACTTCACCTCAGCTTACCATCAGACGCAGTCAAAATGATGGACCAAACATAACAGCATAAAAATATTTTTTTTGTGTTAGCCAAAAACACGTAAGTAACTTCATTTTTATTAACATAACATACTCAATGCTAATAGTTGTCAACATACGGATAATCAATGCAAATTGTTATCTGTACTGAATATCTAGATATCAGATTTGAATACAACAATAATTCAACACCTGTACGAGACCAAATCCACTTTCCGACTATTAAGGAATGAGCGCTAAACAATTTTTAAGTAAGCCGAAACACAAACATGGAGTCACAATGTTATCATTCACCCCCATGTGGGAGCTGCTGATAACTGCGCCAATGTGTCGCACAGATTTGCGAACAAACGCTAGAGCTTCCTCACACGTGCGTCGGTATGGGAACCGGCACCGATGCAGTTGCACCGCACATGGCGAGATAACGACTATTTTATGAAATGTTTTACAACTAGCGCTTATAGCTTTCTAAAGAAAGGTGATCGCCAAATGTGGCCAAACGTTTCCGTCAAACACACGGGCGGCCAACCAATAAACTTCAGCAATAAATACCTTATTGTTTCCTTATACTGGGTAATTAGGAAAATTATGGAAACTACTGCCATCTGTGCGGGTTTTGCAACACGTGCATATTAAATAAGACAATAGGCCAACATTTCGTGAACGGATGGTTTGGTCTATCGTAGCATAATACTGCATTTGTCTGCAGTAGGTATATAGAATAATATTCAGGTGTTAGTGTAACAGATTACAATTACAACGCTGTATTATTATTGCTATCGGAGATTGTAACACCAATTAAGAACACTCTTTGTCTTGTAGACTTTATTAAAAGATAAACCTCACTACAGATTAAAATAGATCATGTAATATCAAGCTTTCTCATCTTTAATATAATAACATAATATATAACGATATAGTGACCAGTATGGTACTAGTTAACTAGGTCTGCAAGGCGAATCGCTGCTTGCAATGTTGAGCTGAGTGAGACATCGTGAATCAGATTTTGAAAATTTTGAACAGTGATCATTCCTCCGTGGCAAGTCCCATTTTGAAAATTCTTTTTGAAAGTCACAACTCTGGACATGCTTTCTGAGCGTGTAAAGTTTGGTCACAGTGTCTCGAGCGGTTATTATGTAATTCCATCTGGCATTTTTTTAACGGTGATCATTCCTCTGTGGTAGCATTAATTTTTTCAAAATATATCCATAAACCTTCCTCTGATTGACCTCTTTAATCATGCCAAATTTGGTTCTGATTGGATTAGTAGTTTAGGAGGAGACCTGTGACAAAGAAAATCCTGAAGTCTGGTATGAGGAGCTTTCGCTCGACTTCGTCTCACTCAGCTCAACTAAGTACAAAAATGAAATTAAAGAAAATAGAAATTCTTACTATTGAACTGTAGAAGAAAATTTATTATCGTATCAAAATGTAGATCAAGCGTAAGTGGATCTGTTCAAAAATAACAACTATTTGACACGAACAAATGAGAGGAGGGACAGATAGACAGAGCCTGCGGGCGGATAGAGTGGCAGACACCTGGCGCGGGTGGCCGAACGACAAATCATTCGCGGTGACGAATATTAGCTACGCCGTCATTCGGCCAGCTTGTTAGCAGCTCAATAGTAAATGACCGCAAGACCGACACTAATCGTTTGTTATACATATTGTTCCAAAGTATTAATCACAGATAATAGACTTCCGTACAGTGCACTCTAAAATATGTACATTAAATAGTAAATTTAATAGTCAAAATACTTTGTAGAGTTGAGAAACTTCTACAGATCGGTGGGTTCAATATATAAATCTCGGTCCAATATACTAATCTGAAAAAAAATTAACAAAGGTTTTAATACATTTTTTGATATGAATTTAAAAACTATGAATGAAACTCTACAAAAATAAGACAGAGATAAATGAAAAGCTTCACTAACATCATAAACGGGTTGCAAAACGGTCATCTCCCTAATCAAGTGGTCAACAAAAGCGTACAAAGTATTATAGTAATCCGGTTCATATACGTACATATTAAATTATGAAAGTAATAAAATCCCATTCTGTGTTCGCTACAAAGCTGTCCCTCTCGAGCACGCAATTTCTCAAAACATTGTCGCGTCATTTTTCATTGCATCAATCAGGCCGCTTATGTGGACGAATCTAAGATGTTTTAGGGGTGTCACACATCCAATAATATATATGAGGAGGATAAATTATATGTATGCTTAATTACTTACACTTGATTTTCTTTAATCTACTTTATACGGTTGTATAATCACTATCAAATAATTATAAACAGGTTTCATAAACAATCGTGTTGCGTATTTAATATCAAGAAAATATCATATCTGGCAAAATACCTTACAAATACTTCTTTTAATTAATTATGACTTATATTATATTTAATAATTTATTTGGAAACCAATATGTAGAAGAAAGCGGAATCGCTGCCCGGATTGATTTCATACTAAACTTGTGCTGTGTTCCTGTGTTAAAAATGCGAAGACACTAAGGAGAAGCGATTTTTTTTTTTTTTTTTCGTGTGGAAATCCCTTCGGATACCCCCCCGCGTGCCAGCGGGGGCGGTTATGTCGGGCTTGAACCGACTAAAACCGCACGCCGTCTTGCGTCTGCAGACGCCGGGGTGTAAGGTTGCCCATAGAGCATATCCCTCGCAGGAGAAGCGATACCTAACTCACTTTTACAGATTCGATGTAAATTGTCTCTTCTAATTGTTAATCAGGCTCAGAACTGCTAGGTTGACTAAGCAGTACAAAAGTATATAAAATCAAAATATATTTCTCGGACACAGCATTATAGCATGGCTCACTATGCTAGATACGATATCATCTCCACGTTCATAAGGTGTAAGAAATTCATAGTATATCTTATACTATGAATTTCCAGAAACATAGTCTGGCACGTCCTTGATGTTCCTGGCAGGGTTGTCTCATCAAGAATTAAATAGAGTGTGAGCCAATGAATATTTTTATTGACGCGCCTGACGAGTTTACATCGGATCTTGACGTCTACGTTGCATCGTATCAAGATTATTTTTTTGATTCTTTGAATTTAAATCTTGAAGCTATAGTTTAAGATCGAATTTTGGTCACAGTAACTCAATGATTCCTTGGCAAATAAAAATGTATGTTATATTCAGTTACGATAGAACTCAAAATAAATACTACTTAAAGCACTGAATGTAATACAACACGAAAGTCATCAAATGGAAGCGAGTGAGATCTGCGGGATGATAAGTTCCTTTCTTGTCCGTTTCTTATGCAAATATTGACACAGTGTTGCTATCATTAATCAGGCGGAATGACGGGGGTTCAACAATGAGCACTGAATGTGCCCAGATGTGAAATGTTTCACGTGCATACTTTGTTCAAATAAATATCAATCAAGTCAATTATTACTTAGCTTGCTTTTACGTTAAAATAATATTAATCAAGAGCATTTTCATCAAGACTGATCAACTTCACGTCACCGGAGCGTGAGGTGGGAATTTCGAACTCGAACCGACTAAAACCACACGGTGTTTCGTCACATCGTGCCATAGAAAGAATATCCCAGAGACCCTGACCGGCGTTGGCCACCAACATAGGCTTACGACTTGCATGTCTCACCGACTTATAATGTTAACCTACAGTTGGTGATCAGAGTTTGAAATGAGAAAATACACTATTCTCCCCTTCAGTCACTGCAAATCTCTGGAGTTTGAGCTCATTAAATTAATCTGAATGAGGAGAGTTCCAAGAAATAATATAATTTTAGTGTTTGATCATAAGGCCTGGTAAAATATTTCAATGTGAGATTCTGTCTCAATGAGTAGTTTGCTAACAGATACAAAACAGTGCAACATAACAGGTGATTTAAGTTCTGAAATAAAGTTTATGAAGATTATAAGTAAAAATTAGAAGCACTTTTATCCAATTCTGATGTTTTCGCTATTTTCATTTAATTTCTAGCGGTGCATTATTAAAAATACTACCCGCAAATAACGCATGTGGGCAGTTATACACATCTGGTACGCCCTCCTGAGTTTTAGTGAGTTATCTTTAGTAAAATCTCCATCCTTAGCATCAGTTGTAAAGTTCTACAGAAGCTCGCTTGCTTATTTATTTATACTTCATCCTTTTTTCATTTCGGATTTTGAGCTCGGCCATTAGGCTCATTTCAATGAAAAAAGTTTTACATAATTACTAGCCTTTGGGAACGGATTGGCTGCCATCGTCCTAAATGTAGTTTTCTATCCCTAAGGAAGGTACTTTTATTTTTGTTTCAGTAGTTCAGTTAATTAAAAAATATGTAATAACATACAATATACGCACATTCACCTTTATAATATTAGTTAGGATTGATACTAATTACAATATTGGTAACAGATATTAGAATTTAAACTACTTATCATAACGTATCTATCTAACGTAACAAATATTGAAACCATTAGAATTCATTAGATGTATGCAAAGAACTCTAAAAACTAACTAATTAAATTCTAATTTATCTCAAAGTGTTTTTACATATTTTGTTTAATATTCACAATTAATGTTTATAAATACTGTTCCCAAACTCAGCCATAGCCTGTAATAATAAGAAATACAGTGTTATTATTGAGAGTGTCTTATTATGAGGAGTTCTATTATTGTATGTACCTATTAGTACGACAGATGGAATTCGTTCTGATCTTAAAATTGTAATCTTTTTAAGTTACCATTAACTTTAACAAGTTTTAAAGCAAAAGGAACAAGGCCTATAAAAGTATATAATATTATGATCACCTTTACAACGGACTTTACACTGTACTGGGGCGGGCCGCCCTGCGCGGGCGCCACGTGCGCGAACAGATATAGCCGGCGACAAGGCGATCACACAAGGAGCTCTGTGTGTTCTCGCCCATGTGGACCTCGTCCGACGCGGCACATGCCCAACATCTGAAAATATTTGACTTCAGACAGATTGCAGCTCATATCTTTGTGCTAAAATGTGATTATGTATAACTGTTCAATGTTAACCGTTAAATAGGTTTAAACTTAGGTACAGGATGAGCGATGCTGTTAGTGGTGAGATGGCCCAGGGTCAGTCGGGGTGCGAGGGATATGCTCTATGGGTAACCTTACACCCCGGTGTCTGAAGACCCGAGACGGCGTGCGGTTTTAGTCGGTGCAAGCCCGACATAACCGCCCCCGCTGGCCGGCGGGGAGGTATCCGAAGGGATTTCCGCACGAAAAAAAAAAAAAAAAAAAAAAAGGTGGTGAGACTTTGAAAGAAATACCTAATTTAGCTTGGATGTCTGGGGCCACGCCGAGACACTCGGTGCCCAAACCAGCCTCTTCTGCAAGCCGATGAATCTGAGGCTCTGTCAAAAGCTTTCCTACTGGGGTAAGAGGTCAGACGGTAGTCGCTCTCATAAAAGCCTAAAGATAATCTAGTCCATGGCTTCTTCTTTCATAGGTCAAATAATTGAAAACCTAACAGTTAACGGAGATTTACAGATGCATAAGAGGTGTTCTTACGATTGTCACTAGATTGTATTGTGACTTGAGTATGATAATAACAAGTAAAGATATTTAATTCGATTATATTGAATTAATAATATCACTCGGTGAACTTGGTACTTTTACTTCGTGAGAAACTGTCCACAATGTCTTTAAGTTTGGTGTGTTATCTATTGGGATTAGTACCATAATCTACGATGTCATAATACACCCATAGTGTCAAAGTGAGTAATAAAAAGTGTTAGTTTATTAGGGTGTTTGCATACAACGCGACTCTGACGGCGGCGTGGCAGCTGTAGTGCGAGTGTCCGTCGTCGCAGCTGCGATTTGCGTCGCGGTGTGAAAAGCAACGTACCGCGATTCACATACGGACCAACTGTGCTGGTGATTTTATAGGGGAGCTATTAACACCTTGCCTAAATCAAATGCTGTGAAAATTGAAATTAATGCATACTTTATGTATAATTCTAAAAGTATCAAATCGCTTATTTCTAACTTTCCTATTTTATTTTTGATGTGTCACGTGATGTTGGATTGCCCACCAGACTTATACATTTTTGGTGATAATATAATATCGTGTAACTGTAAAAAAAAATTTGGCCGGCGTGCATGTATGAAATCAATTATGAAAGTGAAAGAAGCAAAAGGCGTATGCCAAGATCGTAGCAAATGGAAAGTTGTGGTCTCTGCCAACCCTAATGGGAAAGAGGCATGACTATATGTATCTATGTATGTATGTAAAATTTTAAATAAGTTATCACCGGAGCCTTTGTTTTTTGTTGTTATCACCTAATTAACGAGATAGGTAGAATTTGACACCCGTGGGGGCGGCCCTACCGGATGGTGAGGGGCAAACTGCGCCCCAGGGCCCCGCCCTTAACCCGGTGTCTCCCAGCGCGGGTGGTGGAACATGTTCCACCGCAGATGACTTCGCCTCGGTCGCCCATGGCGCCCGACGTGTATGACGACGACGTGCCCGAGGTCACTTGGGTAGAACTAGAGCTGGCGGTGAGAAGGCTAAGAGCCAAAAGCACCGCCCCGGGACCCGACGGCATTCCAGGCCGAGCGTGGATCCTAGCTCTGGTCGACGACGCTCTCGAACTCCGACTGAGTGGGCTTCTCAGCGCATATTTGGAGCGGGGCCAGTTTCCGAAATTGTGGAAGACGATAAAACTGGTCCTCATCCGAAAGGAGGGACGCCCGGTGGACTCGCCGTCCGCTTACCGGCCCATAGTGTTGCTCGACGAGGTGTGCAAACTCTTTGAAAGGGTAATTGTGAAGTGCCTCGTCGAGCACCTCTCAAAAGTGGGGTCGGACCTGGCGGATGGCCAATATGACTTCCGCCAGAGGCGCTCCACCCTGGATGCCATCATGCGCGTGTGGGCTGTGGAAGAGGATGCAGTAGCCCGGGGTGAGGTCATATTGGCGGTGTCCCTGGACATCGCTAGCGCGTTCAACACCTTGCCCTGGAGTTGCATTAGGGAGGCGGTCGTGTATCTCGAAGTGCCTCTCTACCTCCGCCGCATAGTCGGGGCGTATTTGACGGAGAGAGCCGTCATCTACCCACCGTGACCGGTCTCGGTCGGCGTGAAATGTCGTGCGGTGTTCCACTGGGATCGGTCCTGGGGCCGCTCCTGTGGAACATCGGATACGACTGGGTGCTTCGCGGTGAGCTCGTAGTCGGTACCGTCGTCACGTGCTACGCGGACGACACGCTCGTGTCGGCGTGCGGAGCGACGTACCGCGAAGTGACCCTAAAGGCCACAACCGCGGTTGCCCAAGGCGTTGAGCGAATCAGGCGGCTGGGTCTCGAGGTGGCTCTGCATAAAACCGAGGCCGTGTTCTTTCATGGGCCTCGGAGCAAGCCACACGAGGGATCCAGTCTAATCGTGGGAGGAATTCGCATCGGCATCAAGCCCCAAATAAAATATTTGGGGCTCGTGCTCGACGGCCGATGGGACTTTGGAGAGCACATCTGAAGTCTGGCCCCCAAACTGAATGGCACAGCTCTCGCTCTGGTGCGGCTGCTGCCCAACATGAGGGGGCCCGATGATGACTCCTGCAGGAGACTCTACGTGGGGATCGTGCGGTCCATGGCCCTGTATGGGTGCCCAATATGGGCGGAGGCCCTGAAGGCTGGAAGTGTGCGGATGCTGCGCGCTCCGCAGCGGGTGATGGCCATCAGGGTAATCCGCGGGTACCGCAGAGCGCGAGCGCGTGGGCCGCCACCTACTTCTGCGAGCATGTAATGCTCGCGAAGGAGATGGCGGAACGCGCCAGGGAGAGATTTAGAGCTCTCCCGGCCCGCCGAGCCCGCAACATGCTCGCCGCGCGTCACAGGTGACTCAGGCGCTGGAGGTCGCTTAACGACCTCCGTCCTCCATGAGCGCAGGCCTGGGGGCGGCAGGTGAGGCCGCCTGTCACCCCAGCAGAAGCAGGCCGGGACGGTGTGGCGACTAGCGCCCCTCCCCCAAACCGGGGCAAGACGGGGACACCGTGGTTCCCATACCCGAGGGGGCCATCTCGAAACCGGAGATGGCCCAGGGTCAGTCGGGGTGCGAGGGATATGCTCTAAGGGCAACCTTACACCCCTGCGTCTGAAGACCCGAGACGGCGTACGGTTTTAGTCAGTTCAAGCCCGACATAACCGCCCCCGCTGGCCGGTGGGAGGGTATCCGAAGGGATTTCCGCACGAAAAAAAAACAGGTACAATTTGACACAGAAGCAGTGTGTAAAGTAAAAAACTATCATCTACGTTAAAATCTACGAGTTCTAAAACCGATTTATAAACAACCTTTTAATTACGAGGGTCAAACTTAAAGTTCTTAGAACTGGCCACTTATAAACAATATAATAAAAAAATAATTCTAAAATTTGAAAATAGAACTCTTTGCCAATATTACTGAGCATATATTTCATTCATTTATCATTTGTTTTACGATTTGGCGGCAAATTGAAAATTGTCTGTGTCACGTTAACATGAATTTAACACGAGAAAATTTTCGTGCAATGATTTTTTATGACTTTCGATGTCATTTAAGTCAACAAGAAAGTTATGATAGACTACGATTGGCCTTTCACGATGAAGCCCCATCTCGTGCGACTGTTTACAACTGGTTTAATGAGTTTAAACGTGGTCGCACTAATCTCACTGATGATTTACGTGAGGGACGGCCTTCTACGGCGACGACTGAAAATAACATCTGTGTTGTGCGGCGTATGATAGAGACTGACAAAAGAGTGACCTATCAGCAGATTCGGACAAGCTTAGGCATCGGTATGAGTCAAGTGCACAAAATCCTCCACGAACATTTAGCGGTCAGGAAGCTTTGCGCCCGGTGGATACCTCATAATTTGACTGAGGCTCAAAAACTCCATCGTGTGGATTGGTGCCGTAAAATGATTGAAAGATTTAACGGAGGTGACTCTAATGCTGTGTTCGACATACTAACAGGTGACGAAAGCTGGATTTACTGTTATGATCCTGAAACCAAAAGACAATCTGCTCAGTGGGTGTTTCCTTTCGAGGAGTTGCCAACTAAAGTGAAGAGAGATCGAAGTGCGGGAAAAAAATGGTGGCCTCGTTCTTTGGAAGGATAGGTCATTTCGTAACTATTGTGTTAGAGGATCAAAAAACAGTTTCTGCAGAATGGTACACTACCAATTGTTTGCCACTTGTCTTGGAAAAAGTTCGAGAGAAACGACCTCGCAGTAGGATCCTCCTTCACCACGACAACGCCTCGTCGCACACCGCCAAGCGAACGATCGACTATTTGGCGACATCAAACGTTGAATTACTGGGTCACCCGCCGTATAGCCCCGACCTCGCGCCTTGTGATTTTTATTTATTTCCAAAAATTAAAGAAAAACTTAAAGGAAAGCGGTTTATGAATGCTGAAGAAGCGGTGGCTGCGTATCGCGATGCCATTGAAGAGACCCCTAAGGACGAGTGGGCAAAGTGCTTTTCCCAGTGGTTCCATCGCATGCAGCGGTGTATTGACGTGAATGGACAATATTTGGAAAAGATATAATAAAACTAATAACTGGCTAATGTAATCAGTTTATGATTTTCTAAGAACTTTTAGTTTGACCCTCGTATCAAATAAATTATTAATAATAAATGAATAAATATAAATATTCCAAGACATTCAACACAGCGCTCTCTAGACCCAAAGTAAGCATAGTTTAACTAGCTTATATTATAGGTTCTAGAATGCGTATCAACATACTTATAAACTTTTTTTTTGCAAATACATACATATTATACATAGAAGCACTCAGACAATACAAATAGACATATACATGCATACAAATATTTTCACTGAGCGGGAATCGAACCCGCACCCCCTGTCGTAGCAGGCCAATGCATTACCGCTACGCCACAGAGGCAGTCACAAAATAACTCATCATCATCCGAACTCCAATCCCGGTAGTATCCTGCAAAGCTTGCAGTTTGGAGCTCGGAGTCCTAAATCCTACTCTTGCTTTCCTCATGGATTATTTTATCTTGACTTTTACTGGAGTGTCTGCCGTCTAATAAACCCCGAGAGGAAAGCAAAGGCCAGAGCCTTATCCGTCAATCAGCAGGTTGCAGGTCAGATTGGCTTCAGCCCCGAAGATCTAACGTAACGTAGTTTTGTATTTATAATATTATACTCTAGTAGGTAAATAAAATGCCTAAGAATGTATATATACATATACTTGCGAACCAATAGAGAACCTACAAAAACATAATGTAATCTTAAATTTAGACTTTACTACCATTTAATTAGCAGTAGCACAATTACTAACAAAAACCGTGATGAATTGATGATTCACGCATTAAAACAATTAACAAATAAAGCCGCTTACTATTTTTAGTTCATTATGTGTGCAGCTGGTCAATTTATCAACTCATTTTACTAGGTAAGTACCCAAAAACTAAAAATAATGGAACCAGCATATTGTTACCAACATCTGTATAATAAGCCAACATCAACTGCAACCATAGAACTCTTTGTAACGACGGTGCAATGCAACGCCTAAGAAAGACAACAATAGCAAACAAAGTTAAAATCCCAAAACAACCTCTTTATCCGGGAGCTAGGGATGAAAAACTATACAAATAAAGCAATAGCGCCATCAACTCAATCACAATACGACCATATCACATCATCTACAATTAGGGTCACAAATAATTGACGCTAAAGGTTTAAGGGCGTTTCTTTCACCAAAAAACCGACATTCATAAAGCCCTCATAAGTGAATCAAGATATCGTACCCCGATACACCTGGCTTTCACCCCGAGACTGGAACATTTTAATATCGCATTCAAAGGTGCTCAAAAATTCAATAATATTTTATACGGTTCATTGATTTCGTGAATACAGAACAGTTTTGCGTACACGACTATTTGTGTTGCGATTTTTTTTTGTTTTCTCGACAATATGAGGTATTGATAGAAATCTAGAGTTAAGTAAGAACCTCCTTTGTAAAATATTATATTAGGATTTTGTATAAACTATAACTGAGGTCCTATTTTTTAACGTTTTTGCATCAGAGGTTACGGGGTATATTCATTTTCGGATTTATTCTTTAGAATATTTAACATTGTGTATTTAAATGTTGTAAAAAAGTGTAATTTAAAAACATATATAATAAGCTTTTATTATGTTAATTATTGTTAATAATAAAAAACTAAAAATTGAAAATCAAACGAGCTGAAACTCGACTGGATTGCTTCGTTTCATAACAGAGCTCCTATGACCACCTTTTAGCTCCATCATCACACCCTGGTTACCATTGAAAGGCAAACTACTCGTCAAGACAATTTAAACGAGCCCAAACTCACTGCTCAATACTGTTTTCGCCAATGGATAGAGTGGTTCTCGAGAAAGGTTTTAGTATATAACTAGTGAAGTTTTGTATACATTGGTAACAATGTAATATTTGTTTGAGGTGGAAACGCTGCCTAAACCCTTTTTTTTTTACGTGCCGAAATCCCTTCGGATACCCCCCCGCCGGCCAGCGGGGGTGGTTATGTCGTATATCGACTAAAACCGCACGGTGTCCTCCCCAAGTGTCCGTTGCCGGGCACCCCGGGAAAGCCCTCGAAAGGATAACCCCAGGGTTGCCGGCGGACTTTGACCGCCACAGCGGCCTCGCCTGGTGGGGACGGGTTTTATCCCGCTTCGGTGAGTTGGCAGGGCACACACGACACGCCTCCGCCACGGCCTGCTTCTGTAAAGACGGCGAGTCGGCCAACTGCCGTCCTCAGGTCCCGATCATGGAAGTCGGTAGTCCCGGGCGTAGATGAGTCTGCTTCGTCCTCGCCGCAGACCGCGAAACTCGAGGCGCAGGGTTCTCTCCCGCTCCCTCTGCCTAAACCCTTTGAGATATAAGTATAAGAATGGTGGAATTGTGTATATTATATAGGTTGTGGTAGTGAAATATGGTCTCATGTGTAGCGAGTATCCCACACGAGTGAAGTCACGGCCAACAGCTAGTTAGTCTATTTATATAAAAATGAACCCCTGTTTCTCGTGATCACGCTATACCTAACTTGAGTACGGCTTTACCGATTATATTCTTCATTTTTTAATTATTTCTAATTCTACGTAAAAGATTCTTACATTATTTTTTTTAAGAAATATGCGCAGGAACTTAGAAAATTTAAGAAAACTTAACAATCATAATTTTAACACCTATATTGTGACCTTATAGCGTTTGCCATACCCTTTTTTTTTGTTGTAAATTTTGCTGAAATCCCTTCGGATACCCCCCCGCCGGCCAGCGGGGGCGGTTATGTCGGGCTTGAACCAACTAAAACCGCACGCTTTCTCGGGTCTTAAGACGCCGGGGTGTAAGGTTGCCCATAGAGCATATCCCTCGCACCCCGACTGACCCTGGGTCATCTCCGATTTCGAGATGGCCCCCTCGGGTTTGGGAAACACGGTTTGGGTTATTCCCATTCCCGGCCTGCTTCTGCTGGGGTGACAGGCGGCCTCAGCTGCCACCCCCAGGCCTGCGCTCATGGAAGACGGAGGTCGTTAAGCGACCTACGGCGCCTGAGTCCGGCGTTTGAGTTGGCGGGCAAGCCGGGCTCGGCCGGCCGGGAGAGTTCTAAATCTCTCCTGGGCGCGCTCCGCCATCTCCTTCGCGAGCATTACATGCTCGCAGAAGGAGGTAGCGGCCACCCACGAGCTCGCGCTCCGCAATATTGCCGCAATTATGCTGCCGAGCGAGAGGACTCCCACCCCGATGGCTGCCACGAGGTCACGCCTCGGCGCCTCCCACGCTGAGCAGTCCGCCAGCGTGTGCAGCCCTGAGTCCTCGCTCGCGTCGCAGTGATGACACTCAGGCGTTGGCTCCTTCCTGATCCGATGCAGGTGGTCCCCGAAGCACCCCTTCCCGGAGATCACCTGCGTCAGACGATACGAGAGGCTTCCGTATCGCCTCTCTAACCAATCCTCCATGATGGGCCTTACCGCCGCTATCGCGGCGTGCCCTGGCGTTTGCCATACCTTTTTTTTTTTTTTTTTTTTCGTGCGGAAATCCCTTCGGATACCCCCCCGCCGGCCAGCGGGGGCGGTTCTGTCGGGCTTGAACCGACTAAAACCGCACGCCGTCTCGGGTCTACAGACGCCGGGGTGCGTCAATCTTTTGTAATTGACGCCATTGACATAATGAAAAATCATGTTTTTCATATGGTCAGTTGTATGTCCTGTTCCCGTGTCCGAATACCAACAAAACCATTTAAATACGCGCCTGAAAAACACTAAAGATCTTGTATATCATAAACCATAATAATAAATAGGTATATAGATAAACATTGATTGTTTATTTTTTAACAAATTATACCAAATTCAATATCGGGTGTTTCTGGGCTCTACCAACATCTTCGAGGCCCAAACCAACCTCAACTGCTGATTAACGGACAAGGGTCTGGCGCAGGTTTACCTCTCGGGGTTGAGAGGTCTGACGGTAATCACTCCCATAATGGCCGTATAAGCTAAACCAAGAGGACGAGAAGGAGTAAGTATCAATATTCATAGTTAAAGCAGGACAACGTCTGTCGAGTCAGCTAGTTATTAACAAATTCGAAAAAAGAGGTTTAACAGGATATGAGCAATATTTTACTTTTAAATAATGTTTATTTGATAGAAAAATGTTTTTAAATATGTAATTTAAAAGTTTTCAGCCATATTAATCTTGCGTAGGCATTAAAGTTACCGACTTTTATTCTAGCTTCGTGAGTTTATTACGTATTTATAATCCAATAGCCATTCACCGGCGACATCGAATGAGCAAAACGAATCCGGTTAATGGTTCTATAGTTCCATTATCAGAGTTAAGTATCTTTACAATAGAGGCGGCTCCCACGCATGTCAAAACACCCCATACGAAAACCATGTCAGTACCATTTTACATAGAACCGTTGTAAATTTTGCTCATGTTACGTAATGTTTCTTAAGTGAACAGTTTAGTATGAGATCGGAGATCTTTGTACATTGGTTATGGTTGACGTTACAATGTGCGCTCGGGGTGATTCAATCCGTTTTTTCCCCAGCGTTCATTATAACAGTGATTGTGGGAAAATCGACACGGTTTTTGTTATAAATCTGTGGGAGTTTCGTTTTGACATCGCAATGCGAAGTCTTTGTTCTAGAGTAATGTAGATACATCATTGAGTTACTATTTGTCTGGACGAAACAATAAGTTTTATGCCTTATAGCAGTGCACATTTCGTAAAACTTCTTTATCTACATTCTGCAATATTAGTCTCTCTGTTTTGGAGGAGTATTTGCGAGGGATTATAAAGTATGTCCTCATCCTCAGAGCCTTTTCCCAACTCAGTTGGGGTCGTCTTTTCAGTCTCTCAATGCTATAAGGCATAAAACATAAAGTATGTATATTCCTACTCAGACGACGGAGGTCGCTGAACGACCTACGCCCTCCATGAGCACAGGTCTGGGGGTGACAGATCGAGCCACCTGTTACCACAGCAGAAGCAGATCGGGGCAGCAGTGCATTGCGCCGCTCCCCTTTTTCCGGAGGCAAGACGGGGACACCTCGGTTCTCAAAACCGACGGGGCCATCTCGCAACCGGAGATGGGCCTGGGTCAGCCGGGGTGCGAGAGAAATACCTTTTGAGCCCACCTTACACCTGCTAGCCGCATGGGTACAAGGGGATTTCCGCACGGAAAAAAAGTAATCACTCGCTCGTAACGCTTTTACGTAAGGTTTATCTTGACGGGGACATTACTATGCACCCTGATAAACTCGTGTAAAAAATTATGAAGATATAGTTTTATACTGAAATACGGAACATCGACTTCATTAAAATCTACTGGAATCAGTAGTGTTGTCTTTTAATCAGTAGAAATGCTACACAAAAACCGAATGTAAATCACCCTGAGCCGCGGGCGGTAATGTAAAACTGTCACGTGACTGCCACGCGCCACGACTCTCCCCGCACTACACACCCCACCCCCTCGCCTTCATTACTGCGATTGCTAGGTATTTGTTCACAATGCACGCACGTGAACGGACGTCTGCATTATTAAATGCCTTTTACGCTTATTGCGAATTAAACCCCTCCGCCTACATGGGAGCCATGTTATTAATCTCTAGACGGGGTTGCTAAGCGAGGCAGCTATATCAAATTGATATAATCAGTCATTACGGAAAAGAGCAGCTATACTTTCAAATGATCCCCAAACTTATTAACTAGTTAATCTAAACATTAAAGTTTTCTAGGTAAGCTCTATAGAATTCCACTAAGCTAGACGCGTGCTAAGGGTAGGACTTAAATTACATCATTGTAGAGCCATGGTAACTTACAACCTGGACTTAATTATCTATTAATTCCACTAATACTGTAAATGTGAATGTTTTAGTATGTCACAAACATCACACATGATTGTTACTTATTCCGACTTAAACGGCTGAACAAATAAATTCCAAAGGAATACAAAACCTTAAAAGACAAACTTAAAACAAGAAGAGACTGGTTCCAATCCACTAGATTTTGCATAAAGGTATTGCAATAAAGGTTTTTAATTGATTTTATTTGGATAGCAGTCTAGTCTACCCTAAATGTCTAAAAGAATATACTTACCTATGAAATATACAATATAAAACTAACTAAATTTTGGGACATTACTGAATAACTGCAATACAATAACAACCAGATTTAATCAAACACATCGAAAACAATTTATTTTACGGGTCAGGGGTCAGTTTTTATTTAATATTTCAAGATCAAATATTAAATAAAAACAATACCATCGCTTAGTCTTGCAAACATTGCCCGTATATATTTAACTCATGATCATAATGTTATGCCTTCGTGACCTCTGTTGGTCCCACGGACGGGCGGACGTTTCACACAGGAACAATTACAATCTCACGCGCCCGCGCCTCAACAAAATTATACTATGAGTTTCTTTGGGAACTTTATCACTATCACGACTGCTGCATACCTTAACAGAGCTCTGGTACTTAATAGATGCATCTTAATTTTTTACTTCATATTTTATACTAGCTTTCAGACTTTCATGTTTAATAATATAAACTAGCTGCAGCCCACAGTCCAGCTCGCGTACTGAGCTTGCTTCTGGGATCCACAGTAGCCCATGTGCTATTTCAGAATATAATCTGTCTCTGTGCCAAATTTCATTCAGATCCGTTCAGCCGCTCTGGCTTGATTGAGTTACAAACAACCACGCATCCAACCATCTATCCATCATACAATAGAATTCACGCGAATTAAATGATTTATAACGATTTTTTATATATTGTGTGCTCGAAACCAAATAACTTTAAAAGAGGTAGGAGGAAGGGGTCTAACGAGAAGTCGCGTTCTAATTTTGAGAGACCTGGCTGGAGAATCTTATATGTATACTTTTATGTAAACCGTGATTAAAAGCTTATATTATGTAAACTGAGGTTAAACTTTACTACTCACTATTGTGGTCCTTGGGGTAAATCGAGATAAAGGAACACCTGAATGGGAGTTTTATTGTGGCAACGTTTATAGGCACCGGCAACCACTTATGATCAGAGGTTCCGTGTGCTTGTTTAGTATCTCTGTGGTAAAAAGAACAAAGAACGCACTCCTTGGGTAACATTGTTGGAAGAGTCAAGTAGAATTATACGTTTGCAAATCATTTTTTATTTTTTGTATGGGACATTAAACTAGTTTTTAACAACTCGATGTTATTAAACTCAAACAAAATGCGTAACAGTAATAAAATCAATATCATGAACTAAATGACTTTTGAAATTCGCCAAATATATACCATATCTCAAGGAGGCGGTCGCTCTCGCAACCCGTGGAGGAGGCACCGGCGCAGTACTCCATGCGCAAGCGATTCAACCGCTCGTAATTATCCCGACCTGTGACCCGGACAGCACCGCTCCCACGAACGATGTTCACACGAGAAACCACCGCTTCCCATCGGAACCTCAACATTTCCAACCTTATTCGAAATTTTTGACTTCGGTCCAGCCCACATCGTGAGAATCGACCGTTGCATTCTTGTAAATCGTGATTAAAACTGTAACGACTACTTTATAACAAATTATTATTTGATAAATGGCTATAACATAGTACTATTTATTATTAGAGTCGACCAAAAATGTATACTAATACCTTTAGGTTTAGGTCATAACCATATTATGTCTTCATAGTATACTTTGCGTCTCGACATAATGTCTTGTGATTTATAAGTCTTGACACAATTTTTATCTAATATAAAACTACTTTTTAAGTATTGACGTGACGCCTGACTTATACAAATTATTCGAAATTTCTAATATTTGGATTGAACTGACTGACAAGCGTCACGACTTTAATACAAATACCTTACTTATCTTTGTTCATCAATGTAATATTCCAAGTGCGTGCAGTGCATTTGATCTAAAACCTAAAGCTGATATGAGAGCCGTACACGCGCCGGCACGTGACGGAAAAGCGCGTAATGAGCCCGCACCTGCACTGTCCGAATTAAGGGATTTCTCGCGCCCTCCCGTGGGACCGGAGGGAGCATAATACACGAATCGAACTGTTTGCTCCGTCAATAAGCACACGCTAAGGAACAATAACGGCTAGCCAATATTGCTTGTGGGGTTGATTATGGCCTCTGGCTGGAATATTTTATTACTTCCATTATATTCGCAAACTTTGTGAAATATCAATGATCGTTGGAATACACGTTTAGTATATTAGTCTTCATCAAAATTCAGTAAAATGAATGTAATTATCTAGGTGCAGACCTACTTATGTAAGGTAAGTAACAAGTTGTTTTACTAAACCTACCTAATCCACTTACGTCATTAATACGTAAGAGGCCATGGAAAGCTCAAAACAATTGTTTTGGAGAACACTTAACCGCATGAACACAATGAGTATACTAATATCAGCACAAATAACACTGATCAATCAGAGGGTATCACGCGATGGGAGCGGCACGCGCCCGGCACTCCCACGCCACGCGCAAGGGTAAATACGGCCTCCACCCCAGGCCGATCGAATGTGAAAACCTTAATGGAAGTAACTTCATACAATATGTAACAATGATGCACCTTATATAGAATATATATTTATTACGACATATATAGGTATGGTATTACAACAGTAACTATCAGTTCTGAGACTTACTAATATTTTTTCTGCTCAGTATTCCAGGCTTCATAAGTTTACATAAATTACCTATAGTATAAATTTGCGCTTTATGACTATTACTGACTTTGATTCTAAGTGATATAAAAGGGGTTCCGGTTACCATAACCTGTAATACTAAATAACAATAATAAACCGTAGAGCACAGTATAGTACTATATAGTATCAGTTTATACCTAGTTACGCTCCTATACCATTCATTTGCTTTAGAAGTTTGTGCTGAGCATATTCGTTAAGAGTGCTCTAAACATTGGTGTACTCGTATTGAGCGCAAAACATGATATTCGAGCAAATACGACCATTGTGACCGCGGCAAAGGATGGCAAGTTAAGCCAAGCAAAACTTCATAGTATCGAGTACATTATATACACGTGAGGTAAATCAATTATAACAAATCTTACAAATACTTCAGGTATTTCAACCTTGCAGAGATTAGATTCGCAACCTAATTAGAAACCCGCGTCCTAATATAGTTGATGAAATGCACACAATGCCATTAAAATAAATGAGGAATAAAATCTACCATACATTCCTAACTTCCATACCTAATCCTATTGAATTTACATACAACAAAAAAATTAAAACCATTTCTTCATTGTGTTCATTAAATTTTTTATTTTAAAACCAGAATGAAGATTTTAATGTAACTTGTTACCGCTGTAAATTTCAAAGCATAAAACTCATTTTGTTACAATTGGCATTAGAGGTTCTACTAGATTTATTTGAGAATGACCACCATGCGATAGATACAATTGTGTTTAGGTATATTGTACATAGCTTACAAATATAAAGTCCGAAATCGTTACATTTTTTTTTAAATAACACCAATTTAGTCTCAATTCAAATACTTAAGTTAGTAACCAAGCGTTTGCATGATAAGCGCTTTGGACTCGCATCTAGACTTTGCAGGTACCTTATTCACAATTTGGTGTAGTTGAACAGTTTAACGAGAGCGCTAATTTATACCTGTCCCCAATAATAAAATTTGTCCTTTCTTGCCATTTTGCTGCCGTATTGTCAGTTCAATATCTTAGTAACAGAGTGACAGTTCTCTAGCAATTACAACACCAAGTAACTATGTATTTCCGTTATTACAAATTTCACACCTTCAATATTATGTAGGACACGTTTATGAGAAACAGACACCTGCAGATACAAAGGCTGTTGACAATTATATTTTTTTGTCTTTAAGAACACTTAACATTTACGTAGTCATAAAAACACCTTACGCATTGTCATCGGCTGAAGTGTTGATGGCCGTGTCTCCAGAACCTTTTTTTTAACGTCTACCATATTTGGAGTCCGTAAACAACATTTGAATAATTGCTTACATAGAGTTTGCCAGATTATTCTACCTGTTATGTTGGGAGATGCATTAACATCTCGCCACGCCAAATATAAAACTTCACCCTGGCTTCTTTCCATCCAGTGAGGTGTAGTCAATTCACAGACTGAATATAAATAAAAATTTTTTTTTTTTTTTTTTAATATGAAATTATCTTGGGTATCTATTTACAGGTTACAGTAGGATGCTTACAAGAAAAAAGCTAGCAAGCGTCTCATGGAGTATTAAATTAGACTATTAACCATAACCATTCTTTCAACAATCACAGTTTGGTCATAACATAAAAAATAGGCTTCCTTACAGAAGGTACACAGTAACAGTCACACTTCGGTAAATATTTGTCTAGGAATAAAAATACTACGGAACCCATTGCGGATTTATCAGATCGCACTTGTCTATTTCTTTAAATTGTTTTTCAAAAATCACAAAAGATACCTGGCCTGCTAAAACAATACTTTACCAATTGCACAGCAAGGTGTCTAGTCGCAAGATCGGAGGAAAGTGGACAATAGATCTTTACGTGAGAGAGACAATGCAGCCACCGCCGGTAAAATAAGTCTCTTGTCGTATTTAATATCACAGGTAGCCGTGACGACACGTTTACTTGACTATTGGTCACCTCAAACACATAGTGTTTATTTAAGCCGTGTTCAGTTTGTGGGAAATTATCCATTAGATACAAACCTTCCAATACATCATCATTATCTGAGCCTTTTCCCAACTCAGTTGGGGTCGGCTTTTCAGTCTTATTACGAAGGGGCTGAACTTCGAAATCTTCCGTGAAGCGACTAGCATCTGACCTCCACAACCCAATGACGATATCGAAATTGTGTAGTTAGATCCGTTATCGGACTTTTTAGGGCTCCAACTACCCGTAACGACTGCCATAGATGTTTGTGAGAGACTCAACCTTTGACAATAAAGATTATCACGCTATTATATTAGGAAACCTGGTAGAATTTATTTCGATTTTACATGTAAACGATTGAAAATACAACGAATTAATAGGTAACCTAATACATGTTGGGTTCGTAACGAAACTGCAGAAGTAAACGTACCTTGATCTATTCCGAATTTAACGCAGACCATGTCGCAGGTGACGGCTAGTATAGAATAATCATATTTATATACCTTTTTTTTTTTTTTATCGTGCGGAAATCCCTTCGGATACCCCTTGAACTGCCTGGCATTTGTCACGTGACCTGAACGTCAGTTAACGTATAATCTAATCTATGTATCTAATCTGATACCTTTAAACGAGCAATTCTTGTATAACCTGAATCTCAGAAACGGCTCCAATAATACATGAAATTCAGTATTCAGAGCGTCGGCAAAAAAGATCAATCAAATATTTTACATTTATGAGACTATTATTTGACTAAATTATAACTAGAATGAGGCCGCAGGTGACGCCGTTGTAATAAGTTAACACAGCTTGTTACACCCTTAATTACCTTTTATATGCGTAATTACCATAATACTATAGCTCGTCACGGTAATTATATGTAGAGATATATCTAGAACTCCAAATGACACTGGCAAATAGAACATTTGGGTGCTATAAAAAGAATCGTCATAAGTTTCCCAACAATATGACATAACAATACACTTACGGACCACATTATTTTGGGAGAATGTTAAAAAAATCTGTCAAACTAGCGGTCATTCGAAGATGTGTCTTGTCTAAGTATTGTCTGTCGAATAATCGTCTGTCGAAGTAGTGGTAATTCGAAGGTGTGTGTTGTCTAATATTAATTGTCTCTCGAAGCAATGACTTGTCGATCTATGTGTTTTCGAAGTTCGCTACATGTCGAAGTATTGTACTGTGTAAATTCAGTCCGTAAGTCATAACAATACACAATTGACATCCAAATCGATGTTCACACCAGTACACCTGCTGATAGACGGACGAGGCTTGGCGCGGCTTTTCTCTCCGGGTTGGGAGGTTGGACGGCAGTCGCTCCCATGAAAGTCGCATAAGCTAAATCTAAAGGAGGAAGCGGAGCCTAGGACTCAGGAATCAGACTAAGATGTTGATGATGACCTTAACGCGAAGTTACCAATTCTATAAAACTGATTCTAACCAATCTGTGTATACAATGCGGACACTTATAAGCAATATAAAATATCGCCTTTATAACTATTCGCCAAAAATACAAAAAATATCTGGTGAACATGGGACAACTAAAAGCTAGTGCCTACCAACTAAAATTAACCGCCACAATAATAAAAAAAATTATTAACCTTTTTATCACCATTTCACGCTACTTAAAAACAGTTCCGTAAGATCGAACAGATCGAAGCCTGATTCAACGGATATTTACTACAGTAGTTATTATTTTTCGTCGGCGACGACGTACGTTCCAATTTATCGAATTACATTATAACGTTAAATGGCGGTCCAAATAACTCAAAATGAAGCAATTCACTACCTGAGTTCCTTACTCCCGCCTCCAAGGTGACTCGTAACTTTTTGCTGGGTTGTTTTTTATGCCCCGTGTTATTGCGATTCGGACCTCTGTGTGGTCGGACAGATAAAGTGGTTATATAAATACCTATATCATTTATAGCACCGTAACTTAATTAATTTGTAGCAGTACATTAGTATTATATCATTATTTATAACTGGTTTGACACAAAATAATCGTTGGAATTCTATGGGAACAAAAATGGGAAAAGTCTACGTCAACAGTTAACTGACGTAAATCTTCTTCTTCTTCTTATATATAAAAATGAATTGCTGTTCGTTAGTCTCGCTAAAACTCGAGAACGGCTGGACCGATTTGGCTAATTTTGGTCTTGAATTATTTGTGGAGGTCCAGGGAAGGTTTAAAAGGTTTGTCATCGATTGAGGCAGTACGAAGTCTGCCGGGTCAGCTAGTAATTACATATTTATCGCTAGAAGTATTACTTATACTAAACTAGCTATTGCGCGCGGCTCTCCGCTCGCGTTGAATTCTGATTCCGGTCCAGCAACCCATGGGAACCTATTCCAGTGACAAAAATGTGTTATTCCAGACTATAAGCTATCCCTGTACCAAATTTCAGCCAGATTTGTTCAGCCGTTTAACAAAATCCAAACATCTTAACGAACTATCTCATTGATAACATTACTTTTAAGTAGGATTAGTAGGAATAAAGTAGGTGTTCCACAGGGCTCCATTTGGAAGCCCTCTTACTCTGAGTATTTAAGAAATGTAAATTCCTTGATTTCATAAATGGTAACATGCAACATAAAGTTAATGTCATTTACTTTATTATTCTAAATATTTAATTAATATATAAGTGGTTTACAAAATATAAACTGATCAACACTTTCAGTGAAAGTGCTGCACGTATCGAAGTAGTGCATTAGAAAACCCAGAATATTGTGATATGAATCATAGAATCATGATTATTGACTTTACCCTTGAAATCCGTACACTTATTTGTGTAATATGTAGAAAGAAAGTATTTGTACTGCTATTTATTTTTTTAAGGTTAAGCGGTCACTGTGGTTAAGCAATGTTGCATAGATGGGTGACAGATTGTAAAAACCCATGCCCCTCCATTGGAAAACTCGTAAAGTCATTGATCTCAGAAATGACCAATGCCAGTGACTCGGTTTTCTAAAGCCTTCTAACTAACTGTGCTAACTATATAATGTCGTCACCGACATCTCTTTGTGTTGCACAGCGCATCTTAAATGGGAATTGCCAAGTGAAAAACAGATATTCAGATCAGACTATAAAGTGATTCCAATATACTAGGGAATAATATGGCGTGAAAGAGACAATTAATAAAAATAGGTGCATATGTAAAACATTGGGTTTATGTAAATAGTATTTAACCTAAAACCATCTGTTAATATTAAACGCAACAGAAGTAACAGCCACTATATAAGATACCTTTTTGTTAGGTATTCATATGTGCAAACAAATCGTACATTATTATAAGGCTGGAACTAAGTCATAATGATCAAATTAGGTGTTCCACAGGTCTCCATTTGAAGCCCTCTTACTCTGAGTATTTATGAAATTTAAATTCCTTGATTTCGTAAATGGTGAGCAACATAATGTTAATACATTTATGTACTTTATTTAACATGAAGACGTCAAATATTATCTTTCAGATCGACCTGTCTATAGAGTAAATAAGATTAAAGATCTGTATCTATATGTAATCTATATTACACAGCAGTTTATTACTGTGGATTTTTATCCATGACCGATTTAATTATTTATAACGATAAATCCACATCTTATAAAAACGGCATTCATGTAACTGTTAGAGTTTATTTTGATGCCCCAAGCTTAATTCAAAAACAGGTATTAAGAAGCCTAATCATGACTTACCCATACCATAGCTTTTAGTTTATTATCTCATTAGATATTTACAACTGCAATAGACCCATATAAAATGGGACCAAAATGTAATCATCAATCATTGTCTTCTAATATGGGTAGTTGTTCCAAGGCATTATAATCCAAATCAAAATACTCTACTGAAAACCAGGCAACAAAGAGCTAATTTAATGTAAAGAAAATCTATATCTTTACAAATTGTTATTGAATGCGGCCGAGCTGTTTAAAAGGTTTTTTTTTTCACGTACAGGCTCAGCCTCCGGGACCTGTCGCCGTGGGACCGCGACATGTGGATGCCTTCACGTACGGCCATTGTTCGTCACCCTTGGACCCTATACACCTCCTCCCACTTCCCATGTATTAGACACTCCCTCCCCACTCAACCCTGAAGTGTAAAATTATTCAAAGATTTGATGTAAAATACATCAAACATCATTTTTATAAAATAAGAATATGTAAATCAATTCACGATTTTAAGTGACGTAGACTTCCTTTCCTGCGAATTTATAACTGGAATGTTTACAAAAATACAGCTCATTTAAACTTTCACTTTCCGGTAATTCAAAATCTAGTTTACAGATGAATTAATGTAACATGAATATTTTTATTACCTTCTAATTAAGTCGAAAATAATAGTATCAGCGGTTAGAACAAATTCAATAATAAGCTTTAGACTCTTATACACACATATATTAAAGAACAACAGAATAAATAAATATAATAACAATTAAGAACCCAGAAACAAACAAGATTATAGCCAGGACAAAGTGCATGTCACGAGCGCAACGGCCTTACTCAGGGCCGCCCAGCGCAGGCAGCAGACGCGGGCGGCGCGGCCACCGACGGCTGCCATGGGAAAAATCAGGCTTCGCCGCCCCCGCCCCCGCCCCGCGCGCCCATTGGACCGCCCGGGCCCGCCCCGCGCCCCACCAGCGCCCATAAATACTACGCCACTTCGCGCATCTCCTCATTCCTCGCTTGCATCCCGCGACCGACGCACGTTACGCGCTCGTGTTTACGTTCAACCCCAGTGTTCGTGTTAGTGACAGTCACAATGAAAGCAATAACAGCAGTGTGCGCGACCGGCGCCTCCGTCCCCGCGATCGCCAGCGGCCGAGTGCAAAGGCATCGCGATGGAGAGAACGCTGAAATTCAGATGTATCTCTCTAAGCTACAGGACTTGGTGCCCTTCATGCCCAAGAACAGAAAAATCTCTAAATTGGAAGTGATCCAGCATGTTATCGACTACATTTGCGATCTGCAGTCGGCGCTAGAAAACCACCCTGCTATGGATCAGTTCGACGCTGAGGGAGCCTTGGCATCTCCTCCATGCGCAGTGGCGCCGCAACCGCGCCCACAGAGGCGACCATTAGGCCCCCGATCCGCACCCAATACCATCCTACGCAAATCAGACCCCAGCCAAGAACACAGAAACCAAACCGTAAGTTACCTATTTCTTTATAAAACTTAAGATGTTTGTTAATCTCCATTAAAAACGAAGTCTATTTTGCACTGTACTCTCAACTAATGTACACCCTTTAAAACACTCCCTCAATGTCTCAATTGTAACTTAAGCAATATATATAGACTAGAGAGAGAGTTCTAAATAGACAGTTTGTACTGTCCAGATTTCAGTTGCACTAGTTTATAGCAGGAGATACCAGCTATTGCATAAAAAGTAAATGAAATCGGCCATGTCGGTGTTTTTGCGGTGCGTGCTCGCACACCTGCGTGTTTCGCAAGAGCGGGAAGGTAAAAGCGGGGATGTAACATTTCACAATACGGCGACATACGCATCACACCTCAATAATTAGGTACCTGTACAGTAGATAAACAATTGACTGTAACCACAGCGGTATTTTAAGATACCACGTAACCATCTAAAAAACCATTAGTAATTGTTTATGATGCAAACTAAAATACAAAATCTAACAATTTAAATATTTCTTTCCATTTAATTATTGAGACAGTTAAATCAGATACACATTTGTAACTAAATAATTTACGTACGTATAGTGAATAATGATAAGAGATGTTAAGCAAGTAAACATTATAATGACATCAAAGTTTTGGTAAATAAGCACTTTAGTTTAAACCGCTGTTCACGCATACGTGACTGCTGTTTTGAATTTCAGCCTTGAAGCGCGGCCACCTGCGCCGGCGCCGCGTAAACGACCGTGTACTGACACACAATCTGAATATTCAACACATATTTATCTTACTCGTTTAACATTCCGGCTGACACCTGTGTGTGATTGCCATTTTGTCATTCCCATTTACCGTCACAGAATATTAAGAAAGTTGGTCGTAGCTAATGTCTGTACATAGTAGCCACAAGATATTCCCAACTCTAGAATAGTTATGAATGCAACAGTTCTCGAATAAGATTTTTGTTAATGTTGGCGTGCGGCAGGTGCATCTCGAAGGATTTATTCGTGCGCTTTGCGATTACGAGCCCCAAGTGCAATGCGCGCTCGTTAATATACTTGGTCGCGCCACGTAAATTTTAATCACTGCCAGTTGTTGGAACCGAGGAAAATGTTCAAAACAAGCGTGATTTAGGAGATGCAAGCCGTGTACCCTGTATTTACAGAGACGTGTAGAAAACCATTACATACTTACATTTAAGATTATACGCTTTCCACTAACGAAGAACCTATTTCATGCCTCCTTATTGATTCCACTATTGTTATTGATACAACAGCATACATTAGGCGTATCTAATGATAGAGCACGTTCACATGTAATGAGTTATAAAACTTCGCAAGTCTACGTGATCTTTGATGACCGTAAAACGATAAATCTCTCTTTTTATGTAACCGTTTCATGACATTACAACGCGTGACCGAGGCACCACGTTCTCATTTAGTTTATTATCGCAACGGTAAACTTTCTTACATTGGAAACTATTGAATTCAAACAATCACATAGTTCAAGATTCTGTTATTCACAGAACATATACCTCATTAAATAATCTCAATGTTGGTAAATATAATACAAACACAACAACTATCAGTCTATAGCGCCAAGAGTATCACGATATCCAATGATATTTACTAACTATAATATTGGAATTAATCGGGCTGCATTGTTGAATACGAAATGTGGAATATTTATTCCCGCATTAAGAACATTGAATACAATATTCATTTTCTTAAATATGAAAAAATATCCAACTATTATAAGTATTCGCAGCGGTTACAAAGAATGACAAGGCCCGAGGCAGTCGTGCCGGAATTCGTATCTCCATCGTGTTCGTCGTGAGGCGGCATTTCACGACGGTATCTCGTGGGCCATCGGGCGCTGTGTGCCACAAAGCGCCGATCACGAGCATACGCCACGGCTGCTATAGTGACTGTAATTGTTGCTTGCAGCTGCTTGCCGCAAGCGATGCCGTGAGATCAATCTACTCTGCTTTCTTGATAGCACTCTCTACAATGATGTCATAATTATTACGACAGATTCAACAGCGATGGGACCTACCCTATTTACCCTTATACTTGTTTGACATTTCACTTCGACCATAATAAGCTGCTAAGTACCGTAATGACAATTATTAAGCGTGTAATCCATTGCGGCTGCACCCCCAACCTTATTGTCATATATAGGGTGAAACCCTAACCATAATGATATTTTTAATATTATTGTTTATTAGTATTAGTATTGTTTATTCTTGTTCTAATTTATAAGAGAAAGGCACATTTCTCCCCGTCTTTATCGAAGTTATAGTTTGTCAATATCACTTAACCGACCAATTACAAACCCGCATGCTGCCTTTCATTTCCAATTTAAGGACACGGGCCGTTAATTGAGTCGGTGAAGGTCGGAGTCATCAGACATTAATATATATTATTAATCTACTCCTTAAAAAAAGTCTGCATATAGACATTATGAGTAGTCGCGAACGAATAGTGGTTTTACCAGGTTAGGCCACTGATGCTCCCACGCAGTATGGGATAGCACGATGGCGTCCATCCGACAGGCGACACTAACGAGCCGCCAGGTGTTCGCGTCTCCGCGCCCACGCTGTCCGTTCCTCTGAATATCTTTGTCTCCGCGCACCTCACGCATAAATCGCGCACGTGAAAGTTTTACGAGCACCTTTACGATTCACCTTACTAATAAACCCCGCAGCGTCGGTACGTAGACAATACAACTTCACCACAAAATGTCTCGGTTACGTCTTGCACACGTGCAGCGATTTCGCCAATCGCCTGGATTCCATCGAGGATGGATCGATCGAGGGCATTGTGCGGGTAACGGTCGCTCGCAGCTGCGTGTGAACACACGTGACGGCGCCGGTGGCCGGATAGCTAAATAAATGCGACGAACACTGAACATACCTATTCATTATTCGGTCGACAATGCTCTTCTCATAAAGGGATTTCACGTGTGCGCACTCGCAGCAAAGTCCCGATCCGTTCGGGACATGTGTGCTCTCCCTTCGATGTGTGTCCGTAAATAGGGTGTGGCCACGTGCGGCCGTTCAGCTGTGTCGCGGATGCACGGACGGGAAGCGGTAATCTAACACTCACTGATACTCAGAGAGAGCACTACGTTACACTGGTGAAAAACTCTGATAAACTAATACATGGTTTCAGTCCAACAAGTCGCGTAACTACAGCTATACTTCCCGAAAGTAAATCAACCAGCAATAGATTAATCAAATATTTGGGCTATTGTCCCTGCACTAATGAATTAAAACAGTGAAACAAGCACATATGTGATGACAGATGGGCAAAAGCGGGTACGAACGGGATGCATATGTGCCACACAACATATTGGTCGCACTCATTAATAACTAGTGACTTATTACTTGTAACTACTGAGTGAAAACTGGCTATCATTTTATTGAAGCAATGATTCACTGGCCTTATAAATGTACATAAGAAAAGTGCGCGCGCATCTGTTCTATGATTGGTAGAGTTGCACCCTAGCTGTGGTTGCATTAGTAATCTTTATATCTACAGATCTTTTATAGTCTCAATTGTATTTACTTACTCAATTGTTAATACTTTTTTTTTTTTTATTTGTTACAGACAGCAGAAAAGCAGAATCAGCTGGATAGGCCCTCGTGCTAAGTGGCGTTTAGATTTAAGAAAGACAATATACCTAGTTTATGGTAATGTTTATATACCTCGAGTGGCGGCGTCTACGTCGCCGCGGGTGGCTGCGCTCAGCCTTCGGGAGAGTACGAGAAGCCCCCGGCACCAGTTCCAGTGAAGATCATCATTCACGATGATATCCTATGCACGATCTCGTTACGATCAGTAAACTACTTTAATGAATTTGTTTTGTGGCATTACACGCAGAAGACTTCAACATTGCAATGCAATCGGTGGCGGTCTGCGGCTTGTTTTGTTATAATGTTTAGTGTAAAAAGCTTTACTAGGTAGTTAGTAGTGTGATGAATGTAAATTTTTCCATGTTTGTAAATAGGTATGTTGAGTGGTTTGTGCTATACCTAGGGACATCCTGTTTGGAGTGAAATGATATATTTTGTATTAAATAGAAACCGTTCAGAACACTACACGTACAAAATGCCGTAGTCTTTCAATTTTTGTAAATTTATTTTTAGAAAATTTCAATGGTAGATATCTTTTAGTTATAAACCTAATGCTTCCATTTATATCAAAGATGTGAACCGATTGAAAGTCGAGTCACGTATATAAATATATATTACTTTAAGTTATTATTTCATGAGTGATTTTGCATGGCGATTTTGTTTTAATTAAAATATTCAAATATTATTTTGTGAGTGCTTCACGCAAATTTACTATTATTAACTTATAATTTGTGTATAGCACATAACTTTGTAAATAATGTATGTAATTAATAGAAAATGAATATAAAAAAATACTGAAAATTATCGATTCGATACATTTTATTATTTTATTTTGAATATAAGGTGAAGATGCTTTAATTATCTTTATATACATAATTATTACTTACGGTGTATTATAATTTTAAATAGACTGTTATAGTTTTAGTTGAGATGCGTTAATAATGATCAAATATGAGTTGTTAGTTGAGTATGAGGTACGATTTGTAGCGGTGATTGTTATGAGTAACTGTAATGAATCCAACTCCACTCAGTCACTGAGCGCTGGCAGCTGTAGTTCCAACCAAGTGTCACAAATTGTATCTGTCTCGATTACATTTCACGATGTTAATCGCCCATATTTTCTTTTATTATTTAGTTTATATTAAATTGTGCACTGATTTTCAATTAAGTACCAGTACAATGAAGTGGAAATAAAAAATATTAAGTCTTATCCTTATCTTTTATTTTGAATCCCGTCATGCAGGAAGCTTCGTACGGTCTTCGTGTACCTACACTAAACAGCGTATTAAATATAATATATAATGATACATTCATATACGCGTAATTTTGTGAACGTAAGTAAATACACAACATAACATAACATAAACTCACGCCTATATCCCCGAAGGGGTAGGCAGAGGTGCTAGCACCCACATTTCGCCAGTTTATGTTTAGGTCCCAATGTAATAGGTGGCGAGCCTATTGCCATTTGCCACCGGGCACTTATAAACCTGCGTTAAATACACACATAACTTCGAAAAGTCATTGGTGTGTACCATGGTAAAACCTGGGATCAAACCCGAGACCTCGTCTCAGCAGTCCATTACCCATACCACTAGGCTACCGCGGCACATATACACATTATATGGGCGATAGACTGCGGACAGATGCTGGATGCGGCAAGCTGAAGACAGGGCGCTATGGTGCTCATTAGGGGAGACCTATGTCCAGCAGTGGAGTAGAATAGGTTGACGATGATGATGATGATATGGATATGACTGAGGTAATTAATAAAGAGATATTTACTCTTACAGACGGAAAATTGTATTTTACTAAATCTACGTTAATATTATATGCCGCATTCATAAATAATAATAATTTAAAAAATTAACCTATCTACTCTACATGATATTGTCGGAAGTTTACGCGAACGTTACACATTGAAATAAAACTATTTTTAACGGATTCTATCGCGGTTTATTTTATATATAGTTTATTAATAGAGAAGATGGTTGGAATGTACCACCAGCTTGGGACCTAGTCATTCACTTAATTAATTCCAAGAAAAAACAAAATACAACAAGACTTCATGACACTGTGAGCTCATTCTGCGTAAATAGTAACACCATCAATTCAACATAGTTCGGGTACTTTGAGATAACTTTCACTTCAAACTTCAAGACAACAACTATCTTTAGTCTCCCCGTGACCATGGCTGCTGAAAAGCAACCGAAACGTCGGGTTCAATGTAAAATATAAAATAACATCAAATAAAAATATAGTTTTATTTCTATCTAATCTACCTTTTATGCCTCAGTGGTATAGCGATAGATATTCGGTATCTATCGCTATACCGTTGAGGCATAAAATGTGATTGCTTTTGACTGGGTTCGATTCCCGGGTCGTACAAAGTTTTATGGGATATTTCTGTTAGGGAATTCCAGTGCTCACACTAATAGGCATGACGGTATATGGCAAAAGAACCATTCGTTGTGAAAAAAATCCACTTAGAAAGAGAGATAGACATATTATAATATTTAGGAGAGGCTATATCGCACGACTTATTGAAAGAGAGATAGATCTAGCGAAGTTTCATCGAATCAGTCATCATCATGACTCAAGTATTTACTTTAACTATTAACAAATGAAGCAACTATGAACTTCCAATTCTAAGTAGAAACTCATTAGATAAACGCGAACTTTACGAGCATATGTAGTAAAAATATGATGAAAAGACGTACCTACTGTAAATAAGTACATAATTATAATACTTACCTCATTATTTCATAAGATTTCTATTTATTTGAAATGCGATATGAGATGAAGTTTCACTACATACGAATAAAGAATCGTGGTAGGTACCTGTAGATACATCCGTATATTACATATAATTATGTTTTCAATAAAATTAAATATCTTTATAACACTGATGTACTTACACTTTTCTCTAAAAGTTTCATTCCAACACGGATCCAGCGAGATCACGCGATTGCATCACGACCAATTATCGCAACTACAATATTTGGTCAGCTGCGTACATAATGTACTGTAAACTTCAATAACAAACACAATTCACGCTATTTTCTACTCTACCGCTTGAAGGTAAAATTTAATTTCCAACAGCAATATAATCACATCATTAACAAAGCAATTTGTACCGTGATACGATAGCAGTAAGTTGAATACGGTACATTGGATACAGAATACATAATTGATTTTGGGTAGGAACGTTTGTTCGTCAAACATTAGCTAGATGCCATCACACCAACAATGCGACTAATTACTGACTGGTGGTAAACATGTCAAAATAATGCACAAAAATAATTCCGTGCGACCCTGCCAGGATTCGAACCTGGAATCTTCTGATCCGTAGTCAGACGCGTTATCCGTTGCGCCACAGGGCCGGATGTATGCCCTGATGAAATAGACAATCCAGTTATTAAATATTTTTCTTTATTGCATTTATAGGAATAAATAATAATAATTCTATAACAAAAATCTGTACTGTACTTGTGTTCCACGTGTGACCACGGCCAAACAGCCCGGAAACAGTATATTCTACATGCAACGCCGGCCGTGAAAACCTAAAGAATTATAAAAATCTGTACTATTATGATGCTATTGGTAATACAAATGGAGCTCACGAGCCATAATAAGCAACCGCCTATAGTCCAGTCACTAGGTCTGCAAGGCGAATCGCTGCTTGCAATGTTGAGCTGAGTGTGACATCGTGAATCAGATTTTGAAAATTTTGAACAGTGATCATTCCTCCGTGGCAAGTCCGATTTTGAAAATTCTTTTTGAAAGTCATAACTCTGGACATGCTTTCTGAGCGTATAAAGTTTGGTCACAGTGTCTCGAGCGGTTATTATGTAATTCCATCTGGAGTTTTTTTAACGATGATCATTCCTCTGTGGTAGCATTAATTTTTTCAAAATATATCCATAAACCTTCCACTGATTGACCTCTTTAATCATGCCAAATTTGGTTGTGATTTGATTGGTAGTTTAGGAGGAGACCTGTGACAAAGAAAATCCTGAAGTCTGGTATGAGGAGCTTTCGCTCGACTTCGTCTCACTCAGCTCAAAAATAGACAAAAATAAGTCATAACTAAAGAATAATTCGCATAGAGCTGAAAATTGGCAGAGACGTTAAATACATCGTTATAAAGAAAATGTCAAAATCCCCATCGATCCTACTTCTACAAAAAAAAATATTCAAGGTCAAACGAACAAAATTAAGGGGTTTTGCATTTTTCTCGAAAACGGTAAGTTTAATCGTGAAAATAGGTCAGATAAAGTTGTAGATCATACAATTCTCTTCAAAAATGGTCCAGTCACATTTTCTCTTACGACTCACCATTCGTGAGATATCGTGTTTTTAATAATTAGAAAATAATATTTTACATACGAGTAATATGCACTAAAACGCAGCCTGTACACGTCATCGGACGTTCAATATAAATGAAAATAAGAAACTATTGGTTTGTGTTACTTACACAATAAAACTTGTATAAATTGTATGAGTATTTTAAAATAAACTAATGAATTTTCTAATTATTAAAACCGCGATATTCCACGAATGGTGAGTCGTAAGAGAAAAAAAGACGGACCATTTCAGTAGAGAATTGTATGATCTATAACTTTGTCTCGCCTATTTTCACGATAAAACTTACCGTTTTAGATAAAAATGGAAAAAACTTTAATTTGTACGTTTGACCTTGAATATTTTTTTTTGCAGAAGTAGGGTCGATGGGGATTTTTGACATTTTATTTAAAATGATGTATTTAACGTCTCTGGCAATTTTCAGCTCTATGCGAATTATTCCTTAGTCAAATGTCTATTTTGACTGAACTACTAGGTAAACCCGTGTCTATAAAAGTTTACAACACCAGAAATGCCAATAACGCCGCGATAGAAAACTTCGTAATGTGCTCTGGGCGACAAAAAGGGATTCAGTGATGCCTATCGTTGCTACTTTCTTCTAATTTTCTAGAAGAGGATACATACAGCGAAGGGGTTCGTATGTTCCCTATCTCTGAATTCTTACGGAGTAATGGCCAAGGTCTGATACAGATCTGTGCTTGGTCAAGCTATAGGTACTCCTGATAGGCAATGGATGCAAACAGTGACTCTTCGGAACTACAAGAACAATAATCTTAGACCAATATACAATGGAATCACTTGCAGTTTGTAATAACTGGAAACAAGGTTAAGAAGATAAATACAGGTCTATCTGTTCTTAGGAAAAATAAGGTAACTGGCAGAATCATAAACGTGCTTTGGTCTTTACAAGTTTTAAACAAAAACGTGAGTACAAATTTACACCTCTAGTAATTACAAAAATAACTGCACATAATAAGTAACGGTTTAACGATTCAGTGTAAAATTCGTAGCCACCACAGCGTCAAGTCCCGTTAGCGAGTTTTTCAGTGGTCTGATATCGCTGCGATAACGCGCGATTATTCACGGAACCACGCAGGTGCGCCTGCGCATGGCCTTCGCGAGTACACGCATATTATCTTCCAATGCGAATACACCAGCAACATGACAGTTAACACTTTGTTTCTCGTAACAAGAAGGCATACTGAGTTGTTTGTTTTAAGGTAGCATGAAATTGAAACCTTACCATCATCACAGTGTTAGTCCATCCAATATGTATATTAAAGCCCGAGATCCACTCTACTGTGCGTTTTTTCCTCCTGATGTGACTTATTTTGGCTTTTACGGGAGCGACGGTGGTCTGACCTCCAAACCTGAAAGGAAAGTCGACACCAGAGCCTCGTCGCACGTAGCCCGTCTATAATAAAGCATTTTTTTGGTTAAAAAGAAAAGAATAGGAACTGTTCACTTCTGAATTTAAATAAATAAGTATTGTATTTATGTCTGTCTTCAAAACTTTTCTATAAAAACAAAATCCAATCTACATCTACACTAATATTATAAAGAGGAAAGATTTGTACTATTGGATTTTTGTATATAACGAATAAACATACTACTACTACTAACCCTATTTCAAAAATTCTTTTACCATTAGAAAGCTACATTATGACTATGTAACATAGGCTATATTTATTACTAGATAAAAATAGAGATCATCCAAAACCCCTACTAAAATCAACCCAAGGTCTGTCAATCAATGTCTTTCATCGCATCTATAATATTACAATATTATAGATGCGTTCTATTATAATATTTTAGAACATAGCAATATCTACAAAAAACTTCGCGAGTCCAACTATTGTACTTTTTAACCTTTTTAAAAGTTGATAGAAATGCCGATCCAGACCATGTTATTTATACCTTTGTATTGATTCTTATCCAAATAGATGATTTCGTATTCAAGACTGCTTCAATACCCGTTGATTACTTTTTGAATTATTGAAATTGTACATTCCATTCCAAGGATATTACGAAATTAAAAATACGAAATAGTTCGTTGGGATAACCAACATCTAAGCGGGTGGAGCCGCTGGCAACAGCTACTTTATCATAATATTCTAATCTGTTATGTCAATGTATGGTCTGTTTATAATCTTTTTTATACAGTTTTACAAAAAGTCGCCGTTGCTACAGTTAGTCTTCGTTACTATAAAAAATTATCGTTATTTAAAAAGAAACATTTCGGTAGCTATGTTGCAATCAGGAAGTAAAAGTATCAAAGTAAAGTTTATCCTGCATGTAAGTGTTGTTGGTGAGTATCTCGCATCAAATTTGTTTTACTTACAAACATTCAATATTGTATGTTGTGCATGTTATAAACATGCACAACATACAATATTGATCTTTGACCTATCGAGTTTCTAACAACATATTCTATAAACTTTTTTTTTTACATGAAGCTTTTTTAAGAGGCCTGGTTAAGAACCCATCGTGTTCTTACCCAGGTTGCCCGTGGATAATATACCTACTGCCAAAAACAGGCGTAGTAACTTTATTTACATATAAATATCCACATCTGGGTGACCAATCGGTTTTTTTCAACGTTTTCTAAAAATGAATGGATTTATCGCTCCCGAAACCCCCTGTATACTACATTTAATGAAAATCAAAGGAGCCGTTTTCGGGAGTCAGATAATATATAAACTAGGTCTGCAAGGCGAATCGCTGCTTGCAATGTTGAGCTGAGTGAGACATCGTGAATCAGATTTTGAAAATTTTGAACAGTGATCATTCCTCCGTGGCAAGTCCGATTTTGAAAATTCTTTTTGAAAGTCACAACTCTGGACATGCTTTCTGAGCGTGTAAAGTTTGGTCACAGCGTCTCGAGCGGTTATTACCTATGTAATTCCATCTGGAATTTTTTTAACGGTGATCATTCCTCTGAGGTAGCATTAATTTTTTCAAAATATATCCATAAACCTTCCTCTGATTGACCTCTTTAATCTTGCCAAATTTGGTTCTGATTGGATTAGTAGTTTAGGAGGAGACCTGTGACAAAGAAAATCCTGAAGTCTAGTATGAGGAGCTTTCGCTCGACTTCGTCTCACTCTGCTCAACAAATATACATACATATGTATTTATACAAGAATTGCTCGTTTAAAGGTATTTGAACTGATTTATTTTATGAAAGCTTGATTTTTAAAAGTCTTTTTTTTATTTTACTTTTTTTTCTACTTTTTATTTTAGACTAAATCTGTGCGATTCTTGTTAGTGCTTACCAATACAAATCAAATGAGCCCAAACATGACGGTTCTAATTTTTTTAGTTCAGAAGTTTCTATTACCAGGACACAGTCTCCATCTTCAGACCCTGGCTATCATATCATCAGAGTATTTGTCAAGACAAAACAAATGAGTTTGGGCTCGTCGAGTTTATTTTGTTTAGTTTTGGAATTCCTATATCTCCATTGAGACCGTAATCTTAGCAATCCATGGATTCTCCGTGCGGGTGCCGGGTCCATCGCGTTGCTGAGTTGGGAACTCGGGACAGTGCCTGGGACTTGCGACCCAAGTGTAGGTTTAGAAGGGGCCCCTTTTGTTGATGTACATCAACACTCACCTTCACTACCCAAGTTCCCCTCCCTGCCTAACCAAATTTGATACGAACCTACTAGTGCCGCTTTAGACATTCGTCCTAGTAATGAGCTTATTGTAGCTCTCGATAGAGGCCTAGATCTTTAAGTAGGTTATAGAGAGATTTTGCTGGTATACCTCTCGCTCCCACTTCCACTGCATACAAATTAACCACGTAACCGTTTTTGATTAATTCGTTTGTGAGATCATAGTATTTATTTTTCTTTATTGTGTGGTCCTTCGGTATATTTGTTTCCCACGGTACAGTAAGTTCCACAAGAACCACATGTTTTAATCTCTTAGAATATAGGAATATGTCAGGTCTAGATGACGAAACCCCAACATCCTCCGGAATTTTGTAGTGCTTTTCATACGTGTCGATTAGGAGAGTCCAATCTGGGGCAGTATCTAAGATTGAATAAGGTTTGTTCCTGGGTGTTATGGATGAACCTTCAGACACAAAGTTGATATGACGTCTGTTAGTAGTCAATCCTTTTTGGGCTCTAGCTACTGCCAGACTCATTGCTTCACGTATGATGATAAGCACCTTATCGTGGCGGCGTGAGTAATGGCCTCTATCGAGAAGCACCCTACATCCTACTAATATGTGTCTAGCCGTCCCTATTGCCTCACCACAAGTATAACATTGTTTTTCTGTGGCCTTCCCCCACCTTACCAGATTACTCTGGTCTGGGAGGGTCATCTGAAAGGCGTTAAGATAAAATTTTAACAGGGCCGGCGACCAGTCATAGATCAAGGTGCGCCACTTTAAGGCCATCGGTATGCAGAACTCTCCCATTGTCAACCATTCATTTTGGATTTCCAAATTCATCGCGTGCACTCGATATTTATCATTTTCGTCTTGTTTTAGAAAGGACTTAAGTATATCCTGGTCCCTTTCTGGCTCTCGTACTCCCAACCCCACTCTGTTTGACTGGGCCCCTATCATAAATCGTTTATGGAATAGAAGTCTAGATTCAAGCTCGGACGCGTTATTATCTTTCGGGAGTGCCCTGATTGTGACATCTTGGGATTTTCCTAAGATGTGGGCTTTGGTAACTCTAAGATGTTTATAGAGCTCCGATGGTTTCTTAAGTTTCATCCCAAAATTATTTTGATCCCTAAATAGAGCAGAGGAATCAGCAGAGTGCGCTAGTCCAAGCCACGATTTTAGCGATTTTATGACAGTTGCATCTATTTTCGCCAGTAAGGTTTTACCGAATTCATACACCAGAAAAGGCCAAGTCAGACGTGATGTTAAGTAGTTGTCATATATCCAAGCTTTTTTGATATTGTTTAGTGGTATCTGATCTATCTTATTTAGGTCATTTATAAACGTATCGACAACTTCATCTAAGGATGGTGTGCGTCCTTTATAGTCTATCTTTCTCCCAAGAAATTTAAATGGCACCGATTCAGCGACTATGGAAACTGGTTTACCCCCAATGAAGAGTCCCGGGTCGTAAGAGGTAAATTTGGTGTCCCGTCTACCCAGACATAGACAGTGACACTTACTGGGCTTCGTCCTCAGTCCATTTGTCCACGAACAGAACTCATCGACTTCCTTTAATAGTTCCTGACATTGTTTTGGATTGCGCGTCAGTATTGCGAGATCGTCAGCAAAAGCTAAGATGGACTCTGAGTATATGTTATTTACTTTAAACCGATAACCCCATTTCTTTTCGTGACGTATTAACTTGGTAATTAAGATATTAATTACTATGTTAAATGCTATTGGTGACAAGCAGCATCCCTGAAACAGTCCCACATTATACCGTAATGGTCCTGTGTGTACTTCTTGGAAGCTTATAGCAAATTTTAGCTGGGAGTAATACGACTCGATTATCTCTATGACCACGGGCGGAAAGTTATACCATTGCAACGCGTATACCATAAGGTAATGTGGAATTGAGCCAAATGCATTTTCTAGGTCTATCCAACATACCGTTATCTGTCTTTCGTATTTTCTGGCATCTTTTAAGCTTTCCGCTAACAGACTATTGTGTTCCAGACAACCAGAAATGCCGGGTAAAAACCCTTTCTGGTGGTTAGGTCCGAAATACCTATTGTTAATCATAAAATGACACATTTTTGTTTGTAGAATTGAGAAAAATATTTTTGAAATTGTGTTAGTTAGTGCTATCGGTCTAGTATCTTTAGGATGGGTCACTTCATGTTTTTTTGGAAAATCCCATTTTCACCGAAGATTCGGTATACCATATTTGAATCCAATTGAACGTCAAGAAGTGGATCTAATTGAGCATACTGACTAAGTTTAATAAAAGCTTGTAAAATAGGGACTTTAAAACTTACACTGGTTGGTACTTTTACATACATATAAACGCAGAAACTGACTGACTGATAATCAACGCACAGCTGAAAGCACTGGATCTAGGACCACGAAATTTTGCACAAATATTCGTTAAGTGAAAGAATTTTTGAAAATTTTACCCCTAAGAGGATGAAAAGGGGTTGTAAAGTTTGTATGGAAAAACTGGTTTTCTTGATATGATCAACATCACACATATATATAGCGCATCACGCAGTAAAATCTTTAAAAGATTGAATTATACACGTTTTTCATCATTTTTCAATATTCAATCCCTACAATGATAAAAGGGGGTTGAAAATTTTTTTTCATCAGATTTGATTCGAAATCGGTATTAAAACTCCTAGTGCAATCGATTATTAACATTAAAGTGTCAAAATGTCATATTTTTCACTTTGAAAGGTTCTGTATTTTTTAATCTAAATTGTAAGTCAGGGCAGATTGTATTATATTAGAAAAAAAGCGTGGGGTGCTTTTTAAGATATTATCAAAATGATAATCACTCTACAGACTCATGTCTGTCAATAAAATATTTATATCTATTGACCCATACACCACACGCTTTTTTTTAAATATTTTTAAATTTTTTATTTACACTATTATTAATTTATATTTATTGAAATTTTTAACACTATTCTTAATTTAAATTTATTAAAACCTATATTCAATTTTTTTAGTTCGGTTTTCTATAAAAAGCGTGTTTTTTAGTTTTTTTAACTATTATTTATTTATGTGATATTTTCCGATTTAAATTAATTTTATAAATGCTTTTAGAGCTAAGGTGATCGCTAATTTGAAATATGTTAAATGTATGAAATAAGCAGCATTTGGCAAACTGCGTCGGGTTTTCTCCTCCCCTTTACCGCAATGCCTAAAAACAAAAACAAAACAGTGCGTCCTACCTGTCATGCCGAAACGTGGACATTGACAGTGAGGTTAGTCCTCGACTTAAAAGTTGCGCAGCGGGCTATGGAGCGAGCTATGCTTGGGGTTTCTTTGAAGGATAAAATTCGAAATGAAGCCATCCGACAAACAACTGAAGTCACCGACATAGCTCGCAGAATAAGCAAGCTGAAGTGGCAATGGGCTGGCCACATCTGCCGAAGGACCGATGGCCGATGGAGCAAACGAGTCCTAGAGTGTAGACCACGAATCGGTAAACGGAAGGTAGGACGTCACCCAGCAAGTGGACGGACGACCTGAAAAAGGTAGCTGGGATAGACTGGATGCGCAAGGCGGAGGATCGGGTGCTATGGCTTAAAATGGGAGAGGCCTATGTCCAGCAGTAGACTGCAATAGGCTAATTGATTGATTGAAGCATTCAAATATAAAAACTCGAAATTTTACAGAGTTACCTATGGATAAAAGATAATTAACTAGAGACTGAAGACAGGGCGCTATGGCGCTCATTAGGGGAGACCTATATCCAGCAGTAGACTGCAATAGGCTAATTGATTGATTGATTGATTGATTGAAGCATTCAAATATAAAATCTCGAATTTTACAGAGTTACCTATGGATAAAAGATAATTAATTAAAGACTGAAGACAGGGCGCTATGGCGCTCATTAGGGGACACCTATGTCCAGCAGTGAACTAGAATAGGTTGATGATGATGATGATGATGAAGCCTTTCAGAATGCATATCATCTCACTAATATATTAAAGAAACAGCAGTATTTAGTTTGTTACTACATACAAACTTCAATTTCGAGTGATATCTGAACAGTATTTATTGTGCCTCAGCGGGTCATTAGTGAAACTCCATTTTTACTGATCATTTTATTTTTACAAGGCAGATCTCCACGTAATTTTGCAGTTCGGTAGAACTCAGACATGGTCAACATCCGGACTATAAAATCATCACGCTATAGTTAAAAGGTGATGAACATTAAAGTATGAAATCTAGAAATATCGCAGAGTTACCTACATATAAAAGGCAATTAATTAGAGACTGATAAGCCTGTCGTAATTTATATCATCACGCTATTATATTAAAGAAAGAGCAGAATTTAGTTTGTTATATAATAATAATTACACATAGTAATTACATATAATAATTTTTTAATTATTAAACTTCTATTTCGAGTTAAATTTGTACAGTATTTGTCCCTTAGCGGGCCAGCAGTGGACTTCCATTTTTACTGATCAAACGTTCGAATCCTACTAATATATAAGTTATTTGTTTCGCTTATTTTAGTCAAGTTGTTTCATTAATAGTTTTTTATTAAGTATTAATATTATATATAAATAATTGTCTTAAATAACCATCCTATGAGCCTAGAAAACATTTACCTATTTGAATTCTTACATTTTTTTCTATCAAAAGCAATTTATTTGCTTTTAGGTAGATTTCGATGAAATCGATCTACCTATTGGTTTCTTGACTACTGTCGAATTTTAAAAAAAAATCTTCATAGAAGGTCTAGTTATGACCCCCTGAGTCCGAAAAGGCGGAGGATCGGGTGCTATGGCGTCAAATGGGAGAGGCCTATGTCCAGCAATGGACTGCAATAGGCTAATTGATTGATTGATTGATATATATATGTATGTATGGTTCCACTTCCCAAAATTTGCGGCACTCTCACGGTCGCATTTTTGCCCCGATCGCTTTCAAACTGCGGTCAAAAATTGCTTCGGTGTAAACTTAGTTTAAGTTCGTGAACGGGTGGAATCCGGCCTAAGGGGACGATAGGGCCTCACTTTTTGTGAAATCAGTTTTTCCTCAAAATTTCATTTTCCATGAAAGATATTCGAACCGTTCTAATTTTATCCCATAGTATACATGAATACCAACAACTTTTAATTATAAACCTATAAGATTAAAACTTTAACTAAAAGTGGAGGGGGGAAATACCAAAATTTTTCGGGAAAAAAATCATAACTTCTAACCGGTTAACATTCTTGCAGTCGGAAACATTTTTAATCGATAGGCCATTTCTAAGTCTAAAATAAATGTCTGAAAAGTTACCGTTTTCGAGAAAAAATAATTAAACATGTTAAAAAATAATATTAATTGCTTCACGAAATCTACCTGTGCGTTCCCCCTGCGGGAACGGGTTTTTTTCACGTGATCGGTTGTTAGCGTTTCAGAACTAGGTCTTCTGTTTGAAAGTTTTGTTTTCGCTAGCTTTTCGGATTGATTTGATTGGGATCACATCACATGGGATTCTTAACGGGATGTGCAACACTTAAACTTTGGAAAATGGTGAAATATGTCTTTGATTCTGTTAGGTCAAAGCTTTTCACCCATTAAATATTTAATATCTCAAATTCCTTTCTTAGCGCTAGCCTATGCCATAGAAGTAACCTATTGTCCTTATTTTGTAATTCTAGCTTCGATAGTGTCGGCTCTGCGTCGTCTGTGACACAGTTACCGTAAAAGGCTTACTTCTTCATAATAAATAATTAAAAAATAGCGATTTAATAACTCACTAATTATGTATGGGATCAAAACTGCAGATGTAAACATACCTTGATCTATTCCGGACTTAACGCGGACGAAGTCGCGGGCAACAGTTAATGTAGGTATAACCGTGTAGTAAAATCGGTAAAATCTCATAACGCGTCCAATAACCAAATTCGAAATATCAAGTTTTTTATATTTTATCATTGACAGGAATATTTTATTTACACTCACATATAACTCTACGTTATCATCAAATAATATAACGAACTTATAAGTGATACGTTTCATCTGACATAGTTGAAATCTTCAGATGATATCGTTATGATATAAAGTCTGAATTGTTTATGGCATAGTGTTGAATCTTAAAAAGGCCTCCTTCTCAGTAATCTTTGACGTATTAAGTTACAATGTAAATTGAGACGTTCATAGGTGTCGCTTAAATTATTTAATATTCAATAACTATGATTTGTGATTACGAGTATATATGTTTTCATTTTAATTATTTATAAAAGTGGCGTAAGTTAGAACTGAAATTAAAAATTTAAGACCTACCTCATATATGTTCTTGGAATGGAATATTCCCTTTTTGCTTTTCGATATTATGCTAAAATGTAAATGTAATTCGTCGAAATATAGGTGTCGCTTAAATTATTTAATATACAATAACTTTGATTTGTGATTTTATATGTTTTCATTTTAATTTTTTATAAAAGTGGCGTAAGTTAGAACTGAAATTAAAAATTTAAGACTTACCTCATATATGTTCTTGGAATGGAATATTCCCTTTTTGCTTTTCGATATTATGCTAAAATGTAAATGTAATTCGTCGAAATATACAATGACTTGCATTGTGTGGAAATTTGTAAACTTCGATATTTTTTACCTAGGATGTGTCAACATATTAAATGGCTTGAACAGTAAATTCTAGGTTAGCATGTTGGTAAGGTTGGTGTATATCGGAAGAAAAGTAAACATCAGCATAGATGTAACCGTCACTTGAAATACTTTTATAAAGAAAATTATCGTAGAATGCGCCATTGGACTTTTAGCGCTGGCTTAACTGTCATTTTATTTCCACATCACGTTATTTACGACATACCTAACGATAATTTTTTACCGCGCGCAACTTTTATCAATATGATGGCGCCTTAGTCGAACATTATTGAAACGGTTGTATATCTATCAACATAAACATTCCACAGCCAATACATATTAATTTTAAAACAAACGACAAACCAGTTTTTTGCTTGCGCCGTGAGTAGCATCAATTTAGGTAGCGCAATAATAGTGACCAATACATAACTATATTCGTAGAGCCTGAGGTACATAATATTTCCATGAGGGGGCCCGATGACTCCTGCAGGAGACTCTACGCGGGGATCGTGCGGTCCATGGCCCTGTATGGGTGCCCAATATGGGCGGAGGCCCTGAGGACCAGAACTGTGCAGATGCTGCGCGCTCCGCAGCGAGTTCTGGCCATCAGGGTCATCCGAGGGTACCGCACGATCTCCTTCGAGGCGGTGAGTCTCCTTGCCGGAACTCCGCCATGGGACCTGGAAGCGAGAGCCCTTTCGCAACTGTACCAGTGGCGAAAGAAGGCGCGGGAGCAGGGATGGAACCCCGAGCCTCGAGAAATCGAGACCGTGCAGTCCCAGCTCCGCCAGGCCATCGTGGTGGAGTGGAAGGAACGACTTGGGCGACCAAGCGCAGGGCACGCCGCAATAGCGGCGGTAAGGCCCATCATGGAGGATTGGCTGGAGAGGCGACACGGAAGCCTCTCCTACCGACTGACGCAGGTGATCTCCGGGAAGGGGTGCTTCGGGGACCACCTGCATCGGATCAGGAAGGAGCCAACGCCTGAGTGTCATCACTGCGACGCGAGCGAGGACTCAGGGCTGCACACGCTGGCGGACTGCGCGGCGTGGGAGGCGCCGAGGCGTGACCTCGTGGCAGCCATCGGGGTGGGAGTCCTCTCGCTCGGCAGCATGATTGCGGCAATGGTGCGGAGCGCGAGCGCGTGGGCCGCCGCCGCCTCCTTCTGCGAGCATGTAATGCTCGCGAAGGAGGTTGCGGAGCGCGCCCGGGAGAGACTTAGAACTCTCCCGGTCCGCCGAGCCCGCAACTTGCTCGCCACGCGTCGCAGGCAACTCAGGCGCCGGAGGTCGCTTAACGACCTCCGTCCTCCATGAGCGCAGGCCTGGGGGTGGCGGGTGAGGCCACCTGTCACCCCAGCAGAAGCAGGCCGGGACGGTGGGGCGACTAGCGCCCCTCCCCCAAACCGGGGCAAGACGGGGACACCGTGGTTCCCAAACCCGAGGGGGCCATCTCGAAACCGGAGATGGCCCAGGGTCAGTCGGGGTGCGAGGGATATGCTCTATGGGCAACCTTACACCCCGGCGTCTGTAGACCCGAGACGGCGTGCGGTTTTAGTCGGTTCAAGCCCAACATAACCGCCCCCGCTGGCACGCGGGAGGGTATCCGAAGGGATTTCCGCACGATAAAAAAAAAAAAAAAAGGTACATAATATTTCTGTGATAAATAGCTATTTCGGCCGAGGATTATGTAGTACTTTTTCCTAATATGTAAACCAATGAATATTAAAAAACAACTTTAATTATAATATTTTTTACAACAATACAAATTTCCGTATCGTTTTTCCGTAAGTTTGATTGATAAATACTGTCCAAAAACTTAAAATATTGTCTTGTTGGTGATTGCTGTAGTTCAAAATTACCCAGCATTTTCAATTATTGACGTGTTGGAAATTTTATTTAATTACTCACTTATAGAAAACTAGCTACTGCCTTTTTTTTTTTTTTTTTTTTTTTTCGTGCGGAAATCCCTTCGGATACCCCCCCGCGTGCCAGCGGGGGCGGTTATGTCGGGCTTGAAACGACTAAAACCGCACGCCGTCTCATGTCTACAGACGCCGGGGTGTAAGGTTGCCCATAGAGCATATCCCTCGCACCCCGACTGACCCTGGGCCATCTCCGGTTTCGAGATGGCCCCCTTGGGTTTGGGAACCACGGTGTCCCCGTCTTGCCCCGGTTTGGGGGAGGGGCGCTAGTCGCCCCACCGTCCCGGCCTGCTTCTGCTGGGGTGACAGGTGGCCTCACCCGCCACCCCCAGGCCTGCGCTCATGGAGGACGGAGGTCGTTAAGCGACCTCCGGCGCCTGAGTTGCCTGCGACGCGTGGCGAGCAAGTTGCGGGCTCGGCGGACCGGGAGAGTTCTAAGTCTGTCCCGGGCGCGCTCCGCAACCTCCTTCGCGAGCATTACACTCTCGCAGAAGGAGGCGGCGGCGGCCCACGCGCTCGCGCTCCGCACCATTGCCGCAATCATGCTGCCGAGCGAGAGGACTCCCACCCCGATGGCTGCCACGAGGTCACGCCTCGGCGCCTCCCACGCCGGGCAGTCCGCCAGCGTGTGCAGCCCTGAGCCCTCGCTCGCGTCGCAGTGATGACACTCAGGCGTTGGCTCCTTCCTGATCCGATGCAGGTGGTCCCCGAAGCACCCCTTCCCGGAGATCACCTGCGTCAGTCGGTAGGAGAGGCTTCCGTGTCGCCTCTCCAGCCAATCCTCCATGATGGGCCTAACTAGCTACTGCCTACGGCCCCATTTGGCGGAAAATTGCTATTTTATGGAAGAAAAAGGATCCTTGTTCTTCTTCAGGACATAAACTATCTTCATGGCAAATTGAAACAAAGCGGGCGTGAAAAGATAATAGACACAGTTACTTTCGCTTTTATAATATTAGAATATTAAGAAGGAATGTACCTTTTTTTTTATCGTGCGGAAATCCCTTCGGATACCCCCCCGCCGGCTAGCGGGGGCGGTTATGTCGGGCTTGCACCGACTAAAACCGCACGCCGTCTCGGGTCTTCAGACGCCGGGGTGTAAGGTTACCCATAGAGCATATCCCTCGCACCCCGGCTGACCCTGGGCCATCTCACCACTAACAGCATCGCTCATCCTGTCTCCTCTGAAAGCAGAGGAGTACGGAGAGCGATGTGTTCCCGCCACGTTGGGTATTGGCCGACGATCAATGCCAACCCTATGAAGGGGTGAAGGGGAAGCCATTGACCGCCGCCCAGGGTGTACCGGCCGCTCCGATTCCTTTCCCCCCGGACTGCAGCGGGATCGGAATCGGAGCGACACTCGAGGAGGTTACCCAACACAAAAAAAAAAAAAAAATGGGACAAGAACGGTTTGTTTTAAATTTTATGTATCTATTAGATCTAAGATATCAGTCCTAACTTCTGTCACTTTAGAAATGTTAATTAAGGAAAACCAATAGTCCCCATAAATACTCATCAGCTCCTTTCGATAGAATCCCCAATCTCTGAATACTAACTAATGCCAGGTACAGCCCGACTGAACAATAAATAGTCGGAATACTTTGTAACATAGAGCCGTTTCATTGTAGAGACAATAGTCTGAAGTAATAACCATTCTGTTCATGTATCACGTCATGTCACGTACAAAACAACAAAATAATTTGACGATTAGAAAATTGTGTAATCTAAGAAGAAGCTGATGTAAAGGTTGAACGTTGCTAAATAAGCTCGACGTCGTCGCTTACATCATAGCACTAGCACAACTGAGCACAACTGAGCACAACACTCAAAAGACCAGAATGGTAATAAATTGATGAAATATCTTGAAACAGTTATTAATGATATCTGATTGCACGGGTGGCATAGTACCTGAAGTGGCTACCTTTTTTTTTTTTTTTTATCGTGCGGAAATCCCTTCGGATACCCCCCCGCGTGCCAGCGGGGGCGGTTATGTCGGGCTTGAACCGACTAAAACCGCACGCCGTCTCGGTTCTACAGACGCCGGGGTGTAAGGTTGCCCATAGAGCATATCCCTCGCACTACCTTAAGTGGCTACCTTTTTTTTTTTTTTTTTTTTTATCGTGCGGAAATCCCTTCGGATACCCCCCCGCCGGCCAGCGGGGGCGGTTATGTCGGGCTTGCACCGACCAAAACCGCACGCCGTCTCGGGTCTTCAGACGCCGGGGTGTAAGGTTACCCATAGAGCATATCCCTCGCACCCCGGCTGACCCTGGGCCATCTCACCACTAACAGCATCGCTCATCCTGTCTCCTCTGAAAGCAGAGGAGTACGGAGAGCGATGTGTTCCCGCCACGTTGGGTATTGGCCGACGATCAATGCCAACCCTATGAAGGGGTGAAGGGGAAGCCATTGACCGCCGCCCAGGGTGTACCGGCCGCTCCGATTCCGTTCCCCCCGGACTGCAGCGGGATCGGAATCGGAGCGACACTCGAGGAGGTTACCCAACACACACCCCACCTTAAGTGGCTACCTAACAATTGTTAAAGCATGGTGGAGGTTCGATCTCCACATGAATAATTCTTTTTCAATAACAAAGTAGACAATTAGTACTTTGTCTGGGTGTACTTGATGCCCGTAAATTAAATGTAAAACACTGAAAACATGATACATGTGTGTACTTCTATAATGCTTTCACCACCGACCAAGTGCACAAATTTTGATACACTAAAACTACTTGATACTTAATATTAGCATGCCGGTGACAAGAATCTAAAAAGCAGTTACGTGCAAGTCGAACTCGTACGCCGTGACGAAGGTTTCCGTACCTTTTTTTTTTTTTTTTTTTTTTCGTGCGGAAATCCCCTCGGATACCCCCCCGCCGGCCAGCGGGGGCGGTTATGTCGGGCTTGAACCGACTAAAACCGCACGCCGTCTCGGGTCTGCAGACGCGGGGGTGTAAGGTTGCCCATAGAGCATATCCCTCGCACCCCGACTGACCCTGGGTCATCTCCGGTTTCGAGATGGCCCCCTCGGGTTTGGGAACCACGGTGTCCCCGTCTTGCCCCGGTTTGGGGGAGGGGCGCTGGTTGCCCCACCGTCCCGGCCTGCTTCTGCTGGGGTGACAGGCGGCCTCAACTGCCACCCCCAGGCCTGCGCTCATGGAGGACGGAGCGAAGGTTTCCGTACCTACTCATTATACCGCCATAGTAAAATGGGTAACGCAAATATTTTCGTTTATTTTGTTTCACACAATTGTACAATTTTATTTATTTACCTAATTTGATGCTGGCGCCAATAAAGTCCTGTAAATTGTAAAAGCATACAACTCAGGGTGTCAACTATGTATGTATGGGGATACCCTTTTAAATTTTAACTACTTTTATTTCTTGGAATTTTTCCGTTACTTGTGCTGTCAGCCTTGCTTTTTGCCAAATGTCGTGATCAAAGGTCAACGGGAACTACCATATAGGTTCTCGATCTAAACCATCCAGTTCCAGATCCAGTTGACCTAGAATCGTCAATTTTGGTTAAAAGGCAAGGTCTTACAGCACAAGTAAAGGGTAATTCTGAAAAATTAAAAAAATTGTAAATAAGGTGATTTTTATATTGTTGATTCAGGATCTTGATCCTAATAGTGACCATAGACCTCAGTATCTGGTATAAATTTCAACTTACTAGGTACATCCATTGATGAGAAAATCGGTGGTGACACAAGGACGTACAGACAAGCAGACGGCTCTTGTGATCAAGATCAGGTCAGTGGTCAGCTGAACGCGGTCACGCTTCTCTGTAGCGTCGAAAATATTGAGGGAATTTTCAATGTTTGTAGAATACAGTCTTTTGTAAAAATGCAACAATTGCCAATATTACAAACTATACCATCGACTCCTTTTTGAAGTATGCGACCTCAAACGTACGGATACTATACTTACTTATATAGATGCAGACAGTATAACAGTGCAGATTACAAAGTTGTATGTAGGCACGAAGTATAAGGTAAAACGAGTTGATTACAGTTCAGCTATGTGAAGTCCGTGACAAACGGCGTTACACGCATTAACGTTGAGAATATACAGAGCGAATCTGAGAGTTCTGATAACACAATTGTGTGTGCTGTAAATTCTACTGTGAAAATTATTGACGGTTTCTTAAGAAGGAGGTGGTTGTTGAACACTGGTTATACTGTACTGGTGTACTGATATAAGCTCTGTTTTCAACACCCATTAACTACAGATTGGCAGTATGAGAGGTTAGGCGATAGTCTACCTGATCTATCTACTGTGAATAAACAAACCCTCAAGAACATTATAGAGATCTTTCAAGCATGCTGGTTTCCTCATAATGATTTCCTTCATCAAGATAGAAGAGAACCGTCATTAGAATCTATACAGCAATGTGTAGCACATCATAGCAATCAATGAGTTTAATTGAATATAACTTGAAAACCCAGATTACTTAAACGCATATTCACCTGTAATCAAGAAGTCATTCCAGTTGTTAGTGTATCCATTCTCGTATCAACGCCCTCTCCCACCCTCCCTCTTTGTAGGTGACAACGCGCGCTTTTGTGCCTTTACAGACATTATTTTGCCATCAGATAAGCCTTGCGGCGCGCCGCGCCGTTTTGACTGCCAAGGCAGTATATAAAAGCAAAATATATGAAAATATGTTATATATTTTATAACTTTAAATAATTTAAGAAATTCAGTTCATTCTAATTTAAAATAAAACAGAGTGAATAGAATATATGAAGAGAATAATCCTTTACAATTACATATCTAGACATGAGTATATAAGAATGAAAAATGATTCTTTGTTCGTACCGTTTGCGTTGCTACAGCATTCATCCTTGAACTTCAAACAGTTTTTATTACCACTTGTGTGAAAGGTTTTTGCCGCCACCAGCGTGTTCAAGTCTCAATTCAAATACAAAAATTTTGTACATAGAATAAAGATACCAATATCTTCTTCAGTCAGGTTGGTCAGACGGCTAGCCTCAAACTGTAACTCAAAAAAAAATATAGATAGGTAAATTGCGGCGATTTTGCTACTGAGGGCTATTAATCTAAAGACTGCACTACGCTCAACTATAGAAGTATGTATAAAACGAATATTTTATGTTACTACTTATTGGTGATAGAAATTTTATGACACAAATTTGTCACAAAATTCGGCCGGGTTGGCCGGCGGGGGGGTATCCGAAGGGATTTCCGCACGAGAAAAAAAAAAAGGTACCACCGTGCACGATTGCGAAAAACCCTCCATAGTAATCCAATTTCGGTTTGTTTGCGTTCAGGGGTCAGCAAGTGCATAGCCGGGCAGGGGGATTGTGGTCGCAGCACTAGTGGGACCGGTGGGTGTCACGCGGTGCTGCGACGACAATCCTCTTCTGATGTGGCCGTCAAGCTGAGTGCCACCATTGTTAACATGATACGTGTATGTAATGGTGACCCTCTTTCCTGAGACCTTCAGCTTACCATCAGGTGAGGTGAAGTCAAATTGATGTGTCCTAAATATAAAAAAAAAAAACTACGACCAATTATATTCGAACTATCCAAATAAGTATAAGTAGTTTGTGCTTGATTTGTACTTGTCATATTATGTAGGTACAGCACGCGGGGGAGTCCGCCAATAATAAAATTATTCAAATACTTACAGTCACACCCATAGAGGATATTAATAAGTACTAATATCTATGTATAGTAGAGTAAGGTAAGTAATGTACATATCGGGTCAGCGTACTATATTTTTAACACTGAAATCTAACAAATCCTTTGTTTAAAAATTTACAAATGTGTCTTTACATTAACTTTAGACCATTACTTTTGGCTGATGTGATGCATTACTATACTTATAACTTATTTGGATCATAGATACAGGATTTGTCGCGATGTGATAGTGTGTATCTGAATTCTGTATGTGTTTCGAACTTATTAACGTCAAATTGACATCTTCAAATTCAAACGAACTTATACTTTTGGTCTGCTTTATTTGGTTTCGGGATTTTAGTAGGTAATTATTTTCTATAAGATTAGTAGTGAGTTACTAATAAAACTACAGGTCAAAAATAGCAACATATTTTCCAAAAAACTGAAAATAATTAACAAAATGACTGTCAAAATTAGAATTATAAACGGGATATTTACCATGTGATCATGGTACTTGTAACAGTGCCGAAATATCGGATTCTCGAAAAAGATACTAAACATGGTAAATATCCCGTTTATAATTCTAATTTTAATGTAAATGACCATGTCAATCTAAAATCATATAAAATGACTGTCATACTGAATTTCGAAGTTCAAAATAGCGATGAACTGTAGCCCTAAAGTACCGAAACGCGACTCACGGTAGTGCGAAAGTGCGCCACATCGACACCCATATTTTCGAATGTTTTCCACCGCGAAGCACGGCAGTGCGAAAGTATTATATTATATTTCGCTACCCGTCGAGCATGTATGAAAACAATTATGAAAGTAGAATGTGGTCTCTGCCTACCCATTAGCGTTAATTTTTGTGTGTAATGTTTTTTACAGCTTATTCTCAAAAACACTTTTCAGCGAAGAAATGTTGGCAACCCTACCTAAAAGGGACAAGTGAAGATATATTACATTTCGCCAGTTATATTTCTTGATTCTAAGCAATTTCCTAACTGTCAAGTAAACATAGCATATTTCCTTTTGCCTGTCTTAGTAGGCATTATAATAGAAGTCACGTTACTATCACTCGTTTAATAGCGTTCGGAACAAGTGTTTCATATTATCGTTATCAAAATATCATTCATTTATCGGTTAGTTCTAAGTAGGTTCTTAGCAGAATTTCTGAATAAATGCTGTACCCACATTAGGTACCTATAACATTTTATATCAAGGGGGTACTTAACACCGAACAATAACAAGATAATACAGTATATTGTACTAGCATAAACACAGACTAATTACAGCTGCAAATACTAAAATCTTAATAATCGACGTTCAATGAAATAAAATTATTTTTACCCGACTGTGCCAGAAGGAGGGTTATGTTTTTCGAGAGTATGTATGTATGTATGTATAATTGTTTGGCACGCTCTGCAGCCTGAACGGCTCGATGGATTTTAGCTTGAGAGGTGTCGTTAGATTCGTATTTACTGTGAGAGTGACACTGGGTATATCAAAATAATAAAAAAAACGAAATGGTGGATTTTTGGCGCTAAAATGTATGTTATTAAAAAAATATTTTCCACTCAAACTTATCGAATAGGGTATCAAAATGAAGAACTTTAAAAGGAGATTTCAAAAATATTTATATCATAACTAAAAAGTATACAATAAAATTATTAATTAAACAATCAAATAACCCGACTGCCCTAAAAAGACCGAAACAAGTTTGATAGCAGGCGGGACCCAGATGCAAATCATAAATCGAAAGAAAATTAATTGGTCCCGCCTGCTATCAAACTTGTTTCGGTCTTTTTAGGGCGGTCGGGTTATTTGATATTTTAATTAATAATTTTTTAACGCATTCTATCGCGATTTATCTCCCCGTGACCATGGTTGCTGAAAAGCAACCGAAACGTCGGGATCAATGTAAAATATAAAATAACATCAAATAAATCGCGATGGAATCCGTTAAAAATAGTTTTATTTCAATGTGTGACATTCGCGTAAAATTCCGACAATCTACGTTGAATTTTACGAAGGAAATAAAACGAATTATAATATAATCTTATATTGTTGTTGTTAAACTAATTCCGTGATACGTCCGTGGACAGGTGGGCCCGGCAGGTGTTTGCACTTGTTCGGTATACAAGCACCACGCTGATAAGATTACTGATAACGCACTTAATCATACTGAAGAACCGGGACTTTAGTGCTAATGCACTATAAGACGGAGTTATGCGGTACACAAACACGTCGACCAATCGAGTTTTAGCTAAAACCCGATAGATTAAAGAGCGGCAAATCTAACTTCTTCCTCATTGAAGTAGCCCACCTTAAGTTAACTAATATATTTTTATGTCTGACTTGAAAGGATTCTATTGATTAATGTCGCAAACTCAGTATCGATCCCTACCGTAGTTGTTAAGTCCCTAACAGAGAAATCATTGTTAAGTCAATGATCTATCTATTATCTTATACATCTATACATATAATAAAAACAAAACGAGATGAAAACTGTACATTGAATATTAAAAAAAATGCTGTGTTCGAGGAACGATACCGATGTCAAAAGTGTGATTTTTAGAATTTTTGTCTGTTTATCTGTTTATCTGCTTTTTATTATCGCTGTCCGAACATGACTTGAAAACCGCTGAACAGATTTAGGTGAAATTTTGCATGAACCTAAAAATATTAAATCTCGAAACTACAGAGGTGCCTACGTGTAAAATATAATTGATTAGAGACTCAATCTTTGATTATAAATATTATCACGCTATTATATTGGAGAACCGAGTAGAATTAATTTCGATATGAACATCAATTTCTTCATGATAAATGATTGAAAATATAACGACGAAATAGGTAACCTAATACAGTTGGGTCCGTAACTTCATTTCGAGAGACATACGAGTATGTTAGATTATTGAAATATCGACTGAAAGATTGTGCGAATAGAGTTTATTGCGAAACAACTTTCTGTCGCCAAACGCTGCTTCGACTGAACGATTCTTCGAATATTTATCAATCGATGGACTGATGTTTCGAATGTTAAATTCAAAACATTATTTGTAGACATCACGGTACATAGGAAGCACTGTACATAGATATCTCTCTTCATAGATAGCACTTCTTGCCATAAACTTTCCGGACTAGTGGTTCCGGCTACCTTGATCTGTTCCAAATTTAACGCGCACGAAGGGTATCAGCTAGTATTATATAAACAAGAAGTGGTCATCTGTATAAAAGAACCTAATTTAAAATAAAACAAATACATATTTAAGTACTTAATTGGTACGAGCATGACTCGCAATACTCGCTGAAATGACAACACCGGAAAAACCATTAACTCAGCGTCAGCGTGAATCTTATTATTTCAAAACGAGTCCTTTTACGTAAAATATGTATTTTTCTTAACTAACCTACGAGTATATCTTCAGACGGTGTGTCAAGTTCTGAAAAATTCATTTTAGTTTGTCCATACTATTTTGTTTACCCAGTACGCAGATAAAAACAAGTTATCAGTTGCCGAAGAAGAGAATCTTAATAGTTTAGTATAATATATTAATAAATTCACAAAACTTCTAAGAAAGTCCACAAGCTAATATATCATGTTTTATTTATGATTATGATTATGCATACCTACTTACTGTAGATTATATAAGTTGTTTCATCTCACATTTATCTTTTGAGACAATTTAGGAACGTAATAAAGATAAGAAAATATTTGAAATGTCTTCACTTGGTCAACTAACTTTATTATCTTAGAAGTTTAAACGTACCTACACACATGAATGACAAATTCCAACATAGTAACTAGCGGCGTAAACAAGTCAGCACAAAGACTGCTTGTCGCGTCAAATTGTTTTGGTATTTACATTTGCCAATTAGAAATTAAATTCAATACAAGGTAATATATCTCTTAATACAGGGAAATAAAGTCTTTGTTCATGATAATTAATAACGTTTGTAGCTAGCAAAATACCACACGAACCGCGAATGATTGCTATAAGAGGCGTAACTAGGCAACGCGGTTATGCTAACCATAACAATAAGCCGTTGTTAGCTGACGATATGGTCGGTAACATAAGTTTACACACGCAATCTGTGGCCAAACAATACTCCGTAATACCGAATCAGCGTCGTAACGGCCAAACAACTTGCACAATATTGATTTACAACGTATAACCCAAAATTTACGTCCTACACGCCTTACAAGAACAAAGAACTTGATTGTCCATTTTATACCTCAATGTCAAAATAGCTCATCAATTCGATTCGAACTCAAGGTAAAATACCAATACCACCTATAAAGAAGTTGTGTTTTTTTTTTCTAAGATAGCTAAGCCACTGAACATAATTGTTGTTTTAGATAATCCAAAAGTGACACGAATTTTGAACACAAAAACCTTTTCAATGTACATAATAACATACACGAACATTGCCACAGTTGTTTTCCTTAGTTAATAGTTCTTTGCGACCACCTGCTCTAGTAGATAAGCGATACCTATTGAGACTTCACAAATACAGTAAATACGTATAGATAGGTACGTATTCTGTGGCGTATTAGATGATAGCATCCTAGACCGTGCTAATGTGCTGATGATAGATGGCTCTCAGTACAGACTAAGGTATACAAGGCTATAAGACTTCACAAGGCTTCGTAAGCAAATAATCACTTTAATAATACATGAACATTCTGCATTATATATTTTATCTATTACATATTATTCACGAGCCCTCTACTTTGTACGGTGTGGTAGAAAATACCAAAATTCAATCTCAAAATGGACGGAAACCTTCATCAAGTTCCATTTTTGGTGACGGAAAAATAATTTATAGTAACCTTTTATATTTTGGCACCCCATAAATGTTGCCGCTTTAGCCTCCCCGATCTTACACACCATATTAGATGTTACACATAAATAAAAAATTTTGACTACTTTTGATAGTAAATGACGTTACAATCTTTGTGTAATATGCTGACATGTTATGATACCAGAATAGTAAAAATACCTGACTAAGTCCATACCTGATAACTGTGATAACGTTTATCTGCCAACAGGTGTTTGAACTGAGTTTGTACTGAATGTCCTGGAAGTGGATATTCCAAAACAAACACTTATATCTTGTCTTTGAAACTAGTCTATCAAGATTTATCGATTTATGAAATGTTTTTTACATGAATAAACAAGCGAGGATTTCAATCATCTATTAAATTTGATCGTACGATAATTTGAGTCATATAAATTTTAATATTAAGAATATTTCGTATTACGTGACTAACACCCTGTAATCAGACTCATCGAGTCAGAGGTGTTCTACACATACGGTAGTCGTGTATTCTGATTGCTCGCCAAAGCTGCCGAGGGAAATTTCTGTCAGTCTTGTCTACCACCGCTGCAAAAACCTGACGGTAGTCTGGGGCATGGCCCATCTCTTTGCGATAAACACGAAATGAACGACGTGAATGCCGTGCCACTTATTATTCCTTGGTGTGGTGCTTCGATGCCAAACGATAAAATCACCACCAAAAGTGGTTCGGTGGGAGCTAAAGTCCCTAGATGTTCGGAAGGCGAGTGAGCCGGATGGCATATCGGCGATGGTGCCTAAGCAGTGTACCCCCAAGTTGTGCCCTATACTTACTCGGCTTTTCAAGCTTTCTTACTCCACTAGACAAGTTCCAGCTTCGTGGAAGACTGCATTCGTGCATCCTATGCCTAAGAAAGGTGATAGAACAAACCCGTTCCATTACAGGCCTATCACTATCACCTCCCTTCACTCGAAAGTAATGGAGCGTGTAATCAATACACAGCTCCTGAGATACCTTAAAGGTAATGATCTACATAGCGACCGACAGTAAGGCTTCCGCCACAGTCGCTCAACCGGTGACCTTCTTGTGTATCTCACACGCCGCTGGGCGTAAGCTTATAGCGAAGGCCTTCGATCGGGTCTGGCACAAAGGTCTTCTTGCGAAGTTGCCGTCTTATGGACTGCCCGAGGGACTTTGCGAATGGATTAGAAGCTTTTTGTCGTCGGTTTTGGTGACGACACCTGCTCGGATTGCATGGACATAAACGCTGGTGTCGCACAAGGCTCCGTGTTGTCGCCAACAATGTTTCTGCTGCATATCAATGACATGTTGTCCGATGACTCCATTCATTGCTATGCAGACAACAGTACTGGAGACGTATGTTTAACGGGCCGTGCTAACATCCCTCGGTCCGCAGTGAAGGAAAGTCGCGAACGACTCACAAGAGTGTCCGATTGGGGAAGACTAAACCTAGCACAATTCAACCGCACTAAGATACAAGTATTGACTCATTCGATTCGGTGCAGGGACGGCCGCTGAGTATCGTTGACAATCCCATACTTACAGGCAGTGTAGAACCTCTCAGCTTTAGAAGAGATTTTGCCTCTCTGTGCGTGTTCTACCGCCTAAGCAATATTGGTTGTTCAGAAGAATTGTTAGATATGATGCCCACGGCCACATTCTATCATCACATAGCTTGCCACAGACAGGGAATTCATCCTCACACGTTGCGACCGGAAACTGTGGAACACCCTCAGGCTGTGGAATGATCTCCCTTCTGTGGTTTTCCCAAGCGACTACAATATGGGGTTCTTCTAGAAGGATATTAGAAGGTTTTTACAGGGTCGGCAGCGCGAATGTGACGCTCCTGGTGTTTCACAAGTCCATAGGCCACGGTAACCGCTTCCCATCAGGTGGGCCGTGTGCTTTTCTGCCACCTAAATGATATAAATAAAGACAAGCGATTCGAAGTTTTTAGTTTGTTTCTCGAGCTGGCAATCAAATATTTTTCAAGTAAACATGTTAAAAAATAGTGCGCATAACTTACCAAAAACTTAAATGAAACATACATTGTAAGTTAAATCTTTACAGTGCTGTGTACTGTTTGTGGAGCGCACGCATGTCACGTCGTGCCCTCGACGTCGACATCTCGTTAACCTTTCACGAAACTCAAAGTAATATATTATTCATGCTATAATTCGAGCTAACTGACGAATTATTCCAAATAATGGCTGATTTCCATGAACAAACATATTTGGAGTCGGTAAGAATACAGGTGCCCATTCGGAGCACATTCACCCGAGATAATATATAAGTCATTACCATACATTTCAATGATAGTAAAACGGAACAACAGATTTTTGTGTAATCCCATAAATGTTTCATGATAAATTGAAATTCTAAACGTGACAGTCCCAAAATTTTAAAAACCACAATTGAAATATTTGAAAAAAATCTAACATCTGGCAGCCTGATGAATATTATAATTGGATCCATATATTTCCATCTTGATATAATATATTAACTTGGTTTTATATACCTACACAAAGTTGCTGCTGCTAGTGCTGGGATTTACAGTGTAGACAATCTGTGCAAGATGCTCTTGGTTTGAACTGTATCCGTAGGAGGCCACAAAATTACCCGCTTTACGGGCTGAATACCAAATATACCATGTCGTACTTCAGCATTGGTAGCCTTGTTATAGAATTCTTTGTAGTGAATACAGTCTTCGTTTGAGAAAAAATCCACCTGTACAAAATTACAGCTGCTAAGACATGTCAGCAAGTTGGTATCCAAGGTGATATTTATGTCTGGTGAGTAAAGGAATGGCATATGGGACTGGTATGTATTGGTAATGAGGACCCCGTACAACTTTTCGACCACCAGATAAGGTAAGTATTTAACATTTTATCTCACAAATTAAATTAAATTATCAGACAAATATCTCATCGGACGCCAACAATTCTAAATATCTACGTCACATATCGGATGACGATGGAATTTTGTGAATTAATACAGACTTTTAATATGCTGTGTTAAACAATACTATCATTTAATGGTAGGTACATGAAATAATGCTATTTAAATGGATTATTTACTATAGCAACAGAAAATTCCTTATAATTCAAAAACCAAGCATTAATATTCCTTTTAGTTCCCTTGGGTCAGACGTGAGTGAGACTGACGTAGAGTCTTTAAATATTCAAAGAGTGTAAAGGGCAACTTGCGCATATTTCCCCTGAGAGAGCTGCATTTACCCCTCTATTTCGGTGTACACTATAAGCCTTGCAAGCACTCACGTGACTTTAACTGCCCATTATACTCTATCGAATATATTAAAATTATAAAAAAACTGAAATAGACTGTAACGATTTAATTCATCTTTTTTTAAAGTGTCTAAATGTTTAAATGTTTTGTAGATATTTCTAACATAAAAAAAGTACAAACAAGTGCACAGAAACTTAAATTATCAGAAAACTTAATGTGCACTTCAGTATTTTACACGGCCATAGCTACGGGTAAAAGCTAGTCTATATATCTATACTATTATAAAATTGGAAATTAGTTATGTCTATACATGGGAGGTATTTAAAAAAAATACTTAGGTTATGTTAAATGAATGATTCTGAACACAAAAGTTTTTTTTTTTGGAATTCTTGACTGTTTGCTTGCGATGGACGCAAACTACTGCAACTAAATGTTGCTATTTTTTCTATTAGAAAGGTCTTGGTCAGACTTAAAATCTGCCGTATGTTTGATTGTAATTGGTGAAGTAGAAACGGGCATCAGCTAGTTATATATATCTTAAAAACTCTTACAATGTCGAACTACATATTTCTATAATGAAATCGATTGACAAACTAGACACAAGTATACTACAAACCGTGTAAATAGTGAAACTAACGGGGCTAATGTGAGTATGCAACACACAGTGCTGTGTAAAGCGACTTCACCAACACAAATGCACTTGTGTTAGTGAAGTCGATCTACAAAAGTGGTAATTTGGTTGCAGCGGAAGTAATGCCCTAGTCACCTCATGCGTTGCATACGATACGGCATACCTACACCACCACAATCTATTGCCTTCTCTGACATAGTATTCTATTTTAAGCTTATTCACGATAATGTTAAATGCAATTTACTATTCTATCCAGCAACAGGCTTCGGCTATCCACGATGAATACGTAATGATGACGTCAACTTCACTGACACTATTACCACAGATTATATGCTATTACTGCAGGCAATAATTCAGTAATTGTTATTTCGATAGTAAAATAGCAATTAAATAACTATAAAACGAAGCAATTCTGTAGTTCGGAAATTAATTGAGGAACCGTATATGCACTCCAAACATTTTTAAATTTGGCCTTTTATTTTTAGGATATAGAATTAGAATAACCCCATCCTTCTACACTTTATCAATAAAGTGTAGAAGGATGGGGCCCAAAAATATCTTCGAGGCCCAAGTCAGCCTCACCTGCAAACCAGCTTATAGATGGACGAGGCTCTCGTGCATCGGTCCTAGGGCCACTCCTGTGGAACATCGGATACGACTGGATGCTGCGCCGTCCGTTGCTCAAGGGTGTCAGCATAACTTGCTATGCTGACGACACCCTTATGTGACCCTTATATGACTTATGGCGCGGGGAGCGGGGCCATAGGCCGGAGCCCCGAGAAATCAGGGCTCAGCGGTCCCAGCTCTGCCGGGAACTCATAGAGACATGGAGAGTGCGACTTGGGCATCCAAGGTGGGGGAAATCCATCATTGCGGCAGTGAGCCCGATCATGAAGGAGTGGTTGGAGAGGCAGCACGGTGACCTCACCTATCGGATGTGCCAGATATTTACCGGACACGGGTGCTTCGGTAAATATCTATAGCGCATCCACCGGGAGACAACGCCGCAGTGCCAGCACTGCGAGGATCCTGGCGAACGGCGCTCCACACGTTGGTGAAGCCCATGGGGGTTTCCACACGTAAAAAAAAGGTCCTCGTGCATGTATTTCTCTCGGGGTCGGAGGAGTCAGGCGGCATCGCTCCGTAAAAGCTAATATAAAACGAATCAAGATAAAGATTAGAAGACCTCCAAAGGGCGTGTTTTGAATGCAACCGAGATTGGTGCTCGGATGAAGAGAAAGCAAGAATTCAATAAACTCATTGTTATATTATATATTCAATAAAAACTTAACTGGGCATTTCAAAGCTTTTCAAACGCCTACCTATCACTTATGTACTTACGGTCCGGTAAATATCTCTGAAATAAATATCCAAAATTAAAAAATATATATATTTCTTTCTATAGGCAGAAAACAATATTCAAGCTTAAAACAGGGCAAACCTAAAACGTTGAGTCACATAATTGGCATTACACCAACTTAACCGCCTAATAAATATAATACTTCAACGATTGGAAAAAACAAAACCAAAACACGTGTCCTTAAGATAATTTAATCGATTAGCCGTCGAGCAGAAACATTTATTAATGTTGAAGTATTCTATGCGACACGGCATGTCGAAGCAATCGAGAATCGAGACAAATCGCAACGGATCGTACGTCGCAATGCTTATACGAATTCTAAATATAAAACGCTTAGTTCACGCTTCAGCATTGTCTTCATGCACAATGCACAATACGGTAACTGTTTTAAATAAACATTCGAAAGAACACAACAGTCTAGTAAAGAACAGGCTTTCATGTTTATATTCTAGGGCTGCCTCGCGATAAATAAGTGCTTACAACGTGTCAATGTCAAACTAATTTGCTTATATAATCGTCATTCTATATTTCTAAACCCTTCTCAGCTATCAAACAGGCGTTGGCTATAAGTCATTTTAATATTACATACTTTGATATTTATGTTGTATGTATTGTTGATGGGCGCTTCTGAAATAGATAAATAAATTATCATAATAAGCTGTTATATATACTCGTTAGTGAAACATTCTATATTTGTTCTCCAATGATGATCATGATCACATTTGAAATTCAAGAACCTTGAGTTTGTTGTGAGTTGTATGTTCAAAAGTTACTGTGTTCACGAATGGAATAACTATTAAAACATCATAAATAAAAATAATATTAAAATAAACAAATTTTGCACAGATATAGATATAGTTTAAAATAGCACATATACTACTTTTTATCACGGGCATAAGTTCTGGTGGATCGCGGGAAAGGGATCAGTATCACACGAAGCTACACTCAGTAAATATATCCACATGTTTTACATCGCTTTGTAATAGCATGTAACTATAGATCGTTTAACACAAAAGAACGGAAATTAAACCGTTTATTTATGTCATTATCCTTATCAGGCTCGTGTATGGTGGCCCTGCGCTGCTGTGCACCGGTTTGTACCGCTTTTGTTTACGTCTCGTCACGGTACGAACACGATGTTCTAACCACATTACTATTATGTGATCGCCAACTTGACATGCGTATTTTTCTGTATGTAAGTCTGTAGCACCCTCACACGGTGCAAACAATTCCATCAAGAACCAAGCGGTTCAGCATCTCTTTTCTGTGCCGCACCATCAAGATTTGAAATTCTTTACCAGCACGCGTGTTTCCTTTTCCTATAGTCTAATATTTAAGCGGGGCGTGAAAAAAGCATCTGACGAAGCCGTAAACTTGAGGCCCACCATTGTAGCATTGTCGGTGTCTGTAATGGTGACCCCAATTCCTGAAACTTTACCTTTAGATTACCATCAGCCGAGGTGAAGTGATATTGACGTTTCCAATATAAAAAAGCAGCCAAGTGCGAGTCGGACTCGCCCATGACGGGTTCCGTAGCAGCAAATAACATAATAATGGTTTTTTTTTAATTATTATATTTGAGTTGATTGAATGAAAAGTAAATTGCGATTAGTAGTAATTAGGATAGAACTCCTCAGGAACCCTGGTAGACTTTGACCATGATGGAGGTGGTAGAGCTACCTCTATTGTACAAAAAGCCTTAGCTAGACAACATTCCATATTAGGCGGCCATAGGGCTTACCAGAGAGGCTGTAGAGCATGTGGCGTGGTTGTAGAGGTTCGATACCTGCTCAGTGCAAATATTTGTATTAATGTCAACTTATTTGCGTTAGTCCGAGTGTTTCCATATATAATATAATATGTATTTAAAAAAGCATGCTATATAAGTATGCTTTTACGTATGTTAGAACTCATATTAATAAATAAATATTCTAGGACAAATTACACAACGCCATCTAAACTAAGCAGAGCTTGTCATATGCGTATACTACAAGCTATATTAGTTTAAGTACACATGGCGCTGTATAATATTTCTTAAATTTTATTTATTAGTAATGAAAATAAACTTGTAAATAAATGTAGTTAGTTAGGAGGTTTTAGAACCCTTTTCGTAGTTAGTCAACAACACGCATAGACAAGAGGACAAGACACATCTGAAATACCCACAGTTAAACCCACTGTACATGACGAATGATTAATTCGTGACGTTTTACAAGCGCGCGCGCATCTCATAATCATAAAACCACACTTCTGTTGTGAACCAACCGGGGATTTCTCGCTCTATTTATTATGTTTTACTACCACACTTACAGCTGAGTAAATAGGCGGTCACTACTGTGCAATGATTCTATAAATAACCTGTACTTACTGTTTCTGCTTCCGATGTGAATTTCAATTTGTGATCAGTCGTATCATCATCATCCGAGTGCCAGTCCCGGTTGCATCCAAAACTTGCACTTTAGAGCCCGAGGCCGACACACCTCTTTTTTTTTTCAAATCTATACACATAAAAATATTTTTGTGATACCTACATCAAAAAAAGAAAAGCGAGCTTAACTCAATTTGAGTTTTCTGCCAGCAAATCAGTGATAGAAGAGAATGAATTGCAGATAGAGATTGAAGCCAAATCGTCTGACCCCCCCTTACCCGAGAGAAAGCCTGATTCAGAGCCTCATCCGTCAATCAGCAAGTGTCTTACAAATGGCTTACAGGTGAGATTGACTTAGGCACCATATATATTGATGTGGCCTAATTCGTAATCAGTCTCTTCGTATAATTAGGAATACATTTAGAGAGAGAGTTTCCCGCTCTCTCTTCTTATTAATTCAAATACCAAAGCTTCTAGATCCGTGATCTTGAGGCGCGATAGGTGCGTGGAATAATAATCAATAGTTGCGACAGAAACAGTAAACAACAGAGTGAATACAGATTATAAAATATACATTTCACAAAATAATAAATAAAAAGCCTTTATTTTCCATCGAAATGTACACTTAGTATGAAATGTAGGTATGCATAAATTTTAGTCCGATATGCATGTAGTCTGGACCCCTGATCGGGTGAAGGCCTCCTCCAGAGATTGCCACGCCATTCTTTACTAGGTTGGACCAATTACTTGTATCCATAGTCTCTATTTTGTCCTTGCACCTTGCTTTATGTCTACCTCTGCCTTTGTGCCCATGAGGTCCACTCCATACAGTCACGATCTTCGTCCACCTATTGTCAGTGTAACGTGCAAAATGCCTGTCCACCTCCATTTCAGACCTATTTGCTCAAAGTCAATTATAATTATTATAAAAAAAAGTATATAAGTATGTTTATCCGCATTCTGGAACCCATAACACAAGCTAGTTAAACTATGCTTACTTTGGGTCTAGACAGCGCTGTGTAGAATGTCGTAGAATATTTATTTATTTATTTATTTATAGTTATAAATTAAAGAACGCATGTTTTCAAACGTAATGTATGGGTCTCGTTTAATAATACCAAATAGGGAACTCATTTGGTATATTTTAACGAGTACCTACCATGTTCTAGTCCCTGCTCGAACCATGTTCGCGGGATTTACTGTTGACCATCAAACAGTTCCACTATCCAAATTCTGACTCTATCATCGGATCAATTCGATAGTATCAAATTAGTGTTGTCATCCAGATATCATATTCAAAGTTTGAAATCGATAGGAAAATTATTAAAAGTTGATTAAACTCGACTTCCAATTATTACATGGTACAAAATAAATACTAACTAATAATAACAGAAAACTATTTTTTGTTCAGTATTTAAAATTTTGTGTGAAATGATCAACAATTTCAAGAACGCCCGACAAGCAGTCGTGGCCGAGCGGTTAAGGCGTCTGACTAGAAATCAGATTCCCTCTGGGAGCGTAGGTTCGAATCCTACCGACTGCGAAAGTTTATTTTTGAAAAATTATTTTCCTTTTTATCATACACAACTTATATGAAGAGAATAAGCAAAAAAGGAAAAAAATAACTCTTAATAATTTTACCCACATACACAATGGGTACATTACACGAAAAAAATCTAATTTCTCATTAATTACCGCAGTCATTATTTTGAATCAGTACTTATCCAGCATCATTTAAAGTAACGAGCGTTAACATCGATCGGAAGATGTCTGGCAGGGTCTCATTAGGCCCGGAGTGCACGTGCGTCGCCGACGGCATCGCAGAACGATGGCGATCGGGGCAGGGTTGCGACACGACAGATCGTGCAATCTCGATAGTACAGACTACAGTGAAAGTACTAAAGATCTTGCGAATTGTGCCTCCACTCGATTTAATATCGTATAATCGAGTAAACAAGTCACGGCTCGCTGTTTCAATAGTAAGGTTTAAGTGATCATGAATATTGTGTGTGCAAGTATCAACTACAGGAAAATTAATCGAGGTCGAATTGCTGGTTAAGGTTGTCTTGCAGATAAGTGTAGCTATACCTATTTAAGTGTTATTTCAAAATGTTATTGTACGAGTAGGTATAAAATTTACACAAAAAATCTTCAAGAACTATCATTATTAAGCGCATCTGTAAAATGAAAGTCGTTTTTCACCCACACATTTTTTAAATGCATACATTTATATCAACATTTTCTTACAATAAAAGGGTTGGGTCACGGTTAATTCCTCGATATATATACGTCTAAAGTTATTACTTTAGATGCTCAAGTTAAAGACTTGTTAAAGACAAATAATTAAAAGTTTTGTAGGTAGTATGTAGCTCATTCAGTTATAATATTAGCCTGGACTATAGGCTATAGGCCGTTGAGATTCTTGCAACCGCTTCTTTGGATCGCAGCGTGAAGTTATTTACATGAAGGTATAGCTAAGGACCATAACGTGGATATAAATAAATAAAGTTACGTGTATATACACTTACATGAGCTAACTTATACCATAACATATATACCTATAATCGATATTTACTAAATTGTTGTAATCAATTAGTTTATTAAACGTACCTACTCAGATGCATACAGTACGGTACATACCTCAGATACTCAAGTCAATACTCCTTACTTACACAGTTGCCAAGGGACATGCAAACTTCGTAACAGTTGCAAAAGAGATTTAGATAAAAAAACAACAGTATGATTGTATAGAAACACAATTTGGGCTACAAATGAAACAGTAAACCGCATTAGCACCGGCCAACTGCCACCCCTGTGCGCTAACTTCTCGTCATGGGATTACGAGTCCGTACCAGGGATTTAAGGTTTCATTACTTGCCGTGGCTGCCTCCCTTGTCTCCACCAAGCCGACCCTTACTAAGTTAACTCGAACCAATTGAATTGAATTTCGTCGAACTCGAATCTGCTATACTAAATGTATAAAGGTAATATAATTCGATATGTTTATTGTAAGTAATACATACGATAGCCTGAGTATCTAAGCAAAGGACACGTTTGCACCTTGCTATTGCATGCGTGCAGTTCCGGACTCAAAGTCCTTACATAGAAAAATAAAATACTTATAAATACATATAAATCACATAAAATGAGTCGTCCTCAAGATATTTGAAATTACAATCTACACAACATCCGAGTATTTCAATGTTAGAATGTGACCGAAATTGTATTCCAGAGCAAAGGTCTGCTTTCTACTTTAAAATGTATAAAATTACATAACATAACATAAACTCACGCCTATATCCCCGAAGGGGTAGGCAGAGGTGCTAGCACCCACATTTCGCCAGTTTATATATAAAATTACACATTTAAAATATAACTCAATCAATAGCACATTTAATGAGTTTTATTTATTTATTGTACACAAATTAAACATAATATACTTAAGTATCATAATCTTATTTATAATCTGCACGGGTACTAAGAAAGTGAAATAAATACATTTTTTCTCATTCACGTTACACTTAGATCCAAAGGTAAGGGTGGAATTTCCCCTATAGAAAACTGAAGCTATCGAGTCAAAGTGGAGAGCAATAGGGAGCGTAGCGAGTCGAGACCTCTAATGTACAAATATTGCGGAGGAAATGAATATATTCGACATTTTGCGTGCGCCCTCCGAGGGGCCAGCCAAGTGCGCGTTTTGATTAAGTCACCCCGTCGTCGTCGTATGAATTTATTGACGCGACAACTCGTGCTGACAGCAATTTCTGATTGATTACATATTCTATTACATATTAATTATGCAGAGTTCGATATTAGTTGTAATTAGCTTATGCATACTTAGCACAAGAGAGACCTGTGGTGTATGACGGTAGAACGTTCGACAGCTACGTCAGAAGTTCAGAGTTCTATTCCCGTTCAGTGCAAATTTATATGCATGAATATATCTATGGGCATTGTTCTGCGTGATACTGTGTATAATATATAGGCTACATAGGCATGTTGTATTTTACAAGAAATAAAATCTAAGTGTGTTTATCGGCATTCTAGAAGCCATATTACAAGCTATGCTTAGATTGGGTCTAAAGAGCGCTATGTATATGTCATAGAACATTATAATTATTCAAAAGTTTACTTTTTAGGGTTCCGTACCTCAAAAGGAAAAACCGGAACCCTTATAGGATCACTTCGTTGTCCGTCCGTCTGTCTAGACCGTTTTTCTCAGGAACGCGTGGAGGTATCAAACTGAAATTTATATCTAATTCTCAGGTCTACTGTCCCTTGAGCTGTGATAAAATCAAACTTCTTAGCCAAAGCAATCAAAAGGTACAGCCGTTTATGCCGCAAATTTTCGCAAATTTTCGAATTTCGCACGGGAATCAAAACCTACAGGGTACTTCCCGTGAATTTAGAATCTTGAAATTTGGTACGAAGTAACGTCTTATAGTACAGATAAAGGAAAAATTGCGAAAACCGTAAATTTTTAGTTACATCATATAATAAAAAAATATCTTTGAAAATTTTAAAGTTACTACTACCACTAGACACTAGACTCGATTGTCGTGATGGGTGAACTTTTACAGTCTACAGGTTTGTAAGGAACCCTCGGTGTGCGAGTCCGACTCACACTTGGCCGGTTTTTTTTATTAATAGATATTTCATTTTAGAATAACTCTGTGTTAAAATATTTTCAATATTAATTAATTTGGTCAAGGAAACTAATATCGATTCGACAAATACCCAAAAGATAGTGCGTTGCAAATTTTGACAGTTGTTTCCATTCGTATCAAACGTAATAATTTCATATCCATCAGGTCCCGAGCGTCCTGCTAATACTCCATATGGCGTAACACTAAACACAATGCATAAACAACCAATCATCAATGACCTCTGATAACATACATTTACCCTGCGCTTTCTACAAGTTTTATACTATTGAAGGGAAGCAGGGGAGCTCTATAAAAATTAGCCTATTATTCATAGTGGTATAGGGCGGAAAAACTGATGCAACGACATATGCATCCATTAGGGATGATGATACCATTCGGACTGTGTTCAGTCACTTAATTTGTACAACTGGTCGTATTTTGAAATATATAGAAACTTCAAATCTGCAAATTTAATTACCTATGCAATATAGGTATACACACACACATACATGTTAAGTTGGTTTGTATTTGCTTCAAAAACTCGAAAATTTCTTCTTTTGAACTCAAACTTTGACACAATATCTTCGAATCGAATTCGAAATCCGAATTTGTAGAACAAGTCTCTCGTACAACGGCCGAACCCGAAAATAATCAGCTTTAACCTTCGGAAAGATAGGGGGTGATTACCCCACAAATTGAAAAAAGATGCGGTAACTTTGTATACGTTCATTGAGAGTAGTTGTGATTTTTTGTATTCTCATACCTAAGCATACATTATTAGTAGCATATATCACTGATTTGCGCACTGCTGTGTATATTAACCTGGCTGGCGGAAACCGACCACCCCACCATCCTTTTACAGTTGTGCTTTTTTCGAAGTGCTAACTGGAAAACTGAAACTGAAATAAATGGTAAAACTTGTGGACGATGCTATTGGTAAATATGTGGCAAATCTAGGCAATACAATGTAGGAAATATTCTTCAGAAGAGAGTAAACTAGTAGCAATCTGTTTGTGCATTCTGAGCAGAATGACGTTATTGAACATAGCAACACCAGTGGCAATGACGACGATCCCAGAATATTCCAACTGAAAAAGACTCAAAATATACGTTCTAGACATGAACCAGGAACTTTCTGGAGTTAACCTCCGTTGAAACTATAAAAACAAGAACGGTGCGCAATGTACGCGTGAAATAAAAGACAACAAAGTAAAAATTGTTTGTGTTAAATATTCGTGTACCGATCACCGGAATGATATTTGTCTGAACTGCATTAAATTATAAACATATGCACATTAGCTAATTAAAATGCTTTTTCCTACCTTGATTCGCAACCATAATTATTACTTGTCTCTTTAAAAATAAAGTATTTTTTGTAAATATATTATGTTTTATTTCCACAAATAAGTTCTCGGGTGATGGGTCACCACTTGGTCAACCCCCTATCCTTTAGTGTATGCAAGATAGTCTATCGCGCGAAAGGTCTATTTTCTTAAAAACCGTAATAAATACATCAAACACGCTTAAAACAACAAAAAAAACACCTAATTTGCCAGTAAATTGTAAGAAGTATTCAGTTAAATAACATACTAAGGCATTCCGCACTAAGCGTGTATGACATTCGCAAGGTGCTAATTATGCATTTACACGTATAATTGTGCAGGTTCTCGTGTGACTGTATCGGATTCAAAGCGCAGCGTCAGTCTGGCGCCAGTTAGTTGACACCTCTTAAACTCTACACCACAAACTTACATACAACAACTCTTACATACAATCCTTTAACCCGAATCGGCCTATTCCTGGACCCACTTATCACATATTACTAACATTTTTTTTTAAAGCCGGTGTATTTGTGAATGTGGAATTCATATTATTTGAGAGTGTATACGCTATTGCTTTAGAATTGTTGACAGGAATAAATAGTTCCCCGACAGTATTATGACATCATTATGCCAATCTGCTTATTAAGTACATAGTCCGAACGATTAATAGGTAGTCAAACACTTAATCATCGTTTTATTGAGTGATTATTTAATGCAATGGTATTATCAGTTAGAATCCATTTTTGATATCTACGAATATTAATTTATGCTATATTTGGTTTGGATGAAGTTGTTTTAACTAGATTTTATGTTGATATCTGAAATAGTATATCATCATCATCATCATCATCACCCTATTCTAGTCCACTGCTGGACATAGGTCCAGCAGTGGACTAGTGGACTAGAAATAGTATATGACTCCTTTATACCATATTAAAGCGTCTCTACGCCATCGTGGCTACGCCAATCAAGTTATTAAGTAGTCCCAATGATTAATAGTTAACTACTGTTTATTCATCATATAACCAGCTCCATAGTACCATATTAATGCATTGTCATCCAAACTAATCGTGTATGCAAGATTTCAGCTAAATCAGATGCCAAGAAATGCTCGTAAAAAGGTTAACAAGCAGCGCAAGTTAATTAAAAGTTTATAAAAATAAATAAAAACGAACGTAATTGTTACCACTCTTTTGCTATTCTTTATTTAATAAGCTTATTTAACAATTTGTTGGGACTGTAGGGAAGTATCAATTATGTTAAAATATATATAGGTAGGTACCCTGTGGATGGGGTGCGACTGGTTGGATCACCTCCAAGTTTGGTGCACCCTGGGCAACGTGGGCGATGACGCATCATTGATTGCTCCTCTGGAGTAGCTGGCGTCAACGTCAACGGCCAAGAGTCTGACCAACCGGCCCTTTTCAGGGCCAGCAGACCCCATTGCACGAGGGGGTCGGGGCATGGCGGGCCTGCAAGGCCCGCGGGGCGGGGGGGGGGGGTTGCTCCAGGTACCCCTCTGCTGTTATCAGAGGGGACACTGCGAATGGCCCAGGGTCAGTCGGAGTGCGAGGGATATGCTCTATGGGTAACCTTACACCTCGGGTCTGTAGACCCGAGACGGCGTGCGGTTTTAGTCGGTTCAAGCCCGACATAACCGCCCCCGCTGACCGCGAAGGGATTTCCGCACGAAAAAAAAAGTACCCTGTGGATGAAAAGAGACAACATCATACAAGTTTAGAGATGACGAAAGATACAGACCAAACGATACTCGAAGTACATACAGTATACTATTATATAATATAAATAATGTTTTACTTAATTAAGACTTAAAACGCACCTAAACCATATACATATTTTGACTTAGCTTTTCTAGAGATATTAATGACTGTCAACTCTACAACAGTGAGGTATGAACAAGGGTAACTGAATGATTTGTTTGAGTAAAGTATTGTTTTGTTTGCCGTTCTCACGGACAGCCCACGCAGTTAGCACCTCACGAACAAACACAAGACGTATCAACGTAACCTTATAAGGACAATACTTATGTCCTGTAAAATAAGAAAGATGGGCTATCGCCCTCTCTATATGTAGATGCTTCTTAAGTGATAGAGGATCTTGCAACTTAAAAAAGGAAGGAGAAAAATTTGAACGTCTCTATTGATGTACAAATTTTAAATTTTAAAATACGACCCTATTATGGTCGGTAACGCAAAAATAACACGGATGATGTTGCAGGCAATATGGTTCGTAGGTTACGGTGACCATTTACTTCCAGTGGTTTAAGAGTTATTCCTGGCTGCATCCGAAACTTACACCTCGGAGCCCAAGGTGAGCTAACTCCTTCTCCTCCTTTTAGTTTGACTTATACAGCTTTTATGAGATGGGCTCCCACCTGACCACCCGACTCTGAGATGAAAGCCTACACCAGAGCCTCGTCCATCAAGCTGCAGGTATACCAGCGTACAGGTGAGGCTAGTTCGGCCCTGAAGAACTTTGTAGGGTCCCTTAAATTGATTCCGTGATTTACCTTCAAAAATGAAATAGGTACATAAACTTACTTTCATACAATTTACTATCCTTGTGGAGTAGAGGTAAAGCGTTCGATGGTAAAAGGCAGTCGTTATTATTGACGAAACCTGTTAAACAAATTACAAAATTCTTGTTTAATGTATGTTATTGGTCGATGACACTACGAGGTTTAAACAGGTATGGGCCTTATATTGTCATCGATTATTATGTCAGAAGTGTCAACAAACAAATATTCTGACAACATTGATAAAGTGATAGAAATATTTTTTCCGAACAATAACAAAAAACATGCTTGTGGCACCTGCAATAGATATTGATCCATATTTTTCGTTGTGTGACGAGCAAGTGGTTTGTATTTTTAGCTCGTCTTAACGTTTATTTATTAAATAAACTTCTATTCTGCATGTTCAAATAACAAAGAATAACTCATCTAACATTTATTTCACTTAGAAGTTAATCTCTCTCATTTCATCCGAACAGTGAAATAATAAAATCGTGACAAAATAAATATAGGTTTCTAATAATGATGAATAATGACTAAGCATACAAGAAAGAATGTAGCGACTTTCTTTGATGTACCAAGGTCTACTCATGGTTATAAAATACGACCTGCCTATTACTTATGCTGTGGAATAACATTTAAAAGACTATTCTTATACATAAAGATAAACGAAACGATTATTTAATAGTTGTTAGATGTTCGGAATTCCAAACTTCTTTCTGTTTTCCTGAGGAATTTAATCGTAGAGACACGAATTCGAAATTAGTGTAGCACGCTGCCGCTTGAATATAATCGAATTATACATTCGCGTAAAGTCGTACGTATATATTTATAGCGCGTTATAAAGAGCGACCGGTGAGTGCTAAGTAGATATAGACGTCATCAGTTCACTTTATGAATGCTTGTTTATTTGAACGGAAGCTATCGCCGGCTGCCGTTGATATACGGGATTTGCTCGCACCGTACTGCTCACTCACCAGTTCGAAATACCACACCTCGTACGTAGTATCAGCATAATATATATATATATATCTAGTATCTATATGTTGTAAAATGGCAATTATTACTTTTACATACGCTTATGGCTAAAACCTAGATTGACTACTTCAACATTAATATTTGTAGCTAGACTCTCAAGGCAATATGTAGAGCCGGTGAAAAAAAATGCCAATTAAAACTGACGGCTTCTTTCCAATGACCGCAGTTATTACAAGGAGTGTTGGTAGTGAAGTAAGATTAACTAAAACGCCATCCGTGAAGGAAGGACAACATATAAAGTATTTGCATATTAAATTAAATTGTAGGTACCTACGCACGAAAAAAAAAAGTTACCTTTTAGAGTTTTACTGTCCACTGTTACAGAATAGTAAGAGCGTCCTTTACTTTACTGCGAGCACCTTTATGGCGAAATTATGACAGCACGTGACCAAATTTAGACTAAATTAACCCTTCCACCACGTGGTTCACCTGCGTAGCTCACCTGGGTGGACCACGGGAACTATTTTTTCCGTGGTTCACCTGGGTGTACTACGAGGACTTATTTTTTGCCTTGATTCACCCACGTGTACTACGCAGGGGAACTACGGGCAATAAACGAAATAAAAATTTTAACACTGCACTGGATGTAGTGTGTAAAATGTTGGTGTTAAATGCTAAAAAAAACTTCTAAATGGGCTTCCAAGTTTTGACCCATTCTAACTAACAAACTAACAAAGCAAGCTAAATAAAAGATGGTAAAAAGAAAAACTCTTCAAATATAATTAGTGCATTGTTGATTATTGGTAATAACCGACCGTTTTAACCGATTTATATGGTTACTGGTTCCTAAACTGAAATTTCCACGAACCACATTGATAGACCACCCGGATGTGTTAATCGAAACGAGTAATGTTGAAAACAGTATGTTAGAAACTCGTGGCAAATTGACAAATTTAATATGAGCAATTTACAATATATATCCCGAAATGTGTCATTGGAATTGGCAACAGCAGTAACAAATTTTCCAATTACACGCCGAGCCACCTGCACCGCTCTGTCGCTTATCGCTTTATCTCAAGTGCTTGATTTAGATAAACGTAAGCACGACTTACTCCGCTAAAAGCCCTCGCAGTGTTGAAATCGCCTCTCCAAACTGACAGCTGTCATCACTTCATACTCTTCAGAATTCTGAGCAGCTACGAGTAACCAATAATAAGTGTGAATACCATTATTTCATTTAGAAAGACAAACAGAGTTTCAGGATATTTCAGAGATATTATTATTATTTGGTAGTTTCTGGTTAGTAATGTTTCCTATTCACTAATTGATTTTGTTTTCGCCACTGACTACATTCATTTCAGATGTTCTATTATCAAACCGGCACTTCAGTTTTCAAACAATATTTGGAAATTACTTAAACTTTTAACTGACTTCGAAAAAGGTGGAGGTTCTTAATTCGACTGAATGTTTTACATTCGCTTTTCAGTCTATACTAATCGTTACACCTAAGTACCTACATGTAAATTATTTTTGAAGTTAGAAACTACTCCTGCTGATTGATGGACGAGGCCCTTACGCAAGCCTTCCTCTTGGGGTTGAGGGTCATACAGTAGTCGCTACCATAAAAGCCATATAAACGAAATCAAAAGGAGGAGAAGGAGAAAGCATACCTCGGGCTCCGAGGTTAAGGCCTTTTTTAACCCCCTCGGGCTTTGCCTCACCGGAGCTAATGGCAAGGTAGGTATGTCAGACTCGAAACGACTAAAACCGCCCGGTGTTTGGGATATTCCAAAGACCCGACTGGCTGGGGACAGCCACCACCACTGGCGACCCCGACATCTTGTGGGGATCTAAATCCCCGACCGCCTTCCCTCCCCTATAGAGATGCGCGCTGATGCAACCGGGAACAATTTCATTGAGTAAAATGCTAACACAGGTGAAATTGCATTAAATATCACTCTATTTGTCGGTGAAATCCAGCCGAAAACTAAAAGGCTAAATAAGCCTAAATTATGCGCAACAATTTATAAGTCATTTATGGAAATTCATACGCATATAAAATATTCATAACTCCGATGATATCTTTCTAGTACATGTCCGAATGTTTTTTTGTTTTATTACAATATTTTATTTTTGTAATAAAATATCATAAAACGACATTTTTATGAGGGAAGTGGTAACAGTGGTACGTGTTGGTTGCGACAGAAGCAGCGGCGGCGCGGCGGCGGCGTCGAAGACGGTGGCACTCAACGATGTGTTGATAGCCGTGGGTACCTTGTCATTAATTTATGTCTATAATGTTCCTCTTGAAATGTTTAATAGTAAGAAAAATAGTCCACCGCCTTCATTACATGTCAAACGACAAGGGAAATCGTAAAATGAAATGTTATTAAAATTATTTTCGTACTAAATCTTTTTTCAGGGTTCCTCAGAGTGATTTTATATTTTGATGATATGTGGTTAAGATTAAATGTAATTTTATGACGCGCACGCAGGCATTATACGTCGTCAAGTCTCATAATAGAGACAGATTGTTTTATTGAGAGTTTCATTATTTATTCAGACATGCATAAAAACCACATTAAGTTTATATAGTTCTGGGAAAGTTCAAAGAGGCTTCACCATCGCCATACTTAACTACTTATTTACTGTTTTTCAGTTCTTCATTTCGCGCTAGATTGGAGTAAGAGAAGATCCCCCACTACTCGGTCAGCACTAAATAAAACTATTATTTTACTGATTAATAATATAATAACAAATATATCAAATAAAAATATTCTAGGACATATTACGGAGCGCCATCTAGATCGAAGTTAAGCAATGCTCGTAATAATGGGTTCAAGAATGCGGATAAACATATACTTAGATAATTTTGTTTTATAAATACATAACATACCTACATAGAACCACTCAGATCAATGCCAATAGACATAATCATGCCTTCAAGTGGCCTAGACATTGTAGATAGGTATACAGGTGACCCAAACCCGAGGGGGCCATCTCGAAACCGGAGATGGCCCAGGGTCAGTCGGGGTGCGAGGGATATGCTCTATGGGCAACCTTACACCCCGGCGTCTGTAGACCCGAGACGGCGTGCGGTTTTAGTCGGTTCAAGCCCGACATAACCGCCCCCGCTGGCACGCGGGGGGATATCCGAAGGGATTTCCGCACGATAAAAAAAAAAAAAAAAAAAGGTATACAGGTGAGAGTAAAAAAATTTGCAAAACCGATATATATAGATACCTCATACATAAATATGAAATCCAATAACGTTTGTACAAAACTCCGTTCGTACATTAAAAGTATTGAAACTAATGTAAGGATTTAATGGCGACACCCCGTGGCCGGAGCCTAAACTAACGAGTGCACGCGTCGAGCACACGACCTCAGCTGTTAGCATTCATTAGTATTGATGCTCACGTGATCACTTTATAATGAACCACCCTATCTATCTATCCAATACCTTTAAACGAGCGATTCTTGTTTAATATATTAATTGTATATAATCTGAATCTCGGAAAAAGGCTCCAACGATTTTCATGAAATTTAGGGTGAGATCTATAGAGTATACTTTCACTTTGCTGAGCCTAATTCGGTAACTATAGTACAGTCTTTGAAAATCTCTAATTTAATAATCTCAGCAAAGTTCGTTTCTATGGTTCTGGTCAAAGTTACCACCGACGGAACGATGTTGGAAATGTTCATAATGATTTTTTAACAATATTTCCTAACAAAAACGTAAAAATCAGCACTGCAAATTTAAGTGAGCTACGTACTACTGCTACCTACCTTTTAGAGCTCCTGATTACTGACAAATGGCCGCCGGGACTAGCTAGCAAATATGCATACCCTAAAGTACATACCTACACTACTTTATCCCATACATTTTATTCTTGTAAAAATGAGTTCTGGTGACAGTGGGATCTTGGACCATTAGCTACGCTTGAGCAAAGTCAAAGTATGGTCTATTGATCTCACCCTTAGTATACTCCCGTATACGGTTTCGGGGGCGATAAATCGATCTAGCTAAGTTTCATTTTTAGAAAACGTCAAAGAATACCTCGGAAAAATCACCCAACGCAACGCTATTGTAACGCTATACTAAAAAATACTATACTAAACTACAACATTCATTAGCTAAACAGACGTAATATTTATGACCTTATTACATTCGCGTTGCTGTAATATAAAAAGTAATGTCATTAGCGCGCCATAATAACTAAACATTGAACAATATGTACGCTAAACAATGGATGTTGTAGTTGTAGGATGTAAATTTTTTAGTGGGAAATCATGTTATAAATATATAATTTACAATTTCGAAGCTCTTGGCAACTGGCCCTGTGGCGCAACGGATAACGCGTCTGACTACGGATCAGAAGATTCCAGGTTCGAATCCTGGCAGGGTCGCAATGTTTTTTTTTTGCGTTTTTACTACTTTTTGTAAGTACTTAATAATTGATACTACTATTGTGAAATGAATATATCCTCATTTCTGTTTTTTTTTAATTAAGTTAATATTATATTAAAAACGACCATGTACAATAAAGAAACAATTACTTACCTAAGAAATAAGAATGTAGCAGTACCTACGAAAGTAGCATACTATATTTCTCTTGCTTAGCACGCGGCTATAGTGAATGTCATCGTGCGACAAACCTACTCTTGACTTATTGATCGACGACGTTAGCTAGCGGCACGCGCCACTTCGCAAGCTCCACAAAGGTTATTGAAAGAATTACCACATTTGCGCCGATTCTGAACTAAGTTCAGATTTCAATTCATAAAAAAGAGAGTTAAAAAATAATACTTAACTGAATTACAACCAAAGGTGAATAAAAACTAAACATGTTATTTTAAACAGAACAGAATTAGAAACATGAATTATATGATTGATGCTGAAGACAGATTATAACAAATGTATACAAATCGATCTAGTAAACTAAACTGACACAACTAGTGTCTACCCGATACTAAAATAGAAATCAATCATCATTAAACATAGGATATTGTAGAGACAACAAAAACACCTGCAGGTTTTATTGCCACTCTGCAAAAGCACTAGTAAAGTATGTCGGCACATAGAAAATAAAAAATACGACAGGACAAACTCTTAAAAGCGATAAAAGTCACGACTCTGGCCGCGATGAAGACTTTACTGCGACATTGCTTATCTTCACACGACAGCCAAGTGTCAAAATATTTGATATGTTTTTTATCGCTAGATGTTACAAAATAAGAAAAACCTACTTGACTCGATGTTTTGCGAGTTACATGATAAGTGGCATACTATTTTAGTTTTGAGGATAATATATTGCTTTACGCGCAACATAATTTGTTATTTCAAACAAATATGGACAAAGTCTGAAAAAAAACTTATTATTATTATTATAAAGATGACGTATGCTGTGAAATTTTCAATTAAGAGAAGTAAGATATTTTTCGCCATCGCTAAACTGTCGTATTAGTTAATAAAATGAATAGACATGGAACAAGTTGATAATAATTGGAAGTGAAAAAGCTATTAAATGCATCGACTCTATCTATGCTATGTACATGTTTAAAATGCGGCAACGGGGAGAGATACCTGTCGTATTCCAAGCGTAGCTACGTAATATGCTACAATAACAGCGACGCAATAGTTAAGCTATTGAAAATAATTTTTCTTCCGTAGTATAATGGTAAAAACTAAATCAGACTTAACAACAACCTGCTAACAACTCGGACTGACTGAACGGGCGTAACGTGGCTAGTAACGTTATCTAAGGGCCGAGTTATTTTAGTGTGAGCCTTATCAATGCGGGGTCAAGAGCGCACTTTCCGGCTGATAATAAAGCGATAACATGAACCGAAACCGCAGCATCCCTCCAACGTATTTATTGCCTAAAATAACAAAAAATATACGATTATCTAAAAGTATGTCAGAGAGCATTTGTGTCGGAACACGTTTTTGTATGTTCACATGATAAGATACTTATTCGATCTTCACGCAGTCATCCTTTAGTCGTGTTTGAATGATCAGGATTTTTTGTTACATATTTGTCTGTGAAGTTTTCAATCTTCAATATTTTCTTACCTTTTAGTTCGACAGCGTTATAAGTACTGCAAACATCCTGACCGCAGACAAATATTGGTTCATCTTGCCAGTTGTCAGTTTGTGACTGTCCATCGGATGTGGCGGACTTGTGCTAAATAAGTACCTATCTTATGTAAACTAAAGGACTCCGATTGATGTTTGTTTTGTTAGACAGTTGAAGGCTCAGAATATAAATGTTACTTATATTCTGAGTCACTTATAAACAGCTTATGATTACTCATCTAACAATCTAACAAAAGAAAGTACAACAGCAATTAACGTATGATCCACCCATCATACTATATACTTCTAATTGCTATGACGTGTTGAGTTGACAGTTAACAAGTGTGCGTAAACGTAGGCCCACACGACCGCGTGGGCGCACCCCAGATCAAGTGCTGTTCAACTTTCAAGTGCGGCGATGTGCGAATCATTTGATTTGCATTAAGCGTTCGCACCCAACTACATCCATGACTAATGCTAACATCTATTCAGAAATATAAATTAATATTAAAGAGCAGTTTTTCACGCATGTCATATATTTATGTAACAAACCGAGACGTTAAAATGACCACCTAACTTGAATAATATTACTTAAATTCTTTAATGTCAAATTATTACGCTATAACTAATACATTATATCAGCTAATCAGCTACAACATATTTAAGCCATAATAATAAAGTCCATTTGTGAATTTAAAAAAAATACTTTTAAAATTACACAAAAATTACAACTGGCTTTCACAAATTTAAGTCATGTCTATACAAATTGCATTTCTGGTTTTTTATATTAAAATGGGACACTTCGAAAAATGTTCATACGTAGAAAGTACGTAAGAAAAATCAGTGAATTTGGTATGCCAGTGGTGGCGATATTGCTTAAACTTAAATAAAATTTAGCTAAATTTTTAACCTCTGTCAAATCAGTAGAGTACACGGATGCTTTCCACAAGAAAATAAACAACAAAGAGGTAGATGCAATATGCAATTTCCATTACCAACTTCCTATGCAGATTTAGCATAGGATGAAATGAAAATTGCAGCAATATTCTTTAAATACAAGTCTTTCTCATCCTCTCTCTTTCAGTTATAGAAGTATTTCGAATGGACGATTTGGGCGATATTTGGAATGGAGCGACTTATACCCTGGATTAACAGATTGGTCATTATGTTGACTTTTTTTAAATTTAAAATGTATATAATGTATGCTTGTTGAATCCGTTGATTCAACAAGCATAAATTTTCTTATATCGACTTTTAGCTGCAAATATGCAAAAATATAATAACTACCTAATACTTAGATTTGCAAAGAAAATAAATCTCAAAGCGAAATATTTATCACGAGATAACTTTCATTGTTTGACAACCGTATCGTCGTTACGCACTTACGTGGTGATTCGCTCCACCCGCCTGCCCTAAGGCCCTGAAAGGGAATTCCAAGTAGGGGAAATTTAAAGAACTCGTATAAGAGCTTCCCTGCGAATGTTTTTAGGTACAGAATATAGGAGCAAATAACAAGAGCTTTCACAACTATAATGACATAAGTGCTTGTGATTTGGTCTTGGTCACGATAAGGACGAGAGAGATAGATCTCGTCGTTGCGGTAAATAAATTATATGTAATAGCCGAGATTTCTTTCTAATTACTGGTTTTCTGTCTGCAAGTTATTATGATACTAGAAAAACATTGAGATATATTTTAAAAGACGTAAAATCTATATATCTATATAGCTATCCTAGAAATATGTGTATTTTTTTATTGTAAATTATGTTACTAATTATATGTGAATTTAGTGACGTTATTATGATAAACTGAGATTGTGAATTGCTATAACTATAATAAAACGTATTCTTTACTGTTGTGAAGTTGTTTAAGCTGATTAAGTTCTCTCTAACTCACTTCAATGATAGAATTAAGTGCGAGTTATTTTTTATTCATCTTCATAATATACCTAATGGCTATAAACCCTGACTGCCACGTGCGGTATCCAGAGGCCGCTATCTTAACGCGTGGCCTATTACATAAAATCATTATCGGGAAGAGGGTTAGTATTTTAAAAGTGTGTAGGTTACACGTTAACATTTTAGCAAAAACCTTCACAAAATATTGTTATAACAGTATATTCCGAATTCTTCCTTCCCATGGATAGATAGATTTATATCTCAGAATAAAATCTTTTAGTCTGAGATTTTTTCTATTTAATATAATAATTTAAATCCCTTTACAACTATTAACATATTATTAATATGCAATATATTTCTCACAAATTAAACTGAGTTAAGTCTAAAATACATAACATGTCATTTTTATTTTAACCACTGACATAATATATGACCCCTTGCATAATAGCTATATGCCATCACAAAAGTTTGAAGTTTCTAATTAGTAAAGAAGATATTAGTCAGCAAAATATGTCTTATGTGCTTGCAAGTAAGCTTTGACTACATATATATAGTCAAAGGAAGTAAACAAACCTATAGACACATCACACACAACAAACGATATACTTTGATTTACATTAAACGGAAACTGTCTCAGTTCCGGCACGGCACGTGGACTCAGTTCCGGTCTTGCGCCGAAAAGATATAGCGGGGTGAACGTGACTTTGTGGGAAAAGTTTATTGATTTTTCTTTTTAACTTTTGGTTAAAATATGAAGTGAAATAACTTACCCAAGGTCGGGTCAGAGTGCTTTATTAGAATTGTCATCTAGCTGTGTCCATAGTATGACAAGATTTTACTGACGGGAAATTGGTTAGGTATCTGATGCTACTCATAATACGTAATAAAATAAACTGTTTATAAACAGTACATTTGAAAATATTATTTTTGATGACTGTTCACGTTTCTGAATACTTCAGAATATAATGTTACATATGGTTTTAACAACAAATATTACACTCAGATAAATAATACAGCTATTACGTAATGTCTCATCCCTTATTTAGATGCCCTTGCTAGATAGCCAGATGTATATCCTTTGCTGTTCGTGGCATAGAAAAGTCAATGGCGCTTACGATGGGCCGGGCGGGGCGAGCTCTCCCCAGGGACCGGTCGGCGTTGCAAGGGTTATGCACTGTTTTAGTCCACAGTAAACAAATGATGTCACAACAGCTGGCAAATCTACTGGCAAAGATTAGAACATGTGTCGATGTTGAAAACTGCTATGTTTCGCAATTTTGCCATATGGAAAGAATGTAAATAGATTATTACCATATGGCAAAATTGTTTCTTAAACATTACACCTCTTTATTAATGATAAATATATTATATGAACTGACTTTACTCTAAGTCTGTCCCACCTGATCTTTTTTTTTCAAGTATTTGAGGTTTATACAAATGTATCAGTGGTGGAGGATACGTAAACACGATTCCTACCGGCTTTCCTGTAGAATTTCTGTCATTGGAACTAACTAAACGTAACAAAAAAAAAAATAACCAAACGCTTAAAAACCCACCCTATACCATTTACCTATTCAGATAGAATTTTTTCTTTGCTATCTGTAGGTATAAGTAGGTGTTTTTCCTGAAAACACGAAAAATAGCCTAAGCGAAGCTCACCCTGCCAGGTCAGGTACTACATCATCACCATACAATATTTTCAATAAAAGCTTGACGTTGACTATTTTCGGTATTGCCTAGAATCGTTACGTAGATAACACAGATAGAAGATAAAATAACATCACAGTATGCATAATACATTCTAAAGTGTGTTGTGTTGTGATCGTGCATAACCCGCTCATGAAACGCTTACAACGTTTTCCACTCAGCCCACCGAGGCCAAATTACGCGAAACGTGCTCGCAATTCACAAAATATCCGTTTCACTCTTCCTTGCACGTATTATTCACCAAAATACATTTATAGCTCAACACGTAAATATTCAACAAGTAAGATATCGGTAATATTTTGCCGAATAGATTGGAAAGTCTGGAAGTTTCTGTATATTAAAGATATCTATCTAAGATATCTATAATATACGAAAGCTTCCAGACTGAACCGACTATTTAATCTATTCGGCTATCATATCGCTAGATAAACTAGCTAGCATATAAACGCTATGATATGCACTACTTTTACCTGATAGTAAGCGGCTGCCGTAGTCAATGAACGTGTATAATACTAGAGGTATCACTCGCAATTGGCCGACTAATGTGAAAATTTCTTCAAAATGTTTAGAAAGTATTTTATCTTGTTACGCCAAATAAATATAACTTATAACGTGCGTACATAAGTACGCGAACACTTTTTATTTATTTTTAGAGAGGGTTTGTTCACACAGTGGTCCTCCTGTTTTGCCATGAAAGTTTTTATGGGGTAATTTTTTTTACTTATTTTCCAAAAACGATTTCATAAACAGAACATAGTATCGATACGTATATAGGTATCAGTATTAAGTTCTGTTTATGTAATCCTTTCAAACCTTCACGGATCGGACACTAGTTTTGTTAAGTAGGAACATATTATATAGATATTAACCATATAACTCATAATAAAAAGGCAGTGTCTTTTTGCTAAGAGTTCTATGATATCAACAATTTTTTTTTAATAATTGTCACGTCAAAATGTCTTTATCTTGCCTGATGGTAAGCTAAGGATTAAGTCTCAGCAAATATAAGTGTCACCATTATAGACACCTATAATGTTAAAATGGTGGCCCTCAGCTTGACGGCCTCATCAAATGCTTTTTCATCCCCGCTTAAACGACCCAGGACTGTAGTAAGAAGAAAACACGTGTGCTGGTAAAGAACTCCAAAACTTGATGATACGGGAAAGAAAAGAGGCGTCGCCGTACCGCTTGGTTCTTGATGGAATTGTTTGCACCGTGCAAGGATGATACCGCTGCCTTTCACGTATTATCCTGTATAGGAAAGGAGAGTTGGAACCAATCGGAAGAGCTCATCGGAATACTCCCCATGGTAGAGGCGGTAAAATACTGTCAAAAAGGCTATATCTCTGCGCAAATATAAGGGCTCAAGGGTATTGGTGATCTCAGGACTCCCAATAATGCAGACTGCACGTTGCTGCAACCTTTTTTGATGATGCTCTCGATGTAGTTTTTGTTGCTAAGTTTGCAGCGAATATATCAAAACTTCAGGAAGATATACACACATTCCCGAATATCTATACATTCAATTAAGTTAACAGCTTATTGAGGTTGAGAACTTTATTTTATTACACTTACATTATACTTACATAGATCTCAAAACTACTAAATGGTGGAATTTGTGTTTCAAACAATCTTCATTTCCTTATTTCGCTTAACCGTTTAATAATGGTTGACAATTGCTTAAACAAAATTAATTCTATCTCCGCAGCGAAAAATAATCTTACTACACCACTTTGAAGCCACGACTTTCTATTGCGACCAAATTGTTTTGCAAAAGTCTTCGCTCACATGACGATTTTCATAAATGTTTAAAGATAACAAGAAAGACAACAAAATCACTTTTTTTCCAGTTTCGGCCATAAAATCTAGGTTCGGCTTCAGTTTCGGTTTCGGCCAAAATATGGCCAAAGCTTTCGGCCACGACAAAACTCAGCGTTCGTGGTTCGTGAACTGTCGTACATCGTTCGGTTAACTTCGCAACTATATGGTAGTCCCAAGCTCTACTCTAACGCGCTGTCTGTGGTGTCGTATTGAGTTTAGGATGTGTTTTATGTTTGTTTTTACTTGTATCTGACATTATTTTACTTCAACGGCAATTATGAGGTATTTAACTTCGTCTTTTGTTATTATGTGATATAAAAAAGGTTATGTTAGATTGTAGGTAATTTCTTGGAATTACATTTTGTAATTTAAAACCAACACAGTATAAACAAAACAAAATCACAGGATAAGTTGTTAGAATGCTTATAAATGTTAAAATAAGGGTTTAACATTTATTACCACTCAAACAACTAATACTGTGATTTTAACATATTTAATAAAATACTACTGCAGGAGTACTGTATTAGTGCATGAGTGTGCTTTGACCTTGGAACGTGCTGACTTATAGATGAGTTTCCGCCCCTCAGATGATTCCAACATGTCATACAGTTGTTGGAGGTGGCCTCATATCTCTATAAGGTGATCTCTAGAAGACTTGGCAGATCTTTCAGTATCACGCTTAGCTTTGTGCGCGTAGGGTTCTTCAGAAGCTTTTTACCCGCCTCGGACACAGTAACCACTACTTGCCTTGATCTTTGGCGAAGACACGGCGCTTTATACGTTGGTGGAATGCCCAGCGTGGGCGAGTCAACGCCGGGTTCTCGTTGCGGTCCTGGGCGTGGACGTTCTCTCGCTGGAGACCATGGTGAGAGCCGTGGTCCCTGACGAGAGCAAGTGGGCCGCCGCTGCCTCTTTCTGCGAGCAGGTTATGCGCGGGAAAAAGGCGGTGGAGAGGGAGCAGGAAAGATCCCTGCCCCCAGAGATCCGCAGTCTGCGGCGAGGACGCCGCAGACTCATCTACAGCCGGGATTACCGACCTCAATGATCGGGGCCTGAGGTCGCAGATGACTCGCTGTACGTCAAGATGGAGGCGTCTCGTGTGTGTCCTACATACGCCTGCCAACTCACCGTCGCGGGTTAACACCCGACCCCATAGGAGAGGCCGCGATGGCGGCCAAAGTCCGCAGGTAACCGTGGATTTATCCTCTCAAGGGCTTACCCTGGGTGACCGGCAATGGACACTTGGGGAGGACACCGTGTGGTTTTAGTCGGTTTGATTCCGACACGCCCATCCCATCGTTGGCACTGATGGAGTGAAGCCCGTGGGGGCTTCCAAACGTTAAAAAAAGGGGCGATTACTATCCGACCCCCAACTCTGAAAGGAAAACCTATGCCAGAGCTTCGAGCGTTAATCCACAGTGCTCAATAACTTCAACAGGAAAGTCTTACGCGTATTTTTGTCTTTTGAATTAAATCTGTAATTCAGTTATTTTTCTTTTTTCAGTGCCTGTTTTTAGTGCTTTTTGGCTTTTGAAGTCGATTTTTTTGTTATTAAAATTTTACTTATTTCTCTCTTTTTAGTGAAATTAACTTACATGTCGAGAGCGAATTCTGATAATCCTTCTAACCCCATTTAGAAGGTACGCATGATGATATGTTAAGGAATAATATAAGTAATACCTAGATTTGCGCGCAAGGAGGCGCTGGAGCGTGGCCGGAGTCCCGAAAATCAGGGCTCAGCGCCGGGAACTCATGGAGACATGGAGGGTGTGACTTGAGCATCCAAGGTAAGGGGGAATACACCATTGCGGCGGTGAGGCCGATCATGAAGGAGTGGTTGGAGAGGCACCACGGTGACCTCTCCTACCGGATGTGCCTGATATTCACCGGACACGGGTGCTTCGGTAAGTATCTATGGCGCATCCACATCGACCTCCATGATCGGGGCCTGAGGACGGCAGTTGGCCGACTCGCCGTCCTTACAGAAGCAGGCCGTGGCGGAGGCGTGTCGTGTCCTACACCGCCTGCCAACTCACCGACACGGGATAAAACCCGACCCCACCAGGCGAGGCCGCAGAGGTGGTCCACCGGTAACACTGGGGTTATCCTTTCGAGGGCTTACCCGGGGTGCCCGGCAAGGGACACTTGGGGAGGACACCGTGTGGTTTTAGTCGGTCCGATTCCGACACGCCCACGCCATCGTCGGCGGCGATGGGGTGAAGCCCGTGGGGGTTACCACACGCCGAAAAAAAATTCCTAGATATGCGATTGCAGCAATTGCAGTTGATTTGCTGACATTTATTGAAGAGTTCCGTTGTCTGCCTCACGAAATTTAAATGCCTTTGAAATAAAAATAATTTTCCCAATCGGTTCAGGCGACTTTGAGTATTTGGTGAACATACATAAAAAAATCGGCCAAGTGCAAGTCGGACTCGCTCATGAAGGGTTCCGTAGCAGCAAGTAACATAATAATGTTTTTTTTTGTTTTTATATTTGGGTTGACTGAATGAAAGGTGAATTGCGGTTTACGATTTATGACGTATTAAAAAAAACTACTTAATAGATCTCGTTCAAACCAATTTTCAGTGGAACTTTACATGGTAATGTACATCATATATTTTTTTTTCGTTTTATCATTCTCTTATTTTAGAAGTTACATGGGGGGGTGGACACATTTTACCACTTTAGAAGTGTCTCTAGCGCAAACTATTCAGTTTAGAAAAAAATGATATTAGACAGCTCAATACCATTTTTGAAGACCTATCCGTAACCTAACCGTATGGGTCTGATGAAAAAAAAAATTTTGAGGTTCAGTTCTAAGTATGGGGAACCCTCAAAATTTATTGTTTTTTTTTCTATTTTTGTGTGAAAATCTTAATGGGGTTCACAGAGTACATCTACTTACCAAGTTTCAACAGCACAGTTCTTATAGTTCAAAAAAAAGTGGCTGTGACATACGGACGGACAGACAGACAGACATGACGAATCTATAAGGGTTCCGTTTTTTGCCATTTGGCTACGGAACCCTAAAAAAGATACCGACGAATTGAGAACCTCCCCTTGTTTTTGGCAGTCGGTAATTTTGTTAGGATACTACTAAATATAATTAACTAATAAAAAGAATAGTGTAGTATACTTATTCCTCACCTCTGAAGCACCTACCTACACCTACGAAGTAGTAAGTGATTAATTAAATTCCTCAAACGAACTGTGACGAGCTCAAAGGGACGAGCCCATACAAGGCAGCCAGCTGTCTACCGCGCCCAACAGCCAACAACAGCCCAATCCAATTTAATAAAAAGGTTTCCCATAGAGTGCGATAGTGCCCCCTCTACCTCCCGCTCTATGAGCGATAGAGCTGCACGTGCATGTTTGTTAATTATTGCAATCGATGACGCGCCCGACCGTACAACTTTCCTAAGTTTCACTATGAGCTTAACACCGGTAAGCAATTGATGTTACACATCGTGATAATATATGTGGGTATATATCTCTATTAAATATTGTACTGTTAGCTGATTTCGCTGTGGTATTTCTAAATATTTAATTTTATTTAAATTTCGAATAATAAGTATTGAATTTCAAACTGTTTTTCATTCTACTATAATGGCATTAGTAACCAAGCAGATACATCTATACTTTATTTATTTAGGCATTTAACTAAAGGTAAACAATAAAAATGGCGGCGTTCATGGATTTTCAACCTGTTATTACAATGGTATTCTCATGACTATGTGATCTTCGCGCCATGTTTCCTCGACATGTTTAAATATGTTTATGAGTGTTGGTTTCTCTGAAGACGAAAGAGTGCCTCTTTTCGAATGTTTTTCTTCGGAGATGGAAATGAAAGCAGAGGCAGAGAGGCCGCAATAGGAAAAAATAAACCCTTATCCAAAAGCAACCTCAAGTTTGTCCCTCAATCTAATTGTATACTGAACCCGCAGAGCGTTAGTCCGACTAGCACTTGACAGTTTATTATAATTGTATTTTATGCACATTTAACCAATATTCTAAATACAAATATTTATGTTCCTGACTTTAAAATTGCCAAAGTTCCATACAAACTTTCACCATTTTTTTAAGGGATTGAGGGGGGGTTGTATTGTAAAATGTTCAGATTTCTTCAGGAAGTACACTAACAATTTTGATGATTCGTCAGTGAGTAAGTGAGTGAATGACGACATCTGCTTCACGCCTGTATCCCCGAAGGGGTAGGCAGAGGTGTATTACACACCCACGATTTGCCAGTTATGTTAAGGTCCCAATGTAATAGGGGGCGAGCTTATTGCCATCTACCGGGCACATTATTAAGCGAGCGATAATTAACATTTATTAATGCACACATAACTACGAAAAGTCAGAGGTGTGTGCCCGGCGCGACTGGGGATCGAACTCGAGACCTCGTCTCAGCACTCCGTTACGTACGCCACTGGGCTATCGCCGCTTTTTTACATTGATAATCTCTAAAGTATAATAGCTATGCATTCGAAATTCGCTATATTTAATAAGTACTCTATTGACATCAAATCCTGAGAATATGGACTTTCTAGCACTGTCCAGATCTGTTTCTATAAGGGTACAAAAATACTGCGAATCGCTTCCAGAAAAGGTAGGTAGTGCCCTGCGCTCCGCTCGGTCGTCTTGGCGCAGATTAATTTTTCAAATTGTAAAATGATGTTTTTTGGCTACCTCTATTTCGAAATTGAAAATGCTCCTATGAAATAAACCTTTTTATGATTTGTTTACCTTTATTTAAATACATAACCAATTGGAGTATAGTATTCACATGGTAAGTGGTTATAGATTCCTTTAAATACATACAAAACAAGAGGTTGTAACTATCCCGCGGTGTCCCTGGACATCGCCAACGCGTTCAACACCTTGCCCTGGAGTTGCATTAGGGAGGCGCTCGTGTATCACGAAGTGCCTCTCTACCTCCGCTGCATAGTCGGGGCGTATTTGACGGAGAGAGCCGTCATCTACCCAACCGTGACCGGTCTCGGTCGGCGTGAAATGTCGTGCGGTGTTCCACAGGGATCGGTCCTGAGGCCGCTCCTGTGGAACATCGGATACGACTGGGTGCTTCGCGGTGAGCTCGTAGGCGGTGCCGCCGTCACGTGCTACGCGGACGACACGCTCGTGACGGCGTGCGGGGCGACGTACCGCGAAGCGACCCGAAAGGCCACGACCGCGGTTGCCCAAGTCGTTAGGCGGATCCGGCGGCTGGGTCTCGAGGTGGCCCTGCATAAAACCGAGGCCCTGTTCTTCCATGGGCCTCGGAGCAAGCCACCCGAGGGATCCAGTCTCATCGTGGGAGGAAATCGCATCGGCATCAAGCCCCAAATGAAATATTTGGGGCTCGTGCTCGACGGCCGATGGGACTTCGGAGAGCACATCCGAAGTCTGGCCCCCAAATTGAAGGGCACAGCTCTTGCTCTGGCTCGGCTGTTGCCCAACATGAGGGGGCCCGATGACTCCTGCAGGAGACTCTACGCGGGGATCGTGCGGTCCATGGCCCTGTATGGGTGCCCAATATGGGCGGAGGCCCTGAGGACCAGAACCGTGCAGATGCTGCGCGCTCCGCAGAGAGTTCTGGCCATCAGGGTCATCCGAGGGTACCGCACGATCTCCTTCGAGGCGGCGAGTCTCCTTGCCGGAACTCCGCCATGGGACCTGGAAGCGAAAGCCCTTTCGCAACTGTACCAGTGGCGAAAGGAGGCGCGGGAGCAGGGATGGAACCCCGAGCCTCGAGAAATCGAGGCCGTGCAGTCCCAGCTCCGCCAGGCCATCGTGGTGGAGTGGAAGGAACGACTTGGGTGACCAAGCGCAGGGCACGCCGCAATAGCGGCGGTAAGGCCCATCATGGAGGATTGGCTGGAGAGGCGACACGGAAGCCTCTCGTACCGACTGACGCAGGTGATCTCCGGGAAGGGGTGCTTCGGGGACCACCTGCATCGGATCAGGAAGGAGTCAACGCCTGAGTGTCATCACTGCGACGCGAGCGAGGACTCAGGGCTGCACACGCTGGCGGACTGCCCGGCGTGGGAGGCGCCGAGGCATGACCTCGTGGCAGCCATCGGGGTGGGAGTCCTCTCGCTCGGCAGCATGATTGCGGCAATAGTGAGGAGCGCGAGCGCGTGGGCCGCCGCCGCCTCCTTCTGCGAGCATGTAATGCTCGCAAAGGAGGCGGCGGAGCGCGCCCGGGAGAGACTTAGAACTCTCCCGGTCCGCCGAGCCCGCAACTTGCTCGCCGCGCGTCGCAGGCAACTCAGGCGCCGGAGGTCGCTTAACGACCTCCGTCCTCTATGAGCGCAGGCCTGGGGGTGGCGGGTGAGGCCACCTGTCACCCCAGCAGAAGCAGGCCGGGACGGTGGGGCGACTAGCGCCCCTCCCCCAAACCGGGGCAAGACGGGGACACCGTAGTTCCCAAACCCGAGGGGGCCATCTCGAAACCGGAGATGGCCCAGGGTCAGTCGGGGTGCGAGGGATATGCTCTATGGGCAACCTTACACCCCGGCGTCTGTAGACCCGAGACGGCGTGCGGTTTTAGTCGGTTCAAGCCCGACATAACCGCCCCCGCTGGCACGCGGGGGGTTATCCGAAGGGATTTCCGCACGATAAAAAAAAAAAAAAAAAGGCTGTAACTTTCCCACGGACCTTTACTAACTCTACTCACCAGCAGAAATACGATATTCTTTTCTAAAAATGGTTGTATTTCTTACGTTTACCGTTTACGTTTCTCGAGACAGGTTTATGGGTTTTCAGATTAGGTTGGCTTGAGTCCTTCAGATCTTGGTAGGGCTACTTAAACCTCACGTGATAAATATCACATACAATGTATAAAGTATATAAGTAAATAGAATATAATATCATGATCGGTATTTCTATGTTAACTATGTAAATACACATTTTATTAAGTACATTGCTTCATGTTTGTACAGAGGAGGGGAGCGGGTCGGCTAGGGTGCTGATTTAATTACGTGACATGCGCCCGCCAATTTGCTCGTACATCCAAAGCCCCTGCCAGTACAGGACACCATCAATGAAATTACATTACTAGACGTAATTAAATAGGCCTTGTTTTAAAGATAAACATGACGTTTTTGTATACAGGTTTTGATAAAATCGGCTCTATGTAACAATTCTCAATGTTCTTATTGGCGGTTCAATCTGTACTATCTTGAGATTCTTTATTATAATATAATAATAATAATATTTATTTCAGACCATTTTAAGTCCATTATTGAAATAATCATTCTTTTCATAAAAAGTCCCCCCGTCGACTTCATCGTTTTGTTTCAGAAGGTATTATAAAGGCAGATTGTGAGTTGGGTCTACGAAGTCGTATTCATGAACAACCATGGTTTTATTGTCATTGTGAACGACCAAGACTCGGAACAATTACTCACAGAATACACAAATTCCTTTTTTTTTTTCGTGCGGAAAGCCCTTCGGATACCCCCCCGCCGGCCAGCGGGGGCGGTTATGTCGGGCTCGCACCGACTAAAACCGCACGCCGTCTCGGGTCTTAAGACGCCGAGGTGTAAGGTTACCCATAGAGCATATCCCTCGCACCCCGACTGACCCTGGGCCATCTCCGGTTTCGAGATGGCCCCGTTACTTGCTCTCCACTGTGCCATCTGCTAATCAGAGGGACACGTGGAAAGCTTCCGAGCAGCCCTCAACAGGGCCGTCCTCGCCTCGGTTGGAGTTGGCCGTAGGCGGCAGCGTCTCTCCCACCCTAGGAGAGAGGCGCTGCCGTCTCCGTTGCCCAGAGTGCACCGCGTGGAGGTCCCCAACCAAGCACCCCAATATACAAATACCTGTCTTATATAAATAATTTTACTCACACTAATAACTAACGCAGATGGCGCTAGTTGTCATGTTAAGATCGGCTCCGTAATTATTTATAAAGTAAAAATATAAATCGTTTATTTTAAGACCTCAAACTTAATAAGACAGTTCCTAAGTGCATTAAGTGTTTCTAAAAGTATTATCCAGCGGAAATTCCCACGAATAATTATAAAAAACTCAAAGGAAAGTAATTCAAATAAAAACCGTTGATGACCAGTGTAAAATAACTTCACATCAGGCTATTAAAGCAGAATATAATAAAATCTCAGTAGACTGTGCAGTACCTACACCATAAAAAATAAAAAAATAAAATAACTATTATATCAATTAAATCAGTGATAAACATCAACAAGTGCGTTTGTGACTATCAGTGCAAAAATCCGGCAAAATATTTTATCAACGAGCCACTTTAACGAAGAAGTTTGAATACAAATCTAGTAAACAAGTTGATTAGGCGTTTATTATTCGCCTAATATTCATAAATTGATTATTTATATACGTTTAAGGTAGACAAACATTGTTTTACTGAACTCCGCTATTTTAACAATAAAATTGAAGAAATTCTGAGTTTATAATCCCGTGGATAAAACATCACAAAGTGCATAAACCTTAGTGAAATTATAGTGAATTACATCTATTTGGACACTTGTAATACGAAGCAGAACTTAAAAACTATTACAGAAACATTATTTTAGTAAACAATACAAAGTAGCAGAAAGTGACGTTTAACATCGCACAGACTATAAGCATCATACCAACCTAATAAAAATAATTGGTTGCGTTCACGAAATTGCAAAAACGTTTCGTTTTACGCTCTAACCACACTCAACCATGGACAACCTACAGGTCTTTTTAGACCAAATGAAAATAGAAATGTTGAAACAAACTGATATTATTATTTCGCAAATAGATGAAAAATTAATGCCTTTTAGGCGGGAAATAGAACAATTGCATTTAGAAAATCAAATGTTAAAAGAAAAAGTCTTAAACCTAGAAAAACAAAAACGAATAAATAACATAATTATATATGGATTAAAAGAAAACGAGAAAACTTCATCTGATCTCATAGTAGCCATTAAAGAAAAAATAAAACTTGATTTAAATATTGTCTTAGATAACAGAGACATAAACATAGCACACAGAATTGGAAAAATGAACAATAAAACAGGAAAAGAAAGACCGGTACTGGTATCTTTCGTTAATGGCTGGCTGAGGAATGAAATATTGAAAAATAAGAAGAAATTAAAAGAGATTTATGCTACTGAAGACTTCCCCAAAGAGGTAACTCGATAAGAGGAAGGAGTTACAGCCGAAATTACTAGAAGAAAGAGAGAAGGGCAATTACGCATTCCTGAGCTATGACAAGCTCATTATAAGACAGGAACCTCTGGTAATGAAAAACGTAAAAGGGACCCACAAACATCACCTACCACGTCGAACCAACCTCGAAAACAATTTGTTACTTCCAAGACGAACAGAATCAATGCATTTGATATAATGAGAGGTAGAAGCAACTCTTTCGCTGAAGGCAGTTCATCAGCACAGAAACAATAGGATACAGCCATCAGCCATGGAAAACTACAATACGTAAGCAAGAACTAAATTACAAGAACAAAACATTCCCCAAGCCGACTGGTCATCGTGGGGAATCAGACCACTACCCTCCACCTAGCATCAAAAAACATGAAAAAAGAACCCAAAAAGAGCTAAACATCTGTACGTTTAATGTAAAATCTTTGTCATCAATTGAGAAATATTTAGAACTAACATATGCCCTAAAAAATATAAAATTCGATATCTTGGGACTGTCAGAAGTTAGGAGATTGGGCAGCAACATAGAAGAATATCACGACTACATCTTGTGTTATTTTGGACAAACCAAGGGGCTATACGGAGTTGGCTTTTTAATTAAGAAAATGTACAGGGATAATATAATTAAGTTCATAGGAATCTCAGAAAGAGTGGCTCTTTTACAGTTGAAATTTGGAAACCTTTCCATCTCACTAATTCAGATATATGCTCCTACAGACAAAGCAAGCGTAGAAGATATCAAGTTGTTTTATAAAGACCTTGAAAACGCGCACTCTCAAGCCGACAACAAAGTGATAGTAATGGGCGATTTCAATGCCAGAATAGGCTAGCCAAAAAAAGAAGACAGTTTCATTATGGGCAAATTCGGCTATGGCGAACGCAACGAAAGAGGTGAGCTACTATTAGAGTATGCTTCGGAATACAAACTAGCTGTAATGAATACCTTCTTTAAGAAAAGGAACTGCCGCAAATGGACATGGATATCGCCTGACAAAAAAACCAAAAATGAAATTGATTTTATTTTGACAAACAATCCGAAACTAGTCACCAACTTTGATACTCTGAATAACATACGCTTCCCCTCAGACCACAAGTTGCTAAGAGTTACTATGACTTTAAAATTGCCTAAAAAGTGTAGGGCAAGCTTCAACACCTTGCCAAGTACTCTGAAGACGCCAGAAGCAATAAAAAATTACCTAAATAATCTCAAGTCACACATTGAAAACAGGAATGTAATATTAGAAACTACTACTGATGTACAAACATACTACAACATACTAGAAGAAATCATTACCAACAGTATTAAAACTAATTCTGAGCCAAAGAAAAAGCAGAAAATATTCAGTAAAGATACAGGAGAACTAATTAAAAAACGTACCCATCTAATACAAACAAGAAACAAAAACAAGGATATGAAAAACGAACTAAGTAGACTATTTAAAGAAACTAACAGAGCAATTAAAAGAGACTACAGTAATCATAGACATGGAATAATAGAAAGGAACATAAATATACATTTAGAAGCGCAAAAAGAGCCTTCAGGGAATTGAATATACATAAAACATGGATACAAAAACTTAATGATAAATCAGAAGAAACTAAAACAAGAAAAGATGTCATCAATCATGCTACAACTTTTTACAAAGACTTATACAAAATGAGAGGAAATGAAAAAGTATATATGGAATTAAGTCACCAAATTAAAATTAATTCAGTCAAGCCAATACATTACAGTGAGGTACATGATCATATAAGGCAGTTGAAAAATGAAAAGAGTCCGGGTCAAGATGGATTAAGTAATGAGGCTATAAAACTAGGAGCACCGGCCCTACTACACCACTTAACGCAACTATTTAACTTAGTATTAGATACAGAAATAGTGCCATCACAATGCTGCTCATCTGACATAATACTGTTGTTCAAGAAAGGCAACCCGCTAGATATAGCCAACTACAGACCAATTAGTCTTCTAGCAAGTGTATACAAGCTTTTTGCATCCATTGTACTAAAACGAATAACTCAAGAGATCGATAATTCACAACCAATAGAACAAGCAGGTTTCCGCTCCCGCTTTAGCACTATTGATCACATACAGGCACTGGAGCAAATAATAGAAAAATATCGAGAATTCAATAGACCTCTGTATGTGGCATTCATAGACTATAGCAAAGCTTTTGATAGTATTAGCCACTGCTCAATATGGAACGCTCTACAACATCTTAGTGTGGATCAAAAGTACAAAAACATTATAAAATACGTCTACGAGAACAGCACAAGTAATGTAAAACTCGAAACACGAGGTGCCCCTATCAACATAGAAAGAGGAGTAAGGCAGGGCGATCCTTTATCACCCAAACTCTTCATAGCTGTTCTGGAAGATATATTCCGAAAAATAGGCTGGAACCAAAAAGGCATAAGAATAGGTCAACGTTATCTAAACCATCTTAGATTTGCAGATGACATCGTACTACTTGCGGAAACATCTAAACAGCTGGAGGATATGGTAACAACACTCGACCACTACAGTACTGAAGTAGGCCTAGAAATGAATGCTAGCAAAACCAAAATAATGTCTAATAGCCTGAAAACACCTATCGAACTCAAAGGAAATAGTATTGAATATGTTGGGAACTATATATATCTGGGTAAGAAAGTATCATTTGATAAGACTAGCAATGAAGAAGAAGTAAACAGAAGAATAGCAATAACGTGGAAAAAATATTGGTCATTAAAGGAAATTTTAAATGGCAATTACAGCTTACACACTAAAAAAGTCGTAATGGATACAAACATATTGCCATGTTTGTTATATGGATGTCAAACCTGGGTTTCACTAAAAAGGTAAAACAAAGAATCCAAAGTACCCAAAGAGCAATGGAAAGGAGTATGCTAAAGATCCGTAAAATACATAAAATAAGAAGCGATAAAATAAGACAAAGAACAAAAATCACGAATGCACTTACACAAGCACTGACATTGAAGTGGCGATGGGCAGGTCATATCTCACGCTACAATGATGAACGGTGGACCATTGAAACCACACTTTTGGCTAAAAAAGCCAAAGACAGAGAGTTGTGGAAGGGAATGGAGGAGGCCTTTACCCAAACAGGGGTCCATATCTCAGAATTTGAAGAATAACTAACAATACTAACCCTTAGAATAAGAAAGCCAACTAACAACTAACTTTAATACACATATGTAATCATGGGATATGGAAATAAATGGCTTATTATTATTATAATAACTAATAAATATATGCAGTCCATATTCAAATTCAGCCCCAAGTGAAAAGTAGAGTCGCTTTATCATAATTCTGTACCATACTATTCATATACATTATCGGGAGAGACTGCCGCCTGACCCCCCAACACCGAGAGGCCGGTGTAACTGCTTGCAGGGGAGATTGGCTTGGACCCCGAAAATCTTGGTGTGATACACCGCGTTTGCTACCTTAGTAATCACTACATATTATAAAACCGCCGCGTCTATCTATCTTAAACTTAAAAACTACTACACCGATTTTCATGCTGTTTTCACCAATGAACAGACTGTTTTTCGAGAAAGGTTTTAATCATTATTTGTCAAGTTTTTGTATACATTGGCTAAACTATTATTATATTTGTTGGAGGATAAAAAAAAAGACGTCTGGGAGCTTCCAACGAAAACGCTTAGAGGTATAAAAAAATGATGTATGGTGTATGTGTATGTGTAATAATGGTCAATGCATCACTAGAAGTTATCTAATAGCGTACTGGAACTATTTACATAAGGTCAGTCAGAAAAAATAGTCTATCTAAATTCAAAATTATTAGATGAATGTCGTAGACTTTGAAATTAAGTCTCTTTTTATTGTGCAAGAAAGTATACGTTAAAATACCATTCCATCATATAATACTCGTAATGGATTCTACCTCGGTATGGATACATTTATTATGGCTTAAAAGAGCAAGTATCTTTTTTTTTTTTTATCCCCCCCCGCCGGCTAGCGGGGGCGGTTATGTCGGGCTTGAACAGACTAAAACCGCACGCCGTCTCGGGTCTACAGACGCCGGGGTGTAAGGTTGCCCATAGAGCATATCCCTCGCACCCCGACTGACCCTGGGCCATCTCCGATTTCGAGATGGCCCCCTCGGGTTTGGGAACCACGGTGTCCCCGTCTTGCCCCGGTTTGGGGTAGGGGCGCTAGTCCCGGCCTGCTTCTGCTAGGGTGACAGGCGGCCTCACCTGCCACCCCCAAAGAGCAAGTATCTAAACAATAATGAAGATCGTAGTTTACTGTATGCTAGAGTCCAGTAGAAGCACATAGTACTAGCGTTGCCTGGAGGTCCGCTCGTATGGTATACTACAATTACCTTCCTTTGTTTTTAAATTGTCAATTCTTTACGCAATTGTTAATATTTAGTTCCGTCTATTAGAAAACTTAAGAAAAGATTAGAAATCTCTAAAAACGCACTCAGTAATATCATTCTGAAGTCACGGTGTGACCAGTGACAAAGGGAAACATGGATACATTTTTAGGGTTCCGTACCCTTTTTTTTGGTGCGGAAATCCCTTCGGATGACCCCCCGGCGGCCAGCGGGGGTGGTTATGTCTTGGCTTGAACTGACTAAAACCGCACGCCGTCTCGGATCTTCGTCTGGGCCATCTCCAGTTTCGAGATGGCCTCCTCGGGTTTGGGAACCACGGTGTCCCCGTCTTGCCCCGGTTTCGGGGAGGGGCGCTAGTCGCCCCATCATCCCGGCCTGCTTCCGTCAGTCGGTACGATAGGCTTCCGTGTCACCTCTCTAGAAAATCCTCCATGATGGGCCTTAACGCCTCTCGCCCAAGCCGTTCCTTCCACTCCATCATGATGGCCTGGCGGAGCTGGGACTGGGTTCCGTTCTTGCTCCCGCGCCTCCTTTCGCCACTGGTACAGTTGCAAAAGGACTCTCTTCTCCAGGTCCCATGGCGGAGTTCCGGTAAAGGGTTCCGTACCCAAAGAGTAAAACTGGACCCTATTGCTAATACTTCGCTTTCCGTCCGTCTGTCTGTCTGCCTGACTGTCATGTTCTTGGCCTTTTTTAGCTCGATATTAATAACGGCAACAGTCTACTTGTTGAAATGGTCAGCTTGAAATGTTCACATAATATTTAGTTCACATAAAATCAAATTAATTAAATTAAAATAAAATAAGGGAAGCTCCCATGGTATAGATAAGGGTCTAATTAAGGTTTTAGATGTATTATAGATTCCTGCCTTTAACTGACTATTTTAAGATATTATTATTTATTTTAGTGATTTATTTTACAATGCCCAAGCTCTTTTCTTGTTATCTCTTAGAATTATTTAAAAACCTCTTTTCTAAATAATTTTGTTGTAATACTTTAGCCGAACTTTAACTGTGGTAGACAAGTTTAAATTACAGGAAGAAATTGAATCTAAACAACATTACGTAATGTCTGCGATCGGTGGCGCCTAATTCATTATCGAAGATACTAAAAGCTTCTCTCGTCAATGCGTGTATAGCTTATACACTTCATACTATAAACAATAACAAAGGAAACTTTTTAACACGTCATAGAGCATATTCTCTTTACTATATTATCGTAAGCATACGCGGCAAATAATTCGACTTGTTATGAAAATATACACGCACGAGTATGCAAGACATGTGGCTCAAGTGAAAACTACGTTTATTTTGTTTACGAATTTAGATCGACTGTGTGTCCAATGACGAATAACCATAAGAGTCTGCCAATTAACGAACGAGAACAAAAAGTAGAGCCCGAAATGGATATTTGTGGACCGGTATTTATCACGATGACTTCTTAAAGTTGAACCTTAATTAACTTCAGCTTTCGTAACACATTGTGTGTCTAATAATTGTCTTATAAATATCTATTCTATATAATATGACTGGTAACAGCGGCTCCGCTCGCCGATAAAGATACCGCCTGTCGGGTCCAGATTTTGTCATTCCCTTTTTAACGTCGTAAAAGGTGACATGCGTGCCAATGATCTCATAATCAGTGCAAGGGATACCCGAAACCGTTCGAAGTGGAGGAGGTGAAGCTGGAAGGCGGACCCTGGGCCGGAGACCAGATTCCTCGGAAGGCAAAGGCCTCGCTTGCAATCGGGACACAACGCTATTATGTTGATGATGATACTGGTTTAGATTTAGACCATATGTCATTGACTTGACATGACTATCTCAGAATTTAATTAAGTAGATAATAATAGTAATAATACTATGGCCCCTACCGTCCAAGTATCGTCAATATCACAGCCGTCTAAATGAAGTCGACGGCCATTTTGTACCGCCCATTTTTCCAAACCGACACGTCGGTTTGATAATCGATGCCGGCGCGGCGGCGCGGCGTAAGAATGAATGAAACGCTGTTTTTGACAGTTAAATAGCTGCCGCCTAAAAAAATTCAAATCGTCGGCCATTCCGACGCGTCGCTTTGAAGTGTCATTTCATTGCGGCACCTCATGAGTTGTCGTTTTGAATATTATTTTCTTTGAAAATAATTTTGGTCTTTCCAATTTTAGCTTGCTTTTTTTAATTATTCTGCTTTCTAGCGACTAATTAAAACACTCTTTAATCTTTAGCTTACCTACTTAAACGTTTTTGCTGTGTTGTTTGTTGTTTTCGTATGTTTCAGAAGGAAGGAATAAGCTAAGGAGTTGGGGGACGAAATTCCATCGTCGGCAGTCGCACCCAATAAAGCCATAGTAGCCCAGTGTTAGGTGCAATAGGATGACAGAACCCAGTCGCCCCCATAAAAGCCATAGTAGCCCAGTGTTAGGTGCAATAGGAGGGCAGAACCCATTCGTTGGCAGTCGCCCCCATAAAAGCCACAGTAGCCCAGTGTTAGGTGCTATAGGAGGGCAGAACCCAGTCGCCCCCCTAAAAGCCATAGTAGCCCAGTGTTAGGTGCAATAGGAGGGCAGAACCCAGTCGCCCCCATAAAAGCCATAGTAGTCCAGTGTTAGGTGCAATATGAGGGCAGAACCCACTCGTCGGCAGTCGCCCCCATAAAAGCCATAGTAGCCCAGTGTTAGGTGCAATAGGAGAGCAGAACCCAGCCGCCCCCATAAAAGCCATAGTACCCCAGTGTTAGGAGCAATAGGAGAGCAGAACCCAGTCGCCCCCATAAAAGCTATAGTAAAACAGTATTAGGTGCAATAGGAGAGCAGAACCCAGTCGTCCCAATAAAAGCCATAGTGGCCCAGTGTTAGGTGCAATAGGAGGGCAGAACCCATTCGTCGGCAGTCGCCCCCATAAAAGCCATAGTAGCCCAGTGTTAGGTGCAATAGGAGGGCAGAACCCAGTCGCCCCCATAAAAGCCATAGTAGCCCAGTGTTAGGTGCAATAGGAGGGCAGAACCCAGTCGCCCCCATAAAAGCCATAGTAGCCCAGTGTTAGGTGCAATAGGAGGGCAGAACCCAGTCCCCCCCATAAAAGCCATAGTAGCCCAGTGTTAGCTGCAATAGGAGAGCAGAACCCAGTTGCCCCCATAAAAGCCAAATTAGCCCAGTGTTAGGTGCAATAGGAGGGCAGAACCCAGTCGCCCCCATAAAAGCCAAAGTAGCCCAGTGTTAGGTGCAATAGGAGAGCAGAACCCAGTCGCCCCATAAAAGCCATAGTAGCCCAGTGTTAGGTGCAATAGGAGGGCAGAACCCAGTCACCCGCATAAAAACCATAGTAGCCCAGTGTTAGGTGCAATAGGAGGGCTGAACCCACTCGTCGTCAGTCGCACCCATAAAAGCCATAGTAGCCCAGTTTTAGGTGCAATCGGCATCGTAATCAACCGTCGGAATCGAGTTCAAGTCGACGACACTTGGGCGGTAGGATCACAGATTTATGAAGGGTGAGGCTATCCGGTAAGAGTCGACCTAGGCAGACGTATGTCAATCAGCGAGTTAAACGCCCCTGGTGTCGCACACGTCCACAGGCCACGGTAACAGCTTCCCATAAGGTGGGCCGTGTTCTTGTCTGCCACCTAAGTAGTATGAAAGAAACACGCAGCCGGCGAGTATGTCAGGAAACAATTATGAAAATAGAAAGAGCAAACGGTGTATACCAGGATCGCAGCAAGTGCGTGGCGGCCCTCGAAGTGGGAGTCCTCTCGCTCGGCGTCTCTCCCGATCCGCAGCGCCTGCAATGCGTGGAGGCGACTCCGACGTTGGAGGTTGCTCAGCGAACTCTGTACTCCATGAGCGCAGGCCTGGGGATGACAGGTGGAGCCACATGTCACCCTAGCAGAAGCAGGTCGGGAAGCTGCGCTTTGCGCTTCCCCCCCCCCCTCCCTCTTTTCCAGGGACAAGACGGGGACACCGTGGTTCCCAAACCATAGGGGGCCATTTCGAAACCACAGATGGCCCTGGGTCAGTTGGAGTACGAGGGAAATACCTTATGGGCCACCCAACAACCCATTGCATCTGAAGACCCGAGACAGCGTCCGGTTTAAGTCGATTCAAGCCCGACGTAACCGCCCCCGCTTGCCGGCGCGGGGGTATCCGAGGGATCTCCGCGCGAAAAAACATTAATAAAAAAAGGATCGCAGCAAGTGAAAACATGTAGTCTGTGGCTATCCCATTGGGAAAGTCGGACTGTATGTATATGTGTACTAGCTGATGCCCGCGGCTCTGCCCGCGCGGAGGTTGGTTATCGTTTTTTACTCATATCTCCAGTTCTACTTAACCAATTGAAATCAAAAACCAAAAATCAAAAATCAAAGAACCTCATCAAAATCCGTTCAGTAGTTTTTGCGTCCAACGCGAACAAACAGACAAACATGAACATATAAACATATAAACATACAAACAGATAAGTATTCCAAAAATAAAAATCATGTGTTCAGAATCATCATAACATCCTTTAACATAACCCAAGTATATTTTCTTAAATATCTCCAATGTACAGACACAACTAATTTACAATTATAGAATCATGTATGTATGATATTGTTACTGATGAAATTAATAAAATTCTAATTTTACATTCTTTGTAGTAATTTTGTACTTATTAAGGTAAATTTCATATATCAATTAATTTGATACATTGAAACATCTAGAACAGGTTTCATAAGCTTTTTATTCATTGCCAATGAAAATCGGTGCAACTTAATTCAATTCTAAACTCTTAAATGTATTCAATGTCTCACTCAATAAAAACCTTGATAATACAATTAACTACTATACATATTAGTTATTATAATAAACAAAGTATCAGAGTGTGTTACATCTGTCAGTCAAGCCGTGCTTGTACCAAACGGTTACACAAACAAAGAGGGCGGGCGGCGCGGCCGGCGCCGACGCATGGAGACGGGAAAGCTTACAATCGCTAGAGAAATGTACTCGATTAATAGCAAACTGGTACGTGCATTGTATGGCTTAATACACGGCACAATATATAAGTACGAGTTGTGATACTAACGTAAATAAACAGGAGTGAATGGCTCTACTTCCTTTTAGTTTTTCTGCCAGTCTCACAAACCTTACGAAACATACTCGTAGCATCGGTATTGCAACTTAACATCGAAATTGTGATTGAGGGTGTACTCCCCCTGACCAGCCACTAGCTAGCCTATTAGTAGGTAATGAACATAGGAATCTATTAAAAGACCTTCTACATTACATCAAAAGAAGCTCTGATCACAATTAAATGTACTTAAACCCTGCCAAATACTGTTCACGGTATAAGATGTTTACCTATCAACATTATTATGACTTTATCATATTACAAGAACGTGATATTCAATGCTCAAATCAGTGAACGGAAAAAGCCGTTTTTTCGTTCACTGGCTCAAATCAAATGTAAGCGAAAACATAAACCCAAGAGTGATCAGTTGATCACCCACATACTTGAGATAGCTTATAGTAATGAACAACAAATGTTAACGGCTGACTTGTTGCAAGCTCTAAGTATATAAATCAGTGCGCGCGCGCAGGCGTCGCGTCGGCGTCGCTATGACGATGCGCCGCTGAGTGGCACACGTCTAGTTAATGACTCACTCACTCACTTCGATACGAGCTTTAGAATTCAATAAGTATGTGGACCAGGACCTAAGTACAATTTGATATTTATGTGTTGCTATGCATGATATGACTTTTGAGCTTATATTCCAGTAAGAACTCCAATACAGAAATTAACGTTTTTTGGTGAAGTTTTTCATTATCTGACAGAACTCGCAAAGACGGAATTTAGGAGGAGCGTTCTGTGTCTCTCAAGGCAATTCTTCTAAGGACTGTACTCGGTGCGAATAAATTCTGGTCACACTCTAAAAGTCAGAGATTCTTAGTTTTATTCTTTCAATAAAATATAAACTTTCTACTAATTTAAAAATCCATCACACATAACAAACAGCCAGTTGATAACTTCTAAGTGATCCGGATAATGATGTTAATTATTTTGAAAGTTGTTACTAAATCAGTCCCGATTAAAATATAACGACTTTCACAAAACATTTAGTCTATATTAGTAATAATTAATTAGTCTGAGAAGTCATACAAGAAGTCTAGTGCGAGTTATAAGACTATGAAACGATTACAGTTTTAGGTAAAACAAAACAAGTTCCAGCGTAAATAGTTAACGAATGTTTCTCACCTAACCGGAATCTTGTTTCTTTCATGTTTGATATGAGTTCCACCATACAAAGAAAATTGATGATAGTCAGTGACATGATAGTACTAACCAGGTCAAGCCATCCTATTCGTACTAGGAAAACTAGCTGTCAAACTAGGAACCGCCATTCTTGAATTCTCAGCTTCTGGAATGTTGGCCTCCAATTTCTGGATTAAACTTTAGCTATCCATCAGGCGGGATTCGAATTGACGGATCAAATTTTTTAAAAAATGTCCTGCTACTAATCGTTTCTTAATAAAAAACCTACTAGCACTTTGCCTGACTAACACAAACATAAGGGCGAATTTACACCATGTGATCAACTAGTCAATCCACAAGTAGCATCCTGTATACAAGTCAATAAAATAAAAGGCGATTATTAGCGGCTCTCTGTTTATCTGACCAAAAATTATTTAAGGCTCCTCCGTATCAGCAGCAGGTCTACTACTAGTAAAGTACTAGTAAAGTAGAGTAGTTGAAAAAGCCAGCATGTATAAAGTAAATGGTGTATAAACTTTATACACGTTGGCTTTAATATTAACCTCATGATGCCGATGTAAGGATGATGATGGGAAGATATATGTGTACTACTTATTTTTACGAACATTAACTACAGTTACAATAAATAAACAGTGGAACAGAACAGAGATACTATGCACTAAGTAGGTTACCCGCATTGAGTTCATATCGTCTATATTCTATAACAACGAAGTAAATGACTAAAAGTCTATTCACCTTCACAGTGGTAATAAATTTACGATAGGCACCTTACTGTTAGGAATATTTTTTAATGGCTACTCATCTATCAAGATGGGCAATAACAAAATAATATTTTTGTAAATACCAAAGTAACAAACAAACGTATTACCTTCCTTCATTCGTGATTTCTCACCTGCAGAGGCTAAGAAGAAGTTTAGGAGCTGCAGCACTTTCACAAACCTTTCTTCTAACCTTCGATATTTAAATGAGTGGGTGGTACTTTCCTAATCGATTCGGCCTATTCCACCTACCGCATATTGTCAAAGCGTTCTCCATCAATATGTATACCAATATAAACTACACTTAATACAAATTCTGTATAAAAAACAAGTTCAATTTATGTCAACTGATAACCCTACCATGTCGTCGGTCACATTGATCTAAATCAGACAACTCTCTAAATCCGTATTGATAGGTACCTTTAAATAAACTTGTTACATTTAATTTAACATGCAAAGCTGTGCGATTTAATGACAAATGCCTTACAGGGGTATCTTGACAGCGACTTTCAATTACAATGGTACGCTCTGTATGAACAACTTAGAAAGATACGCTAAGCTATAAAGTTTGAAAGGATTGAAGATTGAAATAAAACTATTTTTAATGGATTCTATCGCGATTTATTTTGATGTTATTTTATATTTTACATTGATCCCGACGTTTCGGTTGCTTTTCAGCAGCCATGGTCACGGGGAGACATCAAAATACATCGCGATAGAATCCGTTAAAAAATAGTTTTATTTCAATATGTGACATTCGCTTAAACTTCCGAAACTATCAGGACTGAAGATATTTGTGTCATTTTCTAAACAATATGTGTATAGATAGAAACCGTTTTATTAAGAAAAGCTGGAAAAACCCATCGCAATGGTTTACGACTGAAGAAAGCTATTAGTTATTCACGCACCTTAACCTAATTTTATCAAAACTACGGATTCTGAATCATAAAAGCATGAGCAAAAACTCCGTAATTATCGGTTTTTCGATTATATGCATTAATAACGGAAAGCTGCTTACTTATTTTTAATTTATACATAAATGCACACAAAACGGCTTTATAACACAAGACGGTATGTTCACTATTGTTTCTACAATATATGAGTATTTTGAATCTGAATATTAATAATATATTTGGTGATGTGTACGCGGCTCAATACGCAAGTGGAGCGCAGCTGTTGAGACGAGTAGACAACAGTTGTCCGCAGCGTTTGTCTTCACAGCGCGTGCGCACCGAATCCAACCACCAGTACCAGATTAATCACACACAACTATTTTTCTTTAAAGCACCATTTGAAAAATAGTGCTGTTTATTTTCATTTCCAGATGTGCATCGTTGTGTTGTCATATTAAAATGAAACTTGCCGTCGCGCACGTCCGTTGGCATTATGTGATTCTGATTTACGAGCAATTTTCATAACCTGTTAACCATTTACAACATACTTATTTTTCAGAAGATAAAATTATAATTATTAAAACAAAAAAAATACATAAAAGATTTATAATGCATGTACAAAAGTAGAAAAACGAACAAAAAGTTAAAATGAACACAAAGTAGATAAGTTAATCACAAAAGAAAAGCGGTGACGTTTTTCTGCAACATTTAAATCTTAAACACCTTTGAAGTTAATCCCACGTTGAAAGTGTTGTTGTTAGTAAGTCGTAACAGTAATAAAAAGGATTGCATATAATCATATATCACGAATAACTATTATTTAGCTAAGGTACAGTGACAACCACCTCTTAAAAGATATATTAACTTGTACTTGTTATTATCGCTCGGCAACAAAACTCAAATAGACACATGAAATGTAAAATTATTGTAAGAGAACACTTTACTCTTTGATGGATGGTTTTGGCAAGAAAACCATAAAATGGCTCGATAATGGAAAAATTGTAGCGCACGCGGCATTGCCGCCGGCGCCGCTAGCCACCATCCATCATCGATGAAACAGCCAGTTCCCATGAAAATTGCTGTATGATTTGCATATAACTTTACAACGAGGTGATAAACCAATATGATTACAGTACACAAAGTATATTGAATAACGCTGATTTACTGAGAGAAACGGAAGAGTATTATAAGTTCAATATGCGATTTATAAACAAAATTTTACGTTAACATAAAAACTTACTGAATCAATTAAGGGAAAAAGATTATCTCGTCCAGTTTTAAACCGCAAGTGTAGTGAATTCGAGTCTAGTGTAATTTTGTACATGAGCAGAATAATAAGAAGTCCCGCTCACAATTTCCACCTACAGCACACACCGCGGGCATTTTTCACCGGATGCATTATTAAGCCTGTGTGATTTTTAAGGGAGAAATGTCCAGATGAACGCTGTATCTTGTGACATGAACGAAAATAATTTGACGCAGCCGTTCGGCGGGCGACATACGGCGACACGTGGCCACGATATATTACACGCGAGCCGCGCACTAAAAATATTGTGTTGGCAAATTAATGGGCATTCCCGACGGTAGGCAGTGGGATGAAAGGAAGTGCCTTTTATATCTGAAACGTTGGTTTTGTATGAAAATGCGCAGCAGCCGGTCACACCTGTCCGCGTACATTGGAGCGGGCGGGCGGCGCGGCTGAGTGCGCCCGCTGCGCCGCCCGATCACATCAAGGCTGTAAAATACTGAAACATTGAGAAAATTAAAAAACAAGACACAACTCAAATAGGACAATCGCTTAAACTGTCAGGTCTTTACGAGAATAATATAATTTTAAAATAGGTGCCTTCTCTCAGTTAACCATCCGAAATAATATTTCTTAAAGATAATTCGTTGTTGACAAGCTAGCAGTTAATTATATTAAAAGAAAAGAAAATTTATAAAACAATGTTAATGAACTGTCTACTGATTTAAAGTTGCCTGTGTCATCCCTACCTAGAACGGATGCGAGAAAGAAGACGCATGTCGCGGTGTGCATCAGTTTCATAATAATTGAGTAGATTAATAACCCTTGAGGGTGTTCATATTTCGCCGTCCGGCCGCCTGTCGGCTTTCTTCCGTCTCATCATATCACACCCACTGCTTCGGCTTGACAATGTTCCTGCTACATTTTTAGATACAATTTGAGAAAATTTGTACCCAAACATCGTGCTCCTATGTATTTTATTTTTAAGATTAATTGGTTTGGTAGTTTGTTGGATGTGGACACTTTGTCAGATAATGTTTCTAATAACTGCAAGGATTTTTGGTACTTTTAGTGTGTGTTTTACTAGACTTTGTTATATTTTATTTATTACTGCGTAATATATGCAATGAGGCTCGGATGACCCTTATACTTATACTTTAACTACATGTAAATCTTCACGCCCTTCATCGACCACAGCATCTTCATCATAAATCCTTAGCCTTGACGTTGACTGTGTAGTGGTCTACGACTTCTATGCACAGATTTCTTTGTCTCTGGATTCTAAGTGCTGATGATGTTTATTAAAATAATTTAAAATCTCATTCTACGTTCTTAAGGATATTATTGGTATTTGTATTCAAATAAAAAGCATCCGCTTTCTAATAGTAATTATTATTGCCATTCACAAAAAAAATGGTATTATATTAGTTGTGCCAAAGGTCAATACCATACAACTTCGTCAACACCGTCTGCAAGAGTTAAGCCGTGCATGTTTTGGGCGGGCGGCGCAGCGGCGTCGGCGCAATATAAATACGCGGCACGTGCGCTTGCGCAGCTGCCCACCACGTGGCCGCCTCTTTACGCGCTCCACGTAAAAATAGATCATTGTCTCGCGCCACGGACACGCCCACCAAACAGATAAAACACCACATCAAACATTATATCGATAGTAAAATCGCTCGTTTATTTGTTAGACTGTGGTGTCATAACACATGCCCGCCAGCGCTGATCCACATCCAACAATCAAAAGTTTGCTTTCATGTTAACGTCATTGCCACCGTCTAAATAAATTCTTAGCTAATTTTGATGTGCTAATAAATAATTTGATTGTAACCAATACGCATGTTGTTTGGCTAAATAACAAGCTTGTCGGCCAAGTCTTTTTATTAACACTATCAATATTTTTACAAAGTAACATTCTATTTTATTATGCACAGTGTATTACCGTAGAGATAAGCGATACCGCCCGTAACAGATTTTAATTATTATAATTTCAAATAGCCTAGTACAAAAGCTTAAAGATGTAGATGAATATTATATATCATACACACCTTAATGCACGACATCAAATGTCGAAACTTCACTTTGTTAACAGAAACTTTGTAGTTGAGTGAGCTAAGAAAGTTCTGTTTGTTACACTTATAGCAAACAGATGATTTTTTTGATAGAAAAGTGTGTGAGGATGTATGTATGTTTTTTTACTCTTTCACGGAAAAATGGCTGAACCAATCTAGCTAAAATTTGGTACAAGGATAGATTATAGTCCGGAATATCACATAGGCTACTTTTTATCCTAACAACAATAGTTAGTACTATATATATTCTGTAATTACACCAGTTAAGTAATCTGGGCACCATGCGTAGTCTGGTAGTGTTCAGCTGTAGAAAGGCGTGACCACGTAAGCCTTCCTTGCAAAGAGAAATAGATATACCCGATAGAGAATTATCAAAAGATATAGTTACATAAAACTTGTATGTACCATACTACGACGACACCGCTTGCAAGAGCGTTCTCGCGTTCTAAAAAAGAAACAAAAAGACGATCGAGATAACTTCCGGTTCGAATATTTCCGCTTGAGAAACGGTACTATACCTGAGTTATAATAGCTTAGATGTGATAATACTGATCCTATAAATCCATGTATATAAGTAGATAACAATAATATATTGATCAATTTTCCAAAGCCGGAGTTGTAATAACATCTATTTATAGAAAAACAAAATCGACAAAAAAACGAATTACTAAATTTGGGTCTTTTCGGTTTTAATCACTTCGAGCCCGACATAACCTCCCCTGCTAGCCGGCGGGGAGTATCCAAGGCGATTCACAGTCACGAAATAGTTTTTGTTTTTTTTTCAAAATAAGCACGTTTTCTAAGTCCGGTTTGACCTATTAAATGTTCGTTGTGTTGTGTTGTATGTGTGTGTGGACAAGGTTTAGATAAAGGTCATTTCGGAAAATCCACTCATAAATTCAGTCTCTGGTTGACACGGAGCACGAACAGCTCGTATATGCTTTTTACTTCGGGCCACCAACCAGGTGGACACCGAAGTCTTAAAATCACGCAAAAAAAATCAAAATCTTACACCCACTTTTTATCCCTTTTCTTGACGTTTCACATGATTCTAAGTCTAATTAAGCAAAAAAAAATTTTGTGTCGGTCTGTCTGTTGGTCTGGATGTCTGTTTACGCAATAACTCAAGAACCACTTATCCGATTTATAAAATTCTTTCGCCTATCATCTTGTTTGGTTAATGGGAAGAACTGATTAGATTTTGGGGTTTGTACGTTCAAGGTTTCGGGTACCTACCATACAAATTGTCCCTAAAAAACTTTTACAAGTGAGTTTCTTTCGAGTTATCAGAGTAACGCGTATTTGACTTTGACATTTGTGTGACAATGACAATACGTATATTGTATATTTACATAAAACAACCAGACTCTGAAAGAAACTGAAATATAAACGCGTCGAATAATATGCATAAAGCCTAAGGTCTGTAATTCTGAATAAAAATACTGCAACAAAAATATCTAAGTTTGGCCCGAAGTTTGACAATCACTGTGTGATTTCCGCCCCACTAGATTTTAAATATTACAAAACTGAAGAGTTTGTTAGTTAGGTTGGTTGATCGCGCTAATCTAAGGAACTACTGAAATGAAACGTTCGAAATGAATTTTTTTTTTTTTGTTGAAGAGCCTATTTATCAAGGAAGGTTATAGGCCATATAGCATTACGTAACTACCCAGGGGAGCGGAGCAGTAATCATGTAAGTCAACAAATCGGGCAATTTTCCATACACTATTGCAAAATGCATGCAAATTAATGCATATACATGCATATACATGCATTAACCCATACGGGTTATATAACGGAGGATCGAAGTATGTCACGGGCGAAGCCGCGGGGGGCAGCTAGTCATTAATAAAACTAATCATTTTATTTTAAGTTTGAGAAAGTTTTGAGGGAATCTAGTGTATCAAATACTTTTTATTTGCAAATGTAAATAACGTGGTGTTTGTAATGGATGTCACTTTGTACTTGTTGCATAACTATATGTATGACTATTTACTGTAAAAGTTATATTAAGTATTTAAAGTTCTGCACCAAAACAATGATATCACCGGACAAGTTACAGACAGAAATCTAAATTCAAGTCTCGTAATGCGAAATGTCATAAGCACCATAATAAGCACTTGTTATTCCATTGCATTCACACCGCATCGCACTTATTATATATTTATCGATAAAACCTGCCTGCCTAAAAAAAATTTTAAGCCTGTAGTATATCCCCGTCAGGGTAGGCACAAGTGTGAATAATACTAAAATTTCGTTCGCTAGATATTTTACTACACATATGTCACAAGTTGCTAGGCTATTGCTATCTACTGGACATATTTCCGGACGCCTTTCCAATAATACTTCATCCGAACAGGGAATCGAATCCAGAACTCCCTGATCGCACGAAATGCTGACCCCTGCAACAGTATTCAGATTCTACTCAAATGAGGAATGAAAATTTTATAATTATATGTTATTTTCCATATATATATATATATTAATGGCGTTAATCAATTAATTAACTTATTGTCCAATGACTGCACACAAGTCTCCACCAATATGCGTCATACCACCCGGTTTTGTAGAGTCTGAAAGATGGAATTGATAATCACATTTTTTTTATAATTGACTACTATATTCAACCTTCTACTTTCAAGTAGTTAAATATCATATATCATACTGAACATATTTTACTTTCTCTACTACTAAGTAAGAAAAAACCTTCTAATTATTCGTACAAAACAATGTTCAGCATTGAACTTCTATAGTTCAAAAGATTTTGTGAAAGAATACAATGAAAAGATCAAATTCATGGCTATCGAGGTGCTGTCCGGTATTTGTGTTCGGGTTTTCACCCAAATTACGGACACTGTGTTCACACTGTGGTTGAACCCTTACGTACAGTATATTCAAAAGTAACAAAAGAGGTATATCCTGTTAAAAAAAGGAAAGACAAGAAGAATGTCTGTTGAAAGAAAAATTTTCGGTTATTGACATAGAATACTGATAAATATGACAAATTAAAAACAACGCACCTGACAGGTAAATCGTCTGCCATCTTCTGCGCTAAAGCGTAACGGAATTCAAGACCAACAGTTTTTAGAGTGTGGTGCCATTTCTCATATTCGAAAGAGTTGGCCTGATGCTATTTGGAGCTACCATCCTTTTGCCATACCTATCAAACCTAACAAGAAACTATCAGCGGTAACTAAGAAATGCTGAACCCTGGTTGAGAAGCTACCCGTATCGGCATTGATACTATTATCATGCTACCCAATTATTTTTAAACTATAAATTCCTTTCGTCTTTTTCAACTCCTAAAATAGTAGGTATTAAATCTAGGTGAAGTAAAATACATTTAGTGAACCCACCAAATACCAGTTACCGTTCACGTATGAGTATGTTATGAACTATTACTAGAGTTACCTACCAAAGTCGATAATGTTGCACACAATCCACTCCTGTAGTACTGATATCGGCTTACAGACAAGTATTAAAAGAATAACGTACAAATCTTCGAAACAGTAATTGGCTAATCAAGTCTTATGTATGTATTACAAGCAGGATTTCCTTGTTTATACTGGAGATTGATGGCACTTGGTGGAACTTGCTACACATATTGAATAAATCACTTGTACTTTTCCACAATTATTTATTTATTTTTCGATAAAAAATTTTTCGATAAAGGATTTCCTTGTTTAAGTAATAGTGTTCTATTCATAAAGTAAATTATTATCACAATGGGCGTATATAAACTGAGGCGCTATGTAGTGTGTAATGACATTTAGCGCACATTGTTCGTCAGTCCATCAACGATCGACAGCAGGCGGGCGCCTGCGCAGCGTCTTCCTAATTCAAAAATATACTCACACACGTGTTCAACACACTTGCGCGCACTTACATTCAATGACATTGTCTCGTTAGTACTGCTTTGTCGCGAAGTAGGTGGGTAATTAATAATTATTATAGCCTACACAATTAATGAGATTCAAGTCCATCTCAACATATTCACCTCTGACTTTTCAAAGCATGTTATGATTTAGTTTGTTTGAACAGTGGAGGAAGAGTTTCATGTGGAGGCCTACGTACAATTGTAGAACTACATAATATGAATGTTATGTAGCGCCTCGCAGTAGTCCATGCTAATGTTATAAATGTATGACTCTGCTTGTTAGCTTTTTAACGCCTAGACTGCTGAACCGAATATTAGAAGTTGACATAAAGATAATTTACTACCCGAAGCAGACCGTAAGGTACTTTTTATTTCGAAAAATACTAGTTATTGGCACTATTGATGTATATAATATATTATGTACATAATGAGGAGTGTTGTGTTAAGCACGGGCCCAGTACTAAATCGTAACCTCAAAAATTTGCTAATCCTAACTACCCAATTTTTTATACCACTAAATTGGCAAACAAGCACACTAACTTATGATAATCGGTTAGGGGCGTCAATCATGTGCTAATAACATTATCCTACTCAAGGAAAAAAATATAATTACAGACTAAATTATTATATTTGTACCGTTTGAGGGTCTTCGCATAAACCGCAGCCACACAAGCGCAGCCCGTCGTACTTGAAAAATTAGAAGGCGCGAGGGTGCTGACACAAGTTGCGTCCCACACCAAGGCCTACCCAACTTCCAAGGCACCAAAGACATACCGTCTGGTCTCTTGCCATCGTCGCGAACCAAACCAGTAGGTTCAAGCACGGCTGGAACACCGGCGGTGACAAGAGCCCAGCGGATAATATCGTTTAGGTATGCATGACGTGACATGCGTCCTGCGCTCCTGCCGCATGATAGGCCGTGATGCCCAAGGCTGTCGACTGCTTCGCCATAGTGACAGCGATGAGGAGAGACACAAGGAGCACCCAAACGAAGACAAGCTGCAATTCTGAACGTCGTGCCGTCCAACATAGTGCCTATGTTGGGCGATGGAAGAGCCTGCAGCCAGACACCAGACTCCCATTCCCCCACAGCCAAAAGGCAACCGCCGTCTTTTTTTTTTTTTTACTTGCGGAAATCCCTTCGGATACCCCCCCGCCGGCCAGCGGGGGTGGTTATGTCGTGCATTGACTAAAACCATCATAAAAGAACGGTGCCCTGCCCAAGTGTCCATTGCCGGGCACCCCGGGTAAGCCCTCGAAAGGATAAGCAATATTATAAGATGTGTTTATTAAATGTTACCTTGTCATGTTGCTAAGTGGCCTGTCCCATTGTCTCTGGGAGAATAGGTTGGTGGGCAAATCAGTGTTTGGCCAAGCCATTTTCAAAGTATTTATAGCTTCGATTTTGCTAGTTAGTTCTTCTGTGCCATGGATCGAAGATAGAAAGGCTGGTAAACTGACATCGGTAATTTTACGAACGCCGAGCCCACCATAGCGAACCGGTAGAGTCGCTTACGACCAGGCTCGATCGTTTAAATCTGAATTCAAAATTTTACGCAGAGTATTTTGAATAATTTTGTCCATCTTGCCCAAAAGTGCTGAATGTTTGAAAAGTTGTGATGATCGTAAAGCATGTGTGAATTTTGGGATGAAAAGGCATTATCGAACGATAGTAAATGCTGAATGTATATTAATTTGGAGGAGTCGGTCCGAAACTTCATTAAAATTTTGTATTTTTTCCTCAACGAAGGAATCATAGGCTTCTTCTAGAATCGGGGACCCTAGAAGCCGAAGAGAACTTTTATGCAAAACTTTTAAATTTGGAGCCAAAGCATTAAATTTTCAAATTGCCAAAGAACTGTTAACGTTATCGTTAAGAAAAATTTCACAGTTTGAGGAATTTAGTTCTAAACCAATAGTTTCAAATTCGTGTTTCAGGAAAGCCAGATCTTTAAGTGCTGTGTCTATATCACCTCCTAGAGTATCGTCATCTAGATACCAGATGTTAAATTTTGAATTTACCTGCCTAATGATTGGATGTATTGATGAACTGAAAACGAGGGGGCCCAAGAGGGTCACATTGTTGACACCCGATCGCTGAATCTAAAACATTTTCATTAAAGAGTAATTTAGAAGGGTGTCTGTAGCACTGCCAAAGAAACTTGAAAATGTTGAATATTTCCATCTTGGCCTGTTTAAACAAAGTGTCCCTGTTAACGGAATTAAAGGTATTCTTCAAGTCAACCTTACGGATGTCCTCTACTTCGCCGCAGTCAAGGTACGTTGACAGGGCATGTACAGCAGCCTCCCACCCCCTTTAGACCCAAAACCGAGCTGTAGGGGTTGGAATTTGGTGGATATATCTGCACTGTAAAATTTACAACACATTTTGGCTGCCATACGCCTGTAAGTAATGGCAATGGGACGAATGCCACCATTTTCCGCCACCACCATCCGCAAGGCGCCATAGAGGATATCAATGATGCCTTCGTCCACATTGCCGGATAGCATAAGGTACATTGAACCTGTGAGCTCCTTCAAGAGTGCTACGCCAACATCCTCGACGTCTGGACTCAGGAGGTCTTTGAGGTGTTGAGGAGTCAGGCCACCGAGGCCGCCAGCAGAACCACTCCGGAAGGAGCCCACAGTAATTAGCACGTCCTTGGCTGATACAGTCAAAAATTCAGTGTCAGAATTTCGAGGATCGGGAAGGAAAGGTTATCAACTGGCGCAGGATGCTTGCTCTTCAGATCTGCAAGAGTATCTGGAGAGCAAGGCAATTTGGATTCCACGTAATGATATAAAGTATTTTTATGAAAAGTTGTGAATTTAAGATCGAAAGTCTATAGTAGTAAGTATAGTAATCTGATTTTTGGCGATCTGTAAAATCCTATATAAGAAGGTTAATAATTGTTCCCAAGCGTTGGTAGTATTCTCCCGTACTACAAGGCCTAAGCAGAGTGCTAGGTTTTGAGCTACCAAAGGCCTTGCACCACGGGGAATTCTCTTTAAAATCGGTACAGTTTTTTTTTTAACTTTGCTTAGTTCTGCCAAAAGGGAATTTGAGGGGTGGAGAGTTTTTATAGTGCGTTGTTGTGCTTGGAAGTACATTTTGGGCCTTATGTACCTTACCAAAATGTACTTTCAAACCGCACTCACCTTTAAAAAAGCTAGCTTGAGAACTATTTGGGCAGTGTACTAAGTCATTTTGCGACGTAGTAAGTTGACTATAGACATTCAAATTTGCACTGCCGTTATTGTCTTGCGACATAAAACAATTTGAAAAATACTTACACTTAAATACCTACACTATGTAAATATATATACATTTTAATAGAAAAATATAAAACACTCAAATTCACAATTTAACAAAAACGTCAAAAAACTGCTGCAACAACGGTGCGTTGCCGTAGCACCGGGGCGCGGCGGCGTCGCACCCGGCGCTATCCATAAACTATTTTAATTGAGCGTGTAGATTGTTCTGTTAACCTTTCTCAACGAAAGTAGTGTCCAATTCTATTCTATTCGTACGTGTACTGAGCAAACACAGGTCGCTTTGTCTCACGTATCACATTTTACACCAATTTTACGTCATAGCACGTTGTACTAAATGGACGTTCAATGATGTATGTATTTGTTTTTATTCTTGATAATTTTTTATAGGTTTTTATTCCATAGCGGCATTTTTTTTTTTTACGTGCGGAAATCCCTTCGGATACTCCCCCGCTGGCCAGCGGGGGTGGTTATGTCGTGTCTCGACTAAAACCGCACGGTGTCCTCCCCAAGTGTCCGTTGCCGGGCACCCCGGGTAAGCCCTCGAAAGGATAACCATAGGATAACATAGCGGCTCGTGGATTTGTTCAGAACATTTTCATTGTCTTTTAATACGAGTGGCACATTTATTCTTAGAGCGCCAAGCATTATGCAACCATTAATAACCATTACTTAATTGTATTCACGTACTCCAAATTGCCAAGTAGAATATGACATAGAAGAACAAGTCACGAGCAATTGATTTAACCAAGAAAAACAACATAAAGTGGACTTCCCCGCCCCAACTATAGAGGGAAGTTATAATTAAAGTAAGGCCAATATAATTGGCCACATTTGACATTTCATCAAAATTCCATAATTCCATAATGCACATATTGTACGTTTAGTTAAGGAAAAGCGGAGTCTCCTAACACAGGCATTACTTGCTTAAAAGGAGGCTTCAATCATAAAAATTGTAGCACCAAACTATATAATGCAAATAAACTATTATTATTATTTCCTTTATTAAATTTAAAATACATATAGGTTATTTTTTTAAATACATTATTATTATTATAAATACTAAACTAAGCAAATAGTATTATGTAACCATGTTTTTGGTTTTGTGTCTTTAATATTTCCACAATCGAGCTTTAAATTCAAACAGGCAATTCTATTGTCGTACCTCCTCGTAGTAATTAAACTAAAATAATAAATCATTTACAGATCTACAATAACAATAACATAGGACACAAAAATAATAAAGTAGGTACTGCGTTCAATATTTAAACAAGTCAGTCGCCCTGAACTTTGACGTTCAATCCCCATACATAAGTAAACTTCAAAGCGTTTTATTCAAAATGTTTCATTCGCTTATTCTGTTACTTCGCTATGAATAGCTAAACCATTGTGAATACAATTTTCCGACTCCCCAACCGTCCCCCTCGCAATATAACCTCCCTATGCGATCGATACGTAGCCGCCATCTTAAATTTTCCGACCAATGCTAGTAGTCATGGAAAACCGTTGTCATAGTAACGAGTCACGCCGAGCGAAGGGGAAAGTGACGGGGAAGGCTTCGCAGACGCTTTGTGATATTTTATAGTAGGGTAGGTATGTACCTATAATTATACTCATGTGCTGTTCTTATATAACGTACAACTACGTACAAAAAGACACAATTACATAAGTGAAAGATATGTTTGTGATATTACAAACAAATTAACAAAGAAATTAACTGGTGGTAGAAATTTGATGACACAAATTTGTGACAAAATTCAGCCGGGTGGGTACCACCGTGCACGATTGCGAAAAACCCTCCATAGTAATCCAATTTCGGTTTGATTGCGTTCAGGGTTCAGCAAGTGCATAGCCGGGCAGGGGGATGTGGTCGCAGCACTAGTGGGACCGGTGGGTGTCACGCGGTACTGCGACGACAATCCTCTTTTGATGAGGCCGTCAAGCTGAGTGCCACCATTATTAACATGGTACGTGTATGTAATGGTGACCCTCTTTCCTGAGACTTAGGTGAAGTCAAATTGACGTGTCCTAAATATGTATAAAAAAAAACTAAATGAAATGTCTATTTTCATCAATTAACCTACTGCAGTCCACTGCTGGACATATGCCTCTCCTAATGTGTAGCGCACCAGTTCCTCTAGCTTCCGCATCAATTTCATTCCAGTTATTTTCATACTTATTATACATCATTATTATTGTCTTTAATCTTTAGTGACACTGGTTCTACAACTTATGCAATTCGAAACTAAAATGCACAGTTTCATTATCATCACTTGCATTAAAGGTCTTGAAATAAGTATAACAAGTATTATTGAAACACAACAATAATTCTCTCCGCGGTAAGAACTCTTATTCACTATCTCAATAATTATAACAGCACTCGTACTTATATACATACATACAAATTCGGTTTACACGTGCATTCATATTCAAAGGGAATCTTCAAACATTTATCTATCTATCAATCTAGTGTTGTCCCAACACCACCGCTTGTAACATAACGCCTGTTGCATTGTGCTAATTGATATATCCCCTTATTCTTTCGCAAAACCTTTCAAAAATACTTCCTTTTCTTTAATAAACGAAACCGCATCACGATTATGTAGTCTAAGTAGGGTTACCATGTATAACGTGGGATATTGAAACAGCTACAACAAAGGACACATTGTACATAACAAACAAAATATTCATCAAATGTAATTTTTGTTTATGACTGCACAGGTTTCCAAATGGAAGTTTACTAGTAACGTGGATTACTTATAATTAAATAGTATACCTACTCGTTGTCTATCCGACTAAGCCTAATTGCAGAAATTACTTGTGTTAGGGTTTTTTTTGCGTCAGATGTCAACAAAATTTGACAAAGCGTCAAATTTAACTCACAGATTACCTAATAGCCATTACTACGTTCTAAACAAAATTGAACTTTACTTAACGTTAAAATTTAATTTTAGATAATTTTTACAACTGGCGATCCGACAATAAATGCAGAATCATGGTCTCCATATTGTTCAGACACTCGACATTGTTTATAACATCGTTTGGAGCTGTGACGGTATTCGTCGACATAGAATAGAAACACCTGCGACCTACCTGTCTGTACGGCGAAATCTCTACAGCGGACTTTCGACTTTACAGTTTCCTGCGTTTGTTCGCTAACAATAGGCAATAAGGCTGCGTCGGCGCAACCGGCGCGCCAACAACCGATGCGCTATTCAAACCCGACCGTTGCTCCGAAAACACTATTCTTAATACTTATATCGTGCCCATTCAACGATTAGCAGTATGAGTATGCCTCGTTCACTATACACTTGCTATTCAAATGTTTGTGAATTCATGAATCAGCTGTTAGCGGAAACATACTAAATAATGCCCAATGCCCGTTGTCCATTTCCAAACAAATACATTGTTGTATAAATTAAATACATGGTATAACAAGATTAGTTGTGCTAAGTGGTGCAACACACTTCGTCGAAAGAGTTAGTTCAATGAAACTTAGATGTTGATTCATAATCTGCAATTGCATCTAGCAATACAAATATAAAAAATTTGATCATATTTTTAAACTGTTCGCGTTCTAATGATATCTGCCAATGCCGCCTTCGCCGGGCCCCAGTAGGAGTGATAGACCCAAGAAGTGCTGGCTTGACGTCGTAGAAGCGAGCATTCGCTGCCAGGGATGCTAGAGATCGTACGGATTTAAGGAAAAAAGCCGGGAAGCGGATTCTGGGTTCCGAGATGATAATTTAGTTTGGTTGACTTTTAGCGACTACTGTTTGATCTCGAGAGGAAAGACTTCGCCAAAGCCTCGTCCGTCAATCAGCAAATGTAATGGATTGTAGGTGAGGATTGGGCCCAGAAAATTTATGAGACCCCATACACCCATGCATCACTGTGAGCATATCAATTGTCAGCTCCTGATTGTGTAATTGCAATCATCTTTCAACGTCGTCATCGATATCATATCGCAATTTGATGTAATCCACCTAAAATCTTGCACGTGAAAAAATGAGTAGGTAACAAGTACAAAATCGTGTACCGAACTACATAGTGCACGTATGACAAGGCCATCGAGAGACCTTTTTTATTGGTACAATAGGCTTGCGTTTGACCAGTTTTCTCACCCATTGGTAAGTCATTATGACCTAACCACCAAATTAGTTCTTAACATATATATTTTTTATTTTTTTTATTATAATTAAGTAATATTCTTCGCTGTCTGACTAAATAAAATTGTATTTTGTTACTTGTTTATTTTTTACTATAAAAAAGATGACAAACGAGATCTTTGAGTGGTTGAGAACAATGGACACAGTCACAGTATCTTGCCTCAAGTTTCATCTTACAACAGTAATTTATTTAAGAGCTCCCATAGAACAGTCTTTTGGTGGCGTACAGTAAGCACAGTAGGTACTTGCTATTGCTACAATTGTGGTGTCAGTTGGTATACATTATGCAGATTTAGTTACATTAAAACAAGTTTCTAGTTAGTGGAGGGCCCACACACGTGCAGTAATCCTACGCCAATGCGACGACCGACCCGGAGATCATTGACTCGCGATTTGCAGGTGTCGCGGCCGCGATTCAATGGTGGCGAGCGTCGAAGCTGCGCGCCTACCTCGCCAACGACGTACCGCGCCGGTGACGTCACCCAGCACTCTGTACGGCCAACAGCGCCGGCGCATAAATACATCGATTCCATTTACATTTTTCCGATACTTATTCATAAAAGATAATAAAATAAACTAACCGCGTTTACTTATAGTTAAATTGAAACTGTGAAACCTAATCCAAACTATATAGCACTCTAAGTTACAGGTTGTTTTGACAGTTAAACGTTAAATATACGGCCATCGTGTCCCACATCTTTACTATTATAAAATAGTAAATAAGTTGTGTCTGTACATTGGAGATATTTAAAAAAATGCTTGAGTTATGTTTAATGAACGATTCTGAACATTTTTTTTAATTCTTGTCGGTTTGTTCGCTATGGATACAAATACTACTGAACGGATTTTGATGCGTTTTGTTGTATCAGTAAGGTCTTAGTCAGACTTAAAATCTACTGTATGTTTGATTGCAATTGGTTAAGCAGAACCGGATATATGATCAAAAAATGATAATCGACTTCCGCGTGGGCGAAGCCGCGGGCATCAGCTAGTGTAAAATATTTTAGAATCAGTATTATTTACTATGTATTCACAAATATACACCAGATGTGGATAGTGAGGTTAAACCGGAAAACTGACAAAACTTAAGAACGCCGTATTTATCATCAATCCCGAATTGAATAGCTCAATATACAATGTTAGTAACGTCTATAATTTATATTTATTACCGAAAAAATTATTTAGGTCATCACCACATAACTTCTAATCATATTTATAAGCATTATAAACAGACATCGTGTTATATGGATTTATAGCGTATTATATTATACAGTAATTGAAATTTGAAGAAAGACGCACCTGCATATGTATTCCTAGTTCTACTAGAAACGGACGAGAAGGTATTTTATTGATTTACATTTACTGGCATTCTGCTTTTCACAATCTTCAAACACAGTCCAGTCCATGTATGTAGAACCTCTACCAAAGCTAAGTGATCCCGGTTTTTGTTTCTAACTCCGCAAGGAAAGTTGACATTGCCTTAAATCAAGACAGCTCGTTATTAAAAGAAATCTCTGTCTTCCTTCGCCCATTCCACCGTCCATATTAGGCCTGAAAATGTACATTTTTATGTTTGCTATTTAAAAGGAATAAGAATCGTATATGGGTGCAGGTAAACTGAAGCCGCTTTTGAGTTCATGTAATGATGAGGAACGCGTGCCCCTTAAACGGTCTGCAAAAACAAATAAACGATCTGTACTCGTATTCTTCTATATCATTTGTTTACATTAACCTAATACTTACATGTGTATAGGGTACTTGTGCATGGGGTGCGACTGGTTGGAGGGGTGCGTCTGGTTGGATCACCTCCAAGTTTGGTGCACCCTGGGCAACGTGGGCGATGACGCATCATTGATTGCTCCTCTGGAGTAGGTGGCGTCAACGTCAACGGCCAAGAGTCTGACCAACCGGCCCTTTTCAGGGCCAGCTGACCCCATTGCACGAGGGGGTCGGGGTATGGCGGGCCCGCGGGGCTGGTCGCTCCAGGTACCCCTCTGCTGTTATCAGAGGGGACACTGTGAATGGCACAGGGTCAGATAGAATAGAATCCGTTTAGAATAAGTAGTTTTATTTAAATAGGTACTAAGTGTGACGCTTAATGACCTCCGTCCTCCATGAGCGCAGGCCTGGGGGTGGCAGGTGAGGCCGCCTGTCACCCCAGCAGAAGCAGGCCGGGAAGGTGGGGTGACTAGCTCCCCCAAACCGGGGCAAAACGGGGACACCGTGGTTCCCAAACCCGAGGGTGCCATCTCGAAACCGGAGATGGCCCAGGGTCAGTCGGGGTGCGAGGGATATGCTCTATGGGTAACCTTACACCCCGGTGTCTGTAGACCCGAGACGGCGTGCAGTTTTAGTCGGTTCAAGCCCGACATAACCGCCCCCGCTGTCCGGCGGGGGGGTATCAGAAGGGATTTCCGCACAAAAAAAAAGGGTACTTCTAGATCGCGAATAGTTGTTGGCATAAATCTGATGTGTGGTTCTAACTTTAGAGAAGTAAATAAAATCGCACAGATTACGATCTCTGTGGCGTAGCGGTGAGCTTTCGACTGCTAAGTCAGAGGTTGCAGGTTCGATTCATGCTTAGTGAAAATTTGTATGTATGTCAAATTGCATTGGTCTGTATGATTTTTTATACATACATATATAATAAGTTCGTAGGTAAGTATGCAAGTCCTCTTCCTAGAACAATACTTAGTTTGTATCTAGATTATTGTGTAAATTAATGTCCTTGAATGTCCTAGATCTGTTAATTATATACAGTTTTGAATAGGTAGGTACTAGAACAATTCACATCTTTTTTTTAACTCTCCACAAATAGAAACACTGATGATAGCACGTAGCTGCATGTCAGTAGGGACCACGGAAGGGTTATCTGACCCGGGAGCGGCGACTCGGCGGCGGCGCCAGCTTATCAACCTGCTGCCACATACACTGACCATTAGTCAGACCACACTCAATAACAATACAATGCCAATGATTTGTGCACACTAACACCGAATCGAGTCGTACACGTACATAACGCATTTTAATTGTACACACACAAGTATAACAAATTATGATGGACAAGCTTTGTTTAAACTAAACCTTTGAATTAAAAAAACCTAAATCTCTCAGTCATAAAGTTTAACAATATTACAATTAATGAGCAAAATAATTTAATCTTGAATGGGACCCTTAACCTAATAAAAATGCCGAAACATCCCAGAAAATTATAATGACAAAAATGACTTGTAAAAATTTCGTTCAATCAGAATCGTGAGTGTCTCGGTAGTGGTCCGAAAAAACTTGATACATAATATCCAAATAGGTTTTTACTTTTTAAATAGTTAAACAAGTAAATTGTCTCAAAATTATGCATTCTCATCAATTATTTAGCTACTGAGATTAGCGCGTTCAACCAAACAAACTCTTCAGCTTTATAATATAAAAAGTATAGATTATAGTATAGATTTAACATCATGCCTGAAAATTCAGTGGACTAGGTATTCAGTTGTGAGTCAGTGCCAGAAGTTAGTGCCGGGAATAGCAAAGCACAGATTTACACTTAGTACTTTTTTTGTTTTTTTCATGCGGAAAACCCTTCGGATACCCCCCGCCGGCCAGCGGGGGCGGTTATGTCAGGCTTGAACCGACTAAAACCGCAAGCCGTCTCGGGTCTACAGACGCCGGGGTGTAAGGTTGCCCATAGAGCATATCCCTCGCACCCCGACTGACCCTGGGCCATCTCCGGTTTCGAGATGGCACCCTCGGGTTTGGGAACCACGGTGTCCCCGTTTTGCCCCGGTTTGGGGGAGCTAGTCACCCCACCTTCCCGGCCTGCTTCTGCTGGGGTGACAGGCGGCCTCACCTGCCACCCCCAGGCCTGCGCTCATGGAGGACGGAGGTCATTAAGCGTCACACTTAGTACCTATTTAAATAAAACTACTTATTCTAAACGGATTCTATCGCGGTTTATTTGATGTTAGTTTATCATTTACACTGAACCCGACGTTTCGGTTGCTTTTCAGCAGCCATGGTCACGGGGAGACTGAAGATGGTGGTGGTGATGGTGGAAGTTATGCTAAAGTAATACGCACAGTAAATATAGTACTAAACGATGCTTTCCTGTCTGTCTGTTTATCTGCCCATCCTAGAGATGATTTTTCATATAATTTTGTAAAAATAAATATGGTTTAGGTGACCATAAAAAGAAATGACTAGGTATGAAAATATGTAACTACGGTATATGACAATGGCAATATATTTTCATAGCTTGCTTTACATTTTCTTCATTCTGTTGTAACACGTTAATTAAAAAATGGTATTAATTGGTGATAATTACTTGCTTTGTTTAGAAAACCAAAAACTGAAAGATCCTAAAATTAAAAAATTAAAACACATTGCTTGTATCGCAAAGGAACTCTAAAATTGCCTTATTAACAAATCTTGGGAAACTTGACGTTTAAAGATCTTTAAAACATTAGAAAAAAACACTAACGTTCCTTCAATACAAAAATGCACCTGAGAATGAAGGCGGGACCACTTGACTAATATTTCGATTATTACAAATCACCGTGAAATGATAAACTTGATAGAAGAAGCAACCACTGCTGATACATGGAGGTCACGATATATTTGAATCCTAATAAAACGTTCAATGGACGATGAAGTAAACAATAATATCTCGAAAACTGTGAAGAAACACGTGTGGACATCGCGCAGGTAGTGGTTAATAATTCGTTTAGTCCAGAGGTAGCGCCCACGTTTTTTAGTGAGCGGGGCCACACAGGTGCACTCACCTCCTAATTTACTATTCCCGATAGCGTCGGGACCATGGGACACAGACGTGTTTAATAGTTCTTTGTTGCTCACATTTCTATTTCCTAATCGTACAGATTTTATACTGATATTATTCATAGAGCTATAAGCCTTGTGATCCGTAATAGAACATTAAAAGGCGACCATTCTCCATGAACTTAACTTTAATATATGCGGCTGAGAAATCAGAATATATATATTGAAAATCTAATCTTGATGACATACCTAGCAACTATCAATAAATAGTAACTACATGTATTCATAGCCTTCACTGCGTGCGTCGTAGTGTTCAAACGCTGTTAATCTATTTACAAAAACATTATAAGGCCTGGGCTCCATCTATGGATATAAGTAGGAGCGTAAATGGATTCACGCAATTTAAGTGTAACTACATGTTAAACAAATAAAGTGACGCAAATATGTGCAATTAGTAGGATCGAAGACATCCTCAATTATGTCCTTCGCTACGCTAGTTAGTCAAGAACTACCTGTTTCATCTAATTGATAATCTCTAACCATATCTTATTCACTTGATTGAGATATAGATAAGTGCCAATCAGTTTTATTACAAGTGGCCCAATTAAAACTCTAAAAATGAGATAAGAGTTAATTAATTAATTAAATGATAAGTAACGCATTTTATAATCAATACCTTTGTATGGTTTAGATCTTGAAGGTATTTAAATTACCTATAATGATGATTTTAAGTCTTCATTAAATAATATTGACATACCACCTGCAGGCTCATCCGAGATATTTCTTTATTATTTCATAAAGTACCAGTAGGTACCAGTCTTATAGAGGTAATACTATTAACATATTAATTCGTTTGTTGAGATTATTTTGAATAACTTTACTAAATGACTATCGTTATTATCATAGAGAGGTACGTAGATAATTGCTAAAAATAAACAACCGAACGCCATTATTATCTACGCACATAGGTTACTACTACCTACTACCTACTGCTGCACATAGGTTATCAATGTAAACAGACTATTCTGTTAAAGAAGACAAAATTTTGCTACAGGGTTTGCTTTTATACATGGTGGTATTTTTTAACCTTAACTGGAGAGAAAGTACCTACCCTAAATACTGGAGATTGCAAATTTTACTCTAAGAAACATTACTTTATTTTTTTTAAAGAAACAAATCTGCATTCAAAGATTTTAGAAAACTCGGTTGCCACAATCTGCAATCGAACCTGCTAAAATGAGAGAAAATAACATTATGGCATCCATCGATAGGGTCAAAATTATAAGGATAAAATCTCTCTAACAGACATAGTAAATTAAATAAAGTGAAAGCCATGAAATTTAAAAATATAAATTCAATGGAACAAGAAATTGGAATAAGGGCTTTGCACTCATTTTCATAAGATTTGTTGTCATACATGCTCGCCGGTTGCTCTTAACGTTGCCTTTCTTTAAAATATCCTCGATCTGATTGACATACGTCCGCCTAGATCGACCTTTACCGAGTGGAAATCCCATTTTTTATTTTTATTAGATCATGTCGTTGATTGAGCGGTGCAGATTTCATATCAGTTAAAAGTTATACAATATAATAAACGTCTGGACACACTTAACGTTTCCACCCTGTATATCTTACTTTGTTTGTTTGTTTGTTCTGTGTAACTTATTGATGCCTAAACCGATTTAAAGACCGATATATATTTGTATAATATCCGTTTTAGTTCTTACATCACCATGGGTGGTATAGGCTAGATTGATGTTCAAATTAAACATGCTATGTTAATGGCCCGGGTGCGAGGGATATGCTCTATGGGCAACCTTACACCCCGGCGTCTGTAGACCCGAAACGGCGTGCGGTTTTAGTCGGTTCAAGCCCGACATTAAAAAAAAAAGGTACTTAACCAATAATCACAAATCAATAGGTGTCTTTTTAGTCACATTGTATCTTCAAAAAATATATACTTATAAGACTATAGTATCTTATTCCGAATCCTACGACAAATACACTTAAATGTTTATTTATCGTAGGATTCGGAATATTTTATAAATACACTTAAATATGTATTTATCGTAGGATTCGTTTTAAAAACTCATCATGTCGTCGGGGTCGACCTCAAAGAAATTACCGATCAAATGCCATCATTGTCGTGAAACAAGGACAGGTTTTAAGTAGGATGCTTCCGGTGGACTTTTATGATAGGTTTGATTACAGTATAGACTCGTACCTAATACACGGAGGCAGCTCGTGAGGTACCTACTACGTGAAGATTAAAGCAAATTACGAGTTGTGTCTCCCTACACAAGAGGGAGTAAATCAAAAGTTATTTTATTCAAAGAATTCTTCATTGAGCTACCATGCTGTGGCTACTGAAGAAATTCTTAAGTGTTTCTGAATTGCAAGGAATCGTCCTCCGTGCCTTTTCCCAACGCAGTTGGGGTCGTATTGTCACTCTAACTCCGAAGCGGCCGAACTTCGATATGTTCCGTGAAGCCATGAAGCCGTGACTGCCATCTGACCTCCACAGCCCATTGGATATCGAAGTTCTGTTGTTAGACCAGTAGTCGGACTTTTGTAGGGCTCCAACTACATGTAACGACTGCCATAGATGTTCATATGGCAACCAGGACCGACGACTTAAGGTGCTCCCCAAGACAAGGAGGGGGTCTCTCGACCTATTATTGCTTAACTTTGCAATGTTTAACCTAACCGTTACCACTTAGCCACTCTTAATTGCATGCAAAAAACATAATCTACAAATTTGCCTCCCCGGCAGGTAATTAAAATGTCTCTGTCTCTATTACCTTTTAACATAATATCAAGTTCCTACCTAATGGTGCTATTATGTTGTAACAAAAACTTAAACAAATCACTTTAATAGGATCAAAAAATATACCCCCTTTTGCCTTGTCTAAGAGATCGGGATATATTTTAATCCTGTCAAAGTCAATGTCTAGTTTAGTTATCGTCATCAGCACACTTTGCCATAATTTAAAATTGAATTAGTTTAGTTGTTTTTGTAACAATAGAATCGGCACCAAAGACGTACTCAATTTACAAGAATTTAAAGAATTTCTTTAATAGTTACCATATTCGCAGCCTACACAACTTGTCTTTACTATTATGTTCATTTTAAGACATGAACATGACAGGTATTTTTTTTTTTATCCCTCTTATCAAAACATGTTAAACACTAACAATCCTACTTCACTATTTCGTAGAATGCCGAATTAAACACAATTTAAATTCGCTGTGACAATTAATAAACAACGTAATCTGACATCTATGACATTTATAATGACTTGAATTGTATTGTCATCACATTCGAAATACAATTCAAAACTTAACATGAATATCCAACACGATTTCTTTCCTCTCAATATATGGGGTTATTGATATCGATTTTAAATGTCACTATTATCGTAAACTAAATGCATACCTAAAGCCTAACCTTTTTTTAATCAGCTAGTTTGTCCTAGTGCTGGGTAAAATATAGCTAAATTTATTTGTCAGTGTATTTATATTTCTGTTATTTGTTATGCAATTCTCTACACGTTCTCCTTTCCTATCCAGAACAACACGTGCAAGGTGAGGTGTCATCACTATTGTCAAGAACTAAATGGTTCAGCACTTCATTTCTTTGCCACACTATAAAATCTTTACATTATTAACCAACACATACAATTCCATCCTCTGCCATACCAGGTCCATTCAGCGGAGCGTGATAAACCATCTGTCGTGAACATCAAACTGAAGCGCCATTTAAGCATTTATGGCATCTATAATAAAACTCTTCAATCTTTAGACCTCACTTACGGCAAGCATACTTAGAGCAAGTGAAGTCATATTGATTCCGGAAGGGTGAAATCATATTGATATGCATTACATAACATAAAAAACCGGCCAAGTGCGAGTCAGACTCGCCCATGAAGGGTTCCGTAGCAGCAAGTACAATTTTTATATTTGAGTTCATTGAATGATAGGTAAATTGCGGTTTACAATTTATGACGTCTTCAAAAAAAAATAACTTACTAGATCTCGTTCAAACCAATTTTCGGTGGAAGTTTACATGTACATCATACAATGAACATCATATATTTTTTTTAGTTTTATCATTCTCATATTTTAGAAGTTACAGGAGGGGGAGGACACATTTTACCACTTTGGAAATGTCTCTCGTGCAAACTACTCAGTTTAGTACAAAATGATATTAGAAACATCAATATCATTTTTTGATGAATAAAAAATTTTTGAGTGTCAGTTCTAAGTATGGGGAACCCCCAAAATTTATTGCTTTTTTCTATTTTTGTGTGAAAATCTTAATGCGGTTCACAGAATACATCTACTTACCAAGTTTCAACAGCATAGTTCTTATAGTTTCGGATAAACGTGGCAGTGACATACGGACAGACAGACGGACATGACGAATCTAAAAGGGTTCCGTTTTTTGCCGTTTATCTGCGGATCCCTAAAAATAATTGTTAAAACATACAGTTTTATCAGTCTGACGTTCTTCATCTGAATGCCAATCCCGGTTGCATCCAAAGGTTGTAATTTAGAGACCGGGGGTCCGCTCTCCTACTTCATCTTTGTCGCCTGACTCCCCAATCCCCAAGACGAAAGCCTGCGCCAAGGACTTGGCCGTCAATCATTATTTATACCGACTTGCAAGACAGGTTCCAAGTTCTTGGTGAGGCCCTATTCACCCTCTTCAGTCAGCAAGACAGACAAAAAACTAGAAATTATTAAAATTTTATAGTAGTTCCATTGAATAAAAAGCTATATTTTTCGAAGCAGCGTATTAAGTACACTCATGAATAGTAAATTCATGCTGTCCAACTCATTAAACAATCAAATAAATCGTAGCACGTAGCGGGCGGAAGCGTTTATTAGTGCGAAGGTACGATCATGTCGGGTAAAGCGATAAACCATGGAGGCGCCATTTTGTTTTCGTATTGTCACCGATTGATGCAATGGTAATGTCGATGGGAGGTCTCATCCGGCGCCGGCCATTTGCATAAGACGCGACTAGAATCGATTATTTTTAATCAAACTAATATTCAATGCTGATGTCTTTCCTTGATTTTAAATTACATGCGTATAGAAAGTCGCTATGAACGAAGCGTCACATCGTAATTAATTATTTGTGATCAAGAGATACTAAATTGCCCACACGTGTTCGTTAAAGATCGGATAGAGTTCTATAAAACAAGTGAAAACAAATAATTAGTAAATTAAAGGTTCTTATGTGATTATAATATTTGTATGTCGGTCCACATACAAATATTATAATCACATAAGTCATGTTTTTCCCAAAACAAACGGGCTGGATCGATCGGGAAGTGGGAGTGCTCTCACTCAGCGTCTTGCTGGAGCGCAAGCGCGTGGGCTGCTACTGCCTCCTTCTGCGAACATGTCATGCTCTAGAAAGAGGCGGCGGAGCGGGTCCGAGAGAGACTCAGGTCTCAGACGTCGGTCACGGGGACACCGTGGTTCCTAAACCCGAGGGGGTACACCTCGGGTGAAGTCTGAACATCGAGACGGCGTGAGGTTTTAGTCAGTTCAAGTTCGACATAACCGGCCCCGCTGGACGACGGGGGGTATCCTTTTTTTCTTTTTTTTTTGGAGGAAATCCCTTCGGATAATCCCCCCACCCGCCGCCCCCGCGTGCCAGTAGGGGAGGTTATGTCGGACTTGAACCGACTAAAACCGCACCGCACGCCGGCAAGGCATTTCCCTCGCACCCCGACTGACTATCCGGGGGGGGGGGGGGGGGGTATCCAAGCGTATGTCCGCACGGAAGAAAAAAAAAAGTTCGATCGCGAAAGCACGGCCTACATTTTCCGGCATTCCGTTAGTTTGTCTTCTTTACCTTCCCCTATGCAAGCAGCAACACACGAGAAACAACTTACGACTTAACAACACACGACAATTTACACGAGAGAAACGCTTACCATCAGGTTAAAACATATCCAAATTAGAACATAGTCCCAACGCTGTCGTGGAGATTTCACAAGCATGTAATTAACTGATACAAAGTACACGTATAAGTATCAAATTCATTATACTCTTTACAGAGATAAGCTGACAAGACGACCACTAAAATCACTTAGTACGCCTTCCATGCATTCGAATTTAGTAGAGTCGATAGGTTGTAAATAGCAATGTTAATCACGAATAGACATTACTTACCATAGGGCCGTGTTATTACTTTCAATGGCAACGTAATTTGGTTAGCATTTACTAATTAAATAGCGGAGTTAGAACAAGTGCTGCATCAGCGACAGGTGGCCCCGCACGTGCCGCCTTGAATAAAACGCAATGAATGTCAAATATGTTCAAAACGCTGCTGTATGCTCTAATCTAGCCACATAGCCTATAATCAACCTTCTATTCAAAATTCAAAAGACCTATTTTACTGTATAGTCGTCGTCACTTACGCCTTTTTACACAAAAAGCACACGAAGATACTTTCTGATTCCATATCATTAAGATATTCATTGCGCGGCATTGAACACGCAACACTAGTTTAACTTTAGCGACTATGGGAAGAACATAAAATATAGTTTCGCAAAGCAGAGACATCGTTCTCTTTTGAGGGTTAATTCGCCACCCTCTGTGAATGCCTGACTTTTCATTATCGAGATGTTTTATTAAAGCAGGGGCCGGTACGTCTGGTTAGGGTGTACTAGGGTTATCAGACATACTTACTAGAATCTAGAATTTATTAGTATCCTAAGCTGTGTACGATATAATTTGAGATATCGGTTTGTTTATGCTACAACATTTAAATACCTGTTTTACTTCTTCAAAGTATACAATTGTACACCGTTGTAACCATCATCTGTAAAAGACCATTTAAAAAGAGAAAGAATATTTGACCATTGAAATTCAATAATAATTTTGATGTAAAAGAATCTACAAAATCATTATCCGGGATAAGTTTCTGAATTGAAAATTTAAATTTCACAACCCTAAACAAGAATTCAGCATCATATATTGAGTTACCCGCGGGCGAGGTGTGGGTGGAATGTTTACAGAGGGATTTAGGGCTGGTCCTGGCAGTATTGCATTCCTATATGCAACCAGGCGCTACATGTCACGCTCCACGTCAAATAAACTGGCTGATTGCGATCTATGCTACGGCGCCTGCACCTGAAGACATAAACATTAAAATCAAACTTGAAGCAGTGAGTTAGTCACAGTTGTGCTGATTTCCTAAAAGCAATGAACAGATGTGATATAAGACGCAATCTGAAGTAAAATTCTGTTTTCCGATTTAAGATAAAATATTATGTTAAATACAAGCCTTAGTAACAAACACAGATACTTTTGGGGTAATGGATTGAATATATCGGGGCCCCGCGGAGTTCTTCGGGGCCCAAGCCAATTGCACCTGCTGATTGACGGACGAGGCTGTAGAGCAGAATTTCCTTTCGGGGTTGGGGGGGGGGGGTTAGATAGCAGTCAACGGCAGTGACCGGAATTGGCGATCGGTTCAAAAGAAAGAGTTGAAATTAAAAACCTACCTACATAATTGGTGATTTCTAATATTTTATAGATACAAATGATTGTGTATAATGTGTACATTATTTAACAATAAAGATTTATTATTATTATTATTAACAAAACCCATTATTCATTCATCAAGAAATAGAGATAGAAATTGTTAGACAATACTTCAGTAATATGATTTTTTCAGTTTTATTCCTTGTAGGTAGTTTAAATTTTTACTATAGGACATCAAGACAAATAAGATTCTTCATTCCCTAAACCTGCAGTAAGCAGTAGTGATAGTATTTCTACTTTCCTCAAAATTCTTTAGATAATAGAATTTAAATTAGAACGTTTTCACAAAGTCATCGAAAACTCTTTTGTGGTAAAAGTACTGACTATAAAAACGCTACACTTAAATACGCTACCGAAGTTTTTAACACAAACAGCACAAGGCGGCTATAATTTCATGCAATGTTATGGCTAAGCGGCCGAGTGGTGTCAAACGCATTGCGGTCGCCAACGACCACCGGTGACGGTGACACATAGCGACGTTGTCTATCAACAAACTACAGCCGTGTTCAATAAACACGGTCGCTGTTATAATGGCTGTAATTTCCTCGAAACTCGGGTTGACAAAACATTATAAATGTTGGACAAAGGCAATGCCACGCGCCATGTCCAAACATCTGTGAGTCAGGCGTCCACGGTCATGACTGACACGACACGTATGTAGATACACTGTGTGGTACAACACATTCAATTACGTACCTAAGACTTAAGACGTATTTACTGAAGCACAGAGTTTCACTTAAAAAGAAGTGTCGAACAAGCAATCAGCACTCCTTGACGTGAATTATACAGAAAAGGCGAACTTAAGGCGAGCTAGAGACAGGCTATCGCAACAAAGTCAGCCTGAATAATGGCGCATATTATAGTACTGTGTCCTCGCTATCGCTATGCGCCTTAAGCTCGCGTTGAGGTTGCCTTAAGCTCGTTTTAAGTTCGGTAAGGAGAATCAGTCATGACCAACTTCTATTTCAATCTTTCAATAAAATATTCTGGCACAGGTGTGATGATGAGTGTGACTTTACTTTTGTCTCGGTAGCGCAGTGGCAGCAAAAGCGACTGCTTGGGTTCGATTCCCATGTCAGGCAAAGTGCTATTACTTTTTACAATATGATATATGTTTTTCTCTCTATCTCTTTTCTTTAACCAACCAGCAGTATAACTAGTGTACTATTCTATCTACCATTCTACAGTCTATGTTATACATTTTATGTTAAACATTCTGTGTGTGCATAAACTTTAAATAAATAAATAATGTATTATTATTCCCACGTATTGTAAGAACTCGATACATTTTATATATTTAAATTTAAATAATAAGCGGCTCACAGAATTAGATTCGTTCAATTAAGTATAATAATAACGGCATGGTTCTTCAGAACTCTAACAGGTGGCGCAGCACTATTCAGACAGTGGTGCCTATGTAGTCAAACTTAACTTTCTTATCTTCGGTAGAAAAAAACAGTAAATAATTAATATTCTAGTACATATTAGACACCGCTATTAACACCCAAGCGAAGGATAAGCAAACTTACATACTGTTATTATATTTTTTGAAATACATAGATAGACCCAGGCCATTGCAAATAGACCTATTTTTGACATGGAGACTTACGAATATTTGAACCGAACGGATATGGAATCTGTGACCTCTGATGTAGGAAACGAACGCTCTACCATCACGCCATAGCCACACAAGTCATCATTCAAATCCTATCAAGATACTAGTGTCAGCCCCAATACGACAATACATAATAATTCTTTACAATATATAATATGGCTATAGGCTTCACTTTAGACTCTGAAGTGTCAGACTATGTTAGATTCTATAAAGTATGACAGAATTGAACAAAGCATATTCGAAACCATAATGTAGAGACAATAGAGGGGTTCGTAACGAAATAATAACCAACGGTCTAACACATTGTAAGGTTAAGCAATACTAGCGAGTTTGGTCTGGATCTGTCCGAATGGGTGACCATTCTTAACACAGAGAAACCCCTTCGTGCCTCGGAGAGCACGTTAAGCTGTCGGTACCGGTTGTTATACAAACATCTGTGGCATACGTTACGGGTAGTTGGAGGCCTAAAAAGTTCGACAATCGGGTCTAACTATAGAACTTTGATATAGCCAAGGGTTGTGGAAGTCAAATGGCAGTCGCTTCACAGAAAATTTTGAAGTTCAACCATTTTATAGTTAGATTGAAAGCCGACACCAAATAAGTTGTCAAAAAAACTCGTAGGATGAATGTAGAGGCTGTCAAGACAATAGATACCAAAGTTCGGTGAATATATGTTAAGTGAAGCCGACTTTTATAATTGAAAAACATGCACATGAAAATTGTTATCGGTAAGAGTATAGTCTGGACCCGAGAACCTATTATTATAAGTAGGTAGGTATGGCTTCAAGTTTACATCGACTTATTTTGGCAACTCGACTACAGTAGTTGCACCTGTTTACGTAAGTTATGTTTATAAAAATTGAAGTTTAAAGCAATACTTTTCTGGTCTCCCAAGTCTATTGATAAATAAATTTAGAAAAGGGTGTCGTATTATATGGAATACCTAGTATTAATATGATAATATAATTAAGGAAATTGAGATCAAATTATCTCTTCATCCCATCGATCATTACATTCCAATCAAACCGTAAAAGTGACTAATTACGTTTACAATAAACAATATAATTTATTTCTTATATATTATCATATACTCAGCAGTTTGGTGCTTCCTTTCTCTGTCGCACGATAAAGAGCTGGAATGCTCTGCCCGCGCAGTTTTTTCCTTCTTACAATCCCGGGTTCTTCAAGCGGGGCGTGGAAAAGCATATTTTGAGGCCGCCAAGGTAGTGGCCACCATTTTAGGACCGTCAGCATCTGGGATGGTGGCCCATATCATGTGGACTTAACCCTAGCTTCTCACCATCCAGCGGGATGCAGTCAATTGACGGACTGAATATGAAAAATAAAAATAAAAAACGTTCATATTTCTAAGTTTAAAGCCTTATGACCTCACTATCTGTTAATGCAAGAGTATAAAAATCAAGTTCAAGTGGTAACGAGGTAGAAATTATTATTCGTAAGAAATAGTCACTTCTCGCTAATATCTCAGGCATCGCAGCTACTAGTCAGTAGTCAGGGGCTGTGATGCTTGAGCTGGCTGATCGATAAGATGCTCGCGGCGTTTGAATGCTTAATTGCGGGCGATATCCGCGTGAGTTGCGGTGATGTTTTTTCAACTCACAGTTAGATCCTGTGCAACATGCATAGGTATCTATATCCATTCATTCATTTTCTACACTCTTTTTGTTTCTACATAGTAAATAGCAATACAATATGGCGTCAACGCTCCGAAAATAGTTAGAATGGATTGAAGCCCTGCAATAATTCAGAAAAATATCCATCGTAGATTTTATTTACATTTAAATCAACATTTGTGTAAATTTTTTCTTATTACTTTTTACATTCATACCAGTACCTATACATAACGATATAAATAGGTAGTAGACACAACATGCAAAAAAGTAACATTAAAAAAGAAGCTTACATACCATGACAATAGTTATTTAACAGAATCGTCTTATACATATGCAGCAGAAACAACACACACCGTAGATTAGTAGAAGATTTTTTTTAAGATTCGCAGTGGGAACAAAACTAAATGAAGTCAATTCTGACAAGGAGTCGTATACTGACTTTTGCTAACGATATGAATAAAAGTGGATATCAACTGATGGATACAACTATTTATCACCCGGCACAAAGGGGAATTAGAGCCAAGAACAGTTCTTCTTAATGATGGACACAGTGGTGTGATTGGTTTACGTGGAATCCTCGAAGGTACGCGAAACGGGAAGAGGCCTAGTAGTGGGTAGCAGTCAATATTGTGATTAGGAAACTTTAGAGGCAAACACTGCATCATTGAATTTCAACCAATGAGAAAGAGGTTTAATATTAAAATATTTTAGTGCTGTCGTAAGAGCGGATTCTCTTCTTCGGATCTGCCATTTAAAAATGCAATGTGATAAAGAAAACGCTTTTGTACCTACACATTTTAATCCTAATGAGTGGGTGGCATAGTGTGCCCCCCAAACCATACTGTAGTATTCCAGGATGCTCCTAATAAGAATGTTGTACAGTAAAAAATTGGGTGAATTGTTGTGAAAGCTCTTGTAAGTTCTTAAAACAAAGCTTTTTTATTTATAATGTGGAGTGAATATGCGGCGTGAATGTTAATTTTGTGGCAAGGGCTTTTAAATTAGGATTCGTGTAAATAATGAGGATCCAAGTAGCTACCGATGGTCATTTGTAATGTTGCTGTCATACTTACCTTTGGGCCTAGACGTTAGAGGAGTCAAAAATATAAGCTTTTTGATACCTTCTGAAACAATGTAGTTAGATTCCTTTCAAGCATTTGAGTTTATAATGAAATACGGTTATGTAGTATAAAATGGGTATATATGAGGCGCCATCAAGACCTTCGGGGCTAAGCCAACCACACCTTTACAAAGGAGGCGCCATAGGCGCGGACTTTCTAAGTGCATCCGGGAAAAACTCTAAGATGATGACAATTTTTTTTTACGTATGGAAATCCCCTCGGGCTTCACCCCATCGGTGCCGACGATGGGGTGGGCGTGTCGGAATCGGACTGACTAAAACCACACGGTTTCCTCCCCAAGTGTCCATTGCCGGGCACCCCGGGTAAGCCCTCGAAAGGGTAACCCCAGGGTTACCGGCGGACTTTGGCCGCCACCGCGGCCTCGCCTGGTGTGGTGACAAATAGTCTAAAATAAATATAAAGAATAATATAAAGATTTCATCAGTACATACCTACTCAAATAGGAACTGAATAGACGCCAAAGTGTAGTAAGAAAACTTGGTGAAGTCCAACGGCCTTAGTTTCTAGCGAGTCAAAATATTGTCGGCTCTACCTACCAGTTTAATTTTTTCTTTTTATCGCTGGCAGTGAGTTGGTCAAAGCACACGTGCACATCGCCGCCTCCGCAGATCGTGACCTGCGCCTGCGCACCTCCGTCACTTACCTCACCCGCTTAATTATTGTCTAACGCCACATTAGCCGTACTTTAATGCATAGCCCGTTCATTAACTACTGGTCTCGTCTTTATGTATAAACACATTCAGCTGGTTCACCAACAGGAGATTGCAATTGTGTCAAACAAAACTCTTCACGTAACTTAACCATATGACATGAATCGTCTTTCGCTATCTTGGAAGCTACGTTATTTATGTATGACTTTTATTTTTTGTTGAGTACACGTATAGTACCTTTTAGATGGGTGAACTATAATAGTATTATTAGATACTTTAGTTATCTACAGGTAAAATATATTATAAGAATAATATATAATATGAGATTTTTTTCTAAATAAAGAAATTAACATATGCACATATTTTTGGTTGAAGAAATATGTACCTACCTATTACATTTATGAAACATAGATTGGGAAGATTCATTGAACCGTTCACATAGGTAGGTACTGCGGCTTCACAAAGTGAAACGAGTTGGAATACTCAGGTGCGCTCGCGCCGCGTCACGGCACAGATACATTGTGACGCCGCGCCGCCGCCGCAGCCAGAAAATAGAATTAAAAGACACTCCACAATGGACCAAAGCTCTTTCAACCGAGCACAAATACGTATTGGAATTTTAAATCCCGGCGAAATATAACTCAGGTGTTCTTAAGAATGAAACGATACAAATCATTAGTTTATTGTTGAACAGCTGTAAATTTATAAATTTACGGTGTCTGGATGTATTTTGTACTAAATATGGACCGGTAAAAATTCTTCAGTTTACTGAACTTTTTTTAGAGAGCGCCTATATTGCGCGACCGTTTATCATCAGACTCAGACAGGGTATGCTTCTTGTTTGATTATACTATGTTTGATTTTCTGTTTCTACTAATATCCCTAGTAGCAGGTTACAAATTACTAAACCAACTATTAATTTCGAGATCTTAATTCATACAAAAAATAGGGCTTTGTGTGCGCCGAGGTCTTGAAAGCCATAAGCGTTTCGACGTTTTACAAGTCGTACTTAGGGTACAGGTTTTAGACGAGATCCGGAAAAATACAAAAAACTTTGAGCGAACATTGGATCTTTTTTCTATTTGTTTTTATGTCAAGCAGTGAAGTAAACATTTTTTATTATGATTCCAAGTAATAAATCATTAAGGTTGATGCACGTGTTATGTAGGTATTCAGACGGACTTATAGTATGTAGATACCTACTTCGTTCTAAAGATCTAAAGAACTTAACGCATGCTGAAATTCAGCAAACTGCCACGTTGTGATATTAGAGAAGCACCTCAGCGGCACTGTGTATGACCTGCATAAACAACATGATATCATTTAATCGTTCAGATATTTGGTTTACTATTAGATATTCATTTCTTCATATAAATAGTTAATCCTAATTACAGAGCGTCTCAAAATATTAAAAAAATCTACTTTTATAAATAAATAGAATATTGAATACCTATAGTTTAGAAGTCATGGACTTGCAAGAATAACTTTATAGGCACTTAGGGGCGGATTCCCTTTAAGGCCGACTAAGACGGCCAGACAGAGTAGTGTTTTTTACTATTATTCGATTCGTTTTCGTGTCTTACTTCTTCACGAGCTAACTAATGAACCAATTTCGATAAAAAATGGTAAGAAGTAAATTCATATTGTGTTGCGCGGTAGCCTAGTGGTGTGGGTAATGGACTGCTGAGACGAGGTCTCGGGTTCGATCCCAGGTTTTACCATGGCACACACCAATGACTTTTCGATGCTTTTCGAAGTTATGTGTGTATTTATCGCAGGTTTATAAGTGCCCGGTTAATGGCAATAGGCTTCGCCACCTATTACATTGGGACCTAAACATAAACTGGCCAAATGTGGGTGCTAGCACCTCTGCCTACCCCTTCGGGGATATAGGCGTGAGTTTATGTTATGTTATGTTATGTTATGTTATGTTACATAATAAATGATGACCTGAAAAACGGGTGCTGTATAGATAAGAACTGGATCCTTACCTAAATCTATGTTTCCGGAAAGCTCTTACCTGGAGATCTTCAAGTCTCGACTGGATGGGTTCCTTCTAGGCAAACTTGATTCTACGTAGACCACATCGTCACTTACCATCATAAACCATAAAAACAAAAAAGGGCTAAAATTTCGAGTCACCTTTCATACATTGGCATATTTGAAACTTCAACTGGAAACCGGGTTAGGTAAGGAAAAAAGGATCGGGTCAGGCTAGGAACGGGTCAGATGAGAAATGAATTTTAATAAAATTTTGCTTCTTTTAGTATCCTAACCCGCTACCACGTTACGTTGTCGGGTCAGGTTAGAAATAAATTCAAATTACATGTATTGTCCTGGTGTCAAAGTACACAATTTATAACGCTCGTTTGATTTGAATATTACATATCACTATGGCCATCTATATGTCCTATTCAAAGACGGTGCTCCTTAATTCATACAAGAGATGTCACTTTATTGTTACAGCGTCATCTTGTAGTAAGTAGTGAGTTTAGTAGTTCACCTATTCGACACTAGGTGGTAGTCATTATCACACGCTATATTTTTCTGAAATAGATACGTATGGCAACACCGGCAGGCGGCAATATAAAAATGGAATACTTGCTTGCAAATGCTTTCTTTTGATTGGTTGATCGCCCCGGCACCAAATGGCACATTTACACTCCGCCATTTTGCCGACACTTGGCTACGGGAGAGGAGGAATTGGTTAAATTTATTTTATCAAGCCGCATTGCGGCAATCCGCTTGGCATCATTCAAGGTATGTTTAAAATAACAAAATTCCACCTGTTTATTTTATATTTCGAGTGTTATTTTTTGTGCACTACTTGGTATCTCCACGCTCGATTAATATTGACCGTGGTCGTTTTTTAGTGCTATAATAAAATGCTCACCCATTCGGAAACACATTCTTCTTTCTGTTTTCGTTAGTTACGAGCATTACACTTTTTTATAAATTTTAAGCCCAAACCGGCGTAATTTTGAATCAACTCTCTTGATATAACAATTCTTCTACAGGATTAAGATACAGCCAACAAGATGTATCTCTACAATTTGACTTTACAAGGTTCCACATGCATCACACATGCAGTTCATGGGAATTTTTCTGGTACGAAACAACAGGAAATAATAATATCACGTGGCAAGACACTGGAACTCCTACGACCAGATCCAAATACCGGCAAAGTGCATACATTGATGAAAGTGGAAATCTTCGGTGTTATACGATCTATGATGTCATTTCGGCTTACTGGAGGCACAAAAGGTAAATGAAATTTCTATTATTTATTCACCACGTGTCCTCATCAGTCCCCATTATACTCGCCAACAGCCAACCCAAGCATTTATACTATTATAACCCAGTTTTCTGTAGAGTGGAGTTTCTGCAGTCAGGTAGTTCTAAATTCAAGTGGAAAATGTACATAAATGTCTTGCATTTGATCACCTTAATTGTCACATTCATGTCTTATAATAGTTTATAAAGCCTTGTTAAATGTGTTGGGTGCCAATTGTGGCAATTATCTTCAATATGAAAATACTGCATCATCTTGCTCCATGCACTTAATTACACAAACTGCTTGGGATAACTAGATGCATATACTGACAGCCAAAGCGTCGCTCTGTTCAATCATCATGGTTAATCAGATGTACCGCTGTGGCACAATTCAACTTTTTCAATATTTTGCAAGTCTTTGATAAGAGTGCCAAAGCAATATAGTGATTGTGGTTTACAGATTATATAGTCATTGGCTCCGATTCAGGCCGCATTGTGATATTGGAATACATTCCTAAGAAAAACATTCTAGAAAAGGTACATCAAGAAACCTTTGGTAAATCAGGATGCAGGCGCATTGTACCTGGCCAATATTTAGCCATAGATCCTAAGGGACGAGCTGTCATGATAGGTAAGTCATAATTCTCATAACAACATATTGTTTTGAATCGGAGCAATCACCGTCTGAACCTCCAACTTTGAGAGGAAAGCCTGCGCAAGAACCTCCTCTCGTCTCAGCATGTGTCACCAGCTGATCCAATGATCTTGGTGTGAAATGAAACTGATAGTCTGTAAATGTAATATTTTGTTAATGGCTTTAATCCACATGGATCTTAACCGAGGAGAATGATTTTTTTAAACATGGAGGCCATAAGAAATTTTATAGGTATGTGCTAGTTAGCCCCAGGTGCCACTTAGTTCATTTATGTATATTTTACATACACCTGAACTATGAAATCTAGTCGACTTTTTTTAGTTAAAAAAATTACATAAATATGCATGGATTGCAGGGATGGTTGTCATATTCTACTCTGAGAATAAGCCTGTACCAGAGCCTCATTCTTTGATCACCAGGTACACCTGCAACCTCAACTGCATGCCAATATACATATTGGCATGCAGTTGTGGTTGGCCTGGGTCCTGAAGATCTTGATGGAGCCTTCATGCACCTACACCGGCATGCATATTGACATACCTGAACATTATTATTATTTAAAACATTTTTGTATTATAGGTGCCACTGAAAAACAGAAGCTTGTCTACATATTGAATAGAGATGCTGAGGCCAGACTAACTATTTCATCTCCATTGGAAGCTCATAAATCTAACACACTGGTATACCACATGGTTGGTGTAGATGTTGGCTTTGAAAATCCAATGTTCGCTTGTCTGGAAATTGACTATGAGGAAGCAGATTCTGATCCTACAGGTATAATTTGAACTATATTCTATCTATATATTATACTATATAATTGATATTGAACATCTTACTATGATTATTTTGAGGTCCGTGTTTCCGATTGACAGTGACGCCAAATCCTCTTTGTATGAGTATACCAAACCTACTTTTGCAATATTTCTTTAGCTGTTCTTATGCTAGTAAATTTAATAAATGTTTGTTTTTAGGTGAAGCTGCACAAAAGACTCAACAAACCTTAACATTTTATGAACTTGACTTGGGTTTAAACCATGTAGTTAGAAAGTACTCTGAACCTCTTGAAGAGCATGCCAACTTTCTCATAACAGTACCGGGAGGCAATGATGGACCTTCAGGGGTGTTAATTTGTTCTGAAAATTACTTAACGTACAAAAATTTGGGTGATCAACATGATATTCGATGTCCCATCCCTCGACGGAGAAATGATTTAGATGATCCAGAAAGAGGTATGATATTTGTATGTTCAGCAACTCACAAGACGAAGTCAATGTTCTTTTTCTTAGCCCAAACTGAACAAGGAGATATCTTTAAAATCACCATTGAGACTGATGATGACATGGTCACAGAAATTAAACTGAAATATTTTGATACTGTTCCTGTGGCAACAGCAATGTGTGTTCTGAAGACTGGATTTCTATTTGTAGCCTGTGAATTTGGCAACCAGTAAGTATACATTTGTATAAGTTTTATAAATATGCATCTATTTACTTAAAACTGAGACGTTTGGTGCTCTTTTTAGTATTTATAATGCTAGAGGAATAGTCTCCGAACCAAGGTCCTCTCTTACTATTTGAGGGAGAGCACACTGATGCGAGATTAACATTTAAAAAATTAAAAACATACTGCAATTAAACCATAGGCCTGCATTAAGATAACTCAAATATATATTTCTTTTATGAAACACATGGCTGACTCCTGTAATATGGATATTTAAATGCAATTCTATTTTTTAGCTACCTATATCAAATAGCTCACTTGGGTGATGAAGATGATGAGCCAGAATTTAGTTCAGCAATGCCTTTGGAAGAGGGGGATACATTCTTCTTTGCTCCAAGACCCCTGAGAAATCTAGTGCTTGTGGATGAATTGGACTCACTTTCACCCATTTTAGGTATTTATAGTTCTAATCATACTACAGAATCAGATACAAAATCTGAATGGTTCTTTAATATGCATTAATGTTATAGCTTGCCGAGTGGCTGACTTAGCTGGTGAAGATACTCCCCAAGTTTATTTGGCTTGTGGCCGTGGATCAAGGTCCTCTTTAAGAGCTTTGAGACATGGTTTGGAAGTTGCTGAAATGGCTGTATCTGAACTACCAGGTTCACCCAATGCCGTTTGGACTGTTAGAAGGCACAAGGATGGTAAGTTAATTACATATAAAATTCATTAACAACCATCATGCATTTTAATTTATTTCATTGACTATTAGTGATTGAATGGGTTCAAACCCCATTTTAAGATTTTAGAGGCAGTAGTTGTTAAAGAAACTACAGATGACACTCAAATCTATACTATTATAAAATTGTAACTCGGTTGTGTCTGTATATTGGAGATATTTAAAAAAGAATACTTGGGCTATGTTAAATGAATGATTCTGAACACAACAATTTCTTTTTTGAATTCTTGTCTGTTTATTCGCGATGGACACAAAAACTACTTAACGGATTTTGATGCGGTTTTCTCTATTAGAAAGGTCTTGGTCAGATTTGAAATCTGCCGTATGTTTGATTCCAATTGGTTAAGTAGAACTGAAGATATGACCAAATAACGATAACCAACATCTGTGCGGGCTGAGCCGTGGGAATAAGCTAGTTAATAAATAAAACATAATAAGCAGTGGACAAAGCAGTCATATCTTTGCTACAGATTAAAGAAGGGTTGATAGCATGCTTTATACTACAGTAATTACATATCAATTGTTATGTAAGTTTCATGATTATAAAAGAAACAAGTCAGTGGAGCAGCATAATGATTATACTATTTTGGTCCGTGTTACTGACATACTGTGACGCTACAAATAACCACTTATGAATGCTCCTCTTTATCAACAAATTACTAATAAAACCCTGGTTGTTGGTCAGACATAAACACCAGTGGTTTTTCTTTTCAGAATCTACTATCGGCCGATGAAAAGAGATGGTTTCAGCAAATATAACAAGGTAGGCATCAAAGGCTGTATAATACAACTGGAAGCTGCCAACATTTGAAGACTGTAATATATAGACATTTACTTTTTGACCATATTTTACCTTTGAACTTTTCTTTTGGTTACAGAGGAATATGATTCTTACATCATTGTATCATTCGTAAATGCTACGCTGGTACTATCTATCGGAGAGACTGTTGAAGAAGTGACTGACTCTGGTTTCTTAGGCACAACTCCTACGCTCAGCTGTCACGCTCTTGGAAATGACGCTCTTGTGCAAGTATATCCAGATGGCATCAGGCATATACGTGCTGACAAACGTGTGAACGAGTGGAAAGCCCCAGGAAAAAAGTCTATTGTCAAATGCGCAGTCAATCAAAGACAAGTAGTCATAGCATTAACTGGAGGCGAACTAGTGTACTTTGAAATGGACCCTGTAAGTATCCTAATCAACACTGATCTCACACTGGTTTATCGACGTAATTGCATGGCCTAGCTCTTGAGTTAGACCATGCAAAGGTATGGTGTAGCTGCCCTATGCAGTGAAATGCCTACAACGTCGTAGAACATGTTTCACTCCCGCTTGCGGTTGAGCGAGGCACTCGGCATATTCCATAGCCAAGCTGGAGTCGTTCAGGCGATGAAGGCGGCAAAACCATGCCGTGGACAAACAAACATCCATTACAAGAACCTCAATCATGCATTAATTTGAAAAAAATTTGACACATTATGTAAATTACAGACTGGTCAACTAAATGAATATACAGAAAGGAAGAAGCTATCATCGGATGTTTCATGTATGGCATTGGGATCTGTGGCTACTGGTGAACAACGAGCATGGTTCTTGGCTGTAGGTCTAAATGACAACACTGTCAGAATAATCTCTTTGGATCCTTCGGTAAGTATTGTCTTCACAATAATTTGAACTATAATTTCTTATTAAATGATGAAACAAGGACACCACTGAACTATTTTGATTACAGCAACCCAAAAATGCGTTATTCTAAAACTACTGATAGTACTTTCTAAATTCTATAGATGGATGCTTACAAAGCACAGGTTAATAAATTTTTTTTATATTCACAGGATTGTTTATCACCACGTTCCATGCAAGCTTTACCAGCTGGTGCAGAGTCATTGTGCATTGTGGAACAGCCTTTCGAATCCGGCGCGAAATCTGCTTTACAGCTAAACATTGGCTTGAGCAATGGAGTGTTATTGAGAACTACATTAGATTCAGTCAGTGGTGACTTAGCAGATACAAGAACCCGGTAAGCATATATAAGCATACCTTCATATTTATTTGTTGATTGATATTTTTGTGCCAATGATGAAAAAACATTTTCGCTCCTTATAATTACCGAATTATATTGAAGATCACTTAACCAGATCTGAGATGAATATCCAAATTTAATTTACCTTAGTTATTTTTGTTCAGAATAAACATTTATTATTTTTCTTTATAGGTACTTGGGTTCAAGACCTGTGAAACTTTTCAAAGTACGTGTGCAGGCAGCAGAAGCTGTGTTGGCAGTGTCATCAAGAACTTGGTTGGGATATCACTATCAAAATCGCTTCCATCTCACACCACTCTCATATGAATGCTTAGAATATGCTGCTGGGTTTAGTTCAGGTAAGTCATCATTCCAAATTAATGCCTATATTGTTTCTTTGAGGTTGGATTTGATTTCCAAGCCAAGCAAACTGTTATTCACAGTTCCAGTTGTAACATGCCTAGTAGAAGAATAGGATCGCTTCGAATTACACAAGACAACAGTTAAATCTATCTCCCCTGAGAGATGTGTTTTTTTTTTGTTATATGCCTGTATATTAAAAACCTAGCTCGACGTGATTGTATGGTCGTGCTATCTAGTGTGACCATACAAAAGTGGTGTGTAGCTGTCTCATGCAGTGAAAGGCCCACAACGTCGTAGATCATGTTTCGGCTCCCGCTTGCGGTAGAGCGAGGCACTCGGCATATTCCATAGCCAAGCTGGAGCCTTTCAGGCGATGAAGGCGGCAAAACCATGCTGTGGACAAGCATACTCAAATTATTTACAAATAGTATGAGTAACATTAAAATTCCAAAACTAAAGATAACTTTTGATTACAGAACAATGTGCCGAGGGTATTGTAGCAATCTCATCAAATACACTTAGAATTTTGGCCTTGGAGAAACTTGGTGCTGTCTTCAATCAAACCTACTTACCATTAGAATATACGCCTCGGAAATTCGTTATTAACACAGACAACAATCACATCTTCATACTTGAAACTGATCACAATTCCTACACCGAAGAAATGAAAAAACAAAGAAGGTGATTATACTTTACTTGACCAGAGGCTTTAATTTTCTATTTCAATGAGTTCACATGATGTCAACTAACACACAATAGCTGAACTTTATGTAGACACACCTGCAGTACTGACTTAAATTTTCCTCCAGATATTTACATAGCAGTGATAGTATACTTAATAATAAAACAATATATCATTCAGGGTACAAATGGCTCAAGAAATGCGTGAAGCAGCTGCAGGAGGAGGCCCTGAAGAACAGCAACTGGCAAATGAAATGGCTGATGCATTCCTTTCTGACACATTACCTGAAAATGTATTTTCGTCGCCCAAAGCTGGAACAGGTAACACCTTGATATAGTTTGAAGTTTTATTTGCCATATCTGGGCAAGAGCAGAAAATGTCATTGAGCTTACTGACTCTAATCAGATGTGGCTACATCAAATCCCAGCGTTAATCCCAGATGACTTTAACTTCAGTCATTTGATTCAAGTTGGGGAAACAACTTAATTCTAGTACCTACTAAAATATGTAGTACATAATTTGATGTGATAGTTATTCTATACTTAATATTTTTTAGGTATGTGGGCATCTCAAATCCGTGTGGTCGACATGGGAACTAGTGCTGGACAACCAAGCACTTTATTCAAACTACCCTTGGAACAAAATGAGGCTGCAGTATCTGTTTGTATCATCCGCTGGTCCGCACACGCGGAACACGCCCAACCTCACCTAGTAGTTGGTGTCGCTAAAGATATGATTCTCTCACCTAGATCTTGCACTGAAGGCAGTTTGCATGTTTATAAGGTAGATATTTTTTTACTTCTCTGTGGCCCACATTTTACATAATTTTTCCATGATGTCAACTATATGCTCCGTGTTTCATCTGAATTACATTGACGAATGCTTAACGAGATCTGATGTTACAAATTGTAACAATTTCTCATTCCTGTGTGCCAACAATGTCCTAATTCTTATAATATATTACAGATATACGGCAATATTGGCAAGCTGGAGTTGGTCCACAAAACACCTATTGACGAGTATCCAGGCGCATTAGCAGCTTTTAATGGGAAGCTCCTAGTGGGAGTTGGACGCATGTTGAGGCTCTACGACATCGGCAGACGAAAACTCCTACGTAAATGCGAAAATAGACACATTCCAAACCTCATAGCAGATATTAAAACCATTGGCCAGAGAATATTTGCATCTGATGTTCAAGAATCCGTTTTTTGTCTCAAGTATAAAAAAAGGGAGAATCAGTTGATTATATTTGCGGATGATACTAACCCAAGATGGATCACAAACAGTTGCATACTAGACTATGATACTGTAGCTATGTCTGACAAATTTGGTAATGTAGCTGTCATGAGATTACCCCAGTCTGTAACTGACGACGTTGACGAAGATCCGACAGGAAACAAAGCCCTTTGGGATAGAGGTGAGGAACTCTTACGCATTTTATACTTATCGAAACCTTAATGTGATGATACAAAATTATATACATGCTAGACTAATGAAAGTAATGATTATTTATTCGCATCTGACAATTTTAATTATCTACACCTTGCCTTATTGATCATTACATTACTAACATATAATTTCTGTTTTCAGGCCTTCTCAATGGAGCCTCTCAAAAAGGTGATATCAGTGTAAATTTCCACGTCGGAGAGACTGTTACATCATTACAACGAGCTACACTTATACCTGGTGGTTCAGAGGCGCTTTTATATGCGACAGTCAGCGGTTCCCTTGGCGTTTTACTTCCATTTACATCGAGAGAAGACCATGATTTCTTCCAGCATCTGGAAATGCACATGCGAAGCGAAAATTCGCCGTTATGTGGTCGCGACCACTTATCATTTAGGAGCTATTATTACCCAGTAAAAGTAAGTATGCAAAATTATCCTAATTAACAAGATAATACTTGTTTGTATATTTACCGGCTAACTTAGTGAGCAAACGTCAATGTTCGCGCATGTGCACTCTAACTGTCCAACCAAAAAACCAATAAAGTACTGAATAACTTATGATGCAACCCCTTTGAGCCCGTGATTAGTTGATAGAATCTATAATTGGGGTTGAACGACGCGTCTCCGACGTGGCGCTCCGGTATACCACTGCTAGAGTACATGTCACAAAGTTTGCCAGTCACGTATGGTATCCGACAGTTAGTCAGCAGCTGTGCTCTCGAAGGGCGCAGTTGTGTTACACCGTCGGTAAAAAAGCGCGGGCGCTCGGCGGCGCGAGCGCTCGTCGTTATGGCAGTGCCGCGTCGCTTCCGCCCCCGATTTCCTGAGAGTCAGGACGCGCCTTATATAGCGCTACTGTAGTTTTTGGAACGTACACATAATTATTGCAATTGAATAATTACGTTTACCGATAAATTCTAACCATATCTAATTTTCAATTCTTTTCCGTTACAGAATGTGATAGATGGGGATCTGTGTGAGCAGTTCAACTCATTGGAACCCTCCAAACAAAAAGCGATTGCCGGGGACCTAGAGAGAACCCCTGCCGAAGTCTCAAAAAAATTGGAAGACATTAGAACTAGATACGCTTTTTAGGTTAATTGCGTAGTTTTGTATTATTTAAGCATAAGCAATAAAATATGAATTAGAATACAAGAATTTAATTTATAAGTCCAATGTTACTAACCTGGGGTGTAGATCGGGCCCAAGCCACCCTGTCCTGCAAGCCTGTTGGGGCTGTCGCGCACATCTTTTGTGCATGACATCTGCGCAAACATGCCGTACGCACTATTAGTAGTGCGGCAGACCCATTACGCCTTAACTCTTAACGCATTTTTGTAATGTAGGACGTCGTATAGAACCGCTGCTTATTATTCAACCCATAAACTGCACATATAATAGGACTGGCAGAACTCCCTGAAAAGTGTCGCCTTTCCTGTTTTGTGCATCATGCAAATCTACGAGCCAACGTTAAAACGGACATTCAACGCCCTATGCTCACGCTTTTATGTTAAAATGTTTTAAATTTTTGTTTTGTTTAAATCATCGCTAAGGTCTTCACGAGACCCAGTGACCCAAATATTTAAAACTATTTTTTTTAATGTTATCGAAAGTAAAACAATAGTTTTAATAAAACAACGATACTATCAATAGTATGAAACTATCGATAGTTTAATAAACGTCGATACTACATATCGTTTTCCAATTATAGCTATTGTTGCCCAGGCCTGTTTGATTGTATTCGGATACTCCATAAGATAATAATTCATTATTTTACTATAGGTACTTACCTAGTATATACTATATAGTATAGTATATAGTATAGTATATACTATTGATATTATCGATAGTATTACACCTAAATAATATGCGCGTCTTCAATAGTATCGATAGTATTGATACTATTGGTGCTAATAATATCGATACTATTATTGTATTTAAATAGTATTGCCCTGACTCACACCATCGATAGTGTCGATACTATTGAAATTACGTCATCTATTGATAGTCGACTATCGATTGGCAATATTAATCCTCCGTAAAGTTTTAATTGCTGTGTATTGGAATAAAATTATGTGGCAGCCTTAAATACTAGTATTTCACTCTTTGCAACGTTATATATCTGAGTCCATGGGCCCTTTGCACATACCCCTCAGATATCACAGCAGACTCATATCATCATCTCAACTCAGCAACACCATATCATCAGCATAACAAATATTGTTGAGGCATACTCTGTCTATATGACAACTGAGATAGGTATTGCTGAGCAGAAACAATAAACTGGTTAATATACACAGGCTTAACAGTCTGGTAGATTATTTGTTTGATTACATTATACCAATATCGCAGTATTGATATAATAGCAGGCTGTCTCTCTACTTTGAGTATTGAGACACGGAGATGCCATGCGCGCGCGTTACCCTTCCGCCAAGGAACTGCACACAGCACATGTTTATATAAAAAAACCGGCCAAGTGCGAGTCGACTCGCGCCTGAAAGGTTCCGTACCATTATCTACAAAAACTTACCAAGTACCAAATTTTTTTTTTAATTTTAAACTTTTTTATTTTTTCCTTTTTACCAAATTTCGTGATTCTAGGATAACGGGAACTAACATATAGGTTTTCGACCCAAAACCTATAGTATAATTAAATACTTCCAGTTGACGTAGAATTGACAATTTTGGTTAAAAGCAAGGTCTTTCAGGACAAGGGGAAATTCCGAAAAATAAAAAGTTGAAAATTAAAGTAAAGTACCAAATACTTACAAGTTTTCGGTAAAAATATAAATAAGCCCATATCTTTTTATGTGTTGACTCTGAACCTTGATTTTTATACACCCTAGAGAGACTATAGAGTTTTTTTTTTTCTCATTAGGTCGACCGTCGAATTACTGAGACTTTCACCGCGCTCCCCGACACGGATAGCTATATATAGGTCACTTGTGTTATTGCACGTAGGACTCTGAACCTTGATTTTTATACACCCTAGAAAGACTAGAGATTTTTTTTTTCTCATTAGGTCGACCGTCGAATTACTGAGACTTTCACCGCGCTCCCCGACACGGATAGCTATATATAGGTCACTTGTGATAATGCACGTAGAAATAGGAATATGTATAGGTATATAGGAATATAATAGGTCGTTACATATGAAATTGCCGTTTTCTTGAAGAAATTGGAGGAAACCCAATTTTCAGTACTAACATTTTTGCATTTTTTTAGTAATACGAAATATATCATCAAAATGGATAGCATTTAGGAAGTACTGTTTTGAAGATCGAATTAATTTATCAAGCGGCCAATAAAAACAAAATTTAATACAGAGTTGTAAAATCTTGAAATCAACTTTCAAACAAAATATTAATAATGGAAATAGCTATTAAATTACAGGAATAACGAACTCATGAATTTGTAAGAAAATTTCGGCAATTTCATAGGTAAAGAACTATTATATGTATATATATATTTTATATATATATATATATATATATATATATATATATATATATATAGTCGAAATCATTAACACTAATAATCGAACAAATGAGAAAAAAGTCTCAGTAGTTCGACGGTCGAACTAGTGAGAACAAACGACTATAGACCCCAGCACCTGGTATAAATTTCAACTTGCTTGGTCGACACGTTCCTGAGAAAATCGGTGCTACACACACGGACAGACAGACAGACGGGCAAGAGAGTGATCTTATAAAGGTTTCTTTTTTTACCTGGTGTGGTACAGAAGCCTAAAGACACATCTGTATTATTATACCAATCGATAGTGTCGCCAGTAAGGAACCGACTTCAAAAAGGAGGAGATTCTATGTTCTTTCAAATAACTTGCGAGTTTTCAGGTTTCTGGTAAAAGTTACCATAATTTAAATAAAACGCTTCATAAATATTGTCTTTTCGCTCAACCTTTTTGTTGTGTTAAAATCACTAGATATTTTAAAACAAAGTCCTACGCCGATTTTCATGTTGTTTTCACAATGGATAGATTCTCGAAGAATATACGAGTATAATTGGTCAAGTTTTTGTATATGTTACCGGAAATTTATGAAATCTGGGAATTGTATACAAATCCTAGGAAATTTATATAATTCCGAAGCTATTTACGAAATGTATAAAATATTGTTTCAAAAACTATTTTGTAACAAACTATACATAAATGTTTTTTCTAAAGATTTTAGATCGGAAAAAGAGAACATCTAGGACGGGACTTGAACCCGCGACCAGTCCCTTACAGGGGGAATGCTCTGACCAACTGAGCCACCTAGACACGTCCCAGATATTCGAAATTGTATATAAATCAAATAACGTATTAGGAAATGTATGACAATAATGCTTCCTGTAATAAAACATGTTGTTAAAATGATTATCACAAGTGACCTAACACGAAGCACGTGACCCTTCTAACCTATATCTACCCGTGTCGGGGCGCGCGGGGTCCACGAGCTCGCTTCGCTCGCTCCCGCGGCTTCATCTTAGCGTTTGTTAACGTTCTTAATGACGCTAAAGTACTATAAAATCGCTCTTTCATAAGCGCGATGCGTGATTCGGTAGCCATTTTGAACAACAACCCATTGATATCTCAAATATTTACATTTCCGATTGCTATTAAGGCAATGTATAGATTTCCTAGGAAATGTGTCTAACACACACACACAACACACAATTTATTTTATACATTTCCGTGCGATTTTAGGAATTACATACATTTCCTAGACATTGAAAATGACGGATTACATACATTTCCGGCAACATATAGGTACGTTAGCTAGGGGTGCTTGGTTGGGGACCTCCACGCGGTGCACCCTGGGCAACGGAGACGGCAGCGCCTCTCTCCTAGGGTGGCAGTGACGCTGCCGCCTACGGCCAACTCCGACCGAGGCGGGGACGGCCCTGTTGAGGGCTGTTCGGAAGCTTTCCACGTGTCCCTCTGATTAGCAGATGGCACAGTGGAGAGCAAGTAAGGGGGCCATCTCGAAACCGGAGATGGCCCAGGGTCAGTCGGGGTGCGAGGGATATGCTGATGCCGGAGATGATTATGGTTACCCACCTTACACCCCGGCGTCATAAGACCCGAGACGGCGTGCGGTTTTAGTCGGTGCAAGCCCAACATAACCGCCCCCGCTGGCCGGCGGGGGGGGTATCCGAAGGGATTTCCGCACAAAAAAAAAAAGAAAACCGTTCCCGCAGGGGGAACGCACAGGTAGATTTCGTGAAGCAATTAATATTATTTTATATAGAGAACTACGGACTTTAAACAGTTTAATTTTTTTTTCTCGAAAACGGTAACTTTTAGCCAAAAACTTTTCAGACATTTATTTTAGACTTAAAATGGCCTTTCGATGTAAGAATGTTCACCGGTTAGAAGTTATGATTTTTTTCCCGAAAAATGTTGGTTTTTCCCCCCTCCACTTTTAGTTAGTTTTAATCTTAGAGGTTTTTAATTAAAAGTTGTTGGTATTCATGTATACTATGGGATAAAATTAGAACGGTTCGAATATCTTTCATGGAACGTGAAATTTTGAGGAAAAACTGATTTCACAAAAAGTGAGGCCCTACCGTCCCCTTAGGCCGGATTCCACCCGTTCACGAACTTAAACTAAGTTTACACCCAAGCAATTTTCGACCGCAGTTTGAAAGCGATCGGGGCAAAAATGCGACCGTGAGAGTGCCGCAAATTTTCGGAAGCGGAACCATACATACATATATATAAATATATATATATATAAACTTTTTGACCAGTGGTCATTTCGGACTCAGGGGGTCATAACTAGACCTCCTGTGAAGAATTTTTTTTTAAATTCAACAGTAGTCAAGAAACCAATAGGTAGATCGATTTCATCGAAATCTACCTAAAAAGGTACTTTAGCTAAGGGGTGTGTGTTGGGTAACCTCCTCGAGTGTCGCTCCGATTCCGATCCCGCTGCAGTCCGGGGGGAACGGAATCGGAGCGGCCGGTACACCCTGGGCGGCGGTCAATGGCTTCCCCTTCATAGGGTTGGCATTGATCGTCGGCCGATACCCAACGTGGCGGGAACACATCGCTCTCCGTACTCCTCTGCTTTCAGAGGAGACAGGATGAGCGATGCTATTAGTGGTGAGATGGCCCAGGGTCAGTCGGGGTACGAGGGATATGCTCTATGGGTAACCTTACACCCCGACGTCTGAAGACCCGAGACGGCGTGCGGTTTTAGTTGGTTCAAGCTCGACATAACCGCCCCCGCTGGCCGGCGGGGGGGTATCCGAAGGGATTTCCGCACGAAAAAAAGAAAAAAGGTACGTTAGCTAAAATACCTATAATGACATTTATTGGAGGCGTCGGTGGAATGATGTATGGTGGTATTGTGTATCTTATATAGGTTGTTGTGGTGGAATAGGGTCCCATGGGTAGCGGGAACGGGATCAGAATTCCACGCGGGTGAAGCCGCGGGCAACAGCTAGTTATTACAAGAGTTTCCGAACTCGTGCAAACTTAAACAACTAAGTATATGTTCTTCAGTTTAAACATGTTCCCTAGCTGAATTTACAATATTATTTTCACTTCAGTAGCTCAAACAAGCGTATTTTGCTGCTTATAAACAGGCAGCAAAATAGCTTTTTGCTGCAGAGCCAAAGTTTTTTTATAATTTTTCGTTCCGAATTCTGAACTAATCAAAGAATCATAATTCTAACTAGCAAAGTTTTTAGATTTGGACAATTATTAAAAAATAAACTAAATTAAATTCAATAAATTACTAAAGAAAAACTGATAAATGCTTATATTCTGAGATATTTCAGCTTGAAAAAAAATAATATTAACACAAGTCGATTTTTCATACAATATTTTAATGGTAAATGTACAAAGCAGCCTATGGGTATAAACAAAATTGGCTCTACACCGCGACAAATAGCGACCTTTTTAAAACTTGCAGAGCCTGCCCTATATACTGGTCATTGTTTACGTAGGACATCTGCAACACTATTGGCTAGTTCTGGAGCTGATCTCACAACTCTGAAACGTCATGGAGGGTGGAAAACAAATACAGTCGCTGAAGGTTATATAGAAGACTCAATTGAAAATAAATCAAAAACTTGTAATCGGATTGTGGAATCTATAAATGTGAAACAGACTTCAGAACCACAACCATCAACTTCTAAAAAAAGCATGGATGGCTACACAGAAACCCGAACTGAATCACCTACATTCACTGTTGTTTCTTCTGAGTTGATGAGTGAAACAGATACACCAATAGAAAATCTAAGCCAAGTGAATACCACAATAAAGATGCCTAATAAAACAATTACTTTAAATTTACAGCATTGTAATAATTGTACGTTTAACTTTTAATATCTTTTTTATTCCTGAAATAAAGCGTTACCTACATTTTAATGTGTCTTTTATTTGTTCTCACTCCTAAAGTGAAAAATAATGTGTGCTACACGGGACCAAAGCTTTTTTACTGCGAGTGTTGTTGAATCCCTCGCTGCACTCGGAATTCTACCGAATCACTCGCTAGTTCGCTACGCTCGTGATTCAATCCTAGAATCCCTCGCTTACTCGGGATTCAATCTATCCCACTCGCAGCAAAAAATTACTTTGGTCACTTGTTGAACAAATAACTATTTCATCTTAGCAGCTCAAACATACTGGGTTCCCTGCTTAATAAGAGTGAGGGAAACGCGTTTTCCCTGCGAGAGTGAGGGAACGTGATTTGAATTTAGAATGCTGCGAATTATCATTGTTAGGTATATACGAAACATGGATGCTGTTAGTGGTGAGATGGCCCAGGGTCAGTCGAGGTGCGAGGGATATGCTCTATGGGTAACCTTACACCCCGGCGTCTGAAGACCCGAGACGGCGTGCGGTTTTAGTCGGTGCAAGCCCGACATAACCGCCCCCGCTGGCCGGCGGGGGGGTATCCGAAGGGATTTCCGCACGAAAAAAAAAAAAAAAAAAAAAAAGGTATATACGAAACACGTCATTCGAAGTTCGATTTATCAATTTTTTTTTTTTGTGGAGATGGCACTAGTTGACTTTGTGTTTATCAAATTTCAGAACACCCAAACAATAAAACGTTCGGAAACTAATAAACCTTTAAAATGAAAATTATTAGGTAATGTTGTAATTAAATATCTAATTAAATAATAAAATATAATGAATACACTGAAATAAAGAAAAAAATAAAGAAAATGTTTTAGAAAAAATACGAAATAGAGTCTGGCTAATGAAAGTAGGCCCTGGAATTATTTGCGAACTTTTTATATAGCAACTCTGTATGAACGTCAACGTCAATTTGACAAGGTTGTCGTTCGGTATCTCTGTTTACAAATTGTATGCGTTTGTGTAAATTGTGATTCTAATTACGGCTTAAAATGAACAAATCTATCAAAAGTGGTGTACGAAAGATGTTGTTGTGCATGATTGGCAAGTTCAACGAAATACAACAACAGCGTGATGCCGCGTTTAAACAAAAACAAGATTGTCTACGTGTGGTGTTGAATTTCATAGGTTAGTAGACAATATTATTTTGATACTTTAAACACCTACCTATCCAGTCGTCCTAATAACATTTTGATTTATAATTTACGTATCCTTCCAAATAAGTTACCTACGCTTCTCTATGTATTGAATAAAACTAATTATATTCATTCGTATATCGCATCAGTCAACCAATAATTCATTTTAATAACATCACCTATGTTTTACGTATACTCATAATGAATTTTAATTTTAAAACGATTACCTTTCTTTAACAGAGAATCTGCAAGATGTCGAAGGAGTTAATGAAATAGTAAGAACTATTGAAAATCTCACTGAATTAGAGCAGAAAGATAGGATAATAACCCAGAATCAGTACTTAGAAGAAATAGCTTCAATGACTGGTAAGTTTTTACTATACACTGATGTTTTAAAATTATGCCGAAAAAAACCTTTGCATTTTTACTTACTAATACCAAGAATTAATTACATATTTTGTATTTCTTCTTTGCAGAAGTGAGTGTCAGAACACTAAAAAGAGTAAAAAGGGAAGGTGCAGTAAATTAAGGTGTCTGGAGTACCCCGGGGAAGAAACGTCCACGGAAACCTACTGTGTCTAACCTAGATAACTTTGACATAGATGCTATGCGTAACAAGATAAACGAATTTTATATAGTTAAAAAACAAGTTCCTACACTGAGGACACTGTTGGTGGAGTTAAAAGAAAGTATTGATTTTAACGGATGCAGAGAAACTCTGCGCCGCTTGTTATTAGCCAATGGCTATCAATTTAAAAAGAATAAAAATGAGCGTTATGTATTAATAGAACGCTATGACATATCTGCTTGGAGACATAGATTTTTAAGAACTATAGCAGGAAAACGTGCAGAAGGCAAGCCAATCATTTATGTAGATGAGACTTATGTCCATAGAAACTACAAGCCTAAGAAGTCATGGCAAGGTCCTTCAACTAGTGGTGCAATTGAAAATGTTTCGACCGGGAAAAGGTACATTATAGTTCATGCAGGATCAGAGAAAGGCCCCGTACCAAACTCTTTCTTAGTGTTTAGTACTAAATCAAAAAATGCTGATTATCACCATGACATGAATGCTGAAAATTTTAATAAATGGCTTAAAGAAAAACTTATACCAAATTTGGAAGAACCAAGTGTAATTATAATGGATAATGCTAGTTACCATTCGGTAATTATAAATAAGGTTCCTAACACACAAACGCGTAAAAGTAATATAAGAGAATGGCTTCGTGATTATGGAATTCAATATGAGGACTACCACACGAAAGCAGAGCTGTTGTGTATTGTAAAACGAAATACGCCTGATCCAAAATATGAAGCTGATGAAATTTTATCAATGTGGTCATGAGGTGTTGAGACTTCCACCCTACCATTGTGATCTAAATGCGATTGAGCTTGTGTGGAGTTTGGCAAAACGTAAAGTGGCTAGCAAAAATATTGCAGTTACTACAGCTGCATTAGAAGAGATAATTAAAGATTCATTTGAAAACGTAAGTTCTCAGGATTGGAAGAAAATGACTGATCATGTGATACATATTGAAAATAAATATAAAGAACGTGATAAAATAACAGAAGAAAATTTAGAAAGTTTTATTATAAATGTTAGTGACAGCGAAACTAGTGACAGTGATGAATCTTTTGGCATTGAAATGTTAGAATCTGATTTTGATTATGATGAATAAAACTAAGTTATTATGTGTGGAATATTATCGTATTTTATTTCCCTATTTATTTTCGGATTCTGCCCATATTTACCTCATATACCAACACCTATATATTCCCTAACATAATTTTCTTATACAGTCTATATATATGATATTTTTAATAATGAATTGCCAGGTATCAAAGTAGGTTATTCCAATTCTCATAGTATGATTTTAGTGTTGTCATGCATGTATTTTTTAAATTTGCCGCCAATATTCTGGGGCCAGCTTTCGTTAGCCAGACTTCTAGTTATGCACAAATAATTTATAGTTTTAAAAATCTTTATTGGTACAACAGAATACTACGGATGCAGTTTCAGAACGTAACTTTAAAAATAGCGGGAAACAAAAATCAATATTATTTTTCCTTTGGTTTTTCGGTAGGTCGGAGGTGGCGGCGCGCCCGGGAGAGACTTAGAACTCTCCCGGTCCGCCGAGCCCGCAACTTGCTCGCCGCGCGTCGCAGGCGACTCAGGCGCCGGAGGTCGCTTAACGACCTCCGTCCTCCATGAGCGCAGGCCTGGGGGTGGCGGGTGAGGCCACCTGTCACCCCAGCAGAAGCAGGCCGGGACGGTGGGGCGACAAGCGCCCCTCCCCCAAACCGGGGCAAGACGGGGACACCGTGGTTCCCAAACCCGAGGGGGCCATCTCGAAACCGGAGATGGCCCAGGGTCAGTCGGGGTGCGAAGGATATGCTCTATGGGCAACCTTACACCCCGGCGTCTGTAGACCCGAGACGGCGTGCGGTTTTAGTCGGTTCAAGCCCGACATAACCGCAAAAAAAAAAGGTATATACGAAACACGTCATTCGAAGTTCGATTTATCAATTATTTTTTTTGCACTAGTTGACTTTGTGTTTATCAAATTTCAGAACACCCAAACAATAAAACGTTCGGAAACTAATAAACCTTTAAAATGAAAATTATTTGGTAATGTTGTAATTAAATAATAAAATATAATGAATACACTGAAATAAAGAGAAAAATAAAGAAAATGTTTTAGAAAAAATACGAAATAGTTATGCACAAATAATTTATAGTTTTAAAAATCTTTATTGGTACAACAGAATACTACGGATGCAGTTTCAGAACGTAACTTTAAAAATAGCGGGAAACAAAAATTAATATTATTTCTTCTTCTTTTGTTTTTCGGTAGGTAACTACTTAAAATTAGTGTTGCATATCACAAATTCATAAAATATGAGTGAGTCTAGTGACGAAAACAGCAATTTAACACCTGAAGAATTAAAACAACAAGTGTTGAATGCTGAATTCAGTTTTCTTCCTCAGATATCATGTGATAGATATCTGAAAACCTATGATGTTTTCAATAAATGGAGACTTGAAAAGGGCGCGAACACTTTCTCGGAGAATGTATTATTGTCGTACTTCATAGAATTATCACAAACGAAGCAATCACCTACAATGTGGAGTATTTATTCGATGTTGAAAGCTACAATAAAGACAAAACATAATGTTCATATTGAAACTTATCCCAAACTTATTGCATTTATGAAAAGAAAGTCAGTAGGACACAAGTCTAAAAAGTCCAAAAAATTTTCAGTCTCTAATATTGAAAAATTTCTTAATGAAGCTCCGGACTGCAATTTTCTCGCTGCAAAAGTAAGTTTATACTTAATTAGTAATATATGTGCACGTACGCTAACCATTTTCGCTAATATTTACTAAAATACGAGTTACTTATGTAAAGAAAGTGGGTAAATACTACGTTTTGTTTGTTATACATTTTAATTACTAACATTTTACTTATATAATGTTTTTATTACAGGTTATCCTCATTATTGGAATAAACGGAGCATGCCGCTCGAACGAACTGTTAAATCTGACTGTTAATGCCATCAAAAAACATTCTGACGAACTGCTATTAGTCAACCTACCCAACACAAAGACAAAGACAAACATTGACAGGTCCTTTGTTATTCGCGACGAATATGTGAAAATTGTCGAGAAATATAAGGCATTACGACCTGATAATACGAAAACAGATCGATTTTTCTTGCAGTATCGTAATGACAAGTGTTCAAGACAGCCTATGGGAATCAATAAAATAGGCGGGACACCACAACAAATAGCCACTTTTTTAAAATTACAAGAGCCTCACCGTTACACTGGACATTGCTTTAGGCGAACTTCGGCCACGCTTTTTTCTGATTCAGGAGCCAACCTCACAACATTAAAACGTCATGGCGGCTGGAAGTCAAACACGGTCGCGGAAGGATATATTGAAGATTCGATCGAAAATAAGTCTAAAACCTGTAAACGCATAATACAAAGCATAAACTTTAATCCTGATCCTTATGCAGACCCGCGCCCCTCTACTTTCAAAGACACAAATATCATTGAAAATTCGGTAAGAAGCCGCACCGAGTCGCCAACGTTTAGTAATAGTATTTTCTCGTCACAGTCCAATATAGAAATAGAAACGAACTCGAGTCAAACTCAAGTCGCAAACTCCACGGTATCACTTCCTAATAAAACTAAAAATTTTCAAAATGTAACTTTTCTCGCTGCTAAGGTGAAAAGTTGTATGTGTCACGCGAGAGAAAAGTTATTTCCAGCTCGTGCCTTTGAATCCCTCGCGACGCTCAGGATTCTAATGTAGAATCACTCGCTAACGCTCGTGATTCAATTATTAGAATCCTTCGCTTACTCCGGATTCAAAATTAGCACTCGCTTGGAAAACCAACTTTCCTCTCTAGTTGAACAAATACTAGAGAGGAAAGTTGGTTTTCCAAGCGAGTGCTAATTTTGAATCCCGAGTAAGCGAAGGATTCTAATAATTGAATCACGAGCGTTAGCGAGTGATTCTACATTAGAATTTATGTTATTGTTGTTATATTATGTTTTGTCTTTATTGTAGCTTTCAACATCGAATAAATACTCCACATTGTAGGTGATTGCTTCGTTTGTGATAATTCTATGAAGTACGACAATAATACATTCTCCGAGAAAGTGTTCGCGCCCTTTTCAAGTCTCCATTTATTGAAAACATCATAGGTTTTCAGATATCTATCACATGATATCTGAGGAAGAAAACTGAATTCAGCATTCAACACTTGTTGTTTTAATTCTTCAGGTGTTAAATTGCTGTTTTCGTCACTAGACTCACTCATATTTTATGAATTTGTGATATGCAACACTAATTTTAAGTAGTTACCTACCGAAAAACAAAAGAAGAAGAAATAATATTAATTTTTGTTTCCCGCTATTTTTAAAGTTACGTTCTGAAACTGCATCCGTAGTATTCTGTTGTACCAATAAAGATTTTTAAAACTATAAATTATTTGTGCATAACTATTTCGTATTTTTTCTAAAACATTTTCTTTATTTTTCTCTTTATTTCAGTGTATTCATTATATTTTATTATTTAATTACAACATTACCAAATAATTTTCATTTTAAAGGTTTATTAGTTTCCGAACGTTTTATTGTTTGGGTGTTCTGAAATTTGATAAACACAAAGTCAACTAGTGCAAAAAAAATAATTGATAAATCGAACTTCGAATGACGTGTTTCGTATATACCTTTTTTTTTTGCGGTTATGTCGGGCTTGAACCGACTAAAACCGCACGCCGTCTCGGGTCTACAGACGCCGGGGTGTAAGGTTGCCCATAGAGCATATCCTTCGCACCCCGACTGACCCTGGGCCATCTCCGGTTTCGAGATGGCCCCCTCGGGTTTGGGAACCACGGTGTCCCCGTCTTGCCCCGGTTTGGGGGAGGGGCGCTTGTCGCCCCACCGTCCCGGCCTGCTTCTGCTGGGGTGACAGGTGGCCTCACCCGCCACCCCCAGGCCTGCGCTCATGGAGGACGGAGGTCGTTAAGCGACCTCCGGCGCCTGAGTCGCCTGCGACGCGCGGCGAGCAAGTTGCGGGCTCGGCGGACCGGGAGAGTTCTAAGTCTCTCCCGGGCGCGCCGCCACCTCCTTCGCGAGCATTACATGCTCGCAGAAGGAGGTGGCGGCGGCCCACGCGCTCGCGCTCCGCACCATTGCCGCAATCATGCTGCCGAGCGAGAGGACTCCCACCCCGATGGCTGCCACGAGGTCGCGCCTCGGCGCCTACCACGCCGGGCAGTCCGCCAGCGTGTGCAGCCCTGAGTCCTCGCTCGCGTCGCAGTGATGACACTCAGGCGTTGGCTCCATCCTGATCCGATGCAGGTGGTCCCCGAAGCACCCCTTCCCAGAAATCACCTGCGTCAGTCGGTACGAGAGGCTTCCGTGTCGCCTCTCCAGCCAATCCTCCATGATGGGCCTTACCGCCGCTATTGCGGCGTGCTCTGCGCTTGGTCGCCCAAGTCGTTCCTTCCACTCCACCACGATGGCCTGGCGGAGCTGGGACTGTACGGCCTCGATTTCTCGAGGCTCGGGGTTCAATCCCTGCTCCCGCGCCTCCTTTCGCCACTGGTACAGTTGCGAAAGGGCTCTCGCTTCCAGGTTCCATGGCGGAGTTCCGGCAAGGAGACTCGCCGCCTCGAAGGATCGTGCGGTACCTTCGGATGACCCTGATGGCCAGAACTCACACAGCAACTGCACAGTTCTGGTCCTCAGGGCCTCCGCCCATATTGGGCACCCATACAGGGCCATGGACCGCACGATCCCGCGTAGAGTCTCCTGCAGGAGTCATCGGGCCCCCTCATGTTGGGCAACAGCCGAGCCAGAGCAAGAGCTGTGCCCTTCAATTTGGGGGCCAGACTTCGGATGTGCTCTCCGAAGTCCCATCGGCCGTCGAGCACGAGCCCCAAATATTTCATTTGGGGCTTGATGCCGATGCGATTTCCTCCCACGATGAGACTGGATCCCTCGGGTGGCTTGCTCCGAGGCCCATGGAAGAACAGGGCCTCGGTCTTATGCAGGGCCACCTCGAGACCCAGCCGCCGGCCCCAGGACCGATCCCTGTGGAACACCGCACGACATTTCACGCCGACCGAGACCGGTCACTGTTGGGTAGATGACGGCTCTCGCCGTCAAATACGCCCCGACTATGCGGCGGAGGTAGAGAGGCACTTCGTGATACACGAGCGCCTCCCTAATGCAACTCCAGGGCAAGGTGTTGAACGCGTTGGCGATGTCCAGGCACACCGCCAACATCATCTCACCCCGGGCTACTGCATCCTCCGCCAGAGCCCTCACGCGCATGATGGCATCCACGGTGGAGCGCCTCTGGCGGAAGCCATATTGGCCATCCGCCAGGTCCGGCCCCACTCTTGAGAGGTGCTCGACGAGGCGCTTCGCAATTACTCTTTCAAAGAGCTTGCACACCTCGTCGAGCAACACTATGGGCCGGTAGGCGGACGGCGAGTCCGCCGGGCGCCCCTCCTTTCGGATGAGGACCAGTTTCCCCGTCTTCCACAATTTCGGAAACTGGCCCCGCTCCAAACATGCGCTGAGAAGCCCTCTCAGTCGGGGCTCGAGAGCGTCGTCGACTAGAGCTAAGATCCACGCTCGGCCTGGAATGCCGTCGGGTCCCGGGGCGGTGTGTTTGGCTCTTAGCCTTCTCACCGCCTGCTCTAGTTCTACCCAAGTGACCTCGGGCACGTCGACGTCTTCCACGTCGGGCGCCATGCGCAACCGAGGCGGAGTCATCTGCGGTGGAACATGTTCCACCGCCCGCGCTGGGAACATGGAACCAACAACTCCTCCGAGCAGATCCGGCTGGAGACACCGGGTTAACGGCGGGGCCTTGGGGCGCAGCTTGCCCCTCACCATCCGGTAGGGCCGCCCCCAAGGGTCCCGCTCCAGCGTCTCCAGCAGCTCGCGGAAGGCGTCCCGTTTGGAACGCCTTATCTCCGCTCGGAGGGCTCGTCTGGCCTCCCTGTATCCCTCGTACAACTCCGCCTCTCGGGCCTCCGCATCTGTGTTTCGTATATACCTAACAAGTTGGAGTCGTCTTCGTACCGTGACACGCAACACTTGTAATAAAGCATTAACTTGTCATAAAGTATTAATTTAAGGAGTACTTACCTAATCGCGAAAATACAAAAAAAATGTCCAAGTGTGATAATTGTAGCAAGAATATCACCAAAAGTTCACCAGGACTGGAATGCAGCAAGTGTGAAAAGATAGTCCACCTCAGCACTAAATGTACGAGTCTGACTAATAAACAGATTGCTGCGTTGAAAGCCGCTACGAGCCTGGAGTGGACATGCCCTGAATGCCAACAAGAAACACCGCGACGTAGCTCGTCCATAATCATACCCGAAGATGAGGAGGAAGAAGAAGCAGGCCGACTGGATACTAAGAACCTGTTAAGCAATATAAGTAAGGAAGTAGAGAGAGCAATCAAGAGACAAATGACCCAATTGAACGACTCTCTCCAATTCCACAGTGTTAAGCTCGATGAAGTCATGGAGTGTATGGATGTGTTTAAAAGGACAATTAAAACTCTAGAACGTAAGAATACTGAGCTAAATAATAAAAACAACAATCTTGAAACTCGAAGGCGCTTTAGAACAACGTCTGGAAGAGCTTGAGCAAGAGAAACTGATAAAATATATAGAAATTGCAAATATTCCAAATGAAAACAATGAAGAGGCTCAACTACTGTTAAAAAATATCGCGGAAAAACTAAACCAATCCAAAGAGCAAATCAAAAGTACGAGAAGAGTCTATAGAGGGAAAGATCAAACTGCGAATATAATGGTCGAATTTAAGGACGAACAAACGCAAGAAAAGTGGACTACCGCCGCTAAGTCAATCAAAATCAGTGTGGCGGACATCCATCCAAAGGAAAAAAATAATAAAAGTCCGGTATTTATTAGAGAAGCCATGACCAAACAAAACAAACAACTCTTCTGGAATGCTAAACAGGAACTGAAAGTAAAGCAGAATTTCAAGTATGTATGGTTCAAGCGGGGTCTCGTTATGGCACGCAAGGAAGACAGCGATAAAATCATTATTTTGAGGTCTATAGATCAAATACGTTCCCTGTCTAAAGTATAATAACTTGTAATCTGTCTGAAAAACATATTGTACACACCACACTTAAATATCGCGATGGATAGCTATCCTGATGTCACTGAAATTTCAGACTGTCTAAATATTAACGAATTCCTGACCTACTTACCTAATAATACTATAAATCTGTTATGCCTACACCTTAATATTAGATCCGTAATCAAAAACTTTTCAGCATTGGAGCTCTGCATACAGGAGTCAAAACAACAAATTGATGTTATAATACTCACTGAGGCTAACATATCCGATAGTATCAGTTGTCTTTATGAAATAAATGGCTACCATATGTACACAGCCCTTCGTAAGTCGCGAAAGGGTGGTGGTATTATACTATATGTCCACAACAAACACAAATGTTGTATAAAAAAATTGAAAACCTATCACTTTGAAAGCATAATATTCACTATAACCACCACCTCAAACTATTCCGCGGGTCTGTGTGCAATATACCGCCCACCTAATAAAAGTAAAAATTTATTTATTGATGAACTTTATACTACGCTCAATCACTTCTCGCATGCCACGGACTTGTATGTAATAGGAGACACTAACATTAACATAAAAACGAATGAACCTGTAATACATAAATATATCAATATGTTAAGTGGAGCGGGACTTCTGTGCGGGATCACGGAACACACAAGAATTGAATTATCGAATAATAAACTAAGTAAATCGTGCATTGACCGCATCTTCGCTAGATCCCACGCACAAGACCTGTTCACTGCTGCGCTCGGGACTACACTGGCCGACCACCGAGCGGTAATACTTGCCTGTTCGGGCGTAGGGTAGACCGGGGACAATTAAAACAGGTCATGATTGCAACAACTTCAATTTCCCGAAAACCATGATACCTACGTGTGTGACGCGTCGTTCGTTGCTTCGTCGGCCATGTTCGGTTTTGTGTTTAGTTCGGCTCGAGCGAGCGAGCGACGCAGTCGTGCACAGGACGCCTCGACGAATTCCGCGCCAAAAAGTAAGTATTCACGATTTTTTGATTTTTGTTATTTACCTATTTAAATATTGTTGTTTGACAGTTTTTCTTATTCTGGAGTATTGTTTAGCTATCTAAGAGTGTTTTTATTACTGTTGATTAATGTTAAAGTTAATAATAAACAAAATATTGAGTATTGAAGCAGAAGATGTGACAAGGGTACGTTTGAAACAACTTATCTGTGGACGTTTGAAACGTTTCAAACGTCCCCGCATATTCCGCATTTTTACCCGACTGCACAGAAGAAGGTTGTGTTTTCTAGAGTATAAATAATTAATAGAATATAAAAAGCACCGATTTTTTTTTAATAAACGATACCTATACGTTGGAAAATAACCATTACAACCACATTTAACTCAAAACAAAATCGCTATTATATAAATCTGATAGGAAACCCAATAACTCCGACGACCCTAAAATTGAGCCCGCGACATTAAGTTTAATCTATTTTTTTTTCATTCATATTTTCTAGAGATGCCCAGAAAACGTAAACACGTTACAGAGAGAAGTTCCAAGAACATTTTTGCATATCAGCAAGCATACGAGGAATTGTCAACTGGTAAATCGTTGAGGAAGGCTGCAGAAATGTTCGATTTAGATCATGTCTCCTTAGCACGATATAAAAAAAAGAGAGAAAGCGCGCCTAAAAATACTCCTGTCGATGATATAACAATGGGTTACAATTCGGCAAAAAAAAATATTTACACCTGCTCAGGAAAACGAGATGGTCACGTATGCAATCAAGTCAGCTGATATTTACTTTGGGCTAACCGCTAAGGATATGAGAAAACTGGCATATGATTTGACTGTACGCTACGAACTCCGAAGACCTGCTACATGGGACGAAAATGAGATTGCCGGAGTAGAGTGGTTCCGTGGATTTTTGGACCGCCATCCAGAATTGTCTGTCAGGTGTGCTCAAGCGACAAGCTTGGCACGAGCGACGAGTTTTAATAAAAATAATGTGGATGAATTTTTTGATAATTTGGCATTGGTTCTTGATCGTGACAATTTTGAACACAAGGATATATACAATGTAGATGAAACGGGAATAACAACAGTGCAGAAACCGAATCGAATTGTGGCTAAGAAAGGAACTAGACAAGTGGGTGCACTGACATCTGCCGAACGTGGAACTCTGGTAACAGTCACTGTAGCAGCTAACGCGATTGGCAATGTACTTCCACCAATGTTCACGATTCCACGAGTTCGTTATCAAAACCATTTTTTGAGAGATGGTCCTGTTGGTATTGTCGGTACCGCAAATAAATCTGGGTGGATGCAAGAAGAAGATTTTCTTGTATTTCTACAACATTTTCAAAGACACACAAATTGTTCTTTAGATCACAAAGTCTTATTGCTACTGGACAATCATGCTTCACACGTGTCAATCAAATGCATTGACTTTTGCCGTGACAATGGCATAGTCATGCTTTCTTTTCCTCCACACTGCAGCCATAAGTTGCAGCCATTGGACCGCTCCGTATATGGACCTTTCAAAAAAGCCGTGAATACGGCATGCGACGGGTGGATGAGGGCAAATCCTGGAAAAACAATGACCATTTATGACATTCCAGGCATAGTCGCCACTGCACTTCCCCGGGCTATGACTCTAAGTAACATTCAAGCTGGATTTCGAGTTTCTGGAATTTGCCCATATAATAGGCAAATATTCAGTGATTTGGATTTTGCACCCTCATATGTCACGGACAGACCAAACCCGAATATTATACAAGATTTAGATATTTCACAGCCAATTTCTTCCGCTGCAGATGAACCTCGACTGCAATTCACACAGACGAGCTTGAGGGCTCCACGACCAAATTCTGGGGCAGTAATTGAAGTCATTCCTCCATCTTCTCCGAAACGCTCAGTGAGTCCACAGCCAAGTTCCTCTGTCATACTTGTGTCGGAAATCCAGCATGACCTTACCAGCCCGTTTACACCACAACAGCCAGAGTCTGCCGTAGAACTTGAAGCCGCTGTTCCATCTTCTCCAATACGCTCAGTGACTCCACAGCCAAGTTCCACTGTCATACCTATGTCGGAAATGCAGCCTGACTGTACCAGCCCGACGATGCCACAACAGCCAGAGTCTGCCGCAGAAATAGCAGCACCATCTTTTCCTTCACCAAGCCATTCCACGACTTCACAATCAAGTTTTGTTGTAGAACTTGATCCTCTTGATGTTACCAACTACAACAACCAACTTTCAACAAGTAAATTTTTGCCAGAATGCATCAGACCATTTCCTAAAGCACCACCCAGAAAAACTGCAAGAAACGCAACAAAAAGGAAATCTGCTATTTACACAGATACTCCGGAGAAAGAAAACATCAGAATACAAACCGAAGAAAGGGACAGAAAAAGAAATGCAAGCAAGATAAAGACAAAGATGAATATGGAAGAAAAGAAAAAGAAGACAAACAAAACTACCAAGAATAAAAAGAAATCATCAAAAAGAACCCCAAAGACAACTAGCTCAGAAGATGAATATGATACTGACACAGAAATTCCGCAATTTCCCGAGTCTGATGATGAATATGACGTCACAGAAGATCTTCAATTTGATTCATCAAGTTATGAATCGTCTGCTTCAGAAAATGATCAAGAGCCTCCTTATCTTCAGATAGAAGATTGGGCGATAGTCAATATATTATCCATGAAAAATCTGGTACACCGATACGTAGGGCAGATTAAATCAATAACAGAACACGGATATATTGTAAGATTCGCTAAAAAGATTGATCATTACAAATTTAAGTGGCCCGTAAACGATGACATATCTGAAATTACTCGGCTCCAAGTGGTAAAGAAAATTGACTGACCTACTATTATATCTAATAGTAGGCGTGTAATTGTTCTTGAATTTAAAAAATCTTTGCGAAAGTTCAATATTGAGTAACTCAATATTGATTTTCTCAATATATTATAGATTTTTTGGTTAATATTTTTTACTTTGTAAAACAAAAGTACCTTTATAATTAAGCCACAAATTGGCATTAGTTCCTTGTCTGAAAACTATGAGACTGATTCTCCCTACTAACTAATATAATTTTTTGCATAAATTAAGTACCTAATTTTGTATTTTTAGAAGTGTTTATTTCTTTTACTTTTTACCTAGTCCATATTGGAGACTTATTTTTTAATACTAGGCTACGTTTGACTAGTTTTAGGTTATAAATTCCCAAAAAAAATATTTTAAGTTTTGCCAAATATTACATATTATGTTAATTGATCTTTGAAATTAAATTTCACAAGAAGAATCAAACCTATACGGGTCAATAAACGATGGTTATGATTGAAACATTTTTATGATTAAAACATTGTCATGATTGAAACATTGTTATGATTGAAACAAGCTGTTTTGTATGAGACTGGATGACCTTTTTTTCTCCCCCATGTAGTGCCATTATAGCATGTTAGGATATTAAGTCTTTCAATAATGTGAAATAGTATTCAATAGCACAAATTACAGCACTAAAAATATATAAATAAGAGATATTTTGAGTTGTTTATGTTGAAGATGTTTTTGAATTTATAATTTTCAAAATATTAATGTTACGTTGACGGACTTGTCACGATCTCAATAAATAATTTAGTGGTAAGTTAAAATTGTTAAGACTGATTAAAAACCTTCAGTAGTTCCTAAAATGTTTTCAGTGTTTCAATTATCCCTAAAAACTGTTTCAACCGTCCTTGAGGTGGGGTCAATAGAACCACTGTGCCCGGTCTTCTTTAATAGGTGATTGTAGGTTAACTATTCGAAATAGAGTTAAAAATTATATTTAATTTAGGAACAAGATAACGACCCTTTCAACGATATGAATCCGAGGGATGTGGGTACTACAGATACTTTACTGCACACGGTTAAAGTAAAATTGTTTCAATTGTCCCCGGTCTACCCTACAACTACAGGATGCTCCTAAGTACAAAACATGTGTAAATAGTAAGAAATTTGTGAATTCATTGCATCAAGTGTCCTGGGAAGACACATATGAGATGAGATGTCCCTTTTCACTATACGATTACATACATACACAATTCAAACAGTGCTATGAGAAATCAAAATATACAATCAAAGTCAAAAACTCGCCCTATCGTCGTAATAATAAATGGATTAGTAAGAAAATAACCAGAGCCTGCGAATACCGCGATATTTTATACAAAGCATGGCCAAAACAACCTTATAATATCATTTTTAAACAGAACTATAACAAAGCCAGAAATTATGCAAACACACTAATTAAGAAAGCCAAAAACAAAAGCATCAAATCGGATATTTTGTCAAACATGCATAACATGAAAAACCTTTGGCACATTCTGAACCGAATAACAGGGCGTATCAAGCACTCCATCGATGACATTGTCATAAATGCGTTCAAAAATGCCCAAAACACATGTAAGGATATAGCTAATAGCTATTCGCAAACATTTGTAAACAACGTAAGGGAAATAGTTCCGAAATGCTCACTGCCATTGCTAAATAAATCCGACTATACTACTGCCGCTAATGTGACAATGCGCTACAAACCAGCTGAGCCACAGTCAATAAAAAAAGTCATAATGTCTCTGAATATCAACAAAGCTCCTGGCGTTGATGGCATAAAGGCAATTGACATTAAAATTATATGTAACAAGATAACATCGATAATCTCTAATTTAATCAACCTCTGTATCGAAAATAGCAAGTACCCACCTTTGTTAAAAACGGGAATTATTAGACCAATCCATAAAAAAGGCAGTCAAACTGATTATAATAATTATAGACCAATAACTATCTTGCCCACCATCGATAAAATTGCTGAGAAATACATATGTAAACAAATATATGAATTTTATGATAAAAATAGCATATTAACAAAAAACCAATATGGTATCCAGCGCCACAAAAACACTACGCAACTTCTCTCAGCTTTCACAGATAGTATATACAACCATCTAGACAAGAAACATCACGTTCTAGTGGTATTCATAGACTACAGTAAGGCATTTGACACGCTTAAACATGATAGATTAATCGAGTGCCTCTCTGATAGCGGAATCAGAGGAAAGCTTCTGGCGTGGTGTAAGGACTATCTGAAGGATAGAAATTTTATGGTCAAAATTGGCGACGCGCTTAGTGACAATACATCGGTGACGGTAGGCACGGCTCAAGGCTCAGTACTAGGACCCCTTCATTATCTCACCTATGTAAATAATCTAGAAAAAGTTATCCGAAATTGCGAAATCTATCAGTTTGCAGATGATACTTGCCTGGTTGCGGCTGGACCTAATGTAACTCAAGCTCAAAATATATTACAAACTGACTTTGATATGTTATGCAAGTGGTCGCATGATGCTGGACTTGTTCTAAACACAGCCAAAACTAAAGCAATGTACGTTAGTTCCAGCCAAAATAGAATTTCATTTACACCTAAACTTATAGCACACTCTCACGATTGTTTACATATAAGTAATCAAGACAACTTGACTATTCCATGCACTTGCGACACCATTGAACACGTAGACAAGCAAACCTATTTAGGATTACTTATTGACAACCGGTTGAACTGGAAAGAACACATAAATCGAGTGAGCAATAAATTGAGAATCATTCTTGCCAAATTCTCCATTATCAAATATAAAATACCCTACCAAACACTACTGCTCTTATATAAATCGCTGGCAGAATCAATTATATCATATGGACTGTCTAGCTATGGCAGAACATGCAAATCTCACCTAGACCAAATCTGTACACTTCAATTAAGAATACTGAAACAAGTAGTTCCACTTAATATAAGAATGAAGTATAAAAACGATTACCACCAGCTATTTGACTTTTGTAAAATCATTCCTATACACCAGAAAACGGAACTCGCGTTGTTAACTGAGGAATACTTCAACGAAGATTTAAAAAACCTAAAATCCCACTTTAAACACGATATAATAACTCGTAGTATTTCCAATGCAAAATTATTACTGCCTAGATACACCAATTTATATGGTAAAAGAACATTAAAATACATCCTACCATGCCTGATAAATAAATTACCCACACCCCTAAAGAACGTAATAACCAAACGAAACCTAAAAAATAAACTCAAACAACATTTCTTACAAAAATCAAATTAATTTTTTTTTCTTCTGCTCTAAACTTGTGCTCTGTGGAGCAGCCTGTATGTCACCGACACACGGTTGCGTTGAATCAGTGGAGCGGCTGATGCGCGCTTGCGCATAATTGTAATCTACCCTCTATTCTTAATATTGTATTATCATATTCTATTGTATAAAATAACGATGAGATGATTTGTGTTACTAACCTACTTTTATAACCACAGACGGCTATAGTGCCCAGTAAAACTCCAATGAGTTTTTGTGGCATTATATGTGAACAATTTGTAATATATTTGTATATTTCGTGTCAATAAAAAAAAAAAAAAAAAAAATGATAATTCGCAGCATTCTAAATTCAAATCACTTTCCCTCACTCTCGCAGGGAAAACGCGTTTCCCTCACTCTTATTAAGCAGGGAACCCAGTATGTTTGAGCTGCTAAGGTGAAAATAACTATAATAATGTCAGTAAATCCTGAACGACTCCACCATGGATATTTATCATAATAAGACTTATGAAAATGTTGAAATTATCATGACATAAACTTATGACATGTATTTCAAAACTTAATTTAGAAAAAGTTGTTTCCTCAGCTAACAATAAATCTGTTAGATCAAAACTGGAACATTAAAGCAGTCATTTTATAATCTACAAAATAGATTTCAAAGTATTACCCCCCCCCCCCCCCCCCGCATAATGACGATGGACAGAGGAGCCAGGAGCTCCAGCTGCAAGACTGGCGTGGTTGGGCTTCGCTCGAGCACTGGAGTCAGGGGTGCTAAGAATCTCCGGGCGAGGTGCTACCGTCAAACGACCTCAAGCAATTGCTCAACGGAATACCGACGTAGGTTGTCGCTGGTGACATATAATACGCACACATTACGGACAGCGATGTGAAGATCACTGAGCTGGAAGTGGAGATGAACAAGCTGCATTGGGAAATAGTAGGTTTATCGGAGGTCCGAAGAGAGGGCGAGGACACGACAACCTTAAAGTCTGGCAACTTGTTATACCACCGGGAGGGCGACCAACAGTCCCAGGGTGGTGTCGGGTTCCTCGTTCACAGAAGTTACGGACTGAATTTAGACAGTACAATATTTCGACATGTAGCGAACTTCGAAAACACATATATTCTAATTTTTGTTTCTGTTGATGACATGCATGTTTTGAAATAAATAATATGACTACGACAAATATTATAATGTGACTGCAATTCAATTTAATTTAAGGTATTTAAATGAGTCTTGGTAACTTGAAATAAATGATTTATTATTATTATCTCATTCAACTACCTACATCACGCCTCCCCATAGTTCGGAAGAGGTGGCAAGATAGCCCCGGCGAGGTGGGCAACAGTCGACCGGGGTGTTAGGGCGATTGGCAGAGGAACCTCCGGACTATTCGGGCATTGTCGAGCAAGACCGCTTTCTGCATCTTGGCCGCCACCGACTTCCCACTGATCCCGAGCCTTTCAAGATGGACAGAGAGGCTCCTTGGGATCAAGCCATTGGCTGAGATCACATCACCCTCCACATGTCGGTAATCTCGTGCGCCAGGTCCAGATTTTTGGTCTTTTTGTCTGCTTCGGCGCGAACGAGGTTCTCGTCATAGGGGATAGTGATGTCCACAAGAAATATCCCTGACTGTGCCCGATCCATCAGCACGATATCAGGCTATTCTAGCGAATACGCTAGAATAGTCCTATCCGTGATGATGGACCGGTCCCAGTAGAGCTTAGCGCAGTCGTTTTCAAGTACGGCTTCCGGTATGTACTTGTAATAGGGCAGCCTCTGCTCGATGAGGCCGTATTTAAGAGCAAGCTCTTGATGCAGTATCCTGGCTGCTTGGTTGTGTCTGTGCAGATACCCAGTGTTAGCAAGCATTGAACAACCAGAGGTCACATGTCTGAGAGACTCACCTAGGAAATATTCCCTGAGACTGCACACCTCGCGGTTATGCATTGCCTGTGCACTGAGAAGTCCTCAACCACCACACTTTCGCGGGATGTACAGTCTCATAACCGAAGACGTGGAGCATTCTGTGGAGAGTCGTAGTTGCGCGGACTTTTCAGTCCAGGGCGTCTAGTAAGGTCTGAGACCACTTGAGCACCCCGAAGGTGTACAACAAGACAGGCATCACCCAGCCGTTGAACGCCTGTGCCTTAACGCCAGATAAAAGGCTGTTACACACTCTTACCAGACGCTCACAAAACACGTCGCATGCGGCCTGTTTATTATTATTATATATCGACAAGTCATTGCTTCGACAGACAACTATTAGACAATACACACCTTCGAATTACCACTACTTCGACAGACGATTATTCGACAGACAATACTTAGACAAGACACATCTTCGAATGACCACTAGTTTGAAAGATTTTTTAACACTCTCCCAAAATAATAGTACTTTGAAATGTATTAAAAAATGTGCCCTACCTAATTAAATATGTACCCACTCAATTGAAACATCAATTCCGGCTCTGTTGGGGTCACAGTTCTAACCTATATAACCTAACCTAACCCACTTTACTTCAACGAAGGACTACAAAAAAAAATCTGTCGAAGTAGTGGTCATTCGAAGATGTATCTTGTCTAAGTATTGTCTGTCGAATAATCGTCTGTCGAAATAGTGGTAATTCGAAGGAGTGTGTTGTCTAATAATTGTCTGTCGAAGCAATGACTTGTCGATCTATGTGTTTTCGAAGTTCGCTACATGTCGAAGTATTGTACTGTCTAAATTCAGTCCGTAAATGCGTTCACAGATCCCTTGTAAACAACGTGGTATATATCACGAGTGTGTCGAGCAGGGTTGCGTACCTGGTACTCAGAGTATCAAAGGGGTACTCGTTGAAGGTCATACAGGTTTACGCACCGACCTCGGCGCACCTGGATGACGAAGTGGAAGTTATGTATGAGGACATCAGTAGGGAAATACATACTTCCAAAACATACTTCACCGTTGTTATGGGGGATTTTAATGCAAAACTGGGTAGGAGGGGCGATGACGAGTTGAGAGTGGGGGAATTTGGATGTGGGCGTAGGAATTCCAGGGGCCAGAGGTTGGCCTACTTTCTGGAGAAGGAGGAACTCTTTTTGATGAACTCCTTCTTCAAGAAGCCACCTCATAGGAAATGAACCTGGATGAGTCGTATATTATGTCTACAAAGAGACGAATATTCAATGATGTCTCCGTGATCCACAGGGTGAAAACCGGAAGCGATCATAGAATGGTTAGAGGCACATTGAATGTCAATGTCCAACTGGAAAGGTCTCGACTAATAAAGTTCACGCTCCGACCTACTGCAGCCCATATACAAAACCCCGAGAGCTTTCAACTCGAACTTGCAAACCGCTTCTCTGACCTGGAGGGTTGCGTTTCTGTGGAAGAGGTCAACAACAGGTTGGTAGAAACTGTCTACAAGTTAGGGGAAGTCTTCTTCAGACCGCGCCGGAAAGATAGACCTCAAAAACTATCAGATCACACCCTTGACCTTATGGCAGAACGACGCTCATTGACGTTGCAGACTTCCGAGAACGCTGAAGCATATCGGGAGCTCAATAGACGGATCTCTAAGTCCTTGCGACACGGATGTCCGTGTCTTTAATACCAACTATATTACAGATACGATAGAGAAAAGCGTTCGCAAGAGACTTGTCTATTGGGCAGAGCCAGTTGACGAAGCTGAAGACGGAAGACGGCAGTGTAGCGTCTACTAAGTCAGAGGTATTGAGGGAGATCGAAAGGTTCTACGGACAGTTATATACCTCAGCAGCTAAGTCTGTTGACGATTTGGATAAAGATCCAAGAGCCAAATTAACCCGACACTACACAGAATATATTTCGGACATCAGCCTTTATGAGATTAGGATGGCCCTCAAACAGCTCAAGAGCAACAAGGCAGCGGGTAAGGACGGAATTACATCGTAGCTTCTGAGTGCGGGTGGAACACCGATACTGAGGCGTTTTAATGCCGTCCTGCTCGAGGATGCTACGCCCGAAGCGTGGAACAGAAGCGTGGTGGTTCTCTTCTCCCGCAAGGTGGGTAGACGACCTGGTAAAGAGCGCAGGGACTCAGTGAATGCAGGCCGCTACAGACCGGTCAAAATGAAAGTCAATGGGGGAGGCCTATGTTCAGCAGTGGACTTCCTACGGCTGATATGATGATGATGATGAGTAGAAATATGACCAAAAAATGATAACCGGCCTCTGCACGTGTGAAGCCGCAGGCACCAGCTACTAGTATTAAAAAAATTTAAATTCGTCGTGTCTGTTCATTGAAGATATTTAAAAAAAACCTTGAGTTAATAACCGACCTCCGCGCGGGCGGAGTCAAGGACATTAGCTAGTCTGCAATATAATCTAATGAGCGAAAATCAACGAGCAAGTGTGATATTATGTAGTGAATCCAAAAAGTGTAATCTGAATTCATGTAAGTAAGTTCCTCAAACCTTCTGGGTTACTATAACTTTTATAAAATCATCAGCTGTACTGAAACGAAAATGATAATTTTATACAAGGGTTGTGCTAATGTGCTGTTGTGCCAAGGGATACTTGGGGAGAACACCGTGCGGTTTTAGTCGAGACACGACATAACCACCCCCGCTGGCCAGCGGAGGGATTTCCGAAGGGATTTCCGCACGTAAAAGAAAAAAAAAAGGGTTGTGCTGATTTCAAAAGCTTGTATCGCGCAAGTTTTTTCTTCTAGCTTAGGAGTTCCTATGGTCACCTTCCTACTCCATCACCATACCCTGAATACCATGTAATTAACACCAGAGAATTTGTCAAGATAAAACAAAATAGGAGCACCTATGGCCACCTTCCCACTTCATCATCAGACCCTGAATATCATGTCACATCAGAGAATTTGTCAAAAACAAATGAGCCCAAACTCGATAGGCTGATCTTTTCTTATTTAGGAGTTCGTATGACCACTTCCCTACTCCATCACCAGACCAACATCTTGGTACCATATTAATGCATTGTCATCCAAACTAAACGTGTGCAAAATTTAATTTCAATCGGTTGAGGATAACTGGTTTAAAATTCAGTTGCAAGGTTTGACCCTGTATGCACAGAGCAAGTTAAATAAAAGCTTATAAAAATACGGTTTATTTAAGTACATAATGTTATTTTTATTGCATGTTCGTGGAGAAGCCCGACCACGTTGGAAAGTGCGACGACCTGTGGTGTGGCGATGTGGTGTATGTTTGACTGCTTCGTCCGAGATTGCGGGTGCGATTCCCGCTCAGTGCAAATATTTATATGCATGATTATGTCTATTTATATTGGTCGGAGTGATTATATATACCTATTTAATAATGACGGCCTCTGTGGCGTATTGTAGTGCATTCGACTGCTACGACAGGGGGCGCGGGTTCGATTCCCGCTCAGTACACATAAATATGTCAATTGGCATTGGTCTGGGTGTTTCTATGTATAATATGTATGTATATAAAATAAAAAAATATGTATGTAAAATAAAAAAAGTATGTTTATCCGCATTCTAGAACCCATAACACAAGCTAGTTAAACTATATGCTTGCTTTGAGTCTAGAAAGCGCTGTGTAGAGTACAAATATATTGTTGTGTAAAATGTAGGTATCTTAGTAGGTATATTTTTCGCATTGTAGCACCCATATAACCAGAGCTATGCTTACTTTAGCCTTATGTAGTACTTGTAGAAGTTACTTACTTTTTAATATTATGTAATCTGTGGTTCTAGATAGCGCGGTGCAGTGTCTCGACGACATTATTATCCCGATTAAATTATTTTCATGTAAATTGACGCCAAGACGAGAGTGCACTGTAAGAAACTTATCAGATTTCAGAGAAAATTTAATGCAGTTTTTTAGTTAAAATATTATATTGGGAATGTGAAATCGTTATCAAAATAAAAGCATTAGGTAGTTTTTGACGTGACAACGTCTTATAAATCGATGGAGCCGGCTGAACGCACGAAAAAACATGACGTATGCGACGTTACCACGCATGACGTATGCGGCGTTACCTCGCGCTCTTATGACGTTGTCACGTTCAACTATCGTCAGTAAACCGACTTTACAGACTACTGATTTTTTTATGTTTTGATTATTGCTGAGAAGGTACAGTTTGAGTAGATTTAACCTAAAATTTCAGTAGTTCGTTAGGTAGTTTGTGGTCACACTAGCCCTCTCACACCCCACGCCTGTGTGCCCGCACACCCTGCACCAATATATATAACAATCTATGCTTTCTAGTATATATATAATAATCTATGATCTATGCCCTGCACCATACGCCATAGGTTAAGACGTCTCTGTTAAATACAATTATAAAACTCCTAACCTAAATAATAATAAGTATCTAAGTAATTTATACACTTCCGGTACTAACTTTCGAACAAAGAAACACAAAATTGATAGAAACTACGATAACGTTTGCTCACGCATTCGAATTATGCATACCTGCCTAAAAACAATTAACTTTGTACTTGTCTCAGTAATTTTCCAAAATGGAATCGCAATTAGGTAGGTAGGTAAAGGCGACGACAAAAGTAACTATACAAATTCCGATTTCTTGATCACCTTAGCTCTACCTTTCATAAAATAATAAACAAAACATGAAATATACTAACTTTGTCCTCTGAGCATGATTAAAACTGCTTATAATACTTATGCCTTGAACTCGATCAGAATTAAGCATGCAGTGGCTGCCTTAAAGGTTAAACAACCAAAAAGATTGATCGTTTATGTAATTATAGCATAGTATTGTTGTTAAAACCGCTGGCTGTCCTAATAAATAAATATACATCAAACGTCGGTCCCTGTATTCTAATTTAAAAAGGTTTGTAAGTTTTTTAGTGTTAAACTTTTGTCGTTGACTGTACCTACTTAAATTTCTTGAGGACATTTTTCTTGCCTTTTATTATTAATTGAACTTCATCCTTATGTTATTGAAATTTCTTCCATAACATGACATTGGTGTCTCTGTCATTAACAATTTTATAGTATACTCGACAAGTTGAAAATGGTCTATAATTATAGAGAGACTGCTCTTTGTTTATAATATTTTTTGTTCTTGCACATTACCTGAAAAATCCAAGTAAAAATTGTTCAAGTACAAAAATTATTATAAACTAACTATGAATATTTTATTAACTTTTATGGCGTGTTGTTAAGTGTGTATTTTGTAAAAAAATCGACAATTATTAAAAAAAAACATGTACAATGAAATTGGAACTTCGAGAAAATTTTGTTAGAACAATCGTTTAATTTGTTGAAAATTTGAAAGTGTTCAGAATGTTATGAGTTACAATATCCGGTCTCCGGTCTTCGCGCGCAACCTCAAAATGTCGCGCGGAGACCCATTTTCAGCGTTCAATTAAAATGATTAATAATGGAGATAGAGCTCCGGGAGCGGGGAGATTTCCTCTTCAAGCATCATTTTTTGAAATTTCTTAATATATTTAAGTAATTTCAAAAAATGATGCTATTCTAGATGGTACGTCTATGATATATTGGCGAAAAACGAAATTCCTCGTTTTTTTCATTTTTAATTGTTTATAACTTTTTTAGCTAGCTAGCATTTGTTTATGGGCTAATACAACTTTTTGGCACATTTTTCTAGGCGTCATTCCGAAGCCAATGAGGTATCACACATAAATTATATAAGAGCAGTATCTTTATTTTAGACCATTTTCAACTTGTCCTAGACATTTACTATATTTTACTTGGCATTGGCGAAATTGTAGCAATTCTGCTGAAACCAGTTATAAAAAGAAGAAGAAGAAGACCTTCATCGTGTTGCCCTCCGGTTGTTGTAACCCGGCAATGGACGCTTGAGAAGGACACCGTGGGGGTTTTAGTTGGTTCGATTCCGAGACACCATATCATCGTTGGTACAGATGGGATGGAGCCCGTGGTCGATCCACACGTTAGAAAAATAAAAGGGCAGGCAGCGCTATCGAGCAATCGATCAGCGTGTAGCGATCGATAGGGAGTAAAAAATATTCGGAAGTGTGTGAGAGTGTGACATATTGTTCCTTTATTATCCAAAACAATTTACAAGATTCATAGTTTAATTTCAGCCTAAAAATATAAATATATATACATATTTGCATTTTCTAGTAATGATGTTGGTACAAGTGGCGGTCTTATTGCAAACAACCTTTTGATGAACTGCATTCTGGAGGACCTAATTCTGCATTGTCTGTCAAAGCTTTCACCATCGTCGTAAATGTTTGTTTGTATTTTTCCATGTTTGTAAGTGGGTAGGTTTGTTAAAGAGAAAAAACAAACACAACTGTGAGTTTTGTCATATCACGCACCTAACGCTATTTTAATTTCAGTAGGTAAGTTTCCTTGACAAGTTGGAAGGCTACTCGACCACAATAATACTCATTATTCAATTTTTTTTAACACACTTAGGTATTCTAAGTATTTTGAGAATGCTCTAACTCAACCCAATAGCACAATAAAATTGCAAGTCGTTTTGTAACTACCTATTTTAAAATAAATTCAGTACAGTGGCGGAAAATTAATATAAAAGTTCATCACCTTTTCAATACTAGTGCCTAGACGCCTAGACGTAGTAAGACTTGGAATGGACTTGGAACCTTCTAAAAATCGTATCTCGCGGCTATATAATATTGTGGAAAGTGTGCCAGACAAGACATGTCCAAAAAATCACCTAACGATAGCAGGTGCGTAGTCTATTATTATACTTAATATAAAAAATATACCTATAGTGGTACCTTTTTTTCGTGCGGAAATCCCTTCGGATACCCCCCCGCCGGCCACGGGGGCGGTTATGTCGGGCTTGCACCGACTAAACCGCACGCCGTCTCGGGTCTTAAGACGCCGGGGTGTAAGGTTACCCATAGAGCATATCCCTCGCACCCCGACTGACCCTGGGCCGTCTCCGGTTTCGAGATGGCCCCCTTACTTGCTCTCCACTGTGCCATCTGCTAATCAGAGGGACACGTGGAAAGCTTCCGAACAGCCCTCAACAGGGCCGTCCTCGCCTCGGTCGGAGTTGGCCGTAGGCGGCAGTGTCTCTCCCACCCTAGGAGAGAGGCGCTGCCGTCTCCATTGCCCAGGGTGCACCGCGTGGAGGTCCCCAACCAAGCACCCCTGAGACCAGTACCTACGGCAGTGATAGATAAGTAGGTAAATCCCAGTGATCACAGGAAAATGATCATGAGCATACATAACAAACTACAACATCTATGAATAAGTTCTAAAAGGTTTGAAAACTTTAAATTTGCTATTCAATGAATAGATTTTGTGTGAATGTTAGTGGCTTATTAAATATCCCAAAGTCGACGTGATGTCCTGGAATGATGTCATTGCAAAATGGCTCTCTCCTCGCCACATTATATAGAACACCAATTGAATACTAAATTCAAACCTTCAAGTAATACTCCCCAAGGCACGCTGTGGCAAAATAGGTAGGTATGTAAATGACTGCGTACACAAATATTTAGTTTAACGCGCTAAACAAATAAGCACTTTTCACTGTGTGATATTATTTATTAAACTGCCCCACATAATGTTTGTGCCACCTCATGGCCTAAAATGCAAATAAGAGAAAAATACCACGACGAGCACGTGAAACAAGCGTTGCTATGACTACTATATCGACCGGCAGTTTTCATAGGCTTTTCCCTGAAACTCTCATTCGCGTGTCGCCTTTAGTAACAATAAGGTAGCCGAAGTCTAGACAGCCCGTTCGATACTCTCAGGTTGTTTACCGTCTGACCCAAAATGTGTTTGTAATTATTCTTGTAGACAGTAAATGCGCGATGCTCCCGTCATTTGAAATCATAAGCCCTGACGATTGATACGTGTCGGTAGGTAGTGCTAGTCCAGTCGCAGTGGACAATGAGTGCACGCGCGAAGCGAACCGAGACGCGCGCCCGACGGAGGCTATGCGCGAGCGTCTGTTTTTAAAAGCACTCCACAGCACTCATTAGCCGGTGCACCGTAACTGCGCAGCGGTTGGACGAAACGTAACGTGTGTGCAATACGGGGCATTAGAAAGTGTAATGAATACTGTGGTGCGATGCTGTCAGTGAGCAAGCCGGCGTCGTTAATTCAGCAGAAGAAGAAGCAGTGGGCGCAGGAGAGAGGTGCGTACTACGTAGTTGTGGTGCGTCCGCGTGTGTTGTGTGCCTAGTGCCTGAGCCTGAGCACTGCCGTGCGCCACTGTCGGCCGCCACTACCGTGGACCCAAAGACCCGCAGTGCCCGGTGCATGCTCACATGGGCATTACGCTCATTTAATAAATTGCAACCTATTCACGGTCGTGGTTTCATCAAGGCGACTGGTAACATTCGCGACATTGCGATTCGTTGATTAAACTAAAGTTATTTTGAAATTTTTGGATTGCAACAGCATAGAATAAAGAGGTATGTATACCTACCTACATAAGCAAAATAACTTTATAATTTGACAATGACTTATCACACTTTAAGTTAATATATAAAACAAAAAGGCAACACGAGTTTGTTTTATATATACCTATAGATTAACCTGTCAAAGTGATGACCGGGATAAACTCCAGAACGGGTGAATCGATTTTCATGATCTTTGATTTTTTTGATTTGTCTCCGCCTATACTGTGCCTTTTGTAGTTTTTTTGTGCAAATCGCCAATATTACATCCTCACCCCCATCCCCTACCTGCCAGCGGGGGTGGTTAAGTCGGACTCGAACCGACCAAAACCTCACGCTGTCTCGGGTTTATACTGCCGGGGTGCAAGAATTCACGAAATAAATTCAGCTGATAAGGTAAACAACATAACTTGATTCTAAAGCAAAACGAAGTTTGCGGGTCAGAATCTTACGCCTACCGCAACGTACCGAAATCCTTATTTGCTTGTTTTTAAGTTATCGTAGGTATCGTAAGTACCTATAAGTGTCTATATAGATACTTATAGGTACTTACGATGATTTATTGTCTCATTTCGAAATTATAGGATCTAATACCTAATACGTTATGTCGGCACCAAGGTTACTTATTAAAATGCAATTTAATTTGCACATTTTTATTCTATGCTTACGACAGGTATATTTCATAATGATAATTGCATACCTATTTAAATAGATTATTTTATTACATTAATTAACTGTAAATATGTCGGTAATAACTTTAATATGAAACAATCAAATAAAATGATGTTTGTGCTCAAGATTCGTGACGACTAAGTACTATACATTATACGTGACATACTTCGATTAAAATACGCTAACATGCGAGAAAGCACATTGTTTGAAAATCACGTAAATCAAAACCGCTCAATTATAAAATTAACAAAAGGCTAATCATGTGTAAGTATGTATGTGCGTACCTAGCTAAAATACCTAAGAACCAGATTATATAAAGTAACATCTACAAAGTTTCGTTGCAAACTAAGGGTTTTTAAATTATCGTTATCAATAATATAATATCTACTACTAAGCATGTACCTGTATAATACGTCAGTGTTGTATGTGGTGTTTCAATTGCATTTACTAAGTATTATCCACGCACGTAGCACAGCTATTTTTTTAATGCGTAGATACCATGAAGACAACAACCTATAATAGATGTGTCCAGGTAGGCAGGTTACTTGTGTTGTGGGTGGGATAGACTTCCACCGCAGGAAATAGTTTAATTTGCATCACGGAATCATTGTCAAATTGTTTCCGGGCTTTTTAAATAACAATGACAACAGAGTATTATTGAATTACAATAGCCATACAAAACAATTGTTGGCATTAAAAGGGCGAGGGCAGTAGGCGATCAACCCATAGTTTTTCAAGGCTGAAAGGAACTAACGACCTTAGTGCTTAAGTATATCCAAAGCAACTATAAATAAAACTCCAAAATCAATATTAGTTCCGTTATTCACCCATTCATTCATCCACACTCTACAGTAGTAACTAACAGTAGTAGTCGATCCATAGTCGAAGCCAAATCTAAAGTCGGGTCGGTTTTAGTCGGTTCAAATCCGACGTAACTGGCCCCGCTGGCCGGCGGGAGGTATCCGAGGGAAGTTCCGCACGACTTCGTTTCACTACACTACCATAGTTTTACGATATCCTCTTAATTTATAATCATGTAAGCAGTGTTCGATAAGAGCAACACTTCTTTCACACTTTTCTACTAGCTACACAAATTTGAAACTGTAATAAAGTATTCTTACTTGAAGTTACTTAATGTAAGTACTTACCTAACTACCTACATCTTTTTTGTTTCCTACTTTGAAGTAATAATGGGTTGTTCTTCGGGGACCTAGCCAATCTCACCTGTGGGCTCTGATGCAGCTTAGCTCTCGGGGTGGGGGGGACAGACGGCAGTCGCTCCAGTAAAAGCCTTAGTTACCACGTCATCGTCATGACAAGTGGACGCGGGGAGCAGACTCCGGACTCCAAGGTGATGGCTATGGGTGTAACCGAGTTGAACGTTTGGATGAAGAAAAACACCACTATTATTATGGTTTGCACATAATATTGTACTCTTATTAACTTTGAATTTTTTTCATAGAAAAGGCATTTTAGCTAGGGTTTAGGAGGGATTAGCACACAAAGGCAGTGAAGGAGTTACACAGCCTGAACCCGCAAAAATGTACAAGTTGATAGGAAGACTAAGTAGCATAGACGACCTCTGTGAAGTAGCGGCAGAGCATGCGACTGCTAAGTCTGAGGTCGCGGGTCCGATTCCTACTCATTACAAATATATATATTTGCATTGGTCTGGTTATTTCTATGTATAATATGTATTTATTTTAATAAAAACGTATCTAAGTATGTATGTTTATCCGTATTCTAGAATCCATATGACAAGCTCTGCTTAGTTTGGGTCTAGATGGCACTGTGTAATATGTCCTAGATTATTTATGCATGATAGCACCCCAACTGACGGTAGTAACTATCTACTTACCTAGGCTGTCTGCTTCTAAAGATGTAGTTTCCTGTAAAATGGAAGTACCTTCCTAATACCCCATTGGGCAGCTCCAATTTCCGTGAAAATTATTCTATATCTACTCGACGTCTTCGACTGACTAGTTAATTAAGTTATAACGTGCTGTAAAACAAATCTATTCACCACAAGTATCTACTTGTGGTGAATAGATTAGTATCTACTCATGCCAGACAATTAAATACATAGGTAACTAGTAGGCGAATCGTGGGTGTGTAATGCACCTCTGCCTACCCCTTCGGGGATACAGGCGTGAAGTTATGTTATGTAACTAGTACCTTCTTTCTTTTCGTCTAATGGCCAGGATTCGAACCCGGGACCTCTCGATCGTAGGATCGACTCCTTAACCACTAAGCTTCCGACGCTTCTATATATGTAATCTTCTTTATCTTCTTTTCTATAGTCATCTTGAGGACCTCTGTGGCGTTGCGGTAGAGCGTTCAACTGCAAAGTCAGAGATCGCGTCTTCGATTTCCGCTCAATGCAAATATTTGAATGCATAAAGATTAAATGTATATATGCCCAATGCAAATACACATATCTCTCTCAATGTCCGCATTGGTTATTTGCAAATACCTATAAGTTAGTTAAGCTATGCTTACTTGCCGATGGGAATTCGGACCACATCTCCGAAGTCTGGACCCGTAACTGAGCGCGGCCGATGCCCAACGTTAAGAAACCCAACACACACTAGGAGACCGGACCTGGGGATCGTGCGAAGCATGGCCCTGTACGGGGCCCCCGTATGGGCGGAGACTCTGGCAGCCCGCAACGTGGCTTTTCTAAACAGCCCGTTAAAAGCGATGGCCGTCAGAGTTATCAGGGGGTATCGCACGATCTCCGTCGGGGTGGCATGTCTCCTAGCCGGGACCCCTCCATGGGACCTGGAAGCGAAAGCCCTTGCGTCGTTGTACCAATGGCGCAGGGAGGCACTGGAGCGGGGCCATAGGCAGGAGCCCCGAGAAACCTGGGCTCAGCGGTCCCAGCTCCGCCGGGAACTCATGGAGACATCGAGGGTGCGACTTGAGCATCCAAGGTGGGGGGAATCCACCATAGCGGCGGTGAGATCGATCATGAAGGAGTGGTTAAAGAGCAGGCACCACGGTGACCTCTCCTACCGTATGTGCCAGATATTTACCGGACACGGGAGCTTCGGTAAGTATCTATGACGCATCCACCGGGAGACAACGCCGCAGTGCCAGCACTGCGAGGATCCTGGCGAAGACACGGTGCTCCACACGTTGGTGGAGTGCCCTGCGTGGGCGAGTCAACGCCTGGATCTCGTTGCGGTCCTGGGCGTGGACGTTCTCTCGCTGAAGACCATGGTGAAGGCCGTGGTATCTGACGGGAGCCAGTGGCACGCAGTCGCTTATTTCTGCGAGCAGGTAATGCACGCGAAAGAGACGGCGGAGAGGGAGAGGGAGCGTGATCGGGCCTGAGTACGGCAGTTGGCCGACTCGCCGTCCTTACAGAGGCGTCTCGTATATGTCCTACACACGCCTGTCAATTCACCGACGCGGGATAAAACCCGACCCCACCAGGCGAGGCCGTGTTTGCGGCCAAACTCCGCCGGTAACCCTGGGGTTATCCTTTTGAGGGCTTACTCGGGGTGCCCGGCAATGGACACTTGGGGCGGACACCGTGTGGTTTTAGTCGGTCCGATTCCGACACGCCCACCCCATCGCTGGCACCGATGGGGTGAATCCCGTGGGGGCTTCCACACGTTAAAATAAAAGCTATGCTTACTTTGGGTCTATATGGCGCTGTGTAACATGTCCTAGAATATTTCTTTGAAATTCCTAGAAGTACATAGTTATAAAACTTCCAGGTTCTTAATTGGTCGCAATCGCAAAACCTTCACTCTTCCATGATGATGTAGTAACGAAATGTGAAGCAACAACCTTATATAAAATTTAAAGCAGTGTAAGTGTTTTAGATTGCGGCCAGTTGTTGTAGTTGTTTGCCAACCACGTACCTACCTAGTGTACCTAGTTGCTATCTAGGCAGTGCCCACTCAGTTTTATAGGAAAATACAATTCAAGCTTCATGAAGCGAGACCGCTACTAACTGGCAGAGAAGTGAAATGGTGGTGCCTTTTTTTTCGTGTGGCATCCCCAAGGATACCCCGCTGGCCAGCGGGGTGGTTATGTCTCCTTATTTTAGTTTGCCGCTACTATATACCTAACTCAAATCAATGTCAATATTTAGTCAAATTAGTTTTCCCCACTCACGCTACACATTCACCTCGATTAATATAATAATTTTAATGAATCAACAATACGTAGGTATAGCCGTACACAAACAATTATAGCCGTAATGCGTACAGTTAAGTGATATGAATTTCTTCATCTTAAAGTTTACATTCAACAATTTGTGCATAAGACGGTAAGCGTCAGCGATAAAAATTTAACAAAAACACTAGCCAGAGACGGTCCGCGGGCAGGGCACGAGAGCGTGACGACTCAAACAAAATATACCATTATTACCATTAGCCAGAAGCCAGAACACTTGTTTTTTCATTTACTATCCGTTATTTTGCTTCTTTATCTGACAATCACTTATTGAAGCACAACAAGTGAATTTATTTCGACTGAATGCAAAAAAGGTATAAATCGATAACAGCTGTAATGGCTGTAATCGATCCGGTGTTATTAAATAGTGAATTATTCAGGCCGTGACTGATGAACGGCACATTTCACTTTCCACTGAAAGTTCATTGTATCTTACACGACCTGGCATCTTGAAGTACGTATTTTAAGTCCACGTATGAACATAAAACATTTAACTTGGGGTAATATAAATACAGAGTAGGTACCTCTACTCACGCAATTTCCTCGACAAGTATAGTCTACAAAAGTTGCTTGGCACTAACAAAAAAAAAATATCTCTACATTGAAATGGGCATTTACCTACTATATTACATAATTTATATAATCCTGAGAGCATTTAATTGTATAGAGTATCTAATGTCATATTTTATTAAATAAATTATACAATAATTGACATACCTATTATATAAAATATATTGTATAAAACATAATTTTGCATTTTATGAAAGGTTTTAGACCTAAGGCAATCTATAAATTGAATTGTGTTAAGCTAGTTCTGTTACTGACCGTAGGTACGTTACACAAAACATATTTTGTACCATTTTTTTTTTTTTTTTTTTACGTGCGGAAATCCCTTCGGATACCCCCCCGCTGGCCAGCGGGGGTGGTTATGTCGTGTCTCGACTTAAACCGCACGGTGTCCTCCCCAAGTGTCCGTTGCCGGGCACCCCGGGTAAGCCCTCGAAAGGATAACCGCAGGGTTGCCGGCGGACTTTGGCCGCCTTCGCGGCCTCGCCTTGTGGGGTCGGGTTTTATCCCGCTTCGGTGAGTTGGCAGGCGTGTGTAGGGCACACACGACACGCCTCCGCCACGGCCTGCTTCTGTAAGGACGGCGAGTCGGCATACTGCCGTCCTCGGGCCCCGATCATGGAGGTCGGTAGTCCCGGGCGTAGATGAGTCTGCGGCGTCCTCGCCGCAGACTGTGAAACTCGGGGGGCAGGGTTCTTTCCCGCTCCCTCTCCGCCGTCTCTTTCGCGCGCATTACCTGCTCGCAGAAAGAGGCGGCGGCGTGCCACTTGCTCCCGTCGGAGACCACGGCCCTCACCATGGTCTCCAACGAGAGAACGTCCACGCCCAGGACCGCAACGAGATCCCGGCGTTGACTCGCCCACGCAGGGCACTCCACCAACGTGTGGAGCGCCGTGTCTTCGCCAGGATCCTCGCAGTGCTGGCACTGCGGCGTTGTCTCCCGGTGGATGCGCCACAGATACTTACCGAAACACCCGTGTCCGGTAACCATCTGGCACATCCGGTAGGAGAGGTCCCCATGGTCCCTCTCCAACCACTCCTTCATGATCGGTCTCACCGCCGCAATGGTGGATTCCCCCCACCTTGGGTGCTCAAGTCGCACCCTCCATGTCTCCATGAGTTCCTGGCGGAGCAGGGACCGCTGTGCCCTGATTTCTCGGGGCTCCGGCCTATGGCCCCGCTCCAGCGCCTCCTTGCGCCACTGGTTCAGCAGCGCAAGGGCTCTCGCTTCCAGGTCCCATGGAGGGGTCCCAGCTAGGAGACATGCCGCCTCGACGGAGATCGTGCGATACCCCCTGATGACTCTGACGGCCATCGCCTTTAACGGGCTGTTAAGAACAGCCACGTTGCGGGCCGCCAGAGTCTCCGCCCATACGGGGGCCCCGTATAGGGCCATACTTCGCACGATCCCCAGGTACAGTCTCCTAGTGGGGGCGTTGGGTCCCTTAACGTTGGGCATCAGCCGCGATAGCGCGGCCGCAGCCCCTCTCAGTTTCGGGACCAGACTTCGGAGATGAGGTCCGAAGTCCCATCGGCTATCGAGTACGAGCCCAAGGTACTTCATCGTGGGCTCGATGCCGATGCTTACGCCCCCTACGGTTATGCAGGTGGCCCCCTCCGCGGCCCGTGAAAACACATAGCCTCGGATTTGTGGAGAGCCACCTCGAGTCCCAGCCGCCGTATTCGACCCACGACTTGAGCAACCCATGCCGTGGCCTTCAGTGCCGCGCTTCGGTACGTTGCTCCCCGCGCCATAACGAGGGTGTCGTCAGCATAGCACACTATGCTGACACCCTCGAGCAACGTACCGCGCAGCACCCCAGTCGTATCCGATGTTCCACAGAAGTGGCCCTAGGACCGACCCCTGCGGAACACCGCACGACACTTCTCGCCGCCCTGGCCCTAGCCGGCTCGGGTAAACTATGGCCCTCTCGGATAGGTATGCCTCGACAATGCGGCGGAGGTAAGGAGGCACTCCGTGATACGCGAGCGCCTCCCTAACGCAGCTCCAGGGTAGGGTGTTGAAGGCGTTGGCGATGTCGAGAGACACCGCCACCACCACCCCACCCCGCGAGACTACTTCCTCCGCCAGGCGCCTAACGCGCATGATCGCTTCCACGGTGGAGCGCCCCCGGCGGAAACCGAACTGGTTGTCCGCCAGATCTGGCCCCACGTTCGTGAGATGCTCGACGAGGCGCTCTGCAATAATCCGCTCAAAGAGCTTGCACACCTCGTCGAGCAACACGATCGGCCGGTAACCGGATGGCTGGTCCGCCGGCCGCCCCGCCTTCCGGATAAGGACCAGTTTCCCCGTCTTCCAAGCCTTTGAAAACTGGCCCCTTTCGAGGCATGCGCTAAAGAGCGCCACCAGTCGAGGCCCTAGTTCCTCCAAGGCCAGGACCCATGCTCGGCCTGCAATGCCGTCGGGTCCGGGGCCAGTGCATTTCCGGGCTTTAAGCCGGAGCACTGCTACCCCTAGTTCACTCTCCCTGACTTCGGGCACATCGCTCTCGCTATTATGGGCGTCAGGCGCCTGAGGCGGAGCCATACGCGGAGGGACATGCTCCTCCGCTCTCGCTGGGAACAAGGAGCCCAGTATCCCCTCCAGCCGCTCCGGCTGGAGGCTCTGGGTCAGTAGGGGCGCCCTTGGGCGGATTTTGCCCCTGACCGCAAGGTAAGGACGCCCCCATGGGTTCTGCTCCAGAGACTCCAGCAGCTCTTCGCGGGCCCGCCGTTTGGCCTGCTTTATGGCTTCCTGGAGGGTCCTCTTGGCCCCCTTGTACGCCTCATACAGCTCCGCCTCTCGGGCTGCCGCATCATCTGGTCGGCGACGCCTCCGGCGAAACCTGGTGTACTGGCGGCGAGCGGACACGCACGCTGCTCGCAGCTGTGCGATCTCCGCTGACCACCAGTACACCTGTTTCTTGGCCGGGCCGGGTTTAACCCTAGGCATCGCCGCATCGCAGATATGCGACATGGCTCTCCTGATCCATTCCGCCTCTGCGTCGACATCGGCAGGCCTGGCCGGTGACGGAATCCAGGCCTGCACTATGGATGCCTCCAGGAGAGCCTCCCGATCCAGGCGTCTGAGCGCCCAACGTGGATCCGGGGGATTCGCGAATGTCGGCGGCAGGTTAGTTGGAGGGGAGACGTTGAACCGAATGTACTTATGGTCGGAATCCGTCTCCTCCTCCTCCACCACGCGCCAACCCTGGACGCGGCGGGCGAGAGCAGGGGTCGCGAACGCGACATCCACGACCGAACTGAGCCCCCGCCGCTCCCAGGTGGCGACATTCCCCCGGTTGAGGACCTCTAGACCACGGGTGTTGGCCCAGTCCTCCAGTACTCGCCCCTTGTCATTGGTTTCCCGGGAGCCCCAGGCCTGAGACCAGGAGTTGAAGTCTCCCAGGACCAAGACAGGACGAGGACGGCACGCAGCGAGAACAATGTCCAGTTCAGCGAGCCTTAGCTCAAGCTCGTACTGGTCAAGGCTTGGCGAGAAGTAGACGGCCACGACAGCCAAGCCCTCATAGTCCGCCGCGACACAGCCTCTGCACCTTGCAATGAGTGCAAGGCGCGAGGTGTCCGCGGCGTACCCCCCGAAGACGGTCGCTACGCCGTCCAGGTCCACCGGGCTTCCGGGGTGGACCCAGTACGGCTCAGCGACCACGACCACATTAATAGACCACTCCACGATGCTCTGGTACAGAAGATCCTGAGCACCGGTGCAGTGGTTTATGTTCGCCTGCAGGATACGGATTGGTGTGTCCATTAATGGACGTCTATCTCCGCATCCCGCCGCAAATGTGGCCGCTCTTGAGCGGCACCCCCGCTACCCGTTGCGGACGAACGGGGCTTTGGCCTCGAGGCGGCGCAGGTTCTGCTGTCCACCCGGTGCTCCGCCGCTTTGCCCTCCGCTACGCATTTGTAGCAGCGCGGCGGAGCATCACAAGCACTGGCCTTGTGCCCGGGCTGACTGCAGCGGAAGCACCGATCCCCCACGGTGTCTCCCGCTGTGCATTGCACTCCCACATGCCCCACGGCCAGGCACCTGAAGCACCTGGTCTCGCGGGGCTGCAGGAGTTGCACCCGCGCCTTTAGGAAGCCCCCAACGAGGAGGCTCCGTTCGTCCGCAATTTTCTGCGCCGCTGCGACGGGGCAGTTGACGACTGCTGTGCCGTGACCGGTGGAGCTGAAGCGGATTTCTCCAGCTCTCACCTGATCACGGGGGCAGCCGCCCGCCTCCACGACGGCGGAGATGACTTCCTCCGTAGTGGCCGCGTCATCCAGACCCGAAATGCGCAAACCTGCGCATTTGTTGGGTCTGGTGACGCGGACGGCTTCGGTATCCAGCGACTCCCTCAGCTTGGCCGCTAGGGCGTCGGCTTTGGGGCCGCTGGTGGCGCCGGAGACCTCGAGGAGGCGAGCTCCGGTGCGAGTTGTTTTGCACCGGAGCCCCCCCTCAATCTCGAGGGCCTTGAGGTCCACTGAGGCTTTAACCTGCCTCAGGACCTGGGCGTACCCCACGCCCTTCTCCACACCCTCCGTCGTCACCGTCAGGACGACGGCAGTGGAGCGTGGGGCGCGGAGCCTCTTCGGCGCCTTCGCCGCAGCGGCTTTTGCCGCCTTCTTAGCCGCCTTATTGGCGGCTTTTTTCGCCTTTTTGGCGGCTCCCGCTACCACCCATTCCTCCCCTCTGGAGGAACGCTCGGGTGCAGCGGGAGCGGCGGTTATGGCGGGGGCGGGGGTGCCGCGTTTCTTCCCCTTCCCTTGTGGCGTTGGGGCCACTGGGGCGGCGGGGCCGGGCTTACCACTGACAGCAGCCGCGAAAGACGCAGTCCGTGTCAGTGGGGGACGGTAAGCCCGGTCTTCTAACACGCCAAGCCGCCTCTCGATGGCCGCCAGGAGCTGCACCACACTAGGTGCAGGCTCAGGCGGCGGAATGGGCGCCGGCCTAGGCGCTATTTTCAGCGCCGGCTTAGTTGCCGACTTTGTGGCCGGCTTTGGCGCCGGTTTTGGCGCCGACGTAGGCGCCCCCTCTGGCGGCGCAAGAGCTCTCGGGTGGTCCGCCACCTCCTGGGCTCTTGGGGCCTTCTGGGCCTCCGGGGGTCCCCTGACCATCTGGGTCAGTTGCCTGACCTCCTCCCGGAGGACCCGCTGTTGCTCCAAGGAGTTGGCCAGCTCAGTTTCCAGGCTTGTGACCCGGGCCCTGAGCTTAACCTCCTCCTCGGAGACGCTCCTACCAAGGAGCTCCTCCAGCGCTGTCCTGGCGACGGCGACGTTTTCCGCCACCGTCTTCTTCTTGCCCGACACATTTTTGCGAGGCAAGTGCTGCGAGGAGTTCCCTCGCCGCGGGGACGCCTTGGTCCCTGCCACTGGGTAGTGGAGGGACGTGAATCGGCTGCTTCGTCGTTCTGGCCGCCGCGGTGGCCAATATTTTGGCCGGCCGATCGTCCTCGCTCGAGGAGATCGTCCGTTGCCCGGAGCTTCTGCTCTGGTCAAGGGACGGTCCACCCGAGCGTGGCCGCTTCCGACGGAGACCCTCCTCCGTCTCCATGCGACCGGATACTGACTCATTGTCAGTACCCGCCGTTGACGCCGCTGACGCAATTTCCGCGTCCGTCTCCCCGCCTATCGGTAGCGGAGTAGCGGGTCTAGTGAAGACAGCCTTAACAGACCGCGAGTGAGGCCGCCGCCTCACCTCCTCTTCACCCCCAACTACCTGCACTCCTTCATCTCGGATACCATTGTCCGCACCAAGGTTTTCGTTTGTATCGTCCGGTTTGTTTTTGTTTAAATTGATAGTATTCATTACATATCCCACGAGTATGGGGGAAAGATGGTCATCCAAGCGGAGCCCCCTGCACCTGGATAAGCCTATATACTATGGAGGTCGGCTGGTATCCATAGGTTTTGACGACTTCGCTGTCGGGTCTTATAGACTTTTCCTTGTCGTGGGCCGGCCAATAAGGGCAAGCCCTCCGGTCAGCAAGTTCACAGCGTACCCTTCTGGAGCCACCAGTCAGGTCGTTGCTGATCACCTGCCGATTACGGAACGCGAGAGGATGGCTAGTCCTCTCTCACCGGCGGCGGCACAAGTGCCCATCGGCCCCTGCGTCAGCAGTGGGCCAACCCGCCCCTGGATCCCCCAGGACCCTACGGTGGCCTCCACCACTAACAGCATCGCTCATCCTGTCTCCTCTGAAAGCAGAGGAGTACGGAGAGCGATGTGTTCCCGCCATGTTGGGTATTGGCCGACGATCAATGCCAACCCCATGAAGGGGAAGCCATTGACCGCCGCCCAGGGTGTACCGGCCACTCCGATTCCGTTCCCCCCGGACTCCAGCGGGATCGGAATCGGAATGACACTCGAGGAGGTTACCCAACACACACCCCTATTTTGTACCATGTGTTTTATGTTTGTACTAGCATAGACCAATAATAATGTTTAAGTATATATTTTTACATCTCTCCTGTTCGGAAATTTTAATTTTCATGGGTAGATAGCCGGGTGGAAAGTAGCTTATTTGATCCCTAGGGTGGAGAGTTTTTTTTTTTTAATTTTAGGGTTTTCCATGGAGTCCATGATAATTAAGTTACGTCATAATGCCTTGATATCATGACGCTCTTTTTACATGGCCGCCTAGATACTCGATTACAATGTAACCAATAGATTCGATTTTCAAAACTTTTCTCTTGTTGGCAGTATGTACGTGAATTATAGTTTTTTTTTTTTTTTTTTTTCAGAATTAAAACCGCGCTCCGCCCGCGCGGAGGTCGGTTATCGTTTTTTGGATACATTTCCGGTTCTACTTAACCAATTGTTATCAAACATACGACAGACTTTAAGTCTGACCAAGACCTTCTTAAAAGAAAAACCGGCCAAGTGCGAGTCGGACTTGCCCATGAAGGGTTCCGTAGCAGCAAGTAAATTTTTTATATTTGAGTTGATTGAATGAAGGGAAAATGGGGTTTACGATTTATGAGGTATTAAAAAAAACTACTTACTAGATCTCGTTCAAACCAATTGTCGGTGGAAGTTTACATGGTAATGTACATCATATATTTTTGAAGTGAAAACTTCTTTAGCGGCGTTGTGCATTTTTTTGTAATGGGTCAAAAAGGTTAAACTCGCGTCAGAAAACACGTGACCTGATCTTAAGACGACAAATATAGAAACGCTAATTTCACACTGTACTTAACAAAATATAAAATGGAAATAAAACAAAGTGCATCTATTAAGGAAAAAATTGACGAAGTAATAGCGAAAGAAAATGAGTGAGTATTTTATAAATATATTGGCGATGATGATTCTGGTAATAATGATGGTGAAAAAGTCGTTGAAATTATGGATGGAAGTTGATTTTTCTGAGAGATAAACTTTTGAATGTAAAATAATTGTAATAGTTCTGAAGTGTTAAATTTTTAATGTCATATAAATTGTCATGTTTGTGTACGATAGCGCAATAAATGAATATTGTATGTTACCACATAAATGATAGTACCTTTATACTGATAATTAAAGCAATGCGTGCAAAATTATTCCCTAACCATTCCAAAATATCAAAAATGCACAACGTTAATATTCAAGTTTTCACTTCTGCCGGCACTCCCGGAGTACAACCCGTCGTTTTTTTAGTTTTATCATTCTCTTATTTTAGAAGTTACACACACATTTTACCACTTAGGAAGTGTCTCTCGCGCAAAATATTAGATAGATAGATAGATAATTCTTTATTATACTACAAAATCACTACGGATACAAATTTGGAACATTTACAGTTAAATGCACAATGGGCGGCCTTATCACTAAAAGTGATCTCTTCCAGGCAACCTTAGGATGGACAGGAATGATGAGTACATAATATAAGTAAGTGTTGGTGTAGTTTTATAAAAAAAAAAAAAAATTGAAGAATTATTCACATGAATAATAATTACATAGTATTCAAATATACAGATACATACACAAATAAATAAATAGAATGTGAATTGTTGTCTGACTACAATAGAGAAAGGTAATGATTCTTTAACATTATTTTGAAAATATTTATGGATTGCGCCTGTCTAATGGTTACTGGCAATGCATTCCATAGGCCAACGGCCTTCACAGTAAAAGATTTGCCATAATAGGCGGTAGAGTGCACTGGCACTTCCAGCGTCAAGTTCTCAGATGACCTCAGGGATCGCACATGTGTGTCACGAAGGAATCTAAAACGTTCTTTGAGATACGTAGGAGTAGTGGGATTGAAAAGAACGTTATATAATAATGCCAAAATATGAGCATTCCTGCGAAGACGAATTGGGAGCCACTTGAGTCTGTTGCGAAATTCAGAAACGTGATCATATTTACGTAAGCCGAATATGAATCTAATGCAAAAGTTTTGGAGACGCTCAAGCATATCAAATTGCTCCTCGGTGAGATCAGGATAGCTGACATCGGCGTAATCTAGTATAGGAAGAAGAAGAGATTGAGCAAGCGAAATTTTAGTAGAAGTTGGAAGGAAGTTTCGTAACCGCCGCAAAGCCCCTGCTGAAGCAAAAAGTTTCCGACTTGTTTCTTGGAGTTGAGATCTCCAGGAAAAGGTATTGTCGAAGTAGATGCCCAAGTTTTTTACATTGGTACTAATTGGTAAAACAGCTCCTGCAAATTTGACTTGGTAGTTGCAACCAGTCAATTCTCGAAACTAACTGAGGACCACCTATGACAATTATTTGTGTTTTGGTCGGATTCACCGTGAGTCCATAATTTATACTCCACTCGGAAATATGCTCTAGATCCATGTTGATCGTACAAATAGCTTCTGGTAAGTTACATAAGGAAGCTTGTGTATAAATTTGCAGATCATCAGCGTAAAGGTGGTAGGATGAAACAAGTTTTTCAGAGATGGAATTTATAAAAATTGTGAATAGTAAGGGAGATAAAACGCCACCCTGCGGTACGCCAGCTGTAGTGTTGCACCAAGAGGAATAGGATTGTTCGATGCGAACACGTTGCCGGCGACCAAACAGGTAACTACGAAACCATTCAATAGCCGTTGGAGATATGTTAATAGAGCTGAGTGTACCAAGCAGAATGTGGAAATCTACTGTATTAAAGGCATTAATGAAATCAAGTAAGGATAGAAGAGTAAGTTTTCCACTGTCCATGCCTTGTCTTATATCATCAGTTATGTTAACTAATGCTGTTCCACGACGGAACCCAGATTGAGAAGGGTTCAGAAGTGCATTTTTATTAAGGAAAGAACTAAGTTGAGTGTGAATGAGTCGCTCAAAGGCTTTGGAAAGGAATGGAAGAATGGATATAGGACGGTAATCAGTAAATAAGCAGGGTTTGGATTTCTTCGGTAAGGGAATTAACTGTGCATCTTTCCAAGCAGACGGAAATGTTCCACAGGATAGCGAATGGTTTAGGATATGGCAGAGAACGTGAAGGATTTCATCAAGAATAGGTAAGATCATATTCCTGCTGACACAATCGTTCCCCACAGCATTGGATGAAATTGCTACTATACTCTTCTTAACATCACAAGCGGTCAATTGATCGAAGACAAAAGGTGGATATGTAGGAGTTGGAATAGATGAAAGATATTGCAATGTATTTGTTTTAGTAGCCCCATCAAAATTGGGCGAAGCAGAGAAATGTGCGTTAAGTGAATTTATATCTAAGTCTTTAGGAATAGAATTTGAACGTGACCTTCCAACTCCTAATGTATTTAGAAATTTCCAGACTTTAGCTGGATCTCCGTTCTCGATCGAAGTATGAATGTGTTGGCGTTGCGCATTCCTACACACCTTGTTGCAGCGATTTCTAATGGTCACATATTTATCCCAATTTGCTTGCGTGGAACGAAACTTATAACTCATCTTAGCTGCAGCTTTTTTGGATATTAAATCTTTAATATCTTGGGTAAGCCAGGGTGAAGGTGGATGCCTTAGTTTAATTGCACGCATGGGAGCATGTATGTCATAAAGCTGTATTATTTTGGATGTTAGGATGTTTACTTTATTATCAACGCAATTTGACAGTAAAAGAGGTTCCCAGTCTATCTTGGCAACATCCTCGCGGAGTTTAATTGGATCTATGGCATTAAAATTACGTTGAAGAATAATTTTAGGCTTTGGTTTGGGCGGACGAATTTGATAGGAAAGAAAGATTAAGTCATGATAAGAGAAGGCGTCAGCTGCATATTGACCATGCATAGCTACATGATTAGGTGAAGAAACTAAAACTAGATCGAGAAGAGAAGGGACACAGTTAGGAAAATGATGAGTGGCATTGAGAGGTAGAATGAAAAGATTACAAGATTCTGTAATGCGTCGAAGGGAGGAAGAACGTGAGTCATTGAGTAAAAGGCAGGTGTTGAAATCGCCCATTAAAATGACATGTTCGTAAGAAGGCAAGAATGTTTCTAGAATATGTTCAAAAGATGCAAAATAATCCACACGTTTAGATGGTGAATAGTACACACCAAGAAGAACTTTGGTATGATTCAGTTCCAGCTCTAGGAGTAAATATTCGCCAGAGATTGATGGTGGTGGTTGTGGCGACATATAAACAATAACGAATGGAATCTGAGACCGCAGGTATATGGCCACACCACCATAACCATCACGTATGTTAGTCGTGCGATCATTCCTAATAAGTTGAAACCCTGGCAGAGAGTAAGAAATAGATGATAGACAGGGTTTTAACCAAGATTCGGTGACCACAACAGCATGTATATTTTCACAGTCAAAGGTTGCCAGCATATCCGGGAAATGAGCAGGAATACTTTGGGCATTTATATAGACTACGTTGAAATTCCTCGGAACATCCAGAAATTGAGACCGAAGAGTGTCCGCAAGTGACGGTGAACGGTCACTAACAAAACTGTCGGTTAGGCTGCTTGTTGATGAAAAACTATCATTATTACCATCAAAGGCGTTCATTAATTTTGTAGTGTTAAATATATGAATAAATAATTTTATAGGTATATAAATATATATATAGTGTCAATTTAGTACTATGAACAAATAACAATATATAAATTATATTAATACAAAAAATTATGCATTCTGTCCACCCGCTAGTTTAGAAAATTTTTTTATTAGAAACCTCGATATCATTTCTGAAGACCTATCCATAGATACGTACGTACGGGTTTGACGAAAAAAAAATGTTGAGTTTCAGTTCTTAGTATGGGTACAGATTACATAATATTATTCCAAGTATGGGGAACCCCCAAAATTTATTGTTTCTTTTTCTATTTTTGTGTGAAAATCTAAATGCGGTTCACAAAATACATCTACTTACCAAGTTGGCGGCTGTGACATACGGACAGACAGACAGACAGACTTGACGAATCTATAAGGGTTCCGTTTTTTTTTTCATTTGGCAACGGAACCCTAAAAACGACATCAAAATCCGTTTAGTAGTTTTTGCGTATATCGCGAACAAACAGACAAACGGACACGAATTCCAAAGACGATTTTTTATGTTCAGAATCAATCATTTAACATAACCCCAATGTATAGACACACTAATTTACAATTTTATAATATCATTGTGTAATTGGACTTCAGACTTCAGGCTTACAAATAGTGTTTTGTTTGTAGTACTTAACACTATGTATTCACTCAATCTGTTGTGTTTCTGTACCTTTTTCTTTTTTTTCGTGCGGAAATCCCTTCGGATACCCCCCCGCCGGCCAGCGGGGGTGGTTATGTCGGGCTTGTACCGACATGTGTTTCTGTACCTTTCATATAAAATAAAGATATGTAACAGGTAGGAGCACAGCCGAACAAACACTTTCTTATGTGTATGTAGTTCCACTGTGGGTAGAAGAAGCATGTTTCACGATGCGGCCTTTGAATATGAACCTGTATGAATTCGTACCTAGTGAATTATTAATCTATAGGTATGTACAATGTATTGTGATAAAAATAACTATGTTGTCATTAATTACATTTTGAACCTTAAAATATGTACCTATACCTAAAAATTGGTACAGATGAATCAGTGCCTGAAAATCAACGTACTTGTACGAGTTAGATGTCTACTTGTCCACGTGATCGACCGCTGCGGGCAAATATGGATCTTAATGCTCGGTCGTACGGTTATTATTAAGTTGCAGCCGCTAGGCCTTGGAGTTACGTACCAGTAAACATTGTACCTAATGCTAGGGCTGCTTTTCACAATAAATATTTAAGTGCGTAGACACGAGACGGCGTGCGATTTTAGTCGGTTCAAGCCCGACATAACCGCCCCCGCTGGCCGGCGGCGGGTATCCAAGAGGATTTCCGCACGAAAAAAAAAGGCTAAATGTCTATTCAGATAACAAAACTTAATGACAAATTACGATACTGTTAGGTACCTTTTTTTTTTTTTATCGCGTGAAGGCGCGTTCGAGTACTTTCGCCATTTTATATTAAAACGAAGTAGATACGGCAATAGTGCTTAAAATAGTCTCGAAACTAAGCTAATTAGGCTACCTAAACGCATCGCGCTGCTGCAATCGGGTTATAGGTACCTACCTAGGAGGGCACGCCGCAATAGCGGCGGTAAGGCCCATCATGGAGGATTGGCTAGAGAGGCGACACGGAAGCCTCTCATACCGAGTGACGCAGGTTTTCTCAGGGAAGGGGTGCTTCGGGGAGCACCTGCATCGGATCAGGAAGGAGCCAACGCCTGAGTGCCATCACTGCGACGCTAGCGAGGACTCAGGGCTGCACACGCTGGCGGACTGTCCGGCGTGGGAGGCGCCGAGGCGTAACCTCGTGGCAGCCATCGGGGTGTGCAGTCCTCTCGCTCGGCAGCATGAGTGCGGCAATGGTGCCACCTCCTTCTGCGAGCATATAATGCTCGCGAAGGAGATGGCGGAGCGCGCCCGGGAGAGTTTTAGAACTCTCCCGGCCCGCCGAGCCCGCAACTTGCTCGCCGCGCGTCGCAGGCGACTCAGGCGCCGGAGGTCACTTAACGACCTCCGTCCTCCATGAGCGCAGGCCTGGGCGTGGCGGGTGAGGCCGCCTGTCACCCCAGCAGAAGCAGGCCGGGACGGTGGGGCGACTAGCGCCCCTCCCCCAAACCGGAGCAAGACGGGGACACCGTGGTTCCCAAACCCGAGGGGGCCATCCCGAAACCGGAGATGGCCCAGGGTCAGTCGGGGTGCGAGGGATATGCTCTATGGGCAACCTTACACCTCGGCGTCTGTAGACCCGAGACGGCGTGCGGTTTTAGTCGGTTCAAGCCCGACATAACCACCCCCGCTGCCGGCGGGGGGGTATCCGAAAGGATTTCCGCACGAAAAATTCTACCTAGGATTTAGAAGTCAAGACTCAGACAGCTAGTTAGTTAAAACTTTTATAAGTAATTTAAATAGCCTAACTTATGTAGTAACTGTAGGTAGGTAGGTAACATTATTTTACCTACGAAGGAGATTTGGCCAGCAGTCCTGAACAGGTTCATTTTCAGAACTGGCGCACTTGTCACCGATAGTCACGGCGAATTTCTGGGTCGTAACGATTTGTGGGTGCGACTGCCGCCTGGCCTCCCAACCCTGAGAGGGAGTTACGGACTGAATTTAGACAGTACAATATTTCGACATGTAGCGAACTTCGAAAACACATATATCGACAAGTCATTGCTTCGACCGACAACTATTAGGCTGCGTTCAGACGACAATCGCACGCTAAGCGCATGCCACGCTCGTCAGCACCCGCGTCTAACACGCTTTGTTTTATTTTTTAATATAATTTAAGCCCTATTTTCACATAAATAGATCTCAAATTGCATTAATCAAAGTCCATCCGCACACGCCACACGCCCGCCTGGCACCCGCCTCGCGCAGCGCTGCACACGCGTTGGGCCCGCGCTTCGGTTAAGTTTAGTACATATTCTTATCAATGCTATTCATTTCTTTGGTGGAGGAAAGGGGTGGGATCAAACTCTTGAAACCTATGAAGATAAAAGGAAAACTTTACAAGCATGGCATGATATATAAATAATGCCCCGATGTGGAAAAAAATAAATACGGTAGGTATATGTTAGAATATTTTAATAAATTGGATGTATTACGTTAACGAACAATATTTAGTTTGCTATGGTATATACACTTCCCTGCTCAGACATGAAGTATTCCGCAAAATGATCACGAACTGTACTTGCTGGTATGTTATGTTGCATCGATTCCGACCTTGGTAAAGGTGATATTTCAGGACCAAGATTGATAGTTGATATTTCAGGTATACCCTATTCTTTATGTATAAAGTTCTGTAGAAGACAACATGTCTTCACGATTTTGACTACTAAATCAAGTGAAACATCTAGAGGACGATGAAGAATTCTCTATTTATTAGCCATAATGCCAAAAGCACATTCTACATATCGTCTTGCTCTAGAAGAACGGTAGTTAAAGACCGATTTAGTCGCATCCAGCTGTTGACCACTGAACGGGCGAAGTAAGTTTTCGTGTAACGCAAAAGACTCGTCTCCAACAAAAATGTAGGGTAGATCAACGTTTGATCCTCCCAGTGTTGCAGGCTAGGCAAATTTAACGTCTTATTCACTAAGCCTTTCCAAAAAGAAGTCTCCTTGAAAACATTTGAATCACACTCTTTGCCGTAAGCACCAACATCAATGAAAATATCATTTTAATTAGTGACAACTACCGCCATCAAAACGATAGAAAAAAAATGTTTATAGTTAAAAAACATCGATCCACTTCTATCGGGCTTTATAACTCTAATGTGCTTGCCATCTACAGCACCCAGGCAATGTGGAAAATTGGCTTTTAAACAGAAGTTTCGAGCAATTTCATACCACTCATTTTCAGTTGGCACTTTCATATATGATTCTGACAATTCTTCCCAGATACTTTGGCAAACTTCTCTAACAATAGTACTCAAAGTACTTTTTCAGCGAAAGTATGTCCTGTTGCTAAATATCTGAAAAAAAGCGGCCAAGTGCGAGTCGAACTCGCCCATGAAGGGTTCCGTAGCAGCAAGTAACATAATAATGTTTTTTCTTTAAATTTTTATATTTGAGTTGTTTGAATGAAAGGTAAATTGCGGTTTACGATTTATGATGTATTAAAAAAAACTACTTACTAGATCTCGTTCAAACCAATTATCGGTGGAAGTTTACATGGTAATGTACATCATATATTTTTTTAGTCTTATCATTCTCTTATTTTAGAAGTTACAGGGGGGGGGGACACCTTTTACCACTTTGAAAGTGTCTCTCTTGCAAACTAATCAGTTTAGAAAAAAATGATATTAGAAACCTCAATATCATGTTTGAAGATCTATCCATAGATACCACACACGTATGGGTTTGATGAAAAACTTTTTTTTGAGTTTCAGTTGGGGAGCCCCCAAAATTTAATGTATTTTTCTAATTTTGTGTGAAAATCTTAATGCGGTTCACAGAATATATCTACTTACCAAGTTTCAACAGCATAGTTCTTATAGTTTCGGAATAAAGTGGCTGTGACATACGGACGGACAGATAGACATGACGAATCTATACGGGTTCCGTTTTTTGCCATTTGGCAACGGAACCCTAAAAATGAAACAACAAATAAATCAACACACCATCTCGTAAAGTGGACTGTATTACATTAATTTTAAGCTTAAAATTTCAATGTGGCATTAATCAATTAATTAGATTTTTAATTAATATTTTACTAAGATCGTTCTGATTTATTTACAGGAAAACTGGTTTTGAAGAAGTGGAAATCTATGAGAGACGAGTGGATGAAATGTCACAGAAAATTAAATGAACGTAAGTCGGGTTCGAAGGCAATCCCACAGTTCATAAGTACACATACTATGACAATATGAAATTTTTGGTAAAAATTGCTAAACATAGGGATACTGAGTCAACTATGCAAAGTTATGACAGTTATGATTCACCGAACAAGTTCATAAAGAAAAAGATTTGTGTGCAGTAGATGCAAGAATGATAGAATTTATCGATTCTGTTAAAAAAGAAGAATATAAAATAGATAACAGTCCAATTATGTCATTTTTTAAGAGTATTGCGCCAACTGAAGAGAAATTTAGTGACGAAGAAGTTATAGAATTCCAATATCAAGTTATATCGATAGTAAGGGACATGAAACAAAAAAAATTAAACAGCAACAGACCAGTATGTCATATAACCGACCTGCATGAACCCCTCCAATCTTAGCCAACTTACAATACAAGCTAATGGATATTCTACTGCAGCTGGGTCTTCTAATGTGAGGGGCCAATCTAGGGTTTCAACGTATAGTTCTGAACTGGAATTTGACACTTACACTGAAATTGGACCAAGTCTACCGAGTGTGCAATCCAGTATTAGTGATGATCTTGACTTTGCGACGCTGAATTAATTTTTTAAATAAATAAGTACATATTTTTATTATTATTACCTACCACTCTGATTTAAAATGATTATAGCATTTAATTAAAGTAAAATGTAAGGAATAAATATCTTGTAAAAATATAAAAAAATGATTAAACATTCAATATGTTTTAATATGTAATGGTCACGTTAAAAAGTGGAGTTAGTGCTATAATTTGAATCAACTTTTAAGAAAAAATATTTTGTGATATTTTTTTGTTTATAAAATAATAAACCTTTTAGAAATAAAAAAAATATTTCAAACTATACGCGCACACAGCTAATTTTGAACGTGACTATAGTTACTCACCTCAAAGTTACAACCAGCCTTTCAGCAGAAGAAATAGAATCTCGTATTACTGTGTGTTGTTGCTGCAGTTTATGATTTAAAACGGCTAGTAATTTATCGAATGTATTTTTGTCATTCGAAGGTATTTATAAAATTCAAAAAGGACATGAAATTCGCCATGCTTCTCTCTGTGGGTTAATAAAGGGTGAACCCAATATTTTCTTCTAGATTTTAGCTTTGCACTGTCTTTTGATTTCTTCCATTTTTATATACGTAGTATGCAATTAGAACTTTTTTCAACTTAGTCGAATCTATTTTATTGTACACGTTCTCACTCAGAGAATGCCTGGAAGCCACTAACACTTAAGTCGAGTGAACGAAGTCCAGTCACTAGTAGCAGGTACAAGCGGGTGCTTGGCGTGCGCGATTACACTCTGATTTTGATCACTACGCTGATTTTGAGCGGGTCTAAGACGGGCTCAAAGCGTGTGCGTGCTCGGCGCGGGTCATCTGAACACGGCCTTAGACAATACACACCTTCGAATTATCACTACTTCGACAGACGATTATTTGACAGACTACAAAAAAAAATCTGTCGAAGTAGTGGTCATTCGAAGGTGTGTGTTGTCTAATAATTGTCTGTCGAAGCAATGACTTGTCGATCTATGTGTTTTCGAAGTTCGCTACATGTCGAAGTATTGTACTGTCTAAATTCAGTCCGTAAATGCCTGAGAGGAAAGCCCGCGCCAGAGCCCCTTCCGTTAATTAGTAAGTGCACCGGCTTGCAGGTAAGGTTGGCAGACTATTGCTATATTACTATCTTTGGATCTACAACTTTCGACAATTAGCGTGCCTCCAAAAAATAAATGACAAAAAAAGGCCTGGTTATCCTTATTTCGTCCACGGTTTTTATACATTACGCCAGTAAGTATCGCGTAATTATAGCGCTTCTTCAGACTCAATACAGCTACTGGAAATTGCCTAACTAATAGCAAAACCCAATAACACCGTCCACCGTCCAATCCGAGAATCGAACCCAGAACTGACCGACTGAGAGTAAATATCCTGTTTAAAAGTTAAGGCACTGTTTTATAACTAATTTATTACCTAATGCTATTTACGTAATAGGGGCATTCAAAATTCAAACAGACATAAATTCAGAACTAACAATTAAAAGGGGATCTCTCTAGTAGGTACTACTTGTGCGAGGGATATGCTCTATGGGCAACCTTACACCCTGATCTTAAGACCCGAGACGGCGCGGCGTGCAGTTTTAGTCGGTGCAAGCCCGACATAACCACCCCCGTTGGCCGCCGGGGACTATCCGAAGGGATTTCCGCACGAAAAAAAAAAACAAGTACTTACTACTTGTCTTTTGATAACCGGCTCCTTTTATATTTACCCTCCCTAACACAATGATAGTTATTTAATGTAATTGCAGTCAAACATTACGAACACGTAAACTGTAAACAAGTCTCCTTAATGCGATGGGTAATAATAATAAAATATAAGTGACTTGAATTATTTGTAACTATTACGGCTTTTCCTTTTGCTTTTGTTTAATAAGTATAAATCTGAAGCAATCCTAGCTGTCAATGGTTGCGTGTATCTCTTTCGTCATTGAGGTTTAACACTTTTCACTGTAACTTTATTTTACGAATTTACCATGAATGACTTATCGTTTTTAGCTAGCAATATCGACAAAACTCTAAACCCTTTGCATATAGGGGAAAGTTTTCGTATATCTTTGCCGAATAAAAACTGAACAGTTAATTCAAAGACGGCTGTTGACATGGAAGGTAGCCATTAAACTTTTCTTTTCAATAAAAATAGAAAGTGATCTATTAAAAAGTCGTTTTTAGTGTTTTTATCTTTTGTATTTATTTGTAGGTTTTTATTAGTGCAATACTTACGTTAATTATATCAGTTTTAGGAATATACAAACAAAGGTCGGCAAAGCGTAGGTACCTTTTTTTTTTTTTTATCGTGCGGCAATCCCTTCGGATACCCCCCCGCGTGCCAGTGGGGGCGGTTATGTCGGGCTTGAACCGACTAAAACCGCACGCCGTCTCGGGTCTACAGACGCCGGGGTGTAAGGTTGCCCATAGAGCATATCCCTCGCACCCCGACTGACCCTGGGCCATCTCCGGTTTCGAGATGGCCCCCTCGGGTTTGGGAACCACGGTGTCCCCGTCTTGCCCCGGTTTGGGGGAGGGGCGCTAGTCGCCCCACCGTCCCGGCCTGCTTCTGCTGGGGTGACAGGTGGCCTCACGCGCCACCCCCAGGCCTGCGCTCATGGAGGACGGAGGTCGTTAAGCGACCTCCGGCGCCTGAGTCGCCTGCGACGCGCGGCGAGCAAGTTGCGGGCTCGGCGGACCGGGAGAGTTCTAAGTCTCTCCCGGGCTCGCTCCGCCACCTCCTTCGCGAGCATTACATGCTCGCAGAAGGAGGTGGCGGCGGCCCACGCGCTCGCGCTCCGCACCATTGCCGCAATCATGCTGCCGAGCGAGAGGACTCCCACCCCGATGGCTGCCACGAGGTCACGCCTCGGCGCCTCCCACGCCGGGCAGTCCGCCAGCGTGTGCAGCCCTGAGTCCTCGCTCGCGTCGCAGTGATGACACTCAGGCGTTGGCTCCTTCCTGATCCGATGCAGGTGGTCCCCGAAGCACCCCTTCCCGGAGATCACCTGCGTCAGTCGGTACGAGAGGCTTCCGTGTCACCTCTCCAGCCAATCCTCCATGATGGGCCTTACCGCCGCTATTGCGGCGTGCCCTGCGCTTGGTAAAGCGTAGGTACCTATATGTGATTCTCCTAGTATTACAATTACTTATAGTACGGCGCACGCTAACACTTAGGTAGTCTGTGCTTTACAGTGGTATAAAAGAATATCAAAAATTAGTTATTCTTTGTTCTTTCAGAGGAAATGTCACACCTGTACTTGCCTTGGGGTGCCGGTGAACGATACACAAACCGCTTGCAAGTGCGAAATCAATTTGCAAGTACACTAGAGCTTCATAAGCAATCTTCTTATGAGTATCAAGAGCCTATTCAACGCCAGAGAAGTCCAAGCTTACCACCTATACACCATTCCGAGGAAAGATCAATAAAAGATGAAAAGAAAACCAACATAATAAATCGAAACATTCCGAGCGCAAAGAGATTTGCATTTTATGATGAAGACGGAGAAGGCGATACTTCAGGTTACGGTAGTGAGACTCTTAATCACATGAATAGAAGTGGACATAGGGGATTTCACGAGCCCAGCAACCATAGTCCTGTTGTGGCGTGGCAACAGGAGGGAAAAGACGACAGGTGAGTTCAATGTTTGTTTTACAAACAACAATTTAACAAATATATCACAGCAATATTAAATCAAAATTTGTAAAAAAAATAATTGTTGAAATTACAATGTTAATAATTATATCTTTTTTGTTTGAAAGCGCACACAATAACAACTTCAAATCTAAATAAGCAATAAAATATAATATAAATACGTACGTACATTTTTTTTGTAAATATACACATTATGCCTACATTGCCTACATAGAAACACCAGAATCAATGACCAAAATATCACAAAAATAATATACATATTCATGCAAACGAATATTTGCACTGAGCGGAAATCTAACCTGCGACCTCTGACTTAGAAGTCGAACGCTCTACCACTCCGCCACAGAGGTTGAAAAAAGTCTCATTGTGTCATAGTCTAAACGTACCCAGTGTCATCTCTGATAACAATTATTGTCTTGTTGTACAAGAATTACAAATATGTAGGTAGAGTAAAATGGGCCTCGTTAATTTTCATATTAAAACTGAACAATTACTTCGCTTATTCAATGTAGTTGTTGTTCCTAGTATTAGAAAGTATAAGAATTATATTAAGTACCAATTTAATACCAATTCAGTCCACTCTAGGTTGTCCTGGTTAACATCTCAGCAAAAAGAGCATCGTTGGTTGGTACATATAACACCTATACCTATTTACAAACGACCAGCGGCGTAACTATACCATGATGCCTGTGGCAATTTTTTTGGATGGGGCCCTCCCGCGGCGTCCCAGTAAAAATAGTCACGTAAAAATTTAATTTTAATAAACCATTGTAGTCCGTAGTTACCCAAAACTATTAATAATATCATGTGCATTATAGTTAAATATCTAATAAGTTTTATTTTCAAGAGCATGGGTTTATACAAATATTTATACTGAAATAACAATTTGTTCTGGATCTGGATATACACTAGTGTCTGCATGTGCTATACTGTTAGGTACTTTTCGTTACGTCCATTTCTTCACTTTCGGAGCACTGTTCACTCGCGTTTTCATCAATAAAAGTCATTATTTTTAAAATACTGACTAATTTTAGGTAACTTTTTACTTTTTCTTCAGTCTCCCTCTTTTCTAGAACTAGACATGTTGATATTTAACTTTCACAATTAACTTTATTTTACATCCATTTGCAGGTTCAATAAAACAAAAACTACGATAAATCAAAGCTAAAGATGACTAATATTAGTATTACAACCAAACAAAAAATGCGCAATAGAGCTAGCCCTCCGTAAAGAAAAAAATGTAAATCCGGGATTCCCCTACACTGAGAGGGTTACCTTATAGAAGTACTTTTTAAGTCCGTCAATCGATGAAACTGAAAGTACCGTCACGTTGATTAGAAAAATTTATATGTAAATCGATAGATAATGGTACGCGGTGATTTAGTAAGCTGAAAATATGTTAAATAAAATTTATTATTATAAAAAACAAAAATGTTTTACTTTACCGCAGTTTTTGATGAATTTTAGTGCATTCAATAGAAAATTACGTGATTTAAGAGATTTTTTTTTACCCCCTATCACACCGTTCAAATAGGCACGTTATACCCTTCCGGCTAAATGAAGTTTGTCAGCAAAATTTTCGGTTAAATCGCGAAATTTCCTATCAAATGAACTAAAATTCATCAAAATCCGCGATAACAATAAGATATATTTTTGCTTTTTTATAATAATACATTTTATTTAACATATTTTCGGCTTACTAAGTCAACGCGAACCAAGTTGATTTTATTTGTTTATTTGTTAAATATCGATTGACATATAATTTTTTCAAATCCGCGATGACAGGACTTTCAGTGTCACCGGATTCTAGCCTATTTGGTTAGCAAAATGAGGGAATTCCCCGACCGTCACTGGCTCGCCCGCGTTAGCAATGTACCGCGACATAAAATGAAGCAGCCAATGGGTGCGTTCTGAAAATCGACATCTTTTTGTTTTGAAAGTATTAAAATTAAATATTAAAATTTTCATGATTAGTTTGAATTTGCATATGGTCTTTAGTTGTGCCCCACTTTAATTGATTTAAGTACTTACAAAAATTATAATTTTTAAGTACTTGGGTACAAAATTTTATTACAAATGTTAGGTTATTTCTGAGCTCGTAGCCTATTGGGCCGGGGCCCTCGTGGGTCGGGGGCCCGTGGCATTTTGCCAGCCCTGCCACCCTATAGTTACGCCACTGCAAACGACGCTCTAATTGCTAACAGAGAATTAGAGATGTTAGAAAAAAGGAAAGAAGAAATTTACCTTTTTATTATTTATCTTTATGGTATTTCTCAATAATTACTAACTTTTAGAAATAGAACATCAAGTGGCGGCAAATCGACTATGTCAGACGGTGCGTGGTCAGCCCGCAGTCCTCGGACGGCAGAAGAAGGTCGGTTGCGTTGGGGTGACCGAGGGGTTGCCACAGGTCGCCTTTGGGAGCCCACCGCCCCCAATGCTAGACTACCCCAGGTACTCTCACTAATCATCACTATCTCATTCGAATTTATGATTTATTTACAATATTTGCAATTTGCAAACTAGAACTAGTTTTATGGACCAACTGCATTCTCTTAACAACAATATTGATTAATTTTTTTAACCTTTAGATATCATGTAGGTGCACTCGCGAGAACTGAGATTTATGAAACAACTGATTTGACAATTGATGAATGAAACCGCTTGTAAGCATTATTTATTAGCTGTTTAGCTATAACATTTTAACATGATGCGTCACTTTGACATTTCATGCTGCATTTTTATACTTAGCTACGTTCGATTTCTTTGATTGATTTATAGACAACGTTTGCTGGGGTTGCTAGATGGGTATTATGATAAAAGGGAAGTAAGAATTAAATTCTATTACTGTTAGTGGCGATAGCCCAGTGGTGTACTTAACGGACTGTTGAAACTAGGTCTCGAGTTCGATCCCCAGTCGCCCCTGGAACACACCTCTGACTTTTCGTAGTTATGTGTGCATTAATACATGTTAATTATCGCTCGCTTAGTAATGTGCCCGGTAAACATAACTGGCGAATCGTGGGTGTGTAATACACTTCTGCGGTACCCCTTCGGGGATACAGGCGTGAAGTTATGAAGTTATGTCTATTACTGTTTAGAATACTACTACTATTTAATGAATTTAAATTGTAACTAACTTAACTGTATTAGGTATATAAAATAACTAGTATCTATACCTATACCTATATAATATATAATAAAACAGTAACGAGGTGAATATTGCATATTGATTTCTTTTTTAAAACATAAATGATTTGTGTTAAACCTCTGACTTGTATGATAATAGTATACTGATACTGAAAATGAGATTTTAGAATTTTTGTCTCTTGGCCTACTTTTTGTGTTGATTGACTATGATATTCGAGCGTCACTTGAAAACTACTGAACGAAATATACACATTCTGCAAGAGTCTAAAGTTACCGACATAGCTCGCAGAATAAGCAGGCTGAAGTGGCAATGGGCAATGAACATCTACCGAAGGACCGATAGCCAATGTAGCGAACGCGTCCTAGAGTAGGGACCGCGGATCGGCAAACGGAAGGTGGGTCGGCCCCCAGCAGCCTTTATCAACCACGTTAGAAAGGAATATTGTGCGAACTTCCGGCTAAGTTACTGGTCTCGAATTTAACACGTGTTTGGAGGAACAATTGGGTAACAAATCCGAGTGCGATTAGAGGACGTGTGCCTCCAATTGAACATGGATTTGGTAAAGGTGCGACAAACCCGAGCGGTTTTCGACGCAATGGTACCTCGTATTAAACACGAACAGGTAAAAACATGAAAGGCATCAGAATTCGCCGCGGGCGAACCCGCGGGCAACAGCTAGTTTATTTAATAACATAACATAACATAAACTCACGCCTATATCCCCGAAGGGGTAGTAGGCAGAGGTGCTAGCACCCACATTTCGCCAGTTTATGTTTAGGTCCCAATGTAATAGGTGGCGAGTCTATTGCCATTAACCGGGCACTTATAAACCTGCGATAAATACACACATAACTTCGAAAAGCATCGAAAAGTCATTGGTGTGTGCCATGGTAAAACCTGGGATCGAACCCGAGACCTCGTCTCAGCAGTCCATTATCCATACCACTAGGCTACCGCGGTTATATAATAGTTTATTTAATAGGTATTACCACAGATTACATAATATTATTCTAATGTATTACTATTATGTAATCTGTGGTATTACTTAAATAATAATAATAATCTATCCTGACCGCATTCGGCCACAGCGACTTGCCACTAACTATTGAGCCCTTCGTTGGTGCACTCTCAGGTGACTGACATAGCCTATCTTTGATGCGCATGTACGACCACATACGCTACAAGTCAGTACCCCTCCGACGTAATTATATTGTATGGCCGCAGGTGGTCGGGCCTTGAACTCGTCACGTTTTGCATCGAGCTCTTCTATCCGCCTCCTCTCAAACTCAGACACCTTGGTGTGTACGGTGTGCCTCCACCGTGGTCGGTCCGCCGCCATTGCCTCCCACTGTGACGGATCCAGATCACATCGCTTCATGTGTCTCTTAAGCACATCTTTGTACCGTAGAAATTGGCCGCCTTGTTTGCGCTTGCCATCCTGCAGTTCAGAGTAGAAGATGCGCTTCTTCACTCTGTCATCCGACATTCTAGAGACATGACCACTGAAGCTGACGTCTCATTAGATAGGCCTCGATTCCTCCAACATTTGCCCGTCGTAGCACTTCCATGTTCCGAATACGGTCCGACCAGTGGATGTTCATAATGTCGCGGAGGCATTTGAGGTGAAATCTATCCAATGTACGGATATATGCTTGCGGTAAAGGCACCACGTTTCAGATGCATACAGGAGGTTCGGCAGAACGATCGCCATGTACACGACTACTTTCGTAGACAGCTTTATGTCGTGTGAACGGAACACCTTTGAACGAAGTCTGCCAAAGGCTGTAGCAGCTGCTCCAATTCTGCTGTTGACTTCATTATCAAGGAGGCACCTTGATGTTATGGTGCTGCCCAGATATCTGAATTGGTTTACCTGCTTAAGTGAGACGTCTCCAAGTTTTATGTCAGCTGGGGCACTGTTCCACGTTTGGGCCATCACTTCGGTCTTTTTAACGTTGATTTTAAGGCCAAATCTGCGACACGACTCATCAAGTCTCGACATAAGCATTTGTAGACCCTCTGGGGATTCCGCCACAAAACACAAATCATCCGCATACATCATCTCGGTAATAGTCACGAGAGACACCTTGGTGCGAGCTTTTAGTCTCGATAAGTTGAAGACTCTACTGCCATCGGTACGAAAACGAATACGAATGCCATCAGAAAGGCTTCGTAGGGCCTCCTTAACTTCAGCTGCAAAGTACAAGGCGAATAGAGTTGGAGCGAGCACACAGCCTTGTTTTACGCCACAGCTCACTGTAAAGAACTTAGAATCTTCACCTTGTACATTGACACAGCATCGCATGTCATCATGCAGGAGTCGGATCATTCGAATAAATTTGTCTGTGCATCCCTGTTTCGCCAGCACCACCATAAGGCTTCTCGAGGCACACTGTCGAAGGCTTTCTCAAGGTCAACAAAGCATGCGTAAAGTGGTTGACTCTGCTTTCGGCTCTTCTCTTGAAGCTGGCGAATAGAGAAGATAGCCTCACATGTGCCTCGATTCGGTCTAAAGCCAAATTGGGTTTCCGGCAGTATGTCTTCGGACAAGTGTAGCAAACGGTTTAGTAATATCCGAGCAAAAACTTTCCCCGGGGAAGTCAGTAAGGAGATGCCTCTGCAGGAATTGCAATCAGATCTGTCGCCCTTGTACAAGGAACAAATACGTGAGACTCGAAAGTCATCAGACCCGAGACGGCGTGCGGTTTTAGTCGGTGCGAGCCCGACATAACCGCCCCCGCTGGCCGGCGGGGGGGTATCCGAAGGGATTTCCGCGCGAAAAAAAAAAAGGTACTCGCTCCTGATTCCACATTTGAACGAATAGCTTCCAGATAGTTTCATGCAATTGGTCACCTCCATATTTCAGCAATTCACCGGGTATATTGTCAATGCCGACCGCTTTCTTATTCCGCTGTTGTTGAATAGCGACAACGACCTCGCGCAGAGTCAGTGGCTCGTCCATTTTGTTGTCCATGGGGAGTGATGCCATGGAGCTAATGTCATTAAAACCAAGTGTAGAGTTTATTTACATCAGTTAAAACAGAAAAAACCCCCTACGCCAAAAACTTACTTAAATATAAGTATAGTCCAGCCATAAGTTTTGTTACAAATGAAAATGCAATTTTTTTTAAATGAAGTAATGTAATATTATTAGAATTTAAACCTACATATTTATTAAAGTCTTAGAAAAAAGTAAAAATATATTTTATTCGAAATGGCCACCTTTGGCTTTTATTACAGGCCTTTAATCTGTTTGGCCACGAATCTATGGATTTACGGACTGTTTCCAAGGGAAATTTTGCCACTGCTTGCTCCAAAGATTTTTTAAGAGACTCAATATCGCCGTGTCGTTTAGAGCAGGACATGTCCTCTAAAACTGACCATAATTTGTGGTCTAAATGGTTGAGGTCTGGGCTAGATGAGGACCAGTCTTCAGCTCTTATAAAGTCCGGAACGTTGGTTTATAGCCAGGCTATAAACCAACCAGGCCAGGTCAGGTCGTGCCTTGTGACCAGGAGCAGAGTCCTGCTGGAAAGTCCACGGTATATTTTTAAAAAGTGCATTGCTGAGAGGTTTCACAACATGGTTCAAGACAGTATCTTGATACACTTTGGCTGAAGTTTTCACTCCTTTTTCACAAAAATGTAGCTTTGTGACTCCCTGATAAGACACGCCCCGCCAAACCATCACTGACGCAGGATGATGACCACATTATAATTTTCCGACCACTTGAGCAGCTTCTTTAGAACTGTGAGCGTACACTTTATCATTTTGCTTGTACAACAAGCAAAATGATAAAGTGTTCTTCAATCGTGAAAATTTTTTCATCGCTAAAGAGGATATTTCTGAGGATTTTCCTTTCACCTGCGTATCGCGACAGAAGGCGCTTTGATCGATCCACTCTCTTTAATCGTAAAGATTGATTAAGGGCATGTCCTGTATATCGACGATAAGCACCGAGGTCTTGTATTATAATACGTGACAGAGTCCTAGCGGGAATCTTCATTTCTTGCGAAAAGATTTTTTGCTTCCTTATGGGGTTTCGACGAATTCTGGCTTTAACAGCATTAATAGCCTTTGTAGTTCTAACAGCACGCGGCCGCCCCGATTTTTTCTGGTCTTCGACAGCCGAAGTGTTGTTGTATCTATTGATAGTACGATATACGAACATATGGCTGATACTAAGTTTTTTAAGTGTCTGGAATATGACCGACGGCTCCATACCCACTTTGTGCAAGGCGATCACTGCGATCCTATTTTCTTTAACACCCCATTCCATATTGTAATTCGATAATGAACACGAAAAAATATGTGAAATGGCGCGAAATCGAAAGAAGTTTTTAAAATAATATACATGTTACAAATTCAAAATAATTAAAAGTTGAAAAAGAAAGAAAAGTTTTGATGTAACAGTATTTATGGCCAGACTAGTTAGTTAAGGAACAACCCTTAAAAAGTAAAAAATTGTCATTCAACGATTATACTGGCACGAGTTAAGCACTTAATCGAGCAATCATACGCCAAAATGCCTTACATCATTTTAGAAAAGAGCTGATACTCTTACACTGCTGGACCGATATTAAGCAAACATAGCTAAGAACCACCTGAAGGAAAATGGCTTTGAAATGAAAAAACCGCATCGAAATCGGTTCATCCGTTTGAGAGCTACGATGCCACAGACACACACACACACACACAGAATCGACGTCAAACTTATGATACCCCTCTTTTTACGTCGGGTGTTAAAAAGATAGATGATGTGTTACCGCCTTTAGTGTATGTGGCCTGCCCATGGCTAGTGGTCCGATGAGCTTATCCACATAAGCTATTTCACTGAGGTGTCACCCTCGTACAATGCAAACAATTCCATCTAGGACCAACGACTTCTATGTTCACCAGACTGGCTGTTCAAAACAAAAATAACTTTAAAACGGCTTTTCACCAATATTCTCATCAAACGAAACTAAGAACACTCTCGATTAAGTCATTTATATTCTTTTTCAGTGTTCTTTCATTTGTTTGTTTGTTTGTTTTCCATTTTAGCCCCATTAACTTCAAACGGCGCAACCGATTTTTTTAATATTTTTCATTTATTTTTATTATTAATTTTGTATAGTGCATCTATTTCATTTGCGACCCTACTTGGGTAAATTTGCTGACATTCGGATTTCCATCTTCATTTTCTCCCCACCACATATATTTGCAGATATTGGGTATTTTCACCACTTTTACCCCCAGAGTTTTTTCAGGGCTCAACCGATTTTTATTGAACATATTATTTTGTAATGTGCACGTGATGCGCTTTCATATGAGACCCCACTCGATTATATTTGCAGACATTCGCGTTATTCTTCCCCACTTTCACCCCCCACAACTTTTAAACGACTCAATTGATTTTCATCAAACATGTCTAAAAACACTCGGTCCGTAATTTTACTTCGAGAGTTATATGTTCGATGAATGGAAAGTCGACAGAACGTTTGATCGAATATTGCTATTTCGAATTAACCGTTTATCGCCAAACGCAACTTCGACTGAACGTTTTATCGAATATTTATCAATCGATGGACTGATGTCCGAAAATTAGTAAAGTGGGTTAGGTTAGGTTAGAACTGTGACCCCAACAGAGCGCAAGCCGAGCGAGCGGAGCGAGCGTGCCGCGGTAGCGGCCGGCGAAGCGCTGGAATCAGCTTCCTTTTCATAAAATTTCATGTCTAAATCTCATTCGAAACAGCAATCCATCGATTAATAAATATTCGATAAAACGTTCAGTCGAAGTTGCGTTTGGCGATAAACGGTTCATTCGAAATAGCAATATTCGATCAAACGTTCTGTCTACTTTCCATTCATCGAACATATAACTCTCGAAGTTTAGTTACGGACCCTAAAACACTCGCCCGTAACTCACCTTCCATGCAAAAAAATCTAAATTGAAATCGGAGCTACGGAGCCACACACGGACAGACAGACAGACACGTCAAACTTATAACACCCCTCTTTTTGCGTCGGGGGTTAAAAAATATTAATAATAGAACGCCAATAAGAAATAAATTATTTAAACAATTAATTATTTTTTTTGCAAGTGTTATTATTGACTTGTATCTCTACTTATCATACATAATACTATTATGAGAATATGAGCAGTATCAGAAAACTTCTTAATAGTGTTCTTATATTATCTAGATTTTGTAAAAAAGTTATTGTTTGCAAATAATATAAAAATCATGTTACAGCCTTTTCCGTCTCACTATTCACAATTTTATTTATTTTTCACTAATATAGATGCCAAACCAAAAGAAAGGTACACCTTCCTGGGTGGAGCGAGGATTGAATATGATTGAAAACACTTCAGAAGTTCTAGTCATTGACCAAGGAAGCTCGAGCAATAGCACAGGAATAGACTGCGACAGATCCTCTTGTAATGGTAGTGATGAGGGAAGGTAAAGAAAAATAATAAGTTAATATATTATATGAGTACCTTCTATATTATTAGTTATATTGAATAAGAAAAAATCAACGGAAATAAACAGTAAACCTAATAAATTAATTTTTAATATTCACAGAACTTTCTTAAGAGGCCAAAACGTTCCCCTTGAGCCCGAAATCAAAGCTCAGCGAGAAAACAAGCGTATAAAAGCGCTAGAAATACAATCGGCTATTTTAAGTCAGTTAGAGGATCGAGAGAAACGACGTCAGGAAGAAAGAGAAAGACAATTAAGGGAAGAAAGATTAGAAGAGCTACGTATTCAAAGACAACAAGAAGAAGATAGGAAGCGGTTAGAAGAAGAAAAACGTAAAAGGGAAGAAAAACAAATATTGGAGCAAAAGAAATTGGAGGCATTGAAGAGAGCGCTCGAAGACGCGGAGAGAAAAGCTAAACAAGATAAAGAGAAAAGATTCTCATTTCATAAAAGGAATGCCAACTCCAATATTAACATCGAAGAAAAACCAAAATTAGATGAAAACGTTGTTACTGAAACTACCCCTCGAACTGTTGAACCTACAAGCCCAACCAGAACTAGTCGGACATATGACGTTCACTCGGCAAAAAGTTTAAAAAGAGATTGTAACTCTCGTCATACAACAGAATTCAATTCACCGAGGTCTCAAGCACCTGGAAATTTAAACTTATATATTCACAGCGTGCCACCGCTAGCCCTAGCAGATGGCCATTTTAATATCGTACCAATTGGCATGGGTAATAACAGTGAAGTAATAAATACACAGCCAAATAACATACAACTAGCAGTACTAGTGCCCCAAAACGTTGCCAATAGTTTGTATAGTGTATCATTAAACTCCTTAAACAATACAAATGAATTAACAGATATCGGTAAATTATTAACGCCAAACAAATGTCGTACATTACGAATGAAGGATGCCTCAACACAAACGGATTCAATATTTAAAAATACAAATGATAAATTAGTGGAAACTGAGGATCTAGAAAGAAATATTGATAAGGACTATCCTAATATTGACGAAAACGCACCACAAGATAGTCATCATAATAAATTGAAAAAAGATAGACGTTTTCGATCTGAAGAACGATATAAAAAAGATTTAGAAACACGACCTAAATGGGGAGTAAACAGACCGGTAGCCCAGTATAAAAAACAAAGTGAAAAAGATCCTTTTTACAGTCAGAAAAGAAAAATAAGGCAAAAGTATAGGCCTCAAGTGAGACAGTACTTATCACATTCCAGCGAAGACAGCCGATCTCCTAGTCCACCGACCAGATCTGAAAAAGTTATTGAAAATGGTGCTAAAAACCGCAATTCATTAAGCCAATCATATTGGAGAAGTAAACGATCTAGTCAAGATTCCAAATCAAATAACGTATCAGAATGTACCATTAATTTACAAACAGAGTTCAATAACTTAGGTCAAATAACGGCTAACGAATTTTCAGAAAATAGAAAGTCTCCCAAAACGTCTCCTGTAAAAAGAATGACGTTGTCACAAAAGTTTATTAATGATAAATACGGAAATAGAAAGTTATGGATAGATGATGTAAACGATAGAAATTCCAAGTCTAATTTGTTTGACATTGAAAATAGAAAAAAAATAATAGATCAATTAAATACTGCCAAAAGAGATTTTTTTGAGAAAAATCAAGACCGAGAGAATTTTGCTATAAAGACCAAATATTAAATATCATGTCATATTTATTTCGAAAATTATTACACAATATTACTAGTCACGTAACACGTAGGAGAGTTAAGTTATTAAGAAAATATCTAGTATAGATTCAACATGGTTATAGTTTCCGAGGGAACTCCTAGCAACGTTGAATCGATAAGGAATCATTATTTGAATTTGTTTACTTACACTCGTTGTAGTCACATTCGCTTCACTTTTTCAATTATGTCTGATGACTTATTCGATAAAAAGAAAGATGAAGCACCCATGTTAGATTTATCTAAAGCAATTATAAATACTGCAGAAGAATACAGAGCAGTTTTAGACAAAGTGCCTGATTTTAAAACACGGCCCGAAAAGGTAACTATACAATTGATACTTGGGATTATTTTACAAATACTGATCATGAATATCGTTAGGTGAGACCGGAAGATGTGAAGATTAAAGAAGATAAGAAGACCAAAACACCTCGTAAAGAAATCCGTGCTTATGAAACATTAGGAACGAGAGGATATGAAGAGAAAAACTTTACATTCATGGACCCTATACCAGCAGAGATGCGCGGCCTGAAGTTTGAAGAACTGTGTACTGTACCCATCGAGTGGCGTATGCTCACTTCCGTCCGCCCTAAATCGAAGTTGGATGAAGAATATTTTAACAGGTAAGTACAGTAACAACATGTGTATAGTATACCTACCCATAAGAAAATCTTAACTAAATAGGACACTATTAAAAGATAGCCATGAGAAATAGCGAATTCGTGCACAATTCCCGGGTTAGATTGCCAAGTTAGGAAAATCTCAGTAATTGTACGTATTGTCAGGCAACAGTGCTCAATTGGCGACAGTTAAAAAACGTGAGATTAAAAAAAATCCGTTCCCGCAGGGGAAACGCACAGGTAGATTTCGTGAAGCAATTAATATTATTTTATATAGAGAACTACGGACTTACACACCCAAGTAAACACAGTAACATTTTTAACATGTTTAATTTTTTTTCTCGAGAACGGTAACTTTTAGCGAAAAACTTTTCAGACATTTATTTTAGACTTAAAAATGGCCTATCGATTAAAAATGTTTCCGACGGCAAGAATGTTCACCGGTTAGAAGTTATGATTTTTTTCCCGAAAAATTTTGCTTTTTCCCCCCTCCACTTTTAGTTAAAGTTTTAATCTTATAGGTTTATAATTAAAAGTTGTTGGTATTCATGTATACTATGGGATAAAATTAGAACGGTTCGAATATCTTTCATGGAACGTGAAATTTTGAGGAAAAACTGATTTCACAAAAAGTGAGGCCCTACCGTCCCCTTAGGCCGGATTCCACCCGTTCACGAACTTAAACTAAGTTTACACCCAAGCAATTTTTGACCGCAGTTTGAAAGCGATCGGGGCAAAAATGCGACCGTGAGAGTGCCGCAAATTTTGGGAAGTGGAACCATACATAGATATATATATATATACCTATATAAACTTTTTGACCAGTGGTCATTTCGGACTCAGGGGGTCATAACTAGACCTCCTATGAAGATTTTTTTTTAAATTCGACAGTAGTCAAGAAACCAATAGGTAGATCGATTTCATCGAAATCTACCTAATACCGAGGGAAAACGGTATATATATACAAAAAAAAACAACAAACAAGGCATGCGATGCGGAGGAATTCCACGATGCATTTTAGGTTTAGGTTTTTTTTATTGTTTATTTTATAATAGTTTAATTTAGTTATTTATAATAGTTTAATCATTGAAACTTGAATTAATATTATGTAAATTACATTTAAAACTCATAATAAAACCAAGTCCAATTTCAATATAAAAACGTCAAGTATCACAATAGAGAATCTATAAGAGGCTATAATAGTGTCGATAGATAGGCTCAATTAAACACCTACAAACGTTGAAATTCATACTGAGATGTTTTAAGCGAAATTCATAATGAGATGTTTTAGGCGAAACAGTAGGACGGTTAGATTCTCTTTTTATTTCTCTTAGTTGACCCGTCATGGACCCACTCCAAATATTGAACACAGCCCAGGCTTTTCGGGCTTTACAAAGCTACCTATATGTGTAAACCTATATTAAAAGTATACTTATATTTTTATACGCGTTTAGGATTATCCTCATATTATGATTTTTCTATTTCAACAATATTTCAGGTTAATTGAATTGGGAAAGTCCGAACTCAGAACCAAAGCAAGAGACAAAAGAGAATATGCCAAAAACACCATGCTCAGAAAAACAAAAAATCGTTCCGGGGTTACGGAAACAAGAATTGTATCGTGTCCCGAGTGTGGTGAAGAGTACTGTAACGGTAAGTTCTAGTAAGTTGTAAATAGACGTTGAATACTAATATATATTTAGTCTCCATTAGTTATTTCGATTAACTAGGACGCGCGCACGGTTACCAGCTTCGCAATCAACCCAAACTTAAGCGTAGCGAGATTTGCCTATCCAACAATAGGTCAACGTGACCGGTCGACTTTTTCTACTATATTTCGACTATTGATTTGGTTTTTCGGTGATTATTCCTCGATGGTAAGACCGATCTGGACATTCGACCCCTTACGACACTCAATAATGTCTACTTGATCACCGTGGCAAATTTGGTCGAGATCGGTCAAACGGTCTCGGAGGAGTATCATTTGTTTGAAATGCAACTTTGAAACCAAAGACGCTTCGCTCGCCTTCGGCTCGCTACGCTTAATTAGGCACTTCTACGACCTCAATTACAAGTACTTACATCTGCTAGCTGACGAGGCTCTGGCGCAGGATTGTCTCTCGGGGTTGGGGGTCAGACGGCAGTCACATCTCAGAAAAGAGAAGAAGGAGGATGGAGTGTATGATTTATACGAATGGAGAACCGTCTGATCCCTTAGTCGTCTTGTGTGAAACCCACTTGAGGAGATGGAGTCACGACTTCAGCAGGAACCATTACCATGAGAATATTTTAGTAGTTTCTATCACTCGCTCGTAAGTAGGTACGCATAAAAGTTAGACTACTAACAACTTTTTCGCTTGAGTTTCTGCAATCCTTATGCGCCGGATAAACAGAACGGACGCGCGTCCTAGACGTGTCTTTGTAACGCTAAACGGTGAGGATAAGGGGTGCGTGGGGTGTTCTGTATTTCTGACGCTTTATACCGACGTTTATTAGATTACCTGCCTGCCTTGTATTTGTAAAGGGTAGGTATTCGTTTTAGTCAGATTAATACATTGGCAATATTGTCACGTCCGTCGTTCATATCCCTATTGTATACTTGAATCAGCAAACTGTACAAACACAGGAAGGCATATGTAGGATTTTACGTTAGCACAGCTGTGTATGTTAAATATAGAAGTTAATAAAGCATTACTCTTAATATTCATAATTAAAAAAGTATATTTCTGGTGTTAAGGCGAGGGTATTCGACGATTTTAGGTATTTTTGGCATAGTAAAGTTGCCACTTTAAGCCACAGCGAGGCGCTTGCGGTCCGCGTCAAGTGTTTTGCGTCTATATATACTTATATGAGTTTCAGAATACAGGGACTTCTCAATTTCGAAAAATCTTAATCTAAATACACCCTTCTTCAGGGACCCTCGCCTTAAAATCTCCAGGCTGTAGGCTATGAGACCGAGATGTAGTGGCCTGTGGGCCTACCATGACGTGCGATCGTCTTTTGGGCCGCGATTCAGAGGAAGAGGTATGGAGCTACATACAGTGTATTGTAAAGCTCTCTCCCTCCCTTCCAAAATCTCGTATTAAATTAGGGATTGGAGGGCTATTGGGTTTTATGTTGGGAATCCCTTATAAGTTCTTGGTCGAAGGCTATATGTAGGAGTCCGGGGTCCGCTCTCCTGCTCCTCCTTCTCATAATTTGGTTTACTTAGACTTTTACGGAAGCGACTACCGACTCACTCCGCACATCGAGAGAAAAGCCTGCGTCTAGGCCTCGTCAATCAGCAGGTCTACCAGTTCGTAGATGAGGTTGACTTGTGCCCCGAAGGGGTTGTCAGTTAGCACTGGGACATCATCAGATTATCACATAATAAATAGGACTTTTGTGATACACTTTACTGAGAAACTATCACACCGAAAACCAAACCCGAAAGTTTGGTCTTTGACGTACCTAGTAATTTCTATTCATGTCTACATGTGTAATCATAAAATTATCTATGCATTAAAAGATAATTTTCTGTTTAAAAAACTGCCGTCAAAATTATTATTTACTAGAAAACTTCGCGAACCCTCCTAAAGGAAAGCAAAGCAAAACTAGTATTACTTTGATCCTTGGTTTCAGGCAAAATGTGCGCAATAACAAATTATGACATGTTCGCTCGTTTGAGTGTGGAAGTAGAAGCTAAGGCGTCACGAGCACAGGCGGCGCCGACGCCGGGCACCTCCAAGGCGCGTCGTCTGCGTCGCCGCCCGAAGCGCAAGCCCAGGAGCAAGAGCGCCGCCCCCGCCGCGCGCAAATCCCACCACAAATCAAGAGCCAAAAGCGACTCGGAACTTTAACCTATTAATGTTTTTTATATAAACGTATTACATAATTTCGCACAAATATTTTATCAATTTTCGCTTGAAATAGTAAAGATAGGGCCTGGATACTAGGACCGTGACAATTACGTAAGTCTTTGTGTTTATACTGACCGATAAAACACCAATCGCTTCGCAGTTTGATATTGGGAAGCGAGTAGCTCGCTTCCTCGCGGTCCGCAGTTCCAGTCACTAGTATACGAAAGTTACTCTACAATTGTAATTTCTATACATTATAATATGATCGTTGATCAAATACAAAAACAAAAGGTTCGTGTTTGTTTATAAACAACTAACCTACACGATATTTTTAATTGTGTATAGCGTAACATTTTAAAAATAAAGTAAGAATAACATACTTCCTCATAACAATTATATTCACTATTTTACATATTCCAATGTAATACATACTTTTAAGTCGACTGGAATAATAATTTCATGCAAATTAATAACTAATCCTCACGTTCGCCTATTGGGCCTATGGTCGATATACACTACGTTTACACATCCAATATACTTATTGTAATCTTATATTCTTAAATTTAATTAGAAATTTAAATATTATGATATTGTATACTTGCATACTGTGAATCTCATTTTTTACTGTAATTTAGTATCTACGTATTATACAAATATTATTATGATTCATTCTTTTAATTAGCCCAGTTTAAAGTGGCGTCGTTTATGGGTTGGATTTCGAAAATTAATAATACGATTTTATCAATATCACTCTTTATTGATTTTAAAAAAATATTTATATTACACATTCATTATATTAATTACTTTAGAGCCTATAAAACAACAACATTATCATGCGGTTTCTATGCGTTGGCCAAATCCGCACCTGACTGGCAGGCGGTACCCGTCACTACTCGCTACATATGAGAACATGAAGCCAAAAATATCTTTTACATTATACCTATTATCGATATAAGAATTTAATTCATTTTCGACAGTTCACTAGTCGATAAATTCTTAAAATTTAGGCCCTAAGTACAGAATTAGACTATAAGGGAACTCAAAGTTTAAACAACCTTAAGTAGCAGGAAAAAATCTCTTATGATATGCCTAAATATAAAATAACAAAATGAATGATAAAACAGTGCTATCAAAGTCGTAATCTGAACTCTATTCCTAGCTATTGCAACGAAAGTACTACAGACCCTACCTCTGGCACTGACGGATTTCACAAAATAATATCAAGGGCATTCATAAAAAATAAACAAAGATAGTTGACAACGAATATTAGATCCTTGCGAGAGAAATAGACAAATTTATACAGTAATACATCGGCATATACGTCATACGCTGTAAGTATTCTGCCAATACATATTTCACAGCCGATGTCTAAAACAAATAAATAGTATTGCAATATAAATATTACTTATCGATGTTCCGTATATTATTTCTATGCCAGCTGCAAAAAACTAAACTCATTATACCATGCTCGCACTTTATCCTAACAATTAATAATAATAAATTATTTGCATTCAGAGACAATTCAAAATGATTGTTTAGCGACGATGCACTAGAATTATTCTTAAAACTAGATTTACAAAATAGGAATCTGCAATAACAAAGTCAGCATCGTAATAAACAATGACTATAAAGGTAATTTACAATAGGATATATTCATATACTTCACTCTTAGCAATGTGGATATGTAGATTTATTAATTAATACAAATTCTAAGTTCAAATCATGAAATTAAGCTGTATGTGCTAAGCTTTAGAACAATCCCAATACGTCCGGACGGAAAATGTCTTCTTTTTCTTAATATGTGCGATGCCAACTGAACACATATTTTATACTAAACATTACCAGTGTAAAACACAAAAGTGAGCCATCATTACAATCTTTAAGTTAATATTACGACATAAAAACGCGCAGTTATTCTTATTGGTCCAATTTCAGGTCTCATTGCATATTTTGTCATGGGTAAATCACAACTACAATTATTTGACAAAACAATAAGTTAATGTATTAATTTATTTATACAAATAAGGAAGGATAACATCTACGTCAAATATTAGTGGATGATGAAATGCACACATGAAATGAAAGGAGATAAGAGTCTTATTACTACAAGCACCAGAAAATCTTGAATGTGTTTAAATTACCAGATATACAGTTCTACTACTAAAGGTATAACTGCTTATTATTATAAAGTCTATATAGTATAGTGATGGGTAAATTACACATAGCACGCGCGCGACATTCGAGAACGGTATATCTACTCTCAAAAGCGATTTTCATGTAAAATCTTCGTATTCGTAAGAAATAAACATGTACACAAAAATTTACTCAAGCAATAAATAACATTGAGACTAATTTTTGGGTGACATTCATTTTCAATTCAAGTAATACGCGTGCGCTTTGAGGCGTATCTTAAAGTGTTTTCAAAAGATGTTGAATTCACCTTCTTAATAATAAAGTTTGTGTATAACAAGCAACATATTGCAGATTCCCAAAATTCACATTTAAAGTTCTCCAAACACATTTGAATTATGATTATGACTCATAAAAATATTATGCTTTATCATTGAAAACAATACTTAAATTATTATGAAAAACAAGTCAACAAGCTAATTGTACAATAAAATATGAAACTAAAAACATGGACGAAAGTTAACTGAATGTGTAAAGGAAATTTAAAGTACTAAAACTTAATTATAAACAACTTTCACACCCTGTAAAACTACAACCCTGAACTGACGGGTAATTTAGATATTATAGATTAGTTGAGGTTTGTATCAATGGCAACAGATTGGTGTGTTCACGTCGAGTATGTTAGCAGATTAGGTAGATCGTAATTTTATCAGATGTAAGTGGCATTGAGCTAGCAACAAGGCGACACAGTGCGCCCAGCTGGATCCCTATATACACCCCTCACTGGTCTTTGCGAGCCTTCTTTTTGCTCTTTTTGGATACTTTAGCATCAGTCCAAGTGTCTGTAACAATCAAATAAATTTCACAATAATTTGCTATTATGCCCTTGGATTTTTTTCCTTTATTTTATTTTACTATGTTTATCTATGATCAGCTTTAAGCTTTTAGCGGATGTGGTGAAAGGTTTTGGTTTTGCAAAATGAACTTGAAATTAAAACAGCATTTGTAATGAATTCATTTTTCTATTACTAGATTGCAATAGATAGTGTAGTAGGGTGAAATATGAAACTATGCCTAGTATGCTGCAATAGAGTCGACTCTTATATGTATATACATCCGCCTGCCTCTTTATGGATTCATAAATTATTATATTATAAATTAATGTAGGTTATTTAATTACACAAAGAAGTAGCTCTAAATTTGCAGTTGAAGAGTCTATTTGAATCTTGTTCTACTACATTAATGCATGGGCAAAGTAAAAAGTGACTGTCAACATCACTTATATTGACAAGGTCAACACAGTCTAGACTAGTTTAGTTTACAAAAAGTTTTTAATACTTACCGCCAAGCTCATCAAAGACAGCTGCCTTTTGATTGTCTTGCTTTTCAGAGTCAGAGTTGTCTTTTTCAGTTTCAGATTTAGGCATAGCCTTTACTGTAGCTGCAGTCTATAACAAGATTACACATTTGATGAAGTTAAAATAATAAAATAGCATTTTACTTGACAGAAATTTAGCTGACTGTCAATAAATTGAATATGTCCCCACCTCCACAGTTTTCTTTTTTATTTGTTTCTCTTTATTCTCCTTCTTTTTGTTGCTTCTGAGATCCTTCACATCAGTCAATTCTTCAACATCAGGGGATTCCTCATCCTCATTACTGCCTAAAGCAGCTTGATCACGGCGCTCTCTCTAGAAAAAAAAGTTTGTAAATAAAAACCAATACAGAGTGGTATCATTAACTTCTGACCATAAAATTATTTAATTATAAGAACTATAGGGTGAATAATACATAGGTCTCATGTTACAATTTGAAGATATGCAATATTAAATTATAAGTACCTCTTTCAAGACTCGCTGCAACTCTTCAACTTGAGCTTGCAATGCACGTGCTGCATCTTCGTCTACTTGTGGCCCCTCAGCACTAATAACCTTGATAGTTTCTTCAACAGGCTCTTCTTCAACTACCACTGTGCGAGCAGCTTCAACATCAGCATCCTTAGCCTTTTTATTCTTCTTCACAGGACTATCCTTCTTTTTCTCTTTCTCTTCTGCTGGCTTTACCTTTTTTTTATCACTTTTCTTGGGTACTTCTTGCCATCCAGCATCATCAAAGTCAACAGGCTTCTCAGCTTCAGCACCCTTGCTCTTCTTACCTTTCTTAGCATCAGCCAAGGGCTCCTTTTTCAGAAGTTTAGGTTCAGCTGGTTTATCCTTGGGCTTCGGTTTCTCTGCCTCCTTTACCTTTTCCTCTTTTTTCTCCTTAGATGGAGATTTTTTGGAGCTGTCAGATTTTGTCTTCACATCATCAGTCACAGTGCGGTTGGGAGAAGATTTCTGCACCAGGAGAAACAATATCAAGAAGACTATCATTATAAAGGAACATTTGTATGCAAAAACATCATATAAACTAAAACATTAGAATCATTAATTAGAATTTCTATGCTACATACTAACAATTGGCATGGAATTTATACAGATATATGTGAATTTAAATTTGTTAATCCCGGTTAATTAACGAGCATATGCTTTAAGGTTAAAAATAAAACGAGCACATAATGACAACGGCGGGAGTGCACAACATACTGGTACTTACCTTATCTTTCTTTTTATTCTTTTTATTTGAAGATTTTCTATCGTCCAAAACCAAAGGAAGTTTATCAAACTGCGGTTGTTCTGCTGAATGGAACCCGAACACGAATACTAACGCTGCGCATACTAAAACAACAGCCACAGCCGCAGCAGTGAACATAAACTGCGTGTTAGACACTTGACTCAAAATTTCCATCTTAAGTCTCTAATTCAAAAACCACCCGAAATTTATAGTTCACATATAAGTTCCCGATAAGGTATGATAATGAACAAATTAATTCCAAACTGATAAAAGCAGACACGGAGACATGATGACGCGGCTGTGACGTGCCAAAAAATTTGCTATTTCGTACAATAAAGGGTGACCAGGTAAAAGTTATATTTACATACAAAAACTTTCTTTTAACCGATTTCAAAAAGGAGAAGGTTCTATGTTCGTCTGTATCTATGTTTTTATATTTCTATATTATTTTATTACATATAATGATACACATACACATAATACATTAGTTGGGGTTTAATAAAGTTTTGCCAACATTCAACATAAATCACGAACTAGCTTACTTCGCATAACAATTATCAAATCCTTACAAAACAAAGGTAATACAACTAATGTGATAATACTTCTTCTTCTTTCGAGCGCTTGCCTGATCCCCGTTGGTTAATTTTGATTGAATTTTTACAGCACTGACTGCCATCTGACCCCAAGAGGGAAGTGTGCGTTACGCCAGTATAACTTTTCATTTTTAACCGACTTCAAAAAGGAGGTTCTCAATTCAACTGCATTTTTTTTATGTTTGTTACCTCATAATTTTCGACGGGGAGAACCGATTTTAATGATTTCTTTTTATTTGAAATCTGGTGGCTTTCCACGTGGTCCCATTCCAATTTGATCCAGTTCAGACAATCGCATCCATGATATAAGTCTTAAATTTGCATGGAGTATTTGCACGAAAAATGAACGAATAACTCAATATCAGGTCAACCGATTTCGGTGATTCTTTTTTTATTAGAAAGGAAGTACTTTAATTATAGTTGTATTTTAAGTTTTACAGCAGCTGAGATTGTATTAAAAAGTAAGTACAGTACAGTACAGTAAGGCTCTTCTATTGAAGTCGGTGCCAAGCCCGAAACACTGCGTAAAAATTCAATGTCATTCGAGGCACCGACTTCAACCGTAAAGTATAACTGTAATTTTGTCTTTTGAATGAAATCAGTAATTCAGTTATTTTTCATTTTTAGTGCCTGTTTTTAGTTGTTTTTTTGGTTTTTGAAGTCGGTTTAATTTTTTTGGATCCTTTATTGATTTGGATAATACCAACAATTAGAGCACTATGTTGTACAAAAGTGTACAACTTTTCACATCTGTGCATATAACCGCTGGTAAGATTCCTCTTCAACATTCACGAAAAATACATTTTGCTGGGGTAACGTTTGGAAAAAAATCTGAATCTAGCTGGATGAATGTTACTAAATAGTTAGGGTAAGCTGGTCGACAATGAACCACCAAAATTTTCAAGAGCTCTAATTTTACTCCTAAGGATCCTATAAGTATACATTTTACTTGTGTTTGTAGGTAATTTAACTGGTTATGTTATGTAGTACTTCGATATGATCCAAATGCCGTAAATTCGTGTGAAATATATATTTTTTATTTATCAGGAAATGGTTCACTGTGTACACCGTATGGTACACAGTGAACTGGGGGCTGGTACTCAGTGAGCCGTGGGTGCACACAATGAACTATGACAATAATCATAGCCTGAAGCTATCGGATTATAGCAAATGAATTGAAATAAAACTCATTTATTAATTTGAAATTTATATTTTGAGTCTTATAAGGCATTTCTCAAAAAGTTATCTTAAACATACACATTTAAATCAACAATCTTTTATGTACTAACTAAATGCAACAAGTTTTCTATTAAATCAACAATCTTTTACGTAATAAATGCAACAAGTTTTACAAAAAATAGAAGTAACATTGATAACACTTAATAATATTTATCATTAGTTATTGAAAACTCTAATCAGTCATCAAGTCTAAATAACACAAAGTGAGATCTTTCATTCAGTAAAAATTCTAAAAAAGTTATGGTCTTTTAAATAACGAGTATCACAACAAGACTCATCTTGACATAAAAATATCATACTAAACTTTAATAACGCATATTCAAAAGAGAGATATCGACAGGGAATTTGTAAGTAGTTGGACGTCGATTATTAGAATCTTCAATTTTTGGAAATGGCAGGATATACTTAATATCAGAAATATTGACACCAGCCGTATCAGGCTCCTTTGGTTCAATAAATTTCTGTTGAATCTTGCTTTTCAATTTTAAGTATGAAACATAAAAATCACAGTCTTCATCATCATCTAAAATTTCCAAAATTTTACCTACATAATAAATTTTCTCATTTCTTCTTTTAAAAAGTATTATAACAAAATCATTTTCACGGGGACTACGTTTAAGTGGAGGAAAATCATCTCTCAGAACTATATCATCTTCATCAGAATCGCTTGCAAACTCGTTCATTTCACAGCCAGATGACGATCCAGTTGGCTGAAATTCTTCCTGATCTTCATCTGAAGAATCCACTGGGCTCACATTTCTCTTTTGTCGTTTACAAGAATTTTCTTTTCTTTTAAATAATTTTTGTGCTACTTTTTTTACAGCCTCTATCTTTATAGTTTTCTTAAAAATCTTGTTTTTCTTCTCAGCCAAAGAATTCTTTTCCGGGGTGTCGGTAGCTATTATACTTTTACCAGCCTTTCTACCACTTTTTTTTGGATTCCGAGGTCCTGCTTTTAACATTGGTCGAAAATATTTCGGTGATATAAAATTTCCTGAACAAACTTTAGATCCTTGAACATTTTGAGTGATAGACGTGCATGAATCTGATTGAGAAAATTGCGAAGGCGTACAAAGAGGTTCGTTAATTATTTCATTTTTAGTTGAAGGAGAGCTTATAGGTTCACAGAAATCTTTCGGCGGTGAGGAAGAAGCAAATGCGGAATTAAGGTCTTTAGTAATAGTTGCAAAAGATATTGCTTCAAGGGACAGTGACAGTAAGTGTCTAGGCTCAGTCATAATTTGCCCAAAATTGCTAGAAAGTAGAGACGGAGAAGATGTTCTATTTTCGACTGGGTCCTGATTGGCATTCGATGTTGAGACATCTGAAAAGCTTGTAGCATCATCGTCATCCTCATTTGTTGGTCTTGTTGCATCTACAGTTGGATCTGGTCGGTGACTTTACTGGGCAAAAAGTCTAACTCCGAAAAAATCTCACTATTAAACGGAAATATACCACATTTTTTAAAGGCATTTGTTATGTTTAATGGAGTCATCGCTTTTAAGTATGCATCTCCAACACATTCAGCTATATCATATATAGAAATGGGTCGCCCTGGGTTGCGTAATAGCCATGAGTCAACAGCAGCGTTGTAATAGCATTTGAAAGGTCCGTTCAGACCAACATCAAGTGGTTGGAGCTTGTTTGTAGTGTGCGGATGCAGCGTCAGAACTGTAACTCCTGAATTTTTTGCAAGGTCAAGTGCTTCGATTGAGAGATGGCTCTCGTGGTTATCCATTATTAATAACGAGGGATTCTGTTTAGAAGAAGCTCACATTTAATTAATTAAACACAGCTTCACATTTAATTTTTTGCATAAGACCACTGAATACTCTTCAGTGGTCTTATGCAAAAAATTAAATGTAAAAAATTGTAAATTGTAAAAAATTCACGAAAAATAGATACTTGCTGGAGTAACGTATGAAAAAAATTCAATGTGGGCCAAGCTGGATGATAGTAGCCAAAAAGATAGTTTTTACTTTGTACTAAATGTTCACATAAAATTTACATTTGTAGCCCTTATAGTTTCTATTTTTAATTGAGTTTTTGCTGGTGGAAAATACTTGAGGCCTAAATTTAAAATTTCTTCTACAAATAGTCATCATTTTCTTGCCTCAATTTTGCAAAGTTAAGGAGCTATAATTCATTTTCAAAAAACGATATAAGCTCCAGTTTCCCCAACCAAGAACCTAGGAACCAAATGACATTTTTGAATTGTTGCTTGTATTTATACCTAAGTTTCCACAACGTTTCATAAGCCTACGGTAGTGCGTTAAATGGGACAGGAATAAAGACATGAATATTCTATGTCTATAACCTTAGAGAAAATAAAGAACTCAAAATTTACTACTTCAAAATGAGTTAAAGATTACGTGAGTAGTACTAATAGTTAGAGCACTCGTTCAAATATATTTATGTATGTAAAATTTCAGCTGAAAAATCCTTCAGTTTATAGAACAACAGTAAAAACCAATTATAACAGTTTTTGAGTGATTAACTGTGTGATAGAAAAGGTTACCTAAAATTGTTGGTACGGTACTTAGTGCCAATATTCGTAAATACACATAACTATATGTTATGTTTATTTGCAGACGTGTAGATAGGTGATTATTTTTGGCTAGTATAAATTTTAGTTTATTATTAGTTGACTAGAGAGAAAATAAATAAAATATTCTATTGTGAGCCAATAAATGATTTGAATAAAACAGTAGTAGTAGTATCTCTTTATTGTACAAGAATAGAATAAAAAGAAATACAAATATTACATTATGGTATATGCAATTGGCGGCCTTATCACACAGTGGCAATCTCTTACAGGCAACCATTGGATGGAGAAAAAAAGTCGGTTGTTTTCCTGGAGGCTTCTTCTATTCTTTTACCCATAGCATTCCTTCTGCTCTTAAACTAATTTTTGGTTAAATATATTATTTAAGCTCATGCTTGCTTGCCATTTATTTTTATTTAACTTTTATTTTATACTTTTTAAATTAGATATAGTAGTAGACTCACTAAGATTATTATCTGGCTAACAACTACTCCTTCCGACTATTCTGATGGGCTCAAACACGCTATAATAATAAATAAATAAACAAATAAAATTCATTTATTTTCAGACCATGGATATACAGTATTCGTAACAATTTAACTTAAGAACTAATGTTAGTAGGTAATGAATTCCCTTCTATACAATAATCCACTACCTGTGACGCGTGTGGAGTGTCATCCAGGGCCGCAACAAGGGGGAGTCCCACCTTTCCTTGAACACATTCCGGAGACTGTTGGTGCTGCAGCGGAGTCGTGCCAAGGCAGAGGCCGAACCCTTTCTCTTAATGGCATAGAAGTCGTCTATGCGGGCCTCAGCGAACATTCCTGACGCACTGCACCTCCGCGACAGCCCCAACAGCATCCTGAATGCGTTATTATACTGAACGCGCAGGTCGCTTTATGCTTGCAAAGTGTAACACGACCACAGGCTGCACGTGTAGAAATACTGACAGAAGACTTTAAAGAGAGTCACTTTGGCTGTGTTAGTACAACGTGCAAACCTCCGAACAACCATGTTACACCTGATAGCCAACGACCTACGCTCCCTCTCAACATCTAGGTCATCGCTGAGCATGTCTGTGACTCCGTGGCCAAATTACTTGAAAGATTTTAACCAGTTCAACCCAACCCTGTCAAGCAAGACCTCCGGCACATCTGTATGCCTTAACGGACCTGACCTAAACATAAGGAGCTCGCTTTTCTTTACATTGTACCTGAGCCCATGGGAAACAGCGTACGCTTCACACAAGGCTACCAGCTTCCTAAAACCTCCAATCGATGGACTCAGCAGCGCCATATCGTCAGCATAGCTCACATTATTCATGCCAACTCCATCGATATGACATCCGACACGTGCGCTGCTGAGTTCACCGATCAATCGGTTTATGTATAAGTTGAGCAGACGGGATGAGCTCAGCCCACCCTGCCTCACTCCATACTCCAACTTAACCACGTCAGACCTGGCCTCCGCCCAGCTTACGCTATTTTACTGGTTATTGTACCAGTATCGTCCAGAAAACAGGCAAATACGGGTGTTTTTCTACTAGTATAGTATTGAACAGTTTGCTTAAGGCACATAATGGCACGCTCTGTGGATAAGCCTGGTCTGAAACCAAATTGAGCATCATGGAGTTCGATGTGATCAGCCAGCTGTTTATCAAGCAAACTGTCCAAGACCTTGGCAACTATTGTGCCCAGTGAAATTGGCCTGTAGTTGGAAACGTCGGAGGCATCCCCCGTCTTGTCCTTGATAACAGCGACTACCACTGTGTATATAAGGTCCCGTGGTAGGTAGTGATGGCTTAGACACAGATTAAGCAGTGTAGCAAGTATACTGTGCAACTGATGCCCTGCATACTTTAGGTGTTCAACACTCAGGTCATCATGGCCCGGTGATTTCCCTTTAGTCATTTTATTAATTACTGTGGCAATTTGCTTAGCTGTGAACCTTATAGACTCATCACCCCCCACTCCACTTTGAACGCTACTCACTCTCTGCTCAGCCCTCAAAGGCGACTCCACCTTAAAGTGCTGAACAAAGAGATCAGCTATACCTTTTGGGTCACTTTGGCCGGCTACACTCACAGGGAGGCTCGGCCTCACATTTAATTTATTAGTAGCTTTCCAAAATTTTACAAACTGTTTTTAGAATGACTCTGCCAACATATTTAATTTAATTTACATTACATAACATAACTTCACGCCTGTATCCCCGAAGGGGTAGGCAGAGGTGTATTACACACCCACGATTCGCCAGTTAGGTTAAGGTCCCAATGTAATAGGGGGCGAGCCTATTGCCATCTACCGGGCACATTATTAAGCGTGCGATAATTAACATTTACTAATGCACACATAACTACGAAAAGTCAGAGGTGTGTGTCCAGGGCGACTTGGAATCGAACTCGGGACCTCGTCTCAGCAGTCCGTTACGTATGCCACTGGACTATCGCCGCTATCTTTTCTATGAATTTAATTTGTTGGTGATTATTTAGAACAGATTTTAATTTAGATTTAAAAGATTTTCTAGAATTACTCATTGCCTCAAATACAGCGCCACAGGCAGGTGCACCATGCAATAGCAATTTTTTTTCTACTCTAAATTGCTGGGGTCCCGCAGACCATTGATACTGCAAAGTCTAGTCAAAGTTACAATGTTATGGAAATACCAACAGTGTGACTGTACATACACCAAATTTCGAATCAATAAGACCAGTTGAAGTAATTAAGGACCCTTCGTTAACTACAACAACAGAGCTGATAGTCCTCAAATGCCTGAACAGATCTTAATCATTTATAGCTAACAACTATAAAGATCACGTCAGTTTTCAAATTTATTATTAATTATTTTTTTATTATTATTAAAGGCTAGATATTGGTACATACAAATCAACACGTCAAAATTATTATACCCGTTGTTTTTCATTGGGGCTAAGAGTAATGAAAAGACCCGACTGCAAAAAGATCTACTTATTAAACTGTGGCGATACCACATATACGCAGCGACATCTAGCAACATGAAGTTGAACTACTTCGATACTACTGCGTCACTACCAATCCTGAATCGCGAAAGTGAAGTTCGCGCGCTGGTATAAAATATATACAACATCCCAACGACAACCGATTGGGCCGCGGCCCGCCAGGCCTGGTCGACGGATCTTCCCTTTGTGTTGGAGGAACATCACACATCTTTCCTCCACAAAACTTAATAAACAATGGCCTAAATAGATCGAAGCAAGTTGGTTTATGATTTGTAAATGGGTAATACTATTAAACGTGTTTCAATCTTTTTAGGACATTGCTATGTTGACTATCTTGCAATCGGGTTTTTTTATAATTGTAATTTTTTTTTCACTGTTGTACGTAGTTACATATTTCATTAATTTCAACTTAATATATCCACGCTTTCCGGAGAAAAAGGTCCTGACACGGACAACGAACTGATCCGTCCGTAAAACGAAGATTTTCGTTTTTTTCTTTTGTGGTACAGAACCCTCAAAATGAAAAATAAATCTGTAGACCTGTTTGTCTACTGATTTTGGACGATCTATAAAAAAATTAACAGAAGTTAAAAATAAAGAATCAAAAACGTGACTGCATAAAAACTTAATACAAAAACCAAAGAAATCAAATGCAGTTGAAATTTAACTGTTGTGGTCGGCATTTCTTGCTTTTTTTTCTTTCAAGATAATGCAGTCCATTTTTCAAAATTAACTTTTTAAAATTCACTAGATCACCATGGTCGAGACGAGACAAACCAATTGACGCAAGAATCATAAAAATTGGCCCAACAGTTTCGTTAATAGAACTCCACATAGGAACAGACTAAACATTCTCCGTGCGTCGTCATCTTTGAGTAACGGCATAGTAACGGAGATGCCATGCGCGCGCGTTCCCCTCTCGCTAAGGAACTGCACACATAGCACATATCAGTTTATAAAAACTAGTTCGTGCGATCTTCCCCGCAGTCGACACAACCGCGTATCGCTTATCTGAGCTCCCGTGAACATTAGAAAATGGCTGATTGTGCAGTGATAACGTGTAACAAGTGTTCAAGAACATCAAATCTTGCCAAAGATGGTATTCCATTTCATAGGTAATTGTATTTTTATTCTTCTTCTTCTTTTAGTTAATGGCTTCTGCAGAATCACCGCAATTTCGCCAATGTCAAGTAAAATATAGTAAATGCTTATAAAATTATATTAATCTAAGCATTTCAAATTAACGGCAACGTCGTACGGTTTTCTCAAAGAGTATCAAAATATAATAAATGTTTATAAAATTATTAATGGCGAAGACGCCAATGTCAAGTCCGTCTATACAGTCGAGAGTCAAAAGTCAAAGTCTGTATTTTTATTAATTACTTATTGATCGATAAATGTGTCTCGTGGTACAGGGGTTTGACACCCCAACTCCAGTAGAGATGTCCACAACGTGCGAATGAATGATTGAATTTAAAGTGGAAAGGTCTGAAAAATAAATAATAATGAGAGCACTAGGCTAGTCATTAGCCCTTAAACCAATAGCACAATGGCTCCTAAAGACTGTAGATTGCAAACGAGTTATTATAAACCAATTAATTTGATTTCCTTGTTTTCCAAAAAAAAAATAGTTTTTTTTTCAGCTGAATTTGTAATTTTTTCATTTTTTTAATGAATGAAAATAATAAATTCAATGTTTTTCCAAGAAATATACAAGAAAACCATGTACTGCAACAACAAAACCTCTGGAGAATACAACTTGATCATTAATATTCATTCCCGTCTATATCACAACCGCAAGTAAGTAATATGTTTTATATAAAATAATATTATAATACGTGATTCATTTCGTAAACTTACTTATTTAGTAAACTTTACTTATTACATAATAAGTTGCTCTTAGCACGATACGCCCAGAAACTGAAAATCGGAAAAAATGTTACATTTTAAAAATAAAAAATAAGAGCATTACTATCAAAAATAGATATTTAAAAATGAAAATTCACACCTTAGAAGAGCTTCTTAACGATTTGAACAAAATATCGCGTGAATCGGAATCCTTCGTGTATGAGTCCAGCTCGCACTGAACCGGTTATTATTTTTGATTACTAGTTACAAAAGAGCATCAATGATCGGCAGGAGGCATGGCAGTGCAAGAAGCTTCACGGTAGGTTTTGTCAGGCTCTTCATAGTTTTGTTTTACATTTTTAAATGGTGTTTTTTTAATATAAATATCGATTTAAAAATGTACTTAATATACATATTAGAAAATCGAATAAAGGGAATAATAATTATATTATATTATTTATTTTCTTACATAATTTTATTAATTACAGGAATTCCCACCTCGACAATGTTGACCGTTGTTGTGACCGTTTATTAATTATTGTAACTAGTAAAATCGATTTATTTAGTTAACTGGTTCATTTATTAATATTAGTAATGAATTTTATTATTTTTTTAGAGATTCAAGCCAATAAAACACTGAGGAAAACAATGTGTACGTATGAAATAGTTAATATTGCCACAGATTACTAAATAGTTACTACGTAACAGATACTTTACTCAGTAGAAAAATTCCAATACCTACTGCTATAATAGACTACTCCGTCGCGTCAGCAAACACTGCATGCTAAAATGTGCCTAAATGCTTAAGCGTACAGTTGAGATTGCTTCGCACCGCGCGATCCCACAGCAATCGCAGGGCTGCCTCTTTGATAAAATTAAATTAACATAACTTTTTGTGTAATGTTATTGAATATATTCTGACTACTTCTGACTAGGTGGCACCTAGTTTAAAAGTGTATCGTTTATAAAATATTTTTTTATAAATTGGTGCTGACTGTGCAATACATCTAGATAAAACATAATTATAGAGGTCAGTGTGTAGGTAAAATAAATAAAAAATCTTTAAAAGTTTCATGTGTTTTATTTTATAGATTTTTTTTATAAAATTTCTTACCCTTTCTAAATTCTCGGTTATGAAACTTTAATGTAGAAAAAATCCTGAATCTAATAAATTTTGTATCTGCGCCTTTGATGGTAATGGCTGATAGTATATTAATATTCGAATATTTGGTTTGTGTCGATATTTCCTTAGATTCTGGTTCAGTACTGGCACTTGAAGTAGTTGGTAGAGATGGCAGCAGTTTTATAGGCAAAGCGACAAATCGTAATTGTGGTTTATGAATAATAACCGACTTTTCAAAATGAAGACAACACATATAATGACTTCTTGGCTTGGTGTCTGGTCTTGCTAAATATGGCCTGCCAATCAATTCAGCCCATGTTTCACGCCTAAAAAATAAAAAAAAAAAATAAAAAAATGAACAGGTCTAAGGAAGGAGATGGGTACTTAGATAAGACAGACGGACAGAATGACACAAACATGACGAATTTATAATAGATCCCAAACTAGGCAATCCTAAAATTTTATATTATAAATAAATAATACTAATAAATACATTTAATGATTATTAACATTTATCAATTTATTAATAATTTTAAACGTTGTTAAAATTGTGTTTAAGGTAAGCATGACGTTTCTATGTAACAAAAATATGTAAATCTGTGTCTGAAAGGCAAGCTAATCATGTATCATCTAGACTAGACCTATTAAAAATAATTTAGAAACGACAAAAAACAGTAATAGTTTGTCACTTACCTTTCTTCATTGACAGGTAAATGGAAAAATGTTAGGTGTTTATCCCTTCTTTTACTTGATTTGCACCCATCTACAGTACATAAGGCACCAGACGGCATCGTAGGTACGCGTACGAACGGAGCGATTAAAATTAAACAGCGTCCGTGCGCTTCGCTAGCGAAAACCGCACTGAAATTTGGTCCGCAAACGGCCCGAGGCCGCTCGGCCGGGCGGTAGGTAATTATAGCGCGCAAGTATATGGAGTGAAGGAGGCCTGATATTGCTGCGCTCATTACCAGCTGATATCATTCATTCATTTTGTTTAGTATGCACGTGATGGTTGATGGTACAGCTGTACCAGTTTTATAAGTTACACCGATGTACCTGCGCAGAAGTCTCATATTCGAAAAATCTTAACCAATCACAATGATCCGTTTCCACGCGCCAAACATGGCAATTTCTTATTGGTTGATGCATGCGCGGCATGTTCGAACCCACCGCACCACGGTGCCGCGACAGTCGCGAATTGTACTGTGAATGGGATAATCGTCTCTTCATCACACTGTACACTTGAAGACATAAAAAGTGAACAATTTTATTGTCTTTTTTTTTCAATTAAATTTTTAAGCATTTTGTATGCTTACTTTTTCTAAAGATTTAGATCGGAAAAAAAGAACATATAGAACGGGACTTGAACCCGCGACCAGTCCCTTACAGGGGGAATGCTCTGACCAGCTGAGCTATCTAGACACGTCCCAGATATTCGAAATTTTACGATATATTATATACGTCTTAAGGCGACGCTTATATGTCTTTACTTAAAAGAGGCAGCAGACCTTTAAGACGTCAAAGTAGGGAAATTTTGTATAACGTGCATCAATTTATACAAAAGGAAGCAAATGTTACTTATTAAACTTTTTTAATTGATTGCTGCAAAGAACAAAACGTTTAATAAGTAACATTTTCAAACAGTGATGGAACGTACAGCACGTGCTACAGGAGTCTCAAGAAAAACAGTTTTCTCAACTGAGCCATTCGCTGAATTAAAAAACAATTGAAATTATAAAAAAACACAAAAATGACGTTGTGGAGTACTCAATCGACTCCATAATAGAGGAACATGGTCACAAAGTATTGAGATTACCACCTTATCATCCCGATTTTGACCCAATTGAGAACATTTGGGCTCAAGTCAAGGGTTACATAAGTAAGCACAACGTCAACATGAACGTCACTCAAATAATCCAGCTATTAAATGAAAAAAATTCTTCAATTTGATATTGAAACCTGGCGTCGTGTGGTTGATCACGCCGTTAAGTACTAAGACGAGTTTATCACGTTTGAGGAATTAATTAATGATCGAATGGACCAATTTATAATCAATCACTGGTGATTCGTCATCATCCTCATCATCTTCAGATGATGGTAATACCTAATGATAGCGACGATAATGGAATCGAACGAGTAAATTCGCTGAATTAAAAAACAATTGCTGTTCTATTTTTAGTCTGCACCTCAAAAAAGCAATGGAAATGAGCACCATTTTTTTTAAATATTTTAAGATACACATTTTATGAGTGTGCATTTTGTAAAATTTGTGTCATTAAAATAATAATGTCAGATTAAAATATTGGTACCTTTTATTTGCTAGCAAGTGTACACCTACTATGAGCGAAATAGCACTACTAGTAGATTTATTGAATTATAATCTTAACGTAACGCAATAAAGTCTGTATTTCAACAGCGTTCGCAATCGTAATCAATCGGCTTTCACTTTGCTCTCTTCTGCGTAGACGAATTTTGTCGATGCTTCTTATGAATGTGGTAGGTTCTAATTTCTTTACTTAACTGTGCGTAAAAATGTCTTTTATACTGTACATGTTTACCTCGCTTACCGCCGAAAGCGGCAGAAAAATTAGAAAAATTACTTAACCCCGGGGACATTGAAGGTATCTCCCGTTTCTTAATATTCAAAGGTCGTCGCGAGATAGATTTACTTATCTTGTAATTTAAATACATGAAATATTCGATAAACTTTGTATGCATCTACACTACTAAATCCATTCAATTTAGAGAGGAAGGATTCATTTACCATGCGCTGTACTTTTTTTGACACTGGCATTCATTACATATTTGCCAAAGAAGGAAAAAAAAATCTATGATCTATTCGTTTCGTACTTTTATAACCTATTCTATTCATGGTAGTTTGGCACTTTTGGCAGCATGTCAGTGAACTTTACTATATTTTATTGATATTGTAATAGAAACTCTTGACGTAAACAATGGGTTACATTAATAAAAAGAAAAATAAAAACCGCAACAAGAAGAAAGACCGGCGAAGTGAACTCTCAAATCACAGTATTCAAGAGGACAAATTAGAACATGTTGATGAAGAAATTAAAACGGAACCTTCTCTTCAGAGTGATTTTAATGCATCTATGGGTTCTCAGAAAAGACAACTCGATGCCGATGATAATGAGTCTGAAAATGAAGAAGATAAGCCAAGAAAAAAGAAGAAAAAACAGCAACAAACATCTGAGACAACTGATAAAAAAGGCAAGAAATCTATTCGGCAAATGAAGAGAGAAAAGTTTGCAGAGCGCCAAGCTACAGCACAAGCTACCGCGAAAGACCAGCTTAAAGGTCAATGCCTTAATTATCTTTCTCAGTGGAAACACGACAAACAAAACTGGAAGTTTATGAAAGCTAAACAAGTTTGGTTATACAAAAACAAGTTCTCATCAAGTCTATTACCAGATTCTTCATGGCCACTTTTGTTGGAATATTTTGAATCTGCTCAAGGCAACATTCGCAAAATGCTATTAGAAGATGCCAGTAAGATCATAAATCAAATGGATGAGTGGACAGAGTCTCAAAGTGAACAGACCAATGCTGTGGAAGAAGAAATTAACGAAGATGAAGGAGCTCCTAAAAATAAAAAACCTGATGAAATTGTATATAAAAGGGCTAGAGATTTAATACAATGCTTAGAAGAATAAACAGTAGTTTAATTAATCCTTTATTTTAAACATTGACTACAAATTTTGGTAACAACAATAATTTAACATGCTGATAGATACTTCTTAGGCTTTCACCTCGGCTTTAGTTTCAATTGTAAGTTGTTCAATCCACTTGCGCAGTTTGTCTGTGTCTTGCAAGCCAACTAGTCGTTGCTGCACTTTTCCATTTTTTATAGCCAACAGCACAGGTACAGAGCTCACTTCATAATCCAAAGCTAAATCTGTTTGCTCATCAATATCAACTTTGGCCAAGACCACCTTCGCTTTACTTTCAGAAATGATTGACTCTAAGCGAGGTGTCAGTAGCCTACATGGATTGCACCACCTGGGATGTTAAATATGTTGTGTAGGTACATATGTTAGTGATAATATTATATGTTAATAGATATGACATGATAGTAAGGTTCATATTAAGCTCATTGATGACTGAATATCATGAAAAAAATAAGGATGATGGAAATAGAACAAATTAAAAACTGCTGGGAATACTTATTTTGTGGCTGACTTAGGAAAATATTTTGTCTTTTCTTTCTAGAAACAACCAACTTCTTTATTCCGATAGTTTTTAAATTTAGCAGACTTAGCAATAATATTTCATTAACTCGTCATTTTTATACTTCCCCAAGAAAACTGCCTACTTATCGTCAAATCTTAATGTATGTATACTCACGTAGCGAAAAAGTCAACTACAACAGGTACTTTACTATTAATGACTTTATCCTTAAAATCGTCTGTGCTTTGGATTTTTACTATATCACATCGTTCTGTTGTAGCGGAAAAATGCCTAGTAATGTTAGACGATCTCACAGCACCTACGTTCCGTGCCAATAAATGTGCAACAGTTTTCCCAAACATTTTTGCTCGTTTTAAATATAAAATGAGGAAAAAGACAAATTCTTATAATGTCAACTGTAAGATCTCTGATCATAGAGGATTTATCTGCGCATCTGCAATGTGCAAAATTATAGATTGATTTTCCTCTATGATTCAAAGTGAAGCAGAAGTGTAGCATTATTAACTCAAAGAAAAAATCCAGCCTGTAATAAATTTCTTCATAAAAATGACAATAGGTTTAAATATATAATAAACGAAGACTTCAGTTAAAATTAGTTTTACAAACAAAGTTTATTTTACTCTTTGAAAAAATAAATATTTATTTACAGAGCTAACCATATAAATTGACAATAATGGCAACACTGGCAGTAACAGCTGGCTGACATGGCAACCAAGCTAAAAAACTTCAAAAAAAAAAAAACGCACGCATCGAATATAGTCTATGGAAACGTAATTCAACAGATTCTGCTTCAACCTATGACAAAACAAAGTTTATTAGGTCTGTGGAGAAAAAAAAAAAAAAAAAAAAAAAAGGTCTGTGGCTTCAACACTCCATTTCAGCTAATTTCAGCTTTAGTACACATTTTAAGTGCCTGTTACGGATTTTTATAATTAACTGTCTCTGATTATAAAGCCAATAAATAACAATGTATTCCAGTGATGACTATAACGAGGTGACTATTACTGGTGTACGGATAAGACACTAGAATGTTTTTAATCCGAAATCATAACCTACAACTTTAAACGTAAGCAGTTTAGTATATTCTAAGATATTATATGTATTGAAATAAATACTTGTTTTGACATTGTAGGGCGGATATGAATCGTTTGGTGACTACGAACCCCACACAGGGGACCCCCAATATGATCTAGAATACGACAAGTCTTATTACAAAATGCCTGACATGGTAAGCGTTATTGAATAGTAGTAGTAACTAAGTAATAATTATGTATTAGTAATAGTAGTAGTAATAATTATTTTAAGCACTATCATCCACAGACGATGGAAGAAAAAAAGAAAAGTAAAAACTGTATCGCCGCTGCTCAATTTTATATAGATATTTTACATTGTATTGGTCCCAATATTGAGTTAAGGCTGAACACAACAACTTAAGTTTTCAGTTACAGTAGTATTTAAAAAAAATATATGCATAGCCATATATAACCATTATATTTTTTCCTAACATTGTTTAAGCTAGTAATATTTGTTCAAGTAACTTTCTAAAATAAGTATCAAAAAGATATGCGACTTAAGTCCAAGGTCCAATATTTTGAAGAGTAGTAAAATGAAAGCAGTATGTTTTGTAAATTAGGAATTAAGATGCTGCCCAGATGCCCCAATTTTCTAGCATACAATATCATTGCACCAGTTTAGGGTTCATGCTTATTCTTGCTAGTAGTGCTACAACTGCGCTTACAACTATAGAAGTTCTACAAATAATTTAATAATATCAAAATGCCAATAGAGAAAGGGTAGAGGAATCTAAAAACTGTATGTAGGTATCTAATGTACTTTTTGTCTATCACACCATTATTTATCTTCACACCTAGCATAGTAAGTCAAGAATGGGAATTAAATTATGAAAAAAAGAATTTGAAAACAGACCCTGGGCTTAAGAAATAAATAGAAATAGCAATGCCTCTCCCTTTTTTTGGATTGGGATAAAGGCCGCTATTTTGGGTTAATATTTGGGATGCGCAAGCAGCACTTTGAAAGGGAATGGGATGTACGGATTAAGTCTTTTCCTGCACTGCATGAAGAATGTGTTTTGTGTATGTGTAGACTTGGAAAAGGTATATGATAAGATTCATATATCCATGTATGGATTGGACAGTATGGTCTTAATATGGGTTCTGAAGTCATTATACAAGGGCTCCAGAGCCTGTGTAAGGATTATTGGCCCCTACACATACTGGTTTGACATCTCAAAAGGTGTCAGGCAGGAATGTGTAGCTTCACCTTGGCTGTTTACTATCTTCATGTTTAGCTGTATGAGTGATATGAAAGGGAGTGAATATAGAATAAATATGGGTAGCCTGCTTGTTTAGTGACTCCAATATGCTGATGACCAAGTTATACTTGCATCATCGGCACCTAGAGGTTGCCCCACTAAAATGTACAAATTATGACAGTAAATTGAAGCTGGAAATGGTTTTCAGGAGTCATCTCTGAGGGGGAGGATTGTAAACTTCTGAAAGAATATTTAGAGTATGCTTTTCAGAAGATGTCATCCTGTCAACTACTGTTAAATGATATCTAAAATAAATTGTATTTCCAGGTCAAAAAGTTTTTAGTATACTTTCGTAATATGATCACTGAGGGTGTGACATATGAGATCTTGAATCTGTATGAAAATACTTTTCCAAAACTTACTGAGCAGTATTTTGAGAACACCCCATGGCCAGATGAGAATGAGGTTTCACCCCTTGTTGATAATGATCCTGTGAGTATTATTTTCAGTATTACTTCATTTGTGTTAGTAATGTTGATAATGATCCTGTGAGTATTATTTTCAGTATTACTTCATTTGTGTTAGTAGATAGATGGAGAAATAATTTTACAAATAGTAAAATTATTTTTGCAAGCACTAGTCTCATATTGCTGTTCTGATTACCATGCCTTTGTAGTGAGACAGACATGTCTTTTACAATTTCAAAGAGAAGCTGAGAGTTCTTATTGTCTGGTTCTGTTCAAATGGGCTCTTCCTATTGCTACTAGAATCTGTCTAAATGCAGAAGCTATAAATCTCGACATTCAAAACCATTATTTTGTGACCTAGATAAAAAAGGACATTTTGTTCTGATTTTTATTTATTGCATTATATCATGTTTCAGGTTTTCATGATTTTGTACAAAGAACTCTACTATCGCGACATTTACGCACGTGTGCCTGGTGGCCCTAAGCCTGAGCAAAGGTTCCACTCGTTCTATAACTATTGTGACCTGTTCAACTATATACTGTCTGCGGAGACACCTGTTCCCCTTGAATTACCTGACCAGTGGTTGTGGGAACTTATTGATGAGTTTGTGTACCAGTTCCAATCATTTGCACAATACAGGTGTGTATTATCAATATCTTTATAAATTGTGTGGTGCGAAGGCGCGGCGGGGCCGCACCGATCAACCAATTATAGACATAGCAACACTAATAACGGGCTCAAAGGGCCATTGGTTGATCAGTCCTTTTTTTAGGGATTTTCTTTAGAAAAGCCCTATTGCTATGGAGTTGTCGTCGACGTCGTCGTCGTTGCCAACTTTCTGTCACGGTTTTGGGTATGAAGGAGATGAGCTATCGAGTTGCTGTTTTCGGTAATAGATTCGTGCTGGGGTGAACCATTGCAAGATAAAAAAAAAATCGCAAAAAATTTTTTATCACAAAATCGAAAATCCCTTGTATTCGGCTGAGCTCGTCTCAGGAGTTCAACTTGTCTTTTGGTTGGCCAGTTAGTTCACATTAACTGGCCAACAGATAAAAAAAATACAAAAGGACATGCTGGAACATTCAGTACCTGCTAAAATTCTAAATAAGATGCTGTAAAAAACATTCTAATGGGGAAAGAAGTTAGTATTTGCGTGTTCTACTGTACCCTGAACAACTAGTTTACCTGTGATATGACTGACCTATCCCCATAAGGTGGATCCAGACTATAACAGAATATGTTACTAAAAGAAGCTATTTGACATAGAGATCCGATTCTCAGCACTCCATGGATTCACCGTGCGGTCGCCGGGTCCATAGCGTGGTACAGAGAGGAACACCATGACGGCGACTGGGACTTGCGACCCAGATGTAGGTTTAGGGTGGCCACCTTGTGATGCATCAGCGCTCACCTCCACCGTCAGTTGTGTTCCCCCCCTACCTATCCAAATTTGGTAAGATCCTAACAATGCCGCTTTTGATATACGTTTTAGTAAAGAGCTTACTGAAGCTCTTGGCAATCCGAGGTCTTTAAGTAAGTTGTACAGGGATTTAGCTGGAATTCCCCTTGCTCCTACTTCTACGGCGTAGAGTTTAACCACGTAGCCGTTTTCGGTTAACTCGTTAGTCAAATCAAAGTATTTGTTTGTCTTTATAGCGTGGTCTTTAGGTATATTAGTTTCCCACGGTACTGTGAGTTCTACAAGCACTGCACGCTTATGCGATCGTGAAAAAAGGAATATGTCGGGTCTGGATGATGAGGCACAGACATCCTCCGGTATCCTATAGTGCTTCTCATACGTGTCTACGAGTATTGTCCAGTCAACGGCAGCTATCAAAATTGAATATGGCTTTTGAGGTGATTTCTTTGAGCAGCCTTCCTTTACAAACGCAATGTCATTTCTTTGGTTTGTGGTTAATCCTCTTTTCGCTCTACCTACCGCCAAACTTACAGCCTCACGTATGATTTCTAATACCTTATCATGACGGCGCGAGTAATGACCCCGGTCTAATAGCGTTTTACAACCCACTAGTAGGTGCCTAGCCGTACCAGTTGCTTCACCACATGAGTTACATGTTTTATCTGTGGCTTTTCCCCATCTGACCAGATTGCTTTGGTCGGGGAGGGTCAACTGGAATGCATTTAGGTAAAATTTAAGTAAGGCCGGTGACCAGTCGTATATTATGGTACGCCATTTTAAGGCTATGGGAATACAAAATTCACCTAGGGTCAACCATTCGTTTTGCATTTCTAGGTTCATTGCGTGCACCTTATAGGTGTTGTTTTCGTCTGCTTGAAGAAAAGATTTTGTTATTTCTTTATCTGTTTGTCTCTGAATATTACCTAGACCTACTCTACCAGTCTGCGAGCCTATCATGAATTTTTTATGGAACTGGAGGCGTGATTCGAGCTCCGATGCATTTTTATCTTTTGGAAGGACTTTTACTATTTCGTCTTTAGATGCCGATAAGACGTGCATTTTAGTTACTCTTAGGTGTTTATAGAGTTCTGATGGCTTCTTAAGCGTCATTCTAAAATTATTCACGGATCTATATAGTGCCGACGGGTCGGCCGACTGAGCTAGCCCTAACCACGACTTCAGTGTCTTCGTGACACTCGCATCTAGTTTTTTTGAGGAGGCTCTGGTTTATATCATATATAAGAAACGGCCAGTTAAGACGCGAGGTTAAATAATTGTCATAGATCCAAGCTTTTTTAACATTACTTATTGGTTGTTGGTCTACCTTTTTTAAATCGATAATGAAACTATCAATTAATTCGTCCAAAGATGGAGTGCAACCTCTGTTGTCAATCTTTCTTCCGAGGAATTTAAAAGGCACGGTTTCAGATATAGTTGAAACGTTTTCCCCGCCTATACTAAGCCCTGGGTCATATGAAGTATACCTGGTACCCCGCCTACCCAGACATAGACAGTAGCATTTGCTAGGTTTTGCTCTCATGCCATCTGTCCATGTACAGAAATCGTCTACTCTACGCAGTAGGTGCTGGCACTGCTTTGGGTTACGAGTCAGTATTGCCAAATCGTCCGCGTATGCGAGGATAGACTCCGTATATTTACCGTTTAGCTTAAACCGATAGCCCTACTTCTTGTCGTGTGTGGAAATGTTGTCTATTAAAATATTTATTACTATATTGAAAACTATAGGTGATAAAGAGCAACCTTGAAACAAACCCACATTATAATTTAAAGGTTGCGTGTATCCATCTTTGGTATTAATCACAAACTTTAATTTACCATAATAAGAGGATATTATTTCCCAAATGATGGACGGAAAGTGATACCATTTTAATGCAAACAACATAAGCTCGTGTTGTACTGAGCCAAAAGCGTTTTCTAAGTCTATCCAACAAACTGTTATTTGCTTTTCATTTGATCTGGCATCCTTTAAACTTTCCGCCAGTAAAGAATTGTGTTCCAGACATCCTGAAATTCCGGGTAGGAACCCTTTTTGGTGGTTTGGTTTGAAATAGTTATTATTGATCATGAAATTTGTCATTTTAAATTGAAGCCATGAGAAGAAAATTTTAGAAATTGTATTGGTTAATGCTATTGAGTTACTATTTCTTTCGTTGGAATGAGCACAAAATTAGCCTTGCCGAAGGCCGCTGGGACTTCTTTACTCGACCAGATCCTATTGAATATGCTTAGAAGATGTTTACGTACCGATGGGCATTTTTTATAGATAATGTAAGGTATGCCATCAGGCCTTGGGGCGGTTTTTGTTGGTTTCTTTTTGATTTGGTGTTCTATTTCGTCTAAGCTAGGTGGATTACAGTCAAATGTGAAATGAGGGCTTAATGGTTTTTGCGCGTTTGGTTTACTGTATTGTTTTTCGTATTTAGGCACCTTTTTTTTTTTTTTTTTTCGTGCGGAAATCCCTTCGGATGCCCCCCCGCCGGCCAGCGGGGGCGGTTATGTCGGGCTTGCACCGACTAAAACCGCACGCCGTCTCGGGTCTTAAGACGCCTGGGTGTAAGGTTACCCATAGAGCATATCCCTCGCACCCCGACTGACCCTGGGCCATCTCCGGTTTCGAAATGGCCCCCTTACTTGCTCTCCACTGTGCCATCTGCTAATCAGAGGGACACGTGGAAAGCTTCCGAACAACCCTCAACAGGGCCGTCCTCGCCTCGGTCGGAGTTGGCCGTAGGCGGCAGCGTCTCTCCCACCCTAGGAGAGAGGCGCTGCCGTCTCCGTTGCCCAGGGTGCACCGCGTGGAGGTCCCCAACCAAGCACCCCCGTATTTAGGCACCTCATAATTACTTTTATAGTAGCTATGGATCTGATCGTTACTTAGCAGTAGCCTATCTTGCTTTCTGTCGCTGAAAATATTCCTCGAGTACTTAAACGGGTCCTTATCGAACTCTACTTCATGTTTTGCTCTATTAAACATATTGTTTTCATTTATTATTTGAACAGAAATTCCTTAACAATATGCGTAAGTAAACAAAGTTATATAACCATGTAAAATAATGTGTTGTATAGCATCAGTTATGCAGCATGTTTTTTTAGGTAGATTTCGATGAAATCGATCTACCTATTGGTTTCTTGACTACTGTCGAATTTAAAAAAAAAAAAATTTCATAGGGTGTCTAGTTATGACCCCCTTTTTTTTTTTTTTTTTTTTTTTTTTTTATCGTGCGGAAATCCCTTCGGATACCCCCCCGCCGGCCAGCGGGGGCGGTTATGTCGGGCTTGCACCGACTAAAACCGCACGCCGTCTCGGGTCTTCAGACGCCGGGGTGTAAGGTTACCCATAGAGCATATCCCTCGCACCTCGACTGACCCTGGGCCATCCCACCACCAACAGCATCGCCCATCCCGTCTCCTCCGAAAGCAGAGGAGTACGGAGAGCGATGTGTTCCCGCCACGTTGGGTATTGGCCGACGATCAATGCCAACCCTATGAAGGGGTGAAGGGGAAGCCATTGACCGCCGCCCAGGGTGTACCGGCCGCTCCGATTCCGTTCCCCCCGGACTGCAGCGGGATCGGAATCGGAGCGACACTCGAGGAGGTTACCCAACACACACCCCTTACCCAACACACACCCCTTACCCAACACACACCCCTTACCCAACACACACCCCTTACCCAACACACACCCCAGTTATGACCCCCTGAGTACGAAATGAGTTTTGAAATCAGTTTTTCCTCAAAATTTCACGTTCCATGAAAGATATTCGAACCGTTCTAATTTTATCCCATAGTATACATGAATACCAACAACTTTTAATTACAAACGTATAAGATTAAAACTTTAACTAAAAGTGGAGGGGGGAAAAACCAAAATTTTTCGGGAAAAGAATCATAACTTCTAACCGGTGAACATTCTTGCTGTCGGAAACATTTTAATCGATAGGCCATTTTTAAGTCTAAAATAAATGTCTGAAAAGTTTTTCGCTAAAAGTTGCCGTTTTCGAGGAGAAAAAATTAAACATGTCAAAAAATAATATTAATTGCTTCACGAAATCTACCTGTGCGTTCCCCTTGCGGGAACGGATTTTTTTCATTTGGACCACCCATTTTACATCATGTATGTCTGTACAGGTCGCGCACCTCTAAACTGAGCCCAGCTGAGATTGATGCGCTCAATACTGAGAACAAGGCATGGAATGTTCTATGCATTCTTAACGTATTGCATTCTTTAGTGGACAAGTCAAACATCAAACGCCAACTTGAAGTAAGCAAAACATTGATATTCAAACAATGAAAGTCTGCCCCACATTTTTAGAAATCCCAATGTTATTTATTTCAATTGCATTGGCCATTTAAAACTTATGACAACTATTCCCGACATTAAAAAGATTGCTGGACCACTCATCTTTTTAATGTCGTCGGACTAACGTTTTCTTTGTCTTCCACTTTTTTTCTTGGTTTGGAATCTAGGTGTCTGCTTTGTTATATCTAATAAATAAATTAACAGCATCAAGGGCAGACTGGAAGACTGGAGGAGGCCTTTCTGTTGCGACACTCTGACATAACTTACTTCATACACTGTATTATTATAAAATGTATAAATTTATTTATTATATTTTAGGGAAACTTACAGTTAATAGCTAGTTTACAAACAGATATATTATATTAGAAGTAGGCCACTTATATGTTGGCAATAAAAATATATTCGTAATTCCTGATACTTAACTAATTCAGTCAAGTACAATCCTTTGCAATGTAGTGTGACCACAAGTAAAATAAATTCCTGTTGGTCACACCAGTGTAACAAGCTGGTGTGACCACGAGTCTGCAGGGGATCTGAATTAGAACACTAGTCATTCATGATTCATCATTACTTCAGTGTTCATCTCTGCATCTCCCAGGGATTTGCCTTGCAAATAATGCTTCTGGTGTTATATCTTATCTATGAATCTACTCAGTTTTCAAGTTAAACAGAATGTGCCTTGTTCACTTTTTATTAGGTGTATGCTACTGGCGGAGAACCCGACTCAGTTGCCGGAGAGTTTGGCCGCCACTCTCTCTACAAAATGTTGGGCTACTTCTCCTTGGTAGGCCTTTTGCGTCTGCATTCATTGCTTGGAGATTACTACCAGGCTATTAAGGTATGAAAGTCTTATATTCTACAATGCGGATTTTAATCCTACTTATTTTATTAGAAATTTAACCAAGTCTAAACAAACATTTAACCTACTTGGGAGGGCTTAACTTGCTAGTTAACCCCTGCAAATCCATGACACAAGGACTGTCTTTGGTTATCTAATTACGAAAGTAATACACAGTTTTGTTCTTGTCTCTATATTTACGAAGATTATCTACTGATGGAGCAGGCTAAATAGAAAATTAAATAGTACTACTTCATTGTGAACTGTTTTTTTACTTAGAAAATGCATGTGGTAATAATTATTACTAAATTTATATTGCAGGTGCTAGAAAACATTGAGCTACACAAGAAGTCTCAGTATTCCCATGTGCCTGCGTGTCAAATCTCGACGTCTTACTATGTGGGCTTCGCGTACATGATGATGCGTCGTTACGCTGACGCCATCCGCACCTTATCATCGGCTCTCCTATACATGCAGCGTACGAAGCAACTGTTCTCGTCCCGCTCTTACCAGAATGATCAGATAAATAAGCAAACAGAGCAGATGTACCACCTGCTGGCTATTTGCTTGGTCTTACACCCTCAATGCGTTGATGAGTCAATCCAGCAGGTAATCATACTAGTCATTACTCAACCGGTACTTGCCTTAAAGCTAGAAGAACTTGTATGTGAATTATTGCTATTACTTTCTATTAATTTAGAATTCTACAACAATCAATACAGGCGGATACTGCATAGGATGCCCCCAATTTGCACCATAACATCCAGTCTGCCTTGCCAACGTTTCAAGTCATTGGCTCAGATGTATGTTATATTTGATGGCCAATTCGCGTAACACCGTACAGCATTATAACCAAGTATAATGATTACGTTACGACGTTTTCTTTATTATTCTAGCTGTCCCCCGCGGCTTCGCCTGTGGCATACTTCGCCCCGTGGCACCTATTTATCCGAAACATGCCTGTAAACATTTTTTTGCAGGCAATTTTTTAAATTTTTATCTCCTTAAGAACCATCCTCATACTTCAAGGAATATTATGAAAAAAGAATTGGCGAAATCGGTTCAGCTGCTCTCGAGATTTGCGCTTAGCAACGCATTCGACGATTCAATTTATATTATAGATAGATAGATGAACAATAACTATGTCGTACCTCTGGGTATTTTTGCTCAAAGTCTTTCATCAAATTTATTTACAATATCTGTGCGCCAGAAGAAGAGACAGGGTCAGTAGAGATTCAGAAAAAGGTTACTAATATTTTTTTTTTAAAAACAAAGCATAATATATTACTACTGACTTCCTTGGTCGTCGCATCGGTTGCATCGGCAATCAGCCGGCCGATTTGTCCTAGGCATAGCATAACTCTACCATATAAAGACAACATGTTACCAGTGATGATAAAAGACATTAAGAGTGTCCAGACAATCATAATGTATTATTGGCATAAGTATGTATATACGCATTCTAGAACCCATAACACAACCTAGTTAAGCTATGCTTACTTGGGTCTAGATAGCGCTGTGTAGAATTTCGAAGAATATTTATTCATTTATAGAATGGTGGGATCGTGGAATAGCAACACGTCAACTCAAAATAAAACCGTGTAATGGAGTAACTGAATATGCACACAAAACAGTACATTAATTTTATATAAAACTTCTTAATCACACACTCTCTCAAGTACTCGTCTTTCCTTTTCTTTCGTGCCGCCATATTTTCGTGCATTTCCTATCTGTTAGCACCGTCAGCATTCCTTGATAACCACTAATTTCAGCCCCGTACGTCTTGTGAACCTTCTCTATCTTAAACCACAGCTGGGCCGTACCCGTGAGTGATCTGCGGGCGTTGCTGAGGTGTCCATTCGAAAATCTTCGCGTTGTCATCGAGGTCTTGTACCCACCGCGGCATAGGTGAGGTCGTCGCTACTAAACTTCGGTACATCCACCATCTGGAATTGCGCGGTTCAACTGCTTCGGAGCGTGAAGCTTGAGATGCTACCTTCTGGTCTTTCATTGGGCGATCGGCGTGTTTTGGACTTCAAATTTTTCTTTAAAGAATGTCGTCTTTCGTCATCACCGTTGTTCACTCGAATGGCACGCGCCGTCGTTTGGTTTTTTTTTTCGCTGCAGATGTTGTTTCGTCAACTCAAAATAAAACCGTGTAATGGAGTTACTGATCATACGTACAAAACACTGGAACTTGGCACTTGGAACTGGACACTGGAACTTAATGGGGAAGGCCTATGTTCAACAGTGGACTTCATATGGCTGATATGATGATGATGATGAATCAGATACTCTCTCAAGTACTCGTCTTTGATTCTCTCTCTAGACACCCCTTCCCCTCTCTCCTTCCTAGGACCCCTCCCTTCCAACGATCACTACCTTCCTCTCTCTTTCACACCAGCTCTCTCTATCATTCAAACATTGCGTTTAGTATAATCACCTTTCATACGTTTGGTTAATTTTCGCATCCTACATAAATATAAAAGACAAATTCAACAGGTGCTCCGTGAAAAGAACTACCATGAGAAGATGTTCAAAATGCAGTATGGTGACTTGGGAGAATTCGAAAGCTGCTTTACTTTTGCCTGCCCTAAGTTCTTATCGCCATGCCCACCGCCCATTGAACCAGGTTCCAACTACGGCCGTGATGCTGTTAAGCATCAGACGCAAGTGTTCATGGACGAGGTCAGTCTCAAAATTCATTTTCTTTTGAATCTATCTATACTTTTATAAAAATGTAAATTAATTGTGTCTGTACAATAGACATATTAATACAACAATACTTGGTTATGTTAAATGAACAACTTACATACAAAAATGTTTTTTCATCTCTCCAGTTCGGAAAGTTTAATTTTCATGGGTAGACCGGATATAGACCGGAGCCGGGTGGAAAGTAGCTTATTTCATCCCTAGGGTGGAAAGTAATTTTTTTTTAATTTTAGGTTTTGCCATGGAGTCCATGATAATTAAGTAACGTCATAATGCCTTGATATTATGACGCTTTTTTTTACATGGCCGTCTTGATACTCGATTACAATGTAACCAATAGATTCGATTATCAAAATTTTCTAAAGTTGGCAGTATGTACGTGAATTATAACAATTTTTTCCAGTATAAAAAAAAACAAAATAATTAGCGGAAATACGAGATTAAATATAAATAAATGCCTTGTGTTAATTGTGGTTAAAAATGGTTTCGGAAAGGGATTCCAGTGACATTTAACTCCCGATGGGATTTAAGAACAGGCAAAAGCTGTTGTTAATAATCTATTTTCAAATTGTTCTAATTTGACTTTAAATTTAAACTGATAATCAATATACCTGTTTCATTAAATGTGTGTGTAGTATTTTAATTTCCTTACATAGTCGAAATAAAAAGTAGAGTGTTTACCTCGGATGAATGTCACCATTTCATTCTCGAAATACTACGACGCAAAAACCACTGAACTGATTTTGATGCAGTTTCTATTACAAAGGTCTTGGGTAGACTTAAAATCTGCAGTATGTTTGATTGCAATTGGTTATGTAGAACCGGAGATATGGCCAAAAAACGTTAACCGACCTCCACGCGGGCGTAGCCATAGGTATTATAAAATTTGGGGTGTGTGTTGGGTAACCTCCTCGAGTGTCGCTCCGATTCCGATCCCGCTGCAGTCCGGGGGGAACGGAATCGGAGCGGCCGGTACACCCTGGGCGGCGGTCAATGGCTTCCCCTTCACCCCTTCATAGGATTGGCATTGATCGTCGGCCAATACCCAACGTGGCGGGAACACATCGCTCTCCGTACTCCTCTGCTTTCAGAGGAGACAGGATGAGCGATGCTGTTAGTGGTGAGATGGCCCAGGGTCAGCCGGGGTGCGAGGGATATGCTCTATGGGTAACCTTACACCCCGGCGTCTGAAGACCCGAGACGGCGTGCGGTTTTAGTCGGTGCAAGCCCGACATAACCGCCCCCGCGCGGCGGGGGGGTATCCGAAGGGATTTCCGCACGATAAAAAAAAAAAAAAAAAAAAAAAAAAAAAAGGTATTATAAAATTTAAAAAAATTTAAAATAGTAATATAGTTGTGGCTATAAATTGGAGATATTTGAAAAAATACTTTGAGTTATTTTAAATGAACAATTCAGAACAAACAAATTTTTTTTTTGGAATTCTTATCTTTCTGTTTTTATGTTTATTCGCGATGTTGAATGGATATTGATGTGGTTTTTCTTATTAGAAAGGTCTTGGTCAGACTTAAAATGTGGCGGCAGTAGCTTAGTGGTTAAGGAGTTTGCTTTACGATCGAGAGGTCCAGGTTTCGGCCATTACACTACGTGAACCCACTCCTAACACAAACAACTTAGCCTAACTGGGGGGGAGGGGGGAATACGAATAATGTCCGTTATTTAACTACAATATTTTTTTAACTTCGACAGGTTCGTCAACAAAAAATGCTTCCTACGATCCGTTCGTATTTGAAACTATATACAACTTTACCTTTGGCGAAATTGGCAGCGTTCATGTCGGCCGCACGCGGCGGTGATAGGGACGCAGCTCGTGAGCATGCGGCCCTTGCTATCCACCTGCTGTGCTTCAAACATAAGATGAAGAACGTAGTCTGGAGCAAAGGACCAAGTGGCCTTGATGGCAAGTTCCAAAGCGGATCTGAGGTCAGTGCATTCTCTGTTTACAATATGTACCATAGAGGTAGGGAGCACTCACTTATTTAGATTCCATCTGAAATGGTATATACCAAAATGTGTGGTGAAAGCCTGAGTAAATCTAATAACATTTCAGTATAATTTGTACTAATAAAACTTAGAATATTATTCACATTATTATTTTGTTTTAATAAGGAGAATGCCCATTCTTGGTTGCGCTTTTAGACGTTCGCGTCAATATTTCAAATGTTAAAAAATAATATTGATTATAGTATGACGTTTCAACACTAAATCGCTTCTATAGAACTTGGGGTTTGAATTTAAGTTATAAAGATATAAAACTTGAATGAATTATCATTTCCGTTTTAATTTAATTGTTACCATTATATAAAATAATCCATTGGTGGTAGAATGCAAATATACCAATCTTTTTAAAATAAAATGGTAAATCATAATACGTGATAATAATTCGCAATGTGACATTCAAATATATTGCAGTTATAAAATCTTAATTTTTCGTGTAGGTATTCGTAGTTTATTAGTGATAATCAGTTAAAGTTGTAAAATAATGTGCTTCGGTGGTAGTTTTCTCTTAATTTATAGATGGTATCCCTGTCTTAAAACATTCCAAACGAAAACTCAAACGTCAGTTCAACAGTCAGTGTCACAATATTTTCTTGTTGTTGTTGTTTTTCTCGTTGTAATCATTTAATTTCGCAATAACTCCAAGTCCTGTTACAATATGCGTTTATATTTCAGATAATACTTAATGCAGTTTATACTTATGTGACATTGCAAAAAAAAGTGTGCAACCGATTTCCATACTGACATGGGCATTGTCCTTTACGTGTTGTGGGCGATTTTCCGCACGAAAAAAAAGGCGTAGATGCCTCCAAACAGAGGGGATGGCAAACAATGGTGACCATACCCTGCTAGTGTTAGTGGATATTTCACTGGTCGGGTCGATTGATGAACAATTAATCAACTAACGAAGACAAAGCTTTACCGTACCCTTGGAAGGGCTACCTCGAAACGTATATCCGAATCTTCGGGCCCGCATGAAACACGAAGAAACGATGTATTACGCGTCGTCTTCGGGCCCATAGCGGGATAAATGCTTTTCACGGTACTGGTATTGCCTAAAACTTCGGATGTATGTTTCAGTCATGTAGGAGTACTGTTATAGAATTACCAATCCTACTTTTTTTATTACTTAGCTTGCATTAGGTTACAATATCACTATTCTGCTACCATATTTTAACATGCCATATTTTTCAGCTGGATTTCTACATTGACAATGACATGATTCATATCGCTGATACTAAGGTGGCTCACCGTTTCGGCGATTTCTTCATTCGCAAACTTCTTAAATTTGAAGAGCTCAACCGTAAACTTCATCATATTAAAATCTAAAATATTTCATCTGAAAACCTCCTTTTGTAACTGTATAAATAAAGTTACTACTAAGAAATAATATTTTTATTGTCTTTAATTTACATCTTTGGTATGTAAGGTATATGTTTTCGATTTCTTTTATTAAATTTCTTAGGTGTTATGATTTTCACTCTATCTCGCTGCAATGTCTCAGGGTAATTTTCTTTAAATTGTTGCCATGGATGTTCTGGTTGCAGTACAGTTTCAACATTTATATCTTTTAACCAACTGGTGTAATATGATGAGAAATGGTCAAAATTCTTAACAAAGTCTTTTGTTGCTTGTTTCTGAAACAGGTGGATCACATTTTATATACCAATTTAACAAGCACTACAAAGTATTTTTATTTTATATTAATATTAGGTTTAAATATATAAACATTCACAGTACCCACCTTTTTAATACTCTCTTGACATCTTTCAATAAAAACTACCAAATGTTTAAGGAATACTTCATTAAGTTGTACTTTTTCTTTTTTAACAATATTCATGATATACAAGACATATCCTATTTGGTTATTTGATGTCCCTTGTCTTAGTAGAGTACCTAATATTTCTATGTTGACCCTGAAATAAAGATTTTTCCTTACTTAAATATTTTTTTTAAATAAATGAAAACTAAAATAATCCTTGAACCTAATAAGGTTCAAGGATTATTTTACCAGTGGTAAGTACTTTAAAAACAGGAATATCCTCACAATATGTATTGTATTCATAATATTATTCATCATCATCATCATCGTCTCAGCGTTGTGTACTGATTGAATCCGAGCCCTGCACCTCTCTGAGCCCGGGGTCTGCTTTCCTACTTTTCCTTCTCCACTTCCGGCAATCTCTGGCATCCATGGTAGTGAAACCGCACAGAGAGAGAGAGAACCACGTAACTGAAGACGGCGCCGGGCGGCAAAGATGGCGCGTACGTCGCCGTTCGAGTCCTGACATGTTTCCACTGGCGCTATGAGAATCGGCTTCTGATTGGACGGATACCGGAATGTTGTATGAAAATAATCGTAGTAAAAAGTATAGCAAGCGTATTACGTGAATCTCATTTGATTTGTGTAAACGACATAAATTTTGACCTTTTTATAAAAAAAAATATATTTGTTGCACTGACTTGCATTGTTTAGCACTATTAACTTACTTTAATTTCTTTTCATTCATCTCGTTAAGCAGCTGTTCTGCACTTTCCATTGTTTTACAGGACATAGCCAAAACTCCATATGTCATGATGTTGACATTCAGTTTCATCTTACTAGAGTGAGGAAATCGTTTTTTTCGAAATTCAGATTCTTTTTCAATCATTTTCATAACATCCTGCAAAGAGAGGCAGCATAAATTATTAAAAGTGTCTCTGAACCTAACTAGGTAGTTAGTTGTGAGTTTAGTGATAGTTTGTTTTATAATAAATTTGATCACATAATTTTCTTAGACATTTAGAATACCTAGTTGCAGATTTGAAATGTTGGATTTTATGATTATTTATTTGAAGAAAACACCATCCCATCCTTCTAATATTATAAATGTAAAAGTTAGTTTGAATATTTGGTGACGGCTGAAATACCAAATTTAACAGAGATATATTGGAATAACATATAAGCTACTTCCTATTCCTGGAATACGTAACCATGGGTTGCGGGAATGGGATCAGAATTCCACGGGGGCGGAGCAGCGGGCAAAAGCTAGTAAGGAATATTTGCAACATTACATAATTATGTAATCTTACTATGATGGACCATTTGCATACTCAATTTGATTATACAACTTTGGCTCCAAGATTTGTACTTGAATGATCATTTTGATTATTGCAGTGGTGGAAAACATTACATGAACTAAGTATTAGACGATTTGGCGTCTTTGATCTACGTGAGTAGTGTGTAGCTTTTAAATAATAATTTGGGTGAACTGGCAGGAATACCTAACTTAGCGTCGGTAGCTTAGTGGTTAAGGAGTTAGCCTTATGATTGACAGTTCCCAGGTTCGAATCCTGGCCTTTATACAACCGACATGAACCCACTCCTAACACAAGCAAATTAGCTTACTTAGTGGAGTTAACGGTAGTATTAATTATTTCGGTTACTAGTAGGTCAACGTGTCGAACTTAGGACACTTTTGTATATTCGTATTTTTTAAATAAATGGTGAGAATAAGACCTGTCGAATAGGCATAGATAGAAAGATCAGTTATTCAACTACATAATTCATTCAGCGGCTTTTGTGCCAATTTTGCGTTAATGAATAAAATCCACAGATTTTATTCATTAACTTTGCACAAAAGCCGCTAGAAATAAAAAAAAGGCAAAACTATCGATGGTACAATAGACCTGATGGTCCTTGGACCGTACCAGTTTTGTTGGACATACTAGGGTTAAAAGAAGATAGACATCAGTAAGCTAATGTCTACGAAAACGTTTTCAATTCAATTAGCCCAATGTGATGTTATTTGATCAATGTTAAATGTGCGTAGATAATTGGGGGAGTCAAAGTACCACTAAGGAACCATTTCTTTAAAACCGGTTTTATAAGCAACTTAAAGTTGAGGTAAGTAGGCCTGGGGGTGGCGGGTGAGGCCACCTGTCACCCCAGCAGAAGCAGGCCGGGACGGTGGGGCGACTAGCGCCCCTCCCCCAAACCGGGGCAAGACGGGGACACCGTGGTTCCCAAACCCGAGGGGGCCATCTCGAAACCGGAGATGGCCCAGGGTCAGTCGGGGTGCGAGGGATATGCTCTATGGGCAACCTTACACCCCGGCGTCTGTAGACCCGAGACGGCGTGCGGTTTTAGTCGGTTCAAGCCCAACATAACCGCCCCCGCTGGCACGCGGGGGGGTATCCGAAGGGATTTCCGCACGATAAAAAAAAAAAAAGGTAAGTTTAGAACAACAATGCCATCTGTTACTTACATAATTATACTGAAATTAAATTAAGAATAAAAGATTTGTTATTAATGTATTATCACATTAAATAAATAAGCAATAAGTACAGTCAAAAAACATAAATTCCCCTTTTTTATCTGAAATAACGCCGTGATGGTGAATTTCAACTAACTTCACGTTAGAGTTGACAAAAGATGCTTTGACTGCCATAGATAATAGTATTTTAAAGCACGGCAGTTTTTTTTATTTGGTTTGTTGTAGGTACAGTCACCTCTATAAATATGTATACACGGTAGGGTTCCAGAAACAAGTAACCAGGGTTAACTTCAAATTTTTGTTCACAAAAAATATAGCCAAATGATGTAAACTCTTAATATTTCATAAAAATGTAACCATTATACGCCTCATAAAATGTATCAATTAATGCTTGCAAAAATATATCCACAATCAACGGTTCAATTGAATGGAAACATGCTATAATTCATATATATGTAAACACGTACTTTCAATAAAATATACTTTCAGTGAAGTTATGTAGTCTGTAGTCTAAAATATGTAGTCGTCTTTCAAGCCATTAATACCTAAACAATTGTAGGTATACAAACTATTTGTCTAGATCGTAAGTAATGATTTATTATTGAAGTGATGTCAAATGTCATTCTTAATGTCTAGTTTAATTTATTCTCAATATTATATATTATAATCTGCTATCATCTGCAGTTCACAACATTAAAATTGACGAGATCGATTATAACTTTATTTCAAAAATATCATGTACCGCATAGACAACCATACCAAGCATCGCATTGTATGTTTGAAGGAAGAGGGGCTAAGTATAACAGAAATAGCTGAAACCTTGGGAATATCAGTAAGTTCTTTTTTCTTGGTTGTGTCCACTCTTGTCCTCTCGACTCCTAAAAAAAGATTTGTTTATCTGTTTCCTGTCAACCCTAAATATAGTCCACACTCGACCCCTAGGGTTCGAAACTGGTTTTCATACAAAAGTCAGGTATAGCTTGTCCACTTTGAACCCCTAGTTTAAAATGTGTACCTAAAATTTAAATTTTGGGTAAATGAATAAATGGCAAATGATTTAGATACAAATTATATCGCTGATATTTTAGTAAAATACTACGCAACTATAGTGTAAACTGACGATTTTACAATGAAGTGTATATTAAGGGTCGAGAAGAAACTAAAATCGGACTGGAAAATAAAAACCACTTTCTATCCCCCAAGGTCGAGATTAGACCATAGTTTGAGGTCCAGTGGACATATTAGTTATTAGGGGTCGAGAGTGGACTCAACCTTTTTCTTAACCTGTTTAAATAAATGAATGTAAGAAGTTTTCTTTATATCATACTTACGTATATTATTTTTACAGAGAAAAACTGTCTATTTATGGTCCAACCGTTGGGAAAATGAGGGAGTAATACAAAATCATGTATCATTTGGACGTCCACGTAAAATGTCGGCGGATCAAGAGAGGCATTTGATTGATCATATTCGACAGGGAGCTTTTATTAGCACTTCTATTATTGCAACAAATTATGAAGTATCACCGTCTACAATTCGTCGCCGATTACACAGCAGTGGTATTCACCATAGACAGCCTGCTAGAAAGCCGATTCTAACTGAAAGGCATAAATTACAGCGATTGAACTTTGCCAATAGGTACTTGAATTATGATTTTAGCACTGTGTTATTCTTAGATGAAAAAGTGTTTTGTACATCTCAAGATGGAAGAGTCTCATTATGGCGACCCAATAACACACGATATTTGCAAAACAACGTTTTACCTAACCGCAGAAGCGGTAGGTTATCGCTTAATTTTTGGGGATGGATGTCCTGGAGTGGTCCTGGTGAACTCATTGAAGTAACCACACGTTTAAACAGTCTGCATTATCGGGATATTTTATCGGAAGTTCTTATTCCAACGGCCAACGCAGCCTTCGGGGGTAACAGGCCCATAACATTTATTCAAGATGGTGCTTCTGTACACAATTCAAGACTAGTACAAAGATGGATTGATAATCAAGATAATTTAGAATTAATTAAACTACCACCCAAAAGTCCTGATTTGAACCCGATAGAGAATCTGTGGGGATTAATGGTTCAGGACTTCGAGTCCACTAGAGCTAGAAATATTAATAATTTAAGAGATCACGTTTTTGAGCTGTGGGATTCCTTTAGAGGTTCCTCAATATGCTCGAATATGGTTTCTTCTATGCCAGAACGATTACAGGACGTAATTAATAATAACGGTGGATATACAAGATTTTAATTCAATTTATTTGTTTACCTATTACTTTAATAATAGAATTTTAAGTTTTACTGATCAAGCTAAGTTTGTTTTATGTTTATAATGTTTTCAGTGAGCGGTGTTAGCTAAGTTAGATTTAAATATAAAATATAGTATTAATTAATAATATCATGTTTTATTTCTTTGTGGTACCCATGGAGGAGGGACACCCCTTGGAGAATCACGGGCAAAAGTTTTTGCTGAATTGAAAGTAAAAAGTAAAAGTAAAAGTAAAATTTTCTTTATTGTACGACAAAATACACAAAAATATAAAAAGAAAAAGAATAGAAATTTGTCTACATAATAATGTACAATGGGCGGCCATATTGTAAGCAACAATCTCTTCCAGGCAACCTTTGGATGGACAGGAGTGTATAGTAATGAAAAGTGGGTTTTTGGTGTAAGAAAGCAATTACTGAAATGGAATAATAATAACGAACATGAATACCTACATACAGTACGTACAATACCCATACACAATATATACAATACATACAATACAAACAATACATACAATACATACAATACATACAATATATATATATATATATATATATATATATATATATATATATACACCATATACCTGTACAGACATGTACAGTTATGAAGTATAATTAATATACTGACTTATATTGACAGATAGTACCTATTCAGTCACCAACTTTTAGAATGATCCCAACGTTTGAGCTCGCCTAATAGACACCGGTAGCGCATTCCATAGGCGTGCAGCCACAACAGTAAACGATTTAGTACAGTAAACACTTCTTCCGTAGCATAAATAAATATTTTTGTATCCTTTCACATTTAATAATTGTTTATATATTAATGGCTTGAAAGACGACTACATATTTTAGACTACAGACTACAGAACTTCACTGAAAGTATTTTTTTTGAAAGTACGTGTTTACATATATATGAATTATAGCATGTTTCCATTCAATTGAACCGTTGATTGTGGATATATTTTTGCAAGCATTAATTGATACATTTTATGAGGCGTATAATGGTTACATTTTTATGAAATATTAAGAGTTTACATCATTTGGCTATATATTTTGTAAACAAAAATTCGAAGTTAACCCCGGTTACTTGTTCCTGGAACCCTACCGTGTATACATATTTATAGAGGTGACTGTACAACCCTGTCCAACGTAACACAGGTTCCCTTAGTCTTAAAAAATAAACAACTGGCTTGTTTTAGCAGTACAATTGTGTACAAAATATTTGTTGCACGGTTAGGAGAGTTCTGTCACTACATTGTCCTCAGTTGTCTATTCTTCAGTAAAAGCCAGTTCAACTTTGACTGTAAGAGTAGTTCGTTTTGTTTGCTGGTTCTGTTTCGTCATTCCATATTATAAAACAAAGTCCTCCGCCGCGTCTGCCTGTCTGTCTGTTCGCAATAAACTAAAAAACTACTGCACCTATTTTCGTGCTGTTTTCACTAATGAATAGAGTGGTTCTCGAGGAAGGTTTGAGTATATAATTTGTCAAGTTTTTGTATAAATTGACTAAAATATCATGATATTGGTTGTAGGTGTCGGAAAAAATGAGCCGTCTGGAAGCTTTCAACGAAAACGCTGCCTAAACCCAATATATAAAACCGGCCAAGTGCGAGTCGGACTCGCACATCGAGGGTTCCGTACAAAACTGTAGGTGTATTTGATATGAATTTCAATTTAATACCTCTACGCGTAACTTTAGAATTTTCAAAAATAGTTTTTATTATATGATTTAACTAAAACTTTCTTTTTTTTTTTATCGTGCGGAAATCCCTTCGGATACCCCACCGCGTGCCAGCGGGGGCGGTTATGTCGGGCTTGAACCGACTAAAACCGCACGCCGTCTCGGGTCTACAGACGCCGGGGTGTAAGGTTGCCCATAGAGCATATCCCTCGCACCCCGACTGACCCTGGGCCATCTCCGGTTTCGAGATGGCCCCCTCGGGTTTGGGAACCACGGTGTCCCCGTCTTGCCCCGGTTTGGGGGAGGGGCGCTAGTCGCCCCACCGTCCCGGCCTGCTTCTGCTGGGGTGACAGGCGGCTTCACCCACCACCCCCAGGCCTGCGCTCATGGAGGACGGAGGTCGTTAAGCGACCTCCGGCGCCTGAGTCGCCTGCGACGCGCGGCGAGCAAGTTGCGGGCTCGGCGGTCCGGGAGGGTTCTAAATCTCTCCCGGGCGCGCTCCGCCATCTCCTTCGCGAGAATTACATGCTCGCAGAAGGAGGTGGCGGCGGCCCACGCGCTCGCGCTCCGCACCATTGCCGCAATCATGCTGCCGAGCGAGAGGACTCCCACCCCGATGGCTGCCACGAGGTCACGCCTCGGCGCCTCCCACGCCGGGCAGTCCGCCAGCGTGTGCAGCCCTGAGTCCTCGTTCGCGTCGCAGTGATGACACTCAGGCGTTGGCTCCTTCCTGATCCGATGCAGGTGGTCCCCGAAGCACCCCTTCCCGGAGATCACCTGCGTCAGTCGGTACGAGAGGCTTCCGTGTCGCCTCTCCAGCCAATCCTCCATGATGGGCCTTACCGCCGCTATTGCGGCGTGCCCTGCGCTTGGTCGCCCAAGTCGTTCCTTCCTCTCCACCACGATGGCCTGGCGGAGCTGGGACTGCACGGCCTCAATTTCTCGATGCTCGGGGTTCCGCCCCTGCTCCCGCGCCTCCTTTCGCCACTGACTGGTACAGTTGCGAAAGGGCTCTCGCTTCCAGGTCCCATGGCGGAGTTCCGGCAAGGAGACTCGCCGCCTCGAAGGAGATCGTGCGGTACCCGCGGATGACCCTGATGGCCATAACTCGCTGCGGAGCGCGCAGCATCCGCACAGTTCTGGTCCTCAGGGCCTCCGCCCATATTGGGCACCCATACAGGGCCATGGACCGCACGATCCCCGCGTAGAGTCTCCTGCAGGAGTCATCGGGCCCCCTCATGTTGGGCAACAGCCGAGCCAGAGCGAGAGCTGTGCCCTTCAATTTGGGGGCCAGACTTCGGATATTTTCTCCGAAGTCCCATCGGCCGTCGAGCACGAGCCCCAAATATTTCATTTGGGGCTTGATGCCGATGCGATTTCCTCCCACGATGAAACTGGATCCCTCGGGTGGCTTGCTCCGAGGCCCATGAAAGAACAGGGCCTCGGTTTTATGCAGAGCCACCTCGAGACCCAGCCGCCGGATCCGCTCAACCTTTATCTGTACCTACTATAAGACGTTACTTCGTACCAAATTTCAAGATTTTAAATTCACGGGAAGTACCCTAATTTGCGGCATAAACGGCTGTATCTTTTGATTGCTTAGGCTTAGAAGTTTGATTTTATCACAGCTCCAAGGGACAGTAGACCTGAGTATTAGATATAAATTTCAGTTTGATACCTCCACGCGTTCCTGAGAAAAACGGTCTTGACAGACGGACGGACGGATGGACAACGAAGAGTTCCGTTTTTTCCTTTTGAGGTACGGCACCCTAAAAAGTGATATATGTTGGAATTATGTATCTTATATAGGTCTACAGAAAAGTCCACGATGGCATAAGTCTACATTTTAAGGTATGGTATATTATGGTGTTCAGGGTCTGATGATGGAGTATGAAGGTGGCCAGGAACTCCTAAACTAAACAAGATAAACCTATCGAGCTTGGGCTCATTTTTTTATTGTTGACAAATTCTCTGGAGTTCAAGTTCGGAGACACTAGGTCGTCTAGAACTAGACAAGATAGTCTTGTTGTGTTGAGCTCCTTTGTCTGGCTCTAGTGACATTACGAAAAACTAAAAAGTTTTAAATAAAATAATTAAGTTTTACAGAAAACAAACTAAAACAAAAACGAAAATAATAATCTAAAGCAAGTTGGCCGACTAGCCGTCCTTACAGAAGCAGGTCGTGGCGGAAGCGTGTCGTGTGTGCCCTCACACGCCTGCCAACTCACCGAAGCGGGATAAAACCCGATCCCACTAGGCGAGGCCGCGGTGGCGGCCAAAGTCCGCCGGTAACCCTGGGGTTATCCTTTCGAGGGCTTACCCGGGGTGCCCGGCACGGACACTTGGGGAGGACACCGTGCGGTTTTAGTCGATACACGACATAACCACCCCCGCTGGCCGGCGGGGGAGTATCTGAAGGGATTTCCGCACGTAAAAAAAAAAAAGAAAAAAAAAAGAGAACTAGAAGAAAAAGAAAGAAAGAGACTGGCGGCCCGCAACGTGGCTGTTCTAAACAGCCCCTTAAAAGCTATGGCCGTCAGAGTCATCAGGGTGTATCGCACGATCTCCGTCGAGGCGGCATGTCTCCTAGCCGGGACCCCCCCATGGGACCTGGAAGCGAGAACCCTTGCGTCGTTGTACCAATGGCGCTGGAGCGGGACCATAGGCCGGAGCCCCGAGATATCAGGGCTCAGCGGTCCCAGCTCTGTCAGGAACTCATGGAGACGTAGAAGGTGCGACTTGAGCAAATCCACCATTGCGGCGGTGAGGCCGGTCATGAAGGAGTGGTTGGAGAGGCACCACGGTGACCTCTCCTACCGGATGTGCCAGATTATTACCGGACACGGGTGCTTCGGGAAGTATCTGTGGCGCATCCACCGGGAGACAACGCAGCAGTGGCAGCACTGCGAGGATCCTGGCGAAGACACGGCGCTCCACACGTTGGTGGAGTGCCTAGCGTGGGCGAGTCAACGCCGGGATCTCGTTGCGGTCCTGGGCGTGGACGTTCTCTTGCTGGAGACCATGGTGAGAGCCTTGGCCTCCGACAGGAGAAAGTGGCACGCCACCGCCTCTTTCTGCGAGCATGTAATGCGCGCGAAAGAGACGGCAGAGAGGGAGCGGGAGGGAACCCTGCCACCTGAGTTCCGCAGAATCGTCTACGCCCGGGACTACCGACCTCCATGATCGGGACCTGAGGACGGCAGTTGGCCGACTCGCCGTCCTTACAGAAGCAGGCCAAGACGGAGGCGTGTCGTGTGTGTCTCACCTCACTCACCAACGCCTCAACTCACCGACGCGGAATAAAACCCGACCCCACCAGGCGAGGCCGCGGTAACGGCCCAAAGTCCGCCGGTAACCCTGGGGTAATCCTTTCGAGGGCTTACCCGGGGTGCCCGGCAACGGACACTTGGGGAAGACACCGTGTGGTTTTAGTCGGTCCGATTCCGACACGCCCACCCTATCGTTGGCACCGATGGGTTGAAGCCCGTTGGGGTTTCCACACGTTAAATAACAAAAAAGGGTTGTTCTGTTTTCAAAAGCTTGTATCGCAATAAGAACACAGAAAAATCTTGAGCTATCCAAGCTTTTGAAATCAGCACAAGCCTTGCATATATTTTATTTTTTTCAAAACTACTGATTTTGTTTACTTTATTATTATTATACTTTAATCACGCAGACAGTTCCTACAACTTATAGTTGCATGTATCCTGTGTTTCTGTTAGTTTGCCTTTCCTATTAATTAAAAATACATCCAGCTTGTTCTTAAATTGGTTAAAAGTTTGTGCGGATATGATGTCATCAGGCAGTTTGTTCCACTCTCTAACCACTCTATTACTAAAAACGTGCTTGTGTGGGTTATTGTTAGAGAGGCTGGTGCATAGTTTAAGGTGGCCCCTTAGCCGATCAATTTGGTTAAAAACAAGTATTTTCTGGAAATCCTGTAAGCCTTCCATGGACTGGATCCTTTAAATGGACACTATGCATTACACTGTAAGGCATAGTGTCCATGTAAAATCTTATATATTATGTTTCTACATGATATTGTAGGAAGTTTACACAAATGTCACACATTGAAATAAAACTATTTTAACGGATTTCATTTCACATGAATAAATGACCCATCACCATGGCTACTGAAATGCAACCGAAACGTTACATTTAATGTAAATAATAAAATAACATCAAATAAATCACAATAGAATCCGAATAGTTTGTGTTTCTATCAAATTGCCACGTTCACTGCGCTCCTTCAGAGATGCCAACTTTAGCAACTCTAGTCTTTCCTCATATGGTCTTCCCTTCAGTTTTCTAGGAACCTTTGTGAAACTACATTGCACCTTCTCCAATAGCTGTATGTCTTTGGCAAAGTAAGGGCTCCAAACTTGGAATGCTTGTTTTCAAAAATCGTTTTATTATTTATTTTTTTGATTTGTCCCCACCGTTACCTTACTGCCGGCTAGTGAGGGTAGTTACGTCGGACTCGAACCGACCAATATAATCTCGAGACTCTAATGCAAGGTGGCCAAAAAAGACTATTTTCTTTTAGCTAACATAAATTTGATTCTATGGGGGAATGAAGTTTGCCGGGTGCTAGTATTTACTAAAGAACAATCAAGATATTAGACAAAGCTAACTTACAATTGCAGCATCATAATCTAATCTCAGGCATCTCTTTTTTATCAGCATATTGTAGAAATCTATATCTGCCCGGACCTCTGAGGAGTACATAGCTTCCAGTAGTTTCTCTTCAGCTTCTGTTGTATTATCCAGTAAAGGTAGCATTTGCGTGAATGTCTTAACATTTGGCTTTACAGAATACACTTGCATTTCTTTGAGGAAATCCTCCTGTCCACCAATTACTGCAAATTTATCTTGAAGTGTATGCACTTCTTGTAATCCTGTTACTTGCTCCATATTTAAAACTTTGGATAGAAAATTAGGGACTGTCCTAACATTTATTTTAACATTAGGTAATTTATTTACCAAATGCATTTTTATAATGTCTTTATTCTCTAATACTGATAGTTCAGAAGTAGCTTCATCTGTTTTTTGACTAACATTCTTGCTGTTATCATTGGCTGTACTTGAATCTACTGCTGTAGCATCAGTAGATTCAAGTAATACTTGTGATTGATGTTCTAATTTTAGAACATCATCTTCCTGAATGAATTGCAATTGGTGGATATTTTTAATGGCGAGTGGTGTAAAAGATTGAATTGTATTTATCAATTCCACAATACCTTCTTCACTGCCTAAATTGCAATCTTTTACACATTTTAGCATTAAATTAAATGAGTATATATTAGGCTTTTCTCTCATCTTTAACATTTTTCTCCAGACAATAAGAGCATGGCGCAAACCATTACTTTTATCAGAAATACAAGCATGCAAAAGATGGTTAAATGTGTGCACTCTTATCTTAATCTTCTTCTGCATCATTTCATCTATGATCTTAAAAGCTGTAGGTAAATCACCACACCAACCAAATGCCTTTATCATTGCATTATAGTTTGTCAAGTTTGGCTCAATTTGTTTTTCTATCATCAGTTCCCTCAAATGTTTGGCATTTTTTAAGCCGTTGAGAGGCCAAGGACTGTTGGCACAAGCATTAAAGAGACATGTATATGTGTCCCCTGTGATTTTTAGAGCTCTTTTCTTCATGTCATTATACAGTCTAAAAGCCTTCTTGGTGTAGCCAACATCAGCACAGGCCCCTATTAATAAATTATAAATGTAGTTCTCTGGCTTCACTCTGTCTTCCTTTAGCATTCTCACTTCTAGGACGTCAAAAGCTTCTTTAAGTCGTTTATGTTTAACATATTGCTTTATCAATTCAGCGTACTGCTTAGTTGATAACTTTCGAGAAGGTAAAGGTAAATTTTGTAAAAAATTATCTTCTTTGATATCATCTTCGTCTTCTAACTGTACTGGACGTGTTTCAGTTGATATTGACAAAGTGCCAAAGTTATCTGGGTCCTCTAAAAATACTAATCTTTCTTCTTTTTTATTTTGTTTCGGCTTCGGTTTGATAATTTTTATTTCTTCAGGTAAAGCTATAGAAGTTGCAATCAAATTGTGTCGGAAAACATTTGTACTTTTCATAAATCTCAGTAATTTTGTACAGCGAAAAGCCATGATTGTTATTGTTTTTAATGCTGTAATACATGTACATGTACAATTGTACAGTAATTTTAAAAGTAACCTCAAAAGGTAAAGTTCAACACTGCGACGTTAACACGAACAGTTTGGAAATCATTATATGAAAAAATCATAACAATTTCTAAACATGGCATGAAGAGTGCTGCCAATAAAAAATCCTCAACGTCCCACGTTGGCGATGTCGCAAGATACACAGATTGTATCATTTGACGGCCTAGTTGGCCAGTGTAGCTTGCGTCATGTTTTCAGTTAATATCGCTTCATATATGTACCGCTTATCGTTTTGTAGCTCAACGTATTCTGTATTTAGAACAAATAACGTGAAGTTGGCTCTTAGAGAACTAGAGTCAGCTGAGAGGTTTTGATGCATGTAACTAGTATGATGATTCAGACCATCAATTTGTAGGCTATATATGGTACTGTAGCGTCCGGGGGTTGGACGCCACAATACCTCGTGTAGATAATAAGATAAACACAGAGGAAGAAATTTATATGGGCATTTATTATATCAACAAAAGCTTCCTAAAACGAGTTTAGGGAGGTTTTTACGCGTATATTATTATTTTAATGCGAACTAGGGAATCGCGAACTCCGCTCAAGGACTGAGCCTAAATTAATTACAATTATATCTTCTCTTCGGCCGGCGGACCCGGGCGGCGCGTCTAGTCGCCCGCTGTCAGCTGCACAGCCGAATGCAGCTCCACGCAGCAATTGTTTTTCTTCCCTACGCTCTATTTAAATCAAAAAGTAATTATTTTTAAACTCTGACACATGATGGCCAGGTAACCGCATCGTGGTGTGAAATGAGGTTCAGACACCACATCAGCTACGCCCTTAATGGTCATTCATGTGACAGCCTGATTCCCTAGGCATTCTAAATCTGGGACACAAAAAAAAAATTATGCGAATTGTCCCTTACAATGGGAATAACGAAGCAATCTTTGTAATAATTAGTAAACGATAGTAGAATCTCAAATTATAGCAATTAAACTGTAATAAACATTGAAAAACACGAACAAAGAAAAATTGCTTCATTCTTGGCCAGGCAAAAACCCAGGTTAAAAGAAACCTGACCAAATCAGCCTCATCAAAGAAAAGTTTGGTGTCATTTGACGACACATTTTAAGGTTTGCCCTGATGGGACTTAGTAACACAGTACTTTTAAGACCTACCTAACTAAAATTGAAAGATGACATAAAATTATTTATGTCGCCTACACATTACTAAATTATTTTTAAAACAACATTAAAGAGAAAGAACTTACTCTATAAAGAAAAGTCTGATCGAAAACTAACTTTCAACCATCGTCGGCGCTTATGTCCAAAACGATTTGACTCTCTTACAAAGTTTAGATCACAACTCTCAATATTGGACAAAAAAATAATTGCCTAACTCCTACGCTAGAACATCATGAACACAACAAACAAAACAAATCTATTTATCTTCAGCAGCGCAGCAATATGAAATAAACAGAGAACACATATTAATAATAAAATATTACACATAACACGTTATTCACTACGTGAATTATAATTCTACTAAGACTTATAGTCCTTATTGGCCCTATTGACCCGCAGGCAACTATCAATGCTCTTGAAACATTCTGGAACAAGCCACCATCATAGCCATCTTCTCGTTGAGCACATAATATCACATAAAAGCACATAAAAGCAAAATAAACAACGATACTGATAAATGCGTCGCTCCAATTGTCGCACGACGTCTTTCTTCAAACGGTACGGGATCGATCCATTCACTGCCAACTGCAGAATGTTGGCGTTTCCGACTTCTGCGGAAACTAGCGCTTCACCAGCTGTAGCAACCACCAACTCCTGTACTGTACTCCAGCACCTCTACCAGTTGTATTGAAACCGGCGTTCCTCCACACCAATTGTAGCTGTAGCAACCACCAGCTGTATGGAAACCGGCGCTCCTCCACCAGTTGTAGCTGTAGCAACCACCAGCTGTATGGAAACCGGCGTTCCTCCACCAGTTGTAGCGTCCGGGGGTTGGACGCCACAATACCTCGTGTAGATAATAAGATAAACACAGAGGAAGAAATTTATATGGGCATTTATTATATCAACAAAAGCTTCCTAAAACGAGTTTAGGGAGGTTTTTACGCGTATATTATTATTTTAATGCGAACTAGGGAATCGCGAACTCCGCTCAAGGACTGAGCCTAAATTAATTACAATTATATCTTCTCTTCGGCCGGCGGACCCGGGCGGCGCGTCTAGTCGCCCGCTTCAGACACCACAGTACTTACTGGTGGTAGAAATTTGATGACACAAATTTGTCACATAATTCCACCGGGTGGGTACCACCGTGCACGATTGCGAAAAACCCTCCATAGTCATCCAATTTCGGTTTGATTGCGTTCAGGGGTCAGCAAGTGCATAGCCGGGCAGGGGGATTGTGGTCGCAGCACTAGTGCAACCGGTGGGTGTCACGCGGTGCTGCGACGACAATCCTCTTTTGATGAGGCCGTCAAGCTGAGTGCCACCATTGTTAACATGGTACGTGTATGTAATGGTGACCCTCTTTCCTGAGACTTTACCTTCAGCTTACCATCAGGCGAGGTGAAGTCAAATTGACGTGTCCTAATTATAAAAAAAAAAAAATCTTCCCCGTAGGTCTTAAGACCTTGGGCCACCAATTATGCATGTCCTAAATTATTGCCTACCAAAAGTGGGGCACAGCGTTGTAGCAACCCTAGGAATTTACGCAAGCCACCGAGCTAAAAAGCCACTCTGTACAGATACGAGAGCCGCTCACAGATAAGGGGCAATTGGGACACATTCACACAGACTTCTCAACCCGGAGAGCTCGAAAAATTATGAAGGCCACTTATAATCACTATTAATACCAAACTATAATTAATAGTAAAACAAAACGCTACTCAGCTGCTCAATCCGGCTCGGCTCACAATAACGGCTTCGTGAAATCAATCTTCTTCATCAGTACATATACCATTTATACGTAATTTTGTATAAACTAGACAAACCTGTCTTTGAAATTGATGTCTTGTAGACATTACAAATTGGCATTTGAATTTGACACAATTATAAATAATCAATAAATGTTCTACGACATTTTACACAGCACTTCATAGTGTAACTAGCTTGTGTTATGGGTTCTAGAATGCGGAAAGAATTTAGATACTTTTTTTGGAGCTACATATATATTATATATGGAAACACATAGATAAATGCAGTAAGACCGTGTGTAAGATCGTGCGCCAGCTATTTGTGCTACACACTGTAATGAGACAACACAGACTCTTAAAATATGACCACCAAAATGTAAGAAACAAACGCAGGAAGGACAGAGTTTGTATAAAACCAGTGCTTAATACAAGCTTTTCCCATCGGTTCTTTGGCTACCAAAGCTGTAATTTATATAACAAAATAAATAGGGTTTTAGGTATTTATACAATGTCAATACAAGAATGTAAGTCTCTTGTCAGAGATTGGTTGAAAAAAATAGAGTATACCTTTACGGAAATGTTAATCTAAGGACCAGCCGAGACTTGGGCTGAGGGTGATCGCCTTTTTACCTTCGCAAATATTTAAATATGTTATGATTTATTTCCCAAACATAAAATCCTATACACATACATTAACACACCCGCGTGCGTACACACAAATATCCCCATACATACATACACACCCACACCCTCTCACACACACACTTACCTACAAACACACCCATACGCATAGACACACACACACATAATTTGCTTGAAAATGAAAATGGCTTGCTTGGAAATGAAAATAAGTACGTACATAGTTATATATAAATATATAACGGTATATTGTGAGGATAATGTTGAGTTGACAATGAAAATTGAAACATTGTTTTATTTTTACGTCGAATATAACCTCAACTAGAACCAACCTCGACTAGCGCCCCTCCCCCAAACCGGGGCAAGACGGGGACACCGTGGTTCCCAAACCCGAGGGGGCCATCTCGAAACCGGAGATGGCCCAGGGTCAGTCGGGGTGCGAGGGATATGCTCTATGGGCAACCTTACACCCCGGCGTCTGTAGACCCGAGACGGCGTGCGGTTTTAGTCGGTTCAAGCCCGACATAACCACCCCCGCTGGCACGCGGGGGGGTATCCGAAGGGATTTCCGCACGATAAAAAAAAAAGCCTGCAAGGCCTGTGGTTGCTCCAGGTACCCCTCTGCTCTTATCAGAGGGGACACTGCGAATGGCCCAGGGTCAGTCGGAGTGCGAGGGATATGCTCTATGAGTAAACTTACACCCCGGCGTCTGCAGACCCGAGACGGCGTGCGGTTTTAGTCGGTTCAAGCCCGACATAACCGCCCCCGCTAGCCGGCGGGGGGGTATCCGAAGGGATTTCCGCACAAAAAAAAAAAAAAGGTATATTGTGAGGATAATGTTGAGTTGACAATGAAAATTAAAACATTGTTTTATTTTTACGTCGAATATAACCTCAATTTTAACTTGTATCTCAGTATTTATTTTGATTTATAAGTTTAATAATTTTCTTTTATTGAATTTGTAATACCTACTTACGGCTTCTGTCACGGCTCCGGCGCTGCAGGGCTCCGGCGGTCCCATGCGAGCTTATCGTCGCAGATGTGTTTCACACTCACCACCGCGGCTGAAGCTGGCCGGCCAGCAAGCCGAAGCTTCGGCAAAGGCAACGTCGCCGTGAAACGGTGCATCGGACGGCGTCGTAAGAAGAAACTTCTTCAAAACTTGATGCAGATATAGATAAAAGAACTGTAAAATTTGTGGTCACAGGTTTTCAACGCCTCATATTTTCTATTGAAATTATTTCCATCACTATTCATAATTGAAAGATATAGGTGCACCCAGTACTGTCTTATACATTTTTTTCTCCAACTTCTCTCGGTCTTTTTAATAACAACAGTAGCAGAATACGTTTGTGCGGTCCATATCTACAACGAGACTGCTATTTATCTGGTATTTAGTGCAGTATTACAAGGCACGGTGACGTGTAACTTTGCGGCGTCGTGACGTACATTTTTACGGTACGGCAACGTAAATTTCCACGTCATGGCAACGTGCCGCGACGCGACACCGTACCGTTCCACGGCGACGACGTCGTGCCGTGGTGATGTGGACATGCCCTTAGATTAGAGCAGTGTTGCCTTTTTTCTACCGCGCATGCGCAATGCGCAAATAATTGTCTTCGAAATCCCATTACGGTTTTTTTATTTTTTATAGGATTATTATTGAATATTTATAATAATTGACACGCGGGCAATTTAAATCAGCTCAAGGGCAATTTTTCAACGCTTGGTAGAACCTGTAAAAATAACCATATTTTATAGAGATACGGGTATTTGAAAAGGTGAAAAAAGGAAAATGAAATTTTAATTTTTCCTGGGAAAACGAAAGACGGGCTCATAAATTAATTAACGTAGTTCGAAAGGGCTAATTAAGATCTATCAATATATTTTTTTTTTATATCGAAATTTTCATTTTTGCAGGCCGAAACATGCCCGGTCCTGTATAGCCTGTAGTTTGACGAATCATAACTGGGTGGAGAGAAATGATTTGGTTAAATACAAATAAAAATTACCACTTCACCCACCAAGAATAAAAATAAGTGGCATATTTTATGTCAAAAGTGTCCATTTGAATAAGTAGTCATAAGTGACCGAGAAAGAGAACTGTTGCAAAGTTCAGATAAGAATTAAATACCAAAAAGAAATTTATTGTAAGTATATTTTATTTGATAAAAATTTACTATATCTTGAAATATTGGAATTATTAGGTCAGTTAAGGAGACTTCACCTTAGATTATTAAAAAAAAGTGGGAAAATAGGATTAAATTTAAATAAGTAGGTATAACAAATTCAATAAAAGAAAATTATTAAACTTATAATTCAACATAAATACTGAGATACAAGTTAAAATTGAGGTTATATTCGACGTAAAAATAAAACAATGTTTTAATTTTCATTGTCAACTCACGTTTCACTCTACATTATCCCCACAATATACCTTTTTATTTTTTTCGTGCGGAAATCCCTCCGGATACCCCCCCGCCGGCCAGCGGGGGCGGTTATGTCGGGCTTGCACTGACTAAAACCGCACGCCGTCTCGGGTCTTAAGACGCCGGGGTGTAAGGTTACCCATAGAGCATATCCCTCGCACCCCGACTGACTCCTGGCCATCTCCGGTTTCGAGATGGCCCCTTACTTGCTCTCCACTGTGCCATCTGCTAATCAGAGGGACACGTGGAAAGCTTCCGAACAGCCCTCAACAGGGCCGTCCCCGCCTCGGTCGGAGTTGGCCGTAGGTGGCAGCGTCTCTGCCACCCTAGGAGAGAGGCGCTGCCGTCTCCGTTGCCCAGGGTGCACCGCGTGGAGGTCCCCAACCAAGCACCCCACAATATACCTAATGATAATAAAAATCTAGTAATAATAAAACAACTTACATTGAAATATTACTATAATCATCAGCTTCATTTTTTATTATGGCTTACGACGAGAAATAACTTTATATTTTGTTGTAAATGCTGCCCTTAGACTAGAGCAGTGTTGCCTTTTTCTACCGCGCATGCGCAATGTGCAAATAATTGTCTTCGAAATCCCATTACGGTTTTTTAGTTTTTATAGGATTATTTTTAAATATTTATAATAATTAATACGCGGGCAATTTAAATCAGCTCAAGGGCAATTTTTCTACGCTTGGTAGAATAAAAAGTAACCATATTTTAAAGAGATACGGGTATTTGAAAAGGTGAAAAAAGGAAAATGATATTTTGATTTATCCTGGGAAAACAAAAGACGGGCTCATAAATTAATTATCGTAGTTCGAAAGGGCTAATTAAGGTCTATCAATATATATTTTATATCGAAATTGTCATTTTTGCAGGCCGAAATATGCCCGGTATAATGTTGCTAAACTTTGCAAATGATCGTTCAGAAATACAGTAGTAATGTAGAGCTGTATTTGACTAGTCCGGATGTGATTTTTTAATTGTATGTATTTTCCGACATAAAAAAGTTTGAGCCCACCGAAAAAATACAACTGGCTGGATTCCCCGAAATTCCCCGATTTTCGTCATTCCCCTCAAATCGGGGATTTCTCCCGCTATTGGCAGCACTGATGATGGACGTCACTCGCATGTCAACCCTTGACCGTGACTTGAATAGGGATATCGGAATTGAATAAATATCAATGTATCGATATTTATTAAAATATCAATTTCGTCGTCGATATTTCAAGAAAATATCAGTCGAATTTCAAAATCAAATTGCGGTATTAAAATAATAATGTATTTAGGTCGGCCTGGCTCAAGAATTTTCATAAGTAGTAATTTTTATACAAAATTTGTATTATTTTAATGTACAAAAATCTCAATAATATTTGCCTTCACTTGTTCATACTGTAATTTCCTTCTTTTATCTGGCCGAATGTTTGATAATAAACAGTTCATCTGCCTTCCGAACATCATCTGGGCTGGGGACTTGTTGGTATTAGTATGGTATGTATGGTATGGTAGTATGGTGTATTTTTACAACTAAATAAAAACTCCAGTTAACGACGAATAAGGGGAGTTCCATCATTGGATGCCATTCTGGTTTTAAAAGTTCTTACAAAACGTTCGGCAAGTCCATTTGTGCGGGGATGATACGGCGATGAGGTAATGTGTTGAATGCCTTGAGTTATGCAATATTCTTTAAATTCCTGGGATGTCAGTTGTGGACCGTTATCTGATACTACATATAATTTATGGAAAACCGAAACTGCTGAAGATTTCATCTAACGTTAAATACAGATTCTTTGTTGTGATGTTTCTCAATGGCCGCAGCTAACACCACTCCGATAAACCGTCACATGAAACTAACTAGTAATGGCCATCAAATGGACCCGCTAAATCGATATGGACTCTCTCCCAGACCTGTTCTGGTATCGACCACGGAAATACGGATAGTTCAGTATTGGACGGTCTATTTTCTTGACATGTGGCGCAACTTTTCACAAAAATGATCAATGTCCTAATCAAGTGATGGCCACCATACGTAGAAACGTGATAAAGCTTTCATGACAGATATTCCAAGATGCCCTCTATGCAAATAAGTTAGAACCTTACTTCTTAATACTGTATAATCATCTTGCCTTGCCATATTACGATTTTATCTTCTACTGAAAAATTAAGTCTTTTTCTATGGTAGTGTTTGATTTCAGGTCCGTATTCTAGCTCTCTCCACCCGGTCTTAAGGCAATGACTGACGTGGGACAAAATAGAATCCCGAGAAGTTTTAAGGATCAGGTTCTTTTCTGAAAAGTTAAGATCTGTGTAGATCTGTGTTCTATCTACTCGTGGGCAGGCGTAGGGTCGTACTATGCACTGCGTTTTCAGCTGAAGACGGTTCAGTTTCCGGATTTGGTAATTTGGACATGCCATCAGCCAAAATATTATTTTCCCCTTTCTTGTAGCTTATATCATATTGATAACTTCCAATCAATAAAACTGTATAGGACCGTTGTTCATGACAGACCTAATAAGGTTCCGAATAGACTGCCACTTCGCGGTCGCCTTCAGTGGACTGTATTTTGAGGATGTTGAGTCGAAGAATGAAACACTTGGATGGGTGGACTTGATTGACGTCAGTGAGGCATTGGATGTACTTGGCCCAGCACTACCCTTGATGTACTACTTCCTGTTGAGCTTCCTTGTTCCTTGAGAGACTCTTGTTGTCTACTTTTTGCCCATCGTCCATTTGTTGTCCATAATTTCCTAACAAATGGTCCCTGCTTTTATAGTCTTTTGTAGTGCTGGCCCGCGATCCAAACTACCTCACCTCCGCATTTCCATTTATTTATAAATCTCATGTTATACATATTAATCACATAGCATATATGTATATAGGTAGCAATAAGAGTTGCACGACGATAGGTACTTACACCTGTACCGTGCGACGTCGGGCTACTGAATGACGGGCGGATTAACCCCTCAGACTTATATATGGGCCCTGCCTCCCGCGAGCTACTATATAATAAAATGGCACCAGCCGGGGGAGCGCATATTCGCTTCTTACGGCGTGGGAGGCAGTCGCGGGGTGTAATTAAACTTACATACTAGTATACAAGGTCGTATTTCCTATTTATACGAAGTTATGTTAGATTCTGAGTAATGCATTGTCGTAATTATATTTGTAATTATGCTTTTCAGGGAGTGTACTTTCTTTATTAATTTTGGCTCTAACATACTTAATTACTCAGAAAACTAACTCCTAACAGTAGTAAGCTATTTATCTTAGCTTAATATCAAAGTAATTACATAATTACGTTTTTAATTTACGTAAACCTAACATTTTCACAATTCATTTGTTATATTCACGCTTACTAATCTACATGTCACTGGCACATGTGTCTATAGTCTATTTGTGTCGTGCACAAAAACCCATCTAAGGAGTCTATTGTTTACTAATTTCAGTCAATTTTGTTGAGGTTCGAGGATATGAATAAGTGGTTTATGATCGGTTACTAAGGTAATTTTTTTTCCTCTTAAATATTGATCAAACTTCTTGATTCCGAATAAGATGGCTAGAGCTTCACGGTCTATTACTGAATATTGACATTCAGCTGGCCGTAGTTTCCTAGACACAAACGCAATTTCCTAGACGCAGTTTTTTTTGGCATTCATTCCTAGATCCTACCTTTTTGGTTTTAGATTCTAGCCATTTTAGTTTTATAAATAAATAAAAAAATATCGTTATTGAAACTTTCGATAGGTATTGAATATTGATAATTATATCAATATACCGAATCAAAGTATATCGGTAAAAAATTCACAACATGGAATGAATAAATATCGATACCTAACTTTTCAACAAAGTGCAAACCTAAGGCTTAAAGTTAAACCTAACCTTAATTACGCATGTGACAGTCCTATTCATGTTGTTTTCGTCAGTGTTTTAACCACTCTTTGGTTTTCGTATTCATAGCAATTTGATAGTACGGAATAAAATTGAGTTGAATTTTTCGATATAATAAATATGTCCAATGAAATTGAAGAACAAATGGAAGGAAGTTCCTCTGAAAGTGAAGATGAAGTTATGGGGGAAGACGACGAAGGAAATGATGATGATGATCGACCTAAAACTTATTTACCTGATCAACCATTAAAGGAAGATGAATACCTGGTATGTGACCAATCTGCGTATGTCATGCTGCATCAGGCACAAACTGGTGCACCATGTCTAAGTTTCGATATCATTCCTGATAATCTTGGAAACGATAGAAACGAGTTCCCGATGACAGCATATTTAGTAGCCGGCACTCAAGCTTCGAGCGCGCATTTGAACAAGTAATTTTTTATCATTTTAATTACATACCTTATATATGTAAATGTTTTATTTCATTGTTGGTTAATCACATCAAAACGATTGCACAGATTTGGTTAAATTTGTAGTTTCTTGAATACCAGGATTAAATTTTCATCTTTATGATTCTGGGACTTTAGAGGAAGTATTATGAACTCTGTTACTGCCTTCCTCAAACTTTAGGTAAATATACTCTACATATTCTGTTCTCTGGTGATCACATAGTGTATGATCCATGTAGTTCATGTGAAAGTTACCACTAAAAAAAATATGTAAGTAGTTCACGAAATGTATTAATTTTATTGACCTCAGATAATAAAATTAATGTACTTTTGCATGCTTATTCCATTAAAGGCATGAATAAATTTATAAGTCGTATTAACACCCTTTTTAGGGCAACCATTTTATTTTATTAGTAAATCTAACTTTACATTCTTTTAAGTAGCTTTTTATTGAAATATAATAAATTTCATATGAATTTTCAGATAGTGCGACAACATTGATTAAGTATTGTACTTGCTTTTATACAAGTTTTACGTAACTCAGTTGACTTATCAGCTTATTCACACCTTGTTTGAAATTGTAAGCATGCAAAAGAATATTAATTTTATTATCTGATGTCAATAAAATTAAGCATTTACATTAAAATTATGTGTTTAGTGTTTTAGTAATAAAAATGACCAATTTGCATCAAACATCTAAGCATGTTGAGAATGAAGAGTCAGAGTCAGAAGATGACGATGAAGAAGAAGAAGAGGATGAGGAGAAAAAGCCACAAATGACATTTTCCTTCATCAAACATCAAGGATGTGTTAATAGAATAAGGGTTGGTACATCATACTAATATTATAAAAAGAAAGTTTGTGAGTATGTATGTATGTATCTTTGTTGCTCTTTCACGCAATAACGGCTGAACGGATCTGGCTGAAATTTGGCACAGAGATAGAATACATTCTGGAATAACACATATGCTACTTATTATCCCAAGAATAGATCCCCATGGGTTGCGGGAACGGAATCAGAATCTTATGCGGGCGGAGCCGCAGGATACAGCTAGTTATATATATAATTCTCGCATTTTGTTTGAAATTTAAGTGAATATACACAAACTATTTTAATTCGGATTCTATCGCAATTTTTTTGATGTTATTTAATTATTTACAGTGATAAAGCAACCGAAATGTCAGGATTACTGTAAATCTGTACTATTATAAAATTGTAAATTAGTAGTCTGTACATTGGAGATATAAAAAAATTACTTGGGTTATGTTAAATGAACGATTCTGAACACAAACAACTTATTTTGAATTCTTTTTTTTTTAACTTTGAAACTTATTTGGAATTGGCTGCAAGCAATGGACTCAAAAATTACTGAACGGATTTTGATGGATTTTTTTCTATTAGAAAGTGCTTAGTCAGACTTAATATCTGCCGTATGTTGGATTACAATTGGTTAAGTGGAATTGGCGATATGACCAAAAAACGATAACCGACATACACGCTGGAATCTGAATTGCGATAGAATCTGTTAAAAATAGTTTTATATCAGTTCTCACATGTTTTCAGACTTTTTTATATACAGGGCGTCCCACGGCGATGCCACATGGAGGTATAGTATCTTAAATAATGTAGATAGACAATTTTACTGAAAGCAGACTGTTTAGTTTTAATCTTTGTTTTATTTTGGTTTGATGTTGGTACCGCGTATTGATAGGACCAACACCAATCATATTTTTTCTTTACATACCCGCGCATTATTGTACGTGAACTATGACGCCTGTACATGGCGATTTGAGCGCGGAGTACATCGAGACGTCGCTTTGTGAGGGTCCGAGCTCGTTGGCTCGTTGGTGGACCCTGTGTTCGCGCTTTTGGAGGGTTTGGCTCTGCGCTGTTGGAAGAACACTGTTTGATTTTGTTTGTTTAATGTTGAGTAATTGTTGAACATTAATTAACGAGATCGTTATCTCCTTATAAAATTAAGTAAATTCTTCCATCGCGTCCGTTTGACTTGGAACCATTGTTGCGGTGGACCACACACACTAAGGAAAGTGAAATCTTTTGTAATTTTTGTAATCAATTGTATAATACGTCCACAACATACTTTAGACTAGGATTAGATTCCCCTCCCCCAAACCGGGGCAAGACGGGGACACCGTGGTTCCCAAACCCGAGGGGGCCATCTCGAAACCGGAGATGGCCCAGGGTCAGTCGGGGTGCGAGGGATATGCTCTATGGGCAACCTTACACCCCGGCGTCTGCAGACCCGAGACGGCGTGCGGTTTTAGTCGGTTCAAGCCCGACATAACCGCCCCCGCTGGCCGGCGGGGGGGTATCCGAGGGGATTTCCGCACGAAAAAAAAAAAAAAAAAAAAAAAAAAAAAAAGGTACATTATCACTGGGTCATTTGTTCCTAAATAAGGGGGCCGTCAGTAATAAGGTTAGTTAACCACCTACTTATATATTTTATTTTCTTGAAATTTTATTTATTTTTTGGCTTGTGTAATCGTATTATTTTGTTTGAAATCGATTGATCTTTTGTTGATCATAATTAACGGATTGGTTTAATTTTGTTTGCAATTTGAAACTTAACACGCGGTCGCCATTTTTATGTTAATTTATCGGTATTATTTTGCCTTTTTGAGCAATTTTCACTTAAAATTGTTATTGTAATTAAAATATTTCCTAGTCGATCGGGTGTCAATTGCGGCTTAATTTGACTATTGAAACAAGTACGTGCTAAAAATCTGTTTAACTTTGAATTGTTGTTTATTCATTTTGATTGGACCCGCCGGGAGGTCGGAATAAATATTTATTTGTGTTTACTTGCTATAAAATTGAAAGTACCGTATGATTTGATTTGTTTGTACCCGTGAGGTTTTGGTCGGTTCCATTAACCGGTTATTCTACAATTGCGGTATTTTACAGTTTGACCGTTGTGTATCGTGCCGACTTCCTGTGTTTGATGCTTCATGCGGTTTTAGTCGGTTCGATTAACCGGTTTGTATAAAATTACGGTATTTGGTTATTGTTGTTTGATTAATGATTCTGTACCGTTTGTTGACTGCACCTTTGTGTAGATCCGGATCATTAGACCCTTTATTTTAGTTATATAGTAAGTTTTATGTTTTATTTGCGTTTCCACTGTGGGCTTTAGATCACGCTTCGGAACGAAGTAGTTATTGCGTGAAACTGAGTGGTGGGGCTACGACTTGAATCCTACCTGCTCGTGGTCTTACTCCTCACCTTTGTCTCCGGGTTAAAGGAGACTGGTAGCAGAGCTGTTAATTGTTTTTTTTATTACTGCGCTCGCTACGTTCGCGTACACAGACTTCATTTTGATTTTAAAGGCAATTAAAACCGCATTCATAGGTTTTCGGTAATCTCGGTAATCGAACCAGCTAAAATCTGAAAAATAATAGCCTGTACTTTTATGGCATCAATCGATAGGGTCAATCATAAGGATCAAATCTCTAACAAACATGGTAAATTAAATATTTATTGAAATATTTATTTGAGATTGATGAGAGAAAAGGAAATCCAATCCAGTCATTGAAATATTTATTTGAGATTGATGAGAGAAAAGGAAATCCAATCCAGTCATTGAAATATTTATTTGAGATTGATGAGAGAAAAGGAAATCCATGAAATCTAGACTTAGAAAAATTTGTTCCCATATTGCCTATCTACATTATTTAAGATATTTCCCTCCATGTGGCATGGCCGTGGGATGCCCTGTATATATTCTTTTATGAATAAATGATATTGGAAATGTTCTCTTACCTGTCATGTACCTTTTTTTTTTTCGTGCGGAAATCCCTTCGTATACCCCCCCGCCGGCCAGCGGGGGCGGTTATGTCGGGCTTGAACCGACTAAAACCGCACGCTGTCTCGGGTCTTCAGACGCCGGGGTGTAAGGTTGCCCATAGAGCATATCCCTCGCACCCCGACTGACCCTGGGCCATCATCGGTTTCGAGATGGCCCTCTCGGGTTTGGGAACCACGGTGTCCCCGTCTTGCCCCGGTTTGGGGGAGGGGCGCTAGTCGCCCCAACGTCCCGGCCTGCTTCTGCTGGGGTGACAGGCGGCCTCATCTGCCACCCCCTGGCCTGCGCTCATGGAGGACGGAGGTCGTTAAGCGACCTCCGGCGCCTGAGTCGCCTGCGACGCACGGCGAGCATGTTGCGGGCTAGGTGGGCCGGGAGAGTTCTAGATCTCTCCCGGGCGCGCTCCGCCATCTCCTTCACGAGCATTACATGCTCGCAGAAGGAGGTGGCGGCGGCCCACGCGCTCGCGCTCCGCGTCATTGCCGCAATCATGCTGCCGAGCGAGAGGACTCCCACCTCGATGGCTGCCACGAGGTCACGCCTCGGCGCCTTCCACGCCGGGCAGTCCGCCAGCTTGTGCAGCCCTGAGTCCTCGCTCGCGTCGCAGTGATGACACTCAGGCGTTGGCTCCTTCCTGATCCGATACAGGTGGTCCCCGAAGCACCCCTTCCCGGAGATCACCTGCGTCAGTTGCTAAGAGAGGCTTCCGTGTCACCTCTCTAGCCAATCCTCCATGATGGGCCTGACCGCCGCAATTGCGGCGCGCCCTACCTGTCCTGTACCTTTACTACTCCTTATCAACTAACTTCTTCTATCGTGTCAATGATTCACTCATATTTCAATTATTAATTAAACAGCTAGAGTTTATTTTCATATAATTATTGATACATACATATTGAATTTATTTTCAAAATGGAAATTCTGGTTAATTCTAGGCAACAAATTTCAAGAACTCTGTACTGGCAGCTAGTTGGTCTGAATTGGGTAGAGTAGACATTTGGAATATAACACAGCAATTGCAAGCTGTAGACGATCCAGCTTTGCTTGAACGCTACAATTTGGATACAGTAAACAATCCTGTGAAGCCTCTTTTTTCTTTTAATGGACACCAACAAGAAGGATTTGCCCTTGATTGGAGTCCTACAGAACCTGGCGTAAGTGTCATATTTAATTTATTGCTTCTTGATGATATAAAGCTACTTTTGTGTTTTAAAAAGTGAGCTATGCATGCAATTTCTCTAATCTGTTTATGTCAGCTGTGATTGGTATGAGGTGGATGCCCTCCTACTACAGTTTGGTAATGGGGACTATATAGGGAGGAGACATTGGTTCTATAACCATTGGTATGGCGGTCTAAGTGATTACATTACTGGCCCTTAAAATGTCATGTAAATCTTTTGTTATCAGGTTCTAGCAACAGGTGATTGCAGAAGAGATATTCATATATGGACTCCAAACCAGGCAGGAACTTGGGATGTTGATCAACGTCCACTAGTGGGACATACTGGCTCTGTTGAAGATATACAGTGGTCCCCTAATGAGAGGCATGTATTTTTTCTTTTTAGTTAGTCCCAGTCGCATCCAAGGCTCTCACCTCGCAGTCCAGGAGTCGCCTTCCGGCCTTAACTCCTCCACATTGTGAAGATTTCTAGTATGATATGGTGAGACTATTGGCCACGCATGTCATCTACAATGTCAAGTCAGCACTTGACATCATTGGGTCTCCCCTTTACCAAGATCCAGAGAAGGCGGAATGGCCAGACATTTGTTAATCACTTAATCAGGCAGTCGCCACATTATGTGGCCGCACAGGGAAGGCGACTGTCCTGCATTTTACCTACGATGTCCCTGACATGAAAGCTGCCGCGGATGCGGAAGTTCCTTACGCGTGACTTCACGAATGCACCGCAGCATATTCATCTCGGTGACACGCAGTTCCTGCTTGTGTCGCTCTAGCAGCGGCTACGTTTCATAGCCGTGGTGGAATCATTTGCACCACATGAGGTTGACACCTCAACTCTTTATGTATTGTTTAGGATAGGAAAGGTGAAGGTGGGATGAATTGAAAGAGCTCATCGGAACTCGTTGTAGTAGAAGCGGTAAAATACTAACGAAGAGGTAGCGTGTCAACGCAACTGCAACGGTTCAAGGATGTGGGCGAGTTCAAGGTGTGGGAGTATTCAGCTCGCCCACATCCTGGTGTCGCAGTCGCTGCAATCAATTTACTTTCTGAATCCTCCTTATGGTGTACTTACAGAAAAGTGTTAGCGTCATGTTCAGTGGATAAATCAATAAGGATATGGGATACGAGGGCCGCTCCCCACAAGGCTTGTATGTTGACAGCTGAGGAGGCCCATCAAAGTGATATAAATGTTCTTTCATGGAATAATAAGGAACCTTTTATTGCAAGTGGTAAGGGTTACAACATTTTAAACTAATTTACAACTTAACACAGTTATGTTATGATAGTCAAACACCTTTGTAGTGTAAGATCCCAGGGTTCCCAGACTTCACTTATTTATACAAGGATAAAATGTATGGGATAATGTCGTGTGGCTATGTACCATGAGTATGCATATTTGCTAGATTATCCCGGCGGCCATTTGTCAGTAAACAGGTGCTAAGGGGTTATCCTTTCGAGGGCTTACCCGGGGTGCCCGGCAACGGACACTTGGGGAGGACACCGTGCGGTTTTAGTCGATACACGACATAACGAATACATGTATTTGTGGATAGGTCTTCAAAAATGATATTGCGCGAGAGACACTTCCAAAGTGGCAAAATGTGTATGTGTCCCCCCCCCCCCGTGTATGATGATGATCACCATGTAAACTTCCACCGAAAACTATTCCCCTTTATCTAAAGTGTAACTGGAAGATCTTCCATACCAATAACAGTTGCGTCATTATTTGTGTTGATACTACACCACCTTAAGTTAACCTTCGTTGTTTTTCTTTATATTGACACGAAACACTGGATGCACCGCCGCCAGCGCCTCGCTGTGGCGTAAAGTGGCAACTTTACTATGCCAAAAATACCTAAAGTCGTCGAATACCCTCGCCTTAAGTGAATTGCGTATTATTTTTACCTATCTAATTTTAGCTCCTGATTACCTACATATGGCCGCCGGGACAAATTAGCAAATATGCATACACTCAAGATTCTGATACATACCTACACCACATTATCCTATACATTTTATCCTTGCATGTAGGTACTATGGGTCTAGAAAGCGCTGTGTAGAAAAAGGTCCGGGAAGCCCGGAATCTTGGACTATAATGTCAGGCGTTAATGTTATATGTATGATCATCATCCTAAGCTTGGGGGCTAATAATCCTAAGATAATACTTTGTGCTCATTATCTCCAGGAGTTATAGTTAACGCGAGGAAATACTGTGCCAGTCCAGTGCCTGTCTTAATAGTGTGTTATTTACTGTAGGTGGTGATGATGGATTCCTTCATATCTGGGACTTGAGACAATTCTCTAGTAAGACTCCAGTGGGCACATTCAAACACCACACAGCGCCCGTCACTTCAGTGGAATGGCATTGGACGGAGCCAAGTGTGTTAGCATCTGCTGGCGAGGACCATCAAGTTGCACTGTGGGATTTAGCGGTGGAGCGAGATGATGATGATGATGTCGTTGTTGAAGAACTTAAGGTAAATCCGAAAACCTACCTACTAAATTAACACAAGCGTTAAAAACTAACTGGTAAATAAGAGCAAGTCCTCAAGCAAATTATTAAAAGGTTTACCATTCTGTCTAGTACGTAAACTCGTCTCGCCATTTTACATTATTGTAATGCTGGGCAAACACCCATAAGGAATGCGAACAAAGATAATGAGCGAGATTCGTTGATCTTTATCACGTATGATGACGAATCTCGCTCGCTTGCTTTCGCCGTGACGTCCATACTGCTTCTTTCCTGTTGGGGTGATGTCAATGGTCACCATCATCGTCAAAGCGGGTGAGGCGCGGGCGGGTGCGGGTTCGAAACCTATTTCGCGAGCGGTTAGCGATCGTACGTGCTGACAGTTACGGACGCATTGTGAGTCATAGACGTGATTATATTCCCAAGATGAGTCGAAATATCTTCGGACATGAAATTAATAGTCAGTGTAAGCAAATGGCTTTTAACGAATACGAATATCTGCTGAATATCAACAACAATATCAAGTATCGGAATAGTCTGTATCTAGAATTGTACAAGAAGGATAATTATTGAAAGACGAAAGTTTTAAATCACTGAGAAAACCAAAACAGATTCGCAGAAAAAGTGTGGAAAAGACGATTTAACAAAAAGCGTAAGAAGAAAAAGTCAGTCAGTTTTACACAATTTAAATAAAAATACCAACTCTGAAAACTTTGCTGTACTTAGAGAATAGAATGTATTACATTGCGGCTGGGAATATTGAAGAATTGACTTACATGGTCTGAGTTTCCAATATAAGAAATGCGGATCTAAAAGGAAACTCCTTATAGAACAGCCAAATATAGTCACGCCTCTTTCCCATTGGGGTAGGCAGAGGCAACATCTTTCCACTTACTACGATCTTGGTATACGCCTTTCGCCTCTTCCACTTTCATAATTGTTTTTATACATGCACGCCGGTTACGGGTACTTCTGACCTGGCCCTTCTTCAACAGGTTCATTCATAATGCAGCGAGCAGCAAGTATCTTTATATTTAACATACATACATAAATAGTCACGCCTTTTTCCCATTGGAGTAGGCAGAGACAAAATCTTCCACCTGCTACGATCCTACGCCTTTGCTTCTTCCAATTTTATAATTGTTTTCATACATGCACGCCGGTTACGGGTACGTCTGACCTGGCCTTTCTTCAAAACGTTCTTGATCTAATTGGCATACGTACGCCTAGGTCGACCTTTACCGGGTTGCCCAGTAGCCCTCGCCTCATAAATCTGTTTCATTAATCTCCTTTCATCCATCCTGTCTACATGACCGAACCATCTAAGCATCCCTTTCTCTATCTTGGTCACTACATCTTTGCCATACCACAACGTTCCCTTATCACGCTATTCCTCACTCGGTTCATCAGGGTCACTCCAGCTATACTTCTCATTTCAACAGCATTCAGCTTACTTTCATGTTCCTTCTGCCACACCCAACATTCACTACCATACATAAGTGTGGGGACGAGTACTCCCCTGTGCACAGCCAGTCGTGCCTCTTTAGATACTTTCTAGCTGCTCATAAAATTATGCAGGGCCCCATTCACTTGATTAACTCTTCGCTCAATATCACAGTCATACTTTCCATACTATTCAAAGATATCGTAGCGAAGGAAGACATATTTTTATATCTTGACGAAACATTGTTAACGCGTCTCATAACGTTTCAAAATGTTGGCAAACAAGGTATGAACATGGTGAGACTATTTGATCATCGTACATATTGGAGGTCCAACTGGACATGTAGACCTTGCTTTTTTGTGCACCTGTGATATTTAAATCCAAATGTAACACAGATGATTATCAAGATTCTATGAATTTCGTGAATTTCAGTAAATGGATAAATGAAAAACTCATGCCTAATATACCACCAAATTCGAACAAAGTAATGAATAACGCAGCTTATCATTCGGTTCGAGAAGAGAAAAAGCCGACTATGGCTTGTACCCAGCTAGCAATGCAAGATTGGCTACGACGGCATTACGTGCCTTTTTATGAAAAACTTAGCAGGGATGACTTATTAAAATTAATTAATTAAAAGCCATTTCAAAAATTGACGAGTTATTAGAGTGTTGCGCTTGCCTCCATACCACCCAGACCTGTGGGCCTACCGCCCAAGTGTCGTCGATATCACAGCCGTCGAAATGTTGCGTTGGTCAAAGTCGACGGCCATTTTGTACCGCCCCATTGATAATCGATGCCGGCGCGGCGTAAGAATGAATGAAACGCTGTTTTTGACAGTTAAATAGCTGCCGCCTAAAAAAATTCTAATCGACGGCGTCGCTTTGAAGTGTCATTTAATTACGGCACTTCATGAGCTGTCCTTTTGAATATTATTTTCTTTTCCGATGGTTGATTACGATGCCGATTGCACCTAACTCTGGGCTACTATGGCTTTTATGGGTGCGACTGCCGACGAGTGGGTTCTGCCGTCCTATTGCACCTAACACTGGGCTACTATGGCTTTTATGGGGGCGACTGCCGACGAATGGGTTCTGCCCTCCTATTGCACCTAACACTGGGCTACTATGGCTTTTATGGGGGCGACTGGGTTCTGCCTTATGGGGGAGACTGCCGACGAATGGGTTCTGCCCTCCTATTGTACCTAACACTGGGCTACTATGGCTTTTATGGGGGCGACTGGGTTCTGCCCTCCTCTTGCACCTAACACTGGGCTACTATGGCTTTTATGGGGGCGACTGGGTTCTGCCCTCCTATTGCACCTAACACTGGGCTACTATGGCTTTTATGGGGGCGACTGGGTTCTGCCCTCCTATTGCACCTATCACTGGGCTACTATGGCTTTTATGGGGGCGACTGAGTTCTGCCCTCCTATTGCACCTAACATTGGGCTACTATGGCTTTTATGGGGGCGACTGGTTTCTGCCCTCCTATGGTACCTAACACTGGGCTACTATGGCTTTTATGGGGGCGACTGCCGACGAGTGGGTTCTGTCCTCCTATTGTACCTAACACTGGGCTACTATGCCTTTTATGGGGGCGACTGGGTTCTGCCCTCCTATTGCACCTAACACTGGGCTACTATGGCTTTTATGGGGGCGACTGGGTTCTGCCCTCCTATTGTACCTTTTTTTTTTTTTTTATCGTGCGGAAATCCCTTCGGATACCCCCCCGCGTGCCAGCGGGGGCGGTTATGTCGGGCTTGAACCGACTAAAACCGCACACCGTCTCGGGTCTACAGACGCCGGGGTGTAAGGTTGCCCATAGAGCATATCCCTCGCACCCCGACTGACCCTGGGCCATCTCCGGTTTCGAGATGGCCCCCTCGGGTTTGGGAACCACGGTGTCCCCGTCTTGCCCCGGTTTGGGGAAGGGGGGCTAGTCGCCCCACCGTCCCGGCCTGCTTCTGCTGGGGTGACAGGTGGCCTCACCCGCCACCCCCAGGCCTGCGCTCATGGAGGACGGAGGTCGTTAAGCGACCTCCGGCGCCTGAGTCGCCTGCGACGCGCGGCGAGCAAGTTGCGGGCTCGGCGGACCGGGAGAGTTCTAAGTCTCTCCCGGGCGCGCTCCGCGTCTCCAGCCAATCCTCCATGATGGGCCTTACCGCCGCTATTGCGGCGTGTACCTAACACTGGGCTACTATGGCTTTTATGGGGGCGACTGCCGACGAGTGGGTTCTGCCCTCCTATTGTACCTAACACTGGGCTACTACATGTATGCCGACGACCTGCAGATTTATCTGAGTTTCCCGCCATCAGACACCCAGGAACCTATAACGAAAATAAATGAGGACTTGAAAGGCATAGCAGAGTGGTCCGAGAGAAACTGTTTGGCACTGAACCCGGATAAATCCAAATATATGATATTGGGCACGAGGCAGCAGGTTGAAAAAACATCTCATCAGCAATTAGGGATTTACATTGACGGCTGCCCGGTTGCAAGGGTGAGAGAGGCGCGGAACCTCGGGAGTAGTCTTCGACGAACAACTGCAATTCGAGACGCACATCCTCCAGGCAGTCAGAAATTGTTTTTACAGGCTGAAAGTGCTGTACAGGATCCGCCCATATTTGAGTGTAGACATACGGAGGTTGTTATGTGAGTCGCTTGTACCTGCTAGGCTCAACTATGCAGACAGTGTGTATGGGAACTGTCTACTAAAGAAAACAGAGCGACTTGTTCAGCGTGTGCAAAATGCATGCGCGCGCTTCTGTTTCTGGATCCCACCCCGAACACATGTCACACCTTATCTGAACATAAATAGAATTATGAAAATGGCTGAGCGTAGGAAGCTACATCTCGCTACCTTGCTGTTTGGGGTTGTACAGAGACACCGAGCTGGATACCTGTATGCCAAGCTGACGTGGGCGAGAGACCATAACAGGCATGGAATGGAACGAGAGCATTGGCATATCGTATGGTGACGCCTATCCATAGGACCACCGCATACCGGGGCAGCTTCAAACTTGCGGCGAGCCGCATATGGAATGACCTTCCACCACCAATCCGTGCTCTGGAAACAATCACCTCATTTAGAAATAAGTACAGAATGCATTTGCTAAATAAACAAATAAACAATTAAACGAATAGACTCACCCTGGGTATGCACGCTAGACAATGAGATGGTGATTGGTGGGCCATTGTGCGGCTCGCTGCCTGGGAGGTGCGGCAGTAGCTGCGGGACTGTCGACTCCGATGATGGTGGGTTCTTGGTTCTTGCTTCTTACTCCTCTGTGCTGTGCGGGACCTCTGACCGGGTCGCGCGCGGAAGGAGGCCCGCCCCTGAACACGCATTTCACACATGTCACATATAATGTAGGTAATCATATTATCATGTCACTCAGTTATACGAATATTTTCTGTCTTCTATTTTTTGTTTTTATTAAACAAACATACCACACGCGGGCGAGGTCACATGGAGGTCGCGGAGTGCATCATGCATCGAACTACATTGATCATTATTAGCACAATATTATATTACTTCACTTGAATTCACGTCACTTGACTTGCGTAAGTACCTATTGTGCAATATGGTGCCGGCGCATCGAGTGACATGAATTGAATTGAGTTGTAGCCTGTAGGATTCTTTCCCATTGCAGGGAGTCACGTTGTATATGGCGGGATTGGATTGTTAATGTATCTATTGATAATCTAAGGTTGCAAACTAGTTGATGCAATGCCTTGTTGCACTGCAAATCGAGAATCGAAAGATAGCTAAATCTTACTTACCCGTGATCTTTTGTTGTTTATGTTGTCTCTCATTGAATAATTATTGTTAACCTCGAACCTAGTCACGCACTTACTTGTTCTAATTAATCAATACTTTGACATTTGTATATTATATAATGGAACAATAGTATGTTATTTTATGTAACACTCATTATGTAACTCAAAGAGTATATAAATGTAAGGCAGGGAGAACGAGTAAGCCACAGACTAACTATGTGGACCATAGATGAATTTTATGCCACAGACTATGACTTCTATTTGATTATTTATCTAATTACTCTATGGATCACTGTAGTGAGCGAGCATCTGTGATCTGTGACTGTGACTCGTAGTGATGATCATGTGCAGGCGGGGCGACAGTGCTAACTAGCGGCTCCATCTGAAAACCAGCGCTGCGTATACTATTATATTTTTCACGTAGCATGGGTACGGTGACATTTGACTAATTCCATTTCATGCATGATTCATTTCGAAACAATTTACCTAACGCGGAATACAGGAAACAACACTTAATACGAAGATAAAAAGAAAACTGTTTTATTTTGCATTTTTAACTTAAAACTATTTTTATTTCTCCGTAATTATTTAAACTTTAAATATAAACATTCCAAATACATAATTCTTGATGCGTGAATCGGAACAGGTTGCGTTAGAGATTGACATAGTAAAATCGTTATAATCGATAAATTGTCGAATAAAGTATCATAAATCGTTAGTTGTATTTTTAACTAAAATACGATTATAAAATATAATTATGTAATAATAAACTTTAAACAAAGCATTTTTGTCTTTGTGGAGCTTTATTATAATATAGCAACACTGCTTAAGCATGAGCTGGCAGCCATCTTGTTATATCAACTCAGTACGAGTGCGTCTGCCTTGTATGCGGTCTGTTTTCTTTGTTTTGAGCTTGCGTGGTGTTTTTGTTACTTGTTTTTGTTATTGACTATCGTTGTGCTTTGTTGTTTTCGTTACCGTTTTTTGTTATTGACTTTTGTTTTGTTGTTTTTTTTTGGCAAAATGCCAAAAAGAACGAAAAAGACTGTGCTTGGTAGTCAAGCCCTTGAATTTGTAGTTCGATTGCGGGATTACTTTGAGCGGGAACGTGAGAATGGCGGAACGCTATTGCCTGTGTCCAACGTTTTGGATCGAGTGGCAGATGCGTTAGACATTGGGCGGAACACGGTTTCTCGAATCACTCGAGAAAAATATGGTGCTCACGATACAGAAGAAAATAAGTTGTCCACCCCTAATAAAAAGCGAACCAAAAAGGCATCTGTAACAGATGTAGACAGTTTTGCGGCCGATGCTATACGGAGCCACATTTATAACTATTACCAGAATAAAGAATTACCGACGCTTCTAAAGCTGGTCAAGTCTTTAAAAGATGCTGATTTGTTTACTGGAAGTCCTACATCCTTGTGGCGCGTATTGAAGGACATTGGTTTCCAATTCAAAAAAGTAAACAAAAGAAAAATTGTCATGGAGAGGGGCGATATAGCACTTGCGCGGGTTACCTTTTTGAAAAAGGCTAAAGCGATTACCGATTGGAGCAATGTCGTCTTCCTGGATGAAACTTGGCTGAATGCCAATCATACGGTCGGTAAAATGTGGACTGACGATACACCTCATGCCTCGACCAAAGTGCCAGAAGGAAAAGGGGAGAGATTGATTATTTGTCACGCAGGCATATCGAAAGGATTTGTAGAAAATGGGCTACTTGCTTTTAAATCGAAAAAGACGGGAGAATATCACGAAGATATGAATGCGGAAGTATTCACGGAGTGGTTTCAAAATATGCTTAGCAATTTAGAAGAACCCAGCACAATTATTATGGACAATGCCCCATATCACTCCGTGCAATTGAACAAACCGCCGACTTCTTCCAATAAGAAGAGCAAGTTGATCGAGTGGCTCCAAGCCAATAATGTGGAAGCCGATGAGACGAAATTAAAGGTGGAGCTAGTGAAGCTCGTAAAAATGCACAAGCCCCAAACGACATACAAATTAGATATGATGGCAAACGAATATGGTCACGAAGTCCTGAGGCTTCCACCGTACCACTGTCAGTACAATGCCATTGAATTAATTTGGGCCCAAATCAAAGGTAACTTGTTTAACCATAGTCTATTTACATACTGACAAAAATATGATTATGTTTATTACTTGAATTCTATGACTCAATTTGTTTTTTATCTTGTTTCAGGATACGCTGCACGAAAAAATACAGCTCCGCCTTTTACAGCCACAAAAATGATGGGGTTATTGAAAGAGGGATGCAAAAATGTCACTGGCGATGACTGGAAGAAAGTAGTGGAGAAAACCAAAAATCTAATCTTACATGACTGGGAGCGAGACATTAGAATAGACTGCATAATTGATTCCCAAATAATTATTCACGTCGACGAGTCAGATGACGATGATGATGATGATGATGATGATGAAGATGATGAACATGTTTGATTTTTAATAAATAATTAAACAGGTTATCAATTTTGTTTTACTTTTTTTCTTCAAAATTATTAGTTAATAGAATCGATTTCTTCTTCATTAATAAATGATCTCGATAAGAAATATAATCGATTTTATTTCATGCGATTTTATCTTGACTACATCTCTAGTAACTTCAAATCCCAAACGTCACCGTACCCATGCTACGTGAAAAATATTGTAATGATGTACGCAGCATTCATGCTGAGATGGGGTCCTATTTGGGTCTGCGCGATGATTTGTGCAGATAACTCAAATAAAACTTTTTTCTTTCTTTCTTTCTATTGCACCTAACACTGCTACTATGGCTTTTATGGGGGCGACTGGGTTCTGCCCTCGTATTGCACCTAACACTGGGCTACTATGGCTTTTATGGGGGCGACTGGGTTCTGCTCTCCTATTGTACCTAACACTTGGCTACTATGGCTTTTATGGGGGCGACTGCCGACGAGTGGGTTCTGCCCTCCTATTGCACCTAACACTGGGCTACTATGGCTTTTATGGGGGCGACTGGGTTCTGCTCTCGTATTGCACCTAACACTGGGCTACTATGGCTTTTATGGGGGCGACTGGGTTCTGCTCTCCTATTGTACCTAACACTTGGCTACTATAGCTTTTATGGGGGCGACTGCCGACGAGTGGGTTCTGCCCTCCTATTGTACCTAACACTGGGCTACTATGGCTTTTATGGGGGCGACTGTGTTCGGCCCTCCTATTGCACCTAACACTGGGCTACTATGGCTTTTATGGGGGCGACTGCCGACGATGGAATTTCGTCCTCCAACTCTCAAATAGGAGGGCAGAACCCTGTCGTCGGCAGTCGCCCCCATAAAAACCATAGTAGCCCAGTGTTAGGTACAATAGGAGGGCAGAACCCACTCGTCGGCAGTCGCCCCCATAATAACCATAGTAGCCCAGTGTTAGGTACCATAGGAGGGCAGAACCCAGTCGCCCCCATAAAAGCCATAGTAGCCCAGTGTTAGGTGCAATAGGAGGGCAGAACCCAGTCGCCCCCATAAAAGCCATAGTAGCCCAGTGTTAGGTGCAATAGGAGGGCAGAACCCAATCGTCGGCAGTCGCCCCCATAAAAGCCTTAGTAGCCCAGTGTTAGGTACAATAGGAGGGCAGAACCCAGTCGCCCCCATAAAAGCCATAGTAGCCCAGTGTTAGGTGCAATAGGGCGGCAGAACCCACTCGTCGGCAGTCGCACCCATAAAAGCCATAGTAGCCCAGTGTTATGTGCAATCGGCATCGTAATCAATCGTCGGAAAAGAAAATAATATTCAAAACGACAGCTCATGAGGTGCCGAAATGAAATGAAAGAAAAAGAAAGAAAGAAACTTTTTTATTTTTTTTTTATTTGGTGCAAGTAGGTCACATTAAATGCTTATTACTAGTACAAATTAATTTAGTATATATTAGTGTGTGCCTAACGGTTGCATCAAATGGGTGTCCAGTTCAGCATATGCCAGGATTCAGAATGAAACTTGGCGCTGGTTTTCGACTGGAACCCAGATGTTTGCGGCGTGTGTACGCCGAAATGTATGTAACTATGTCCATTGTGAAGTGTGTGAGAGTATAATACCATATATGTGTTATAGATACATTAATACGAATAAATAATATATATATATATATATATATATATATATATATATATATCTATATATATATATATATATACAATACACATTATAACATAATATTATTTATATTATTATATATATATTGCTTGTACATGTAATGTTATCTGTAAAGACGAGTAATTATTATCATTTTTATTTGAGCTCTTATTAATTGAGCTCTTATAACTCTTATAAGTAACTATAAATCATATTTTAGCATTTAGACAGCCATACATAGAACGCAGTAAAAAACAAAATTTAATAAAATTAGATAAGTGATATATTGGCGTTCACGCCATCCAGCCTCCGTTGCGCTTCCAAAAGATATTCCCGTAAACGTTTCTTAAATGTGGTGATCGATTTGATGGACTGCAACGGTGGGGGAAGATTGTTCCATATCAAAGCGACGCCGTCGATTTGAATTTTTTAAGGCGGCAGGTATTTAACTGTCAAAAACAGCGTTTCATTCATTCTTACGCCGCGCCGGCATCGATTATCAATGGGGCGGTACAAAATGGCCGTCGACCTTGACCAACGCAACATTTCGATGGCTGTGATATCGACGACACTTGCGCGGTAGGCCCCCTGTTCACCGTTAACCACTCTGACGTCACATATTTTAAAGAACTGTCTATTGCACTTTCGCCTTATGTGTAGCACGCAACGAGCGCCCGCCGCCCGCACTTGACGCGGCCCCCGTTCTCGTCCTACCTCCCCGCCCTTGTACCCCTTGTAGTTTAGCGGTACGCCTATAAACCTCTTACTGGGGTCCGGTGGAAGGGGCTTAGCGAGACATTCGATACACTGCACAAGCGAAGGCGACACGTCTGCAGTATGTCTGCGATGTCACGGACATGAAGTGCGGATATGAGGGTTCCTCACGGATCCTTCAACGTGATCCGCACATCCACCTTAGCATACTCATCTCCGTGACCGCTCGGTCGCTCCAGCACCGGCCACGCTTCAAATAACGTGACAGTAATTATACATTCTTTTTCTCATTGCAGAATTTACCACCACAGCTTCTATTCATCCACCAAGGGCAGAGTGATATAAAAGAATTACACTGGCATAAACAAATCCCAGGTGTTATGGTTACTACTGCGCATACAGGATTTAATATATTCAAAACTATAAGTGTATAAAATAAAATAATATAAACATGTTGCTGTTTCATTTAATAGATTAGATTATCACAAAATATTGTTTCCTTGATTTATAACTTTCAGATGTAAAACATAAAAACAAAAATGGTTAGGTATCAAATTTAGTTTTAGTGTGGATCATAGCTAAATTCACCAAATGCCGGATTGTAGGTCTCCCATGCGGACAATTCTGAAAATTAGGAAAAGTATTTCAATTTTACCATTGAATTGTTAAGCAATGATAGCCGTGCGGAAAACGACTAAGTGGTTAGGTTAAGTTTCTAGATTAAAGTAAGATCGACGGTAGAACAAATGAGAAAAAAAAGTCTCAGTAGTTCGACGGTCGAACTAATGAGAAAAAAAATTAACACTAGTTCGACGATCGAACTAATTAGGGTGTCCCGAAACTCAACGATAACCTGGTACCGGGCGAGAGGCCAAGGTATACCCGTTATGAAATTAATAAGAAAAAAATCCATGTCACTTATAGTCTGGCCATAACTGCTGTGCACTCTGAGGTATGCGCGCGGCGAGACGGGGGGGGGGGGGGGGGGGACGCGCTCTGTCAGTCTGCCGTCAACGCTCGTGGTGGCAGGTAGTGTCATTTGTATCGGACCGTCAATGTCAGACGCACATGAGATAAAATTTCAAAGATGGGTCGTGCGTTATCTCGTGATGTAAAAGCCCGTAATTTTTAAAGTGGCTGAATATTTTAAGAAAAGAAAAGCAGACAGAGAAAGCTTTGGATTCAAAATTGATGCCAATATTGCTACAATCGTTGCGGAGGCTACGGGGTACTTCAAAAGAAATGGCTTGGTGGATGACGTATTGACTATTTTCAAATCAGATGCTAAAACTGGCGACTATCATGGAGATATGAACGGGCCTACTTTTTATAAGTGGGTAGATGAAAAGTTAAAAGATAAGTTGCTGCCGAATTCTGTTGTTGTAATGGACAACGCATCTTACCACATCGTTCAGGTTGAGAAGAAGCCAACAATATCAAGCTTCGTAAGAGAAATGCAAGACTGGTTGCTACGTCACAATGTAGAATTTTCAGAAACCATGACAAAACCTCAACTGCTACTTCTCATCACAAGTACACAAAAAGAACGCGTGTATAGAATTGACGAACTCCACTTCACTCACACCACACTCACACTGTTCTGCGTTTACCTCCGTACCATACAGATTTAAATCCTATTGAGTTGGTCTGGGCTGATATTAAAAACAACATAGCCCAAAACTATATTAATTCTTCTCTAGACGAAAAGATAATCATATTGGATAAACTGTTTTCGGAATTCAAAGCAGAGAAATGGCAGAGATGCGATGATCATGTCCAGAAAAATGAAAATGATTACTGGAATCGCGATAGTAGGTTCGATAATATTATCGATTCATTCATAATAAATTTGCAAGACTCTGATTCAAGTTCCAATGACGATATGGACGATGAAGATGATGACGAAATGGAAGATGAAGTTGAAACAGAATCTATGTCAGAATAACTTAAATACTTATACTAATATCTATTTATTTGTAATTATAGTAAATTTTCAATAAAACAAATCCTTATTTGAACTGTAAGTTTAGTTCTTATTCATCAACTGTCTAGGTATTTTAATAAAATATCGAGATCTGTAGATTACATTTTTATGAACTAATAAGATAGTACAAATAATGTATTTTTATCAAATAAAAAGCCTCCGTTCCGCTATAAGTCTTGCCTTAGAAATGTAAACTGATATCGTAAGATTTGTCCGACGTGTGTAAATCGCATGTGTACTCATGCTCTTTTTTCCCCGGCTCCCACCTCGCCGCGCATACCTCAGAGAGTGCACAGCAGTTATGGCCAGACTATAGTCAAGCGACAATAGCCATTTTTTGAAAAAGTTGAAAATTGTACACCCTTGGTTGCATTTTTAAGTACTGTGATCAGAATTTTCACAATTTTACAGTGATTTTTTTAATAATGTAATCTCAAATAACAATGTTATTAATCGCAACTACAAATCAAAACAAGTAATAAACATTGTTAACTATGCAAAATAAATTTATGGTTTACAAAATCATTGTCAGTTAACTTTGACACTCCATGTTGGCAAAAAAATGTGCCACAATACCCTTGCCAAGTTCTTCGAAAAGATGGCCCATTTAGTCTAGATTTCAAAATGGTAAAACTTAGCCACTTTTCTTGCCAATAAAAGTGCTATTTTGTATTTTTTGCGAAAGGACCTCATTGAAAACCCAATCGAAATAAAACAATCAGTTATCGTAACACTTTAATATCATCCTAAAACTAAAGAAGATGCTCAAATTGTTCCCTTCGGCACGAATACAAGCTCTGCATCGCCTCAGAAATGACCTCTTCACCAGTCGTGCACATCTACTCGCATTTTCATTTCTTCTGATGCTGTGTACATTTTTTGGCGCAATTCTAATAAATTTCGTATGGTTTTGAGTAGACTTTTTTTATTTGCATCCCCAGTAAAAAAAAATCTACTGGATTCAGGTCTGGGGAACGAGGGGGCCATAAAACTGATCCACGGCGGCCGATTCATCTGTCGGGATATTATTCGTTTAAAAATTCTCGAACAGGCCGGGCGTAATGAGCTGGGCAGCCATCTTGTTAATACCACATTTCTCTGTAGATGTTGAGTGGTACATCTTCTAACAATGTCGGCAAATCATTTTGGAGAAAATGCAAGTAGGTGGTGCCATTTACCAAACATTACACAACATTACATTTCAAAACCAATACGAAATCTATTAGAATTGCGCCAAAAACTTTATGCAGCATCAGAAGAAATGAATGCGAGTAGATGTGCACGACTGGTGAAGAGGTCATTTCTGAGGCGATGCAGAGCTTGTATTCGTGCCGGAGGGAAACAATTTGAGCATCTTCTTTAGTTTTAGGATGATATTAAAGTGTTACGATAATTGATTATTTTATTTCGATTCCGTTTTCAATGAGGACTAATAACTTGCCTAGGGTAGTGTGGTACATTTTTTTTTTCCAACATGGAGTGTCAAAGTTAATTGACAATGATTTTGTAAACCATAACTAGTAAAAACATAATTAATTTTACTTAGTTAACAATGTTTATTACTTTGATTTGTAGTTGCGATTAATAGCACTGTTACATTATTTATGATTACATTACTAAAAAAATCACTAAAATTGTGAAAATTGTGATCACAGTACTTGAAAATGCGACCAAGAGTATATAATTTTCAACTTTAAAAAAAAATGTCTATTGGCGCTGACTAAGTGACATGGATTTTTTCTTTTTTTTTTCATAACGGGTATACCTTGGCCTCTCGCCCGGGACTAGGTTATCGTTGAGTTTCGGGACACCCTGATGAATCGAACTAGTGAGAACAATTCGGATTCCTCACCATACAGCATGTGGTAAAATCGACGAATCTCGCTCATTTGTTCGTTCGCATTCCGTAAGCTGGTAAGAACTCAGCATTACAGTAATGTAGCTCTGAACAAGTGAGCTTCCCGAATGTACCCTGGTTAAGTTAAAGGTTTTGTGAATTTTTATGGATTTGTATTAAGGGCACTACGTCGCTACAGATCTCAACCCTATATAAAATTGTTTTTTTTTTAAGGCAATGAGATTTCGTACGTGGTCTTACCCAAGGCTTGTCTAGTTCAGCCATATGGTCTACAAGTGTCCGCATATCAGCTTTGCTCAACGCTGTTCCTATCATAACAGATTTTCGACAAGCTCTCGATGCGAACATTGCTCTCACTCTACTTGGTCTGCAGTATTGCGAAGGGGATTCCTAGAAGTAAAAATATGTTTTTTTTTGGGGTGATTACACATACATATTAAAACGTCTTTTTTATTATGTTCATATAGTTTAGCCACATGTATAATGTGAAAAGAGATTTTTGGTGAGAAAAGAATCTCATCTTAAAATTTTATTCATATTTTAAATTACACACATACTTATACTATAAATAACACCAATAGAAACTAGCAAAATATAATTTAATTTGCTTATTTCCAACTATCAATAGCGATGACCGTTCCGCCTTAGAATCAACTTTTGTTGGCTACCTTATCAGCTGAATTTATTTCGTGAATGTTTCATATTTTAAATATCGTAATTGCTAGTATAGGCACAGTATCCCGATGGGGCCATCTCAAAAGCCCATAGTTGCCCAGGGTCAGCCGGGGTGCGAGGGAATTGTTTTATTTAGCCACCTTACACCCCTGCATAAGAAACTCGAGACGGCGTGCGGTTTTGGTCAGTTCGAGTCCAACATACCTACCCCCACTAACAAAACAACATGGCACAGTATAGGCGGAGACAAATCTAAAAAATCAAAGATGATGAAGATTGGTCCACCCGTTTTAGACTTATAAACAGTCTCACTAACACGGCGATCTCTGTGGCGTACCGGTAGTGCGTTCGACTGCTAAGTCAGAGTTCGCGAGTTCGATTCCCGCTCAGTACAAATATTTGTGTACATAAATATGAATATTTGCATTGGGCTGAGTGTTTCAATGTATAATATGTATTTACAAAAAAAATTTTATCGAAGCATGTAAATCCGTATTCTAGAAACCCATAACACAAGTTAGTTGAACTATGCTAACTTTTGGTCTATATAGCGCTTTGTAGAATGTAGTAGAATATTTATTTATTATTTATATTGTTACAACGAATCTCGGAAAGTACTGATCGAATCTTCTAGAAATTAAAACGCATTGTTAGTGTCGAACTACTCTACCGATCAGTGTAGAAAAATCTAGAAATGCCAACACAACTACAACGAATACCTATACATTCTTTACCTACAAATCTTGAATACAAGGTTATTCACCTTGAATGTCGGCGCGTCTGTACCTACTATTGTCTAAGTACCTTTCTCGAACGCTCTACTTAGATACCTAACGTGTCTTATCTCTAGATGAATCTGGAACATTCTACCCTCCTAATTAGGAGCTATAAAAGGCGCCCGGTTATCGACACGCAGTCGGTTAATTTTCGGAAGCGAAAGCGAACACATCTTACCGAAGCGATTCAAGAGGATTATACCTACGACCTAAGCAACGACTGCGGACTACTGTGAACTGCTAAGCGACTTGAACTGTTGAAGAGTACTGTGTGTGCTAGTTATATAGTTGTCTAGTTTGTGGTGAGCGAATAAACCTCTTCGTTGTATAAGCGGCATTTAATTGTACCCCGCGCACGTAACAGTATAGATATTGTGTGGGTTTAGTAGATTCCATTCCGTTATAACCACTTCGTTGTGCTCTTGGTATCGTAGTAAGTACCTACTCGGGAGGGTGGTAATTACGTTCATTCCTCAAGCTTCTGTTAGTGAGGGCAGATAGAAATTTCATTAATCTGTCCCCATTTCGGTTTATTCTACTGACCCCATTCACTTGTCCTCAACAAGTGAATAGAATAAACCGTATGGGTGTCCAGATGAAAGAACGTAATAATACTTAACCTGCCTACCCTAGTGTTTCTGTAATGTCACGTACATTTTATATTTATTCTTTTTATTTACGTATCAACAAGAAAACATAATACACGTGTTAGCTGATACTGTCGTGTGCAACTAAATTATAATTAACTAAATTTCAATTCTTACTCTCAAAATAAACAAGAGTTCCTCAATATCATCTTTTCCAAAAATCCAGTTTTTAGACATGGGTATTGTGACTAGTTTCACTCGCTTGGTCGGTGGGGCTTCCTCATTAATTTCAAAACTAAATCCATTCTTTTTAAAGACATCTAAATTGTCCATTAAAATTTGTTCATTGACTCCAGTTAGTTCAAGTTGTTGTGGTCTGAAATCATATAAATACCTAACTATATTAGTGTTCAAAATCTAAGCGTTATAATACAAATAAATAAAATAGAAGTGTTTGTTGTTGTTAAAAATTGTATCTGTCTGTACTTCTGTCTGTTTTTTCCAGCTAATGTCGAAATGGCTGCGCCGAGTTTGAAGGTATTTTCACTGACAGATAGCTGATATTTTAAGGCGTAACTTAGGCTGTTTCTATGTAAAACAAAAGAATCATTGATCCAAAACCCAGGTCAAAATCCACGCGGACTATATTAGGTTACTAATTGTTGCCCGCGGCTCCCCCCGTATATGTCGCTTATTGTGCGTGGACGTCAATACCAACTGTCATCCCCTATTTCATCCTCACACAGAGCGAAATATCAAAAACGCTATATAGCATTTTTATTTATAAGTTAATAAGTTAAAGTTTCATGGCGATATCTTGGAAATTGACGAACTTTTATACAAACTTTCATCCCCTATTACAACCCCTTTAAGCCTTTTTTCGCGATTAAAGGTAGCCTGTGTCCTTTTAATTTCATCAAACTCGGTTCAGTGGTTTAGGCGTAAAAGAGTAACAGACAGACAAAGTTATATTCGCATTAATAATATTAGTATGGATTGTTAATACTAGGTACCTACTACTAAGCTGCAAAAAACATTGAGCTGTCGATATGGTAGCATTACGTCTTCATACGACCTGCAGTGCTATTCTCTACGGTAGCTCATCGACGAGCTCGCAAAATGCTGCTTTTGATTTATATTTTATTTTAATCTTGATTTTAATTTATGAGTTAGATTTAGATTTATGAGTTAGATTTAGATTTAGATTTTAGATTTAAGATTTAAGATTTAGATTTTAGATTTAGATTTAGATTTAGATTTAAATCTAAATATAAATCTAAATCTAGATAGATAAGATTAAGATTTAGATTTGATTGAGATTAGATTGATGATGAAATCTAAATCTAAATCTAAATCCAAATCTAAATCCAAATCCAAATCCAAATCCAAATCCAAATCCAAATCTAAATCTAAATCCAAATCTAAATCTAAATCATAAATTAAAATCAAAATTAAAATAAAATATAAATCAAAAGCAGCATTTTGCGAGCTCGTCGACGAGCTACCGTAGAGAATAGCACTGCTGAATGGGGACCCAAAGTGAAAACTAGGCTCCAAGATTTCGGAAGAAAATACTGGTACTCCGCTTGATGCCACACACGATGGATGGGTTGATGTTACGCACATGCAACTCATCCATCTTTTTTTTTTTTTTTTTATCGTGCGGAAATCCCTTCGGATACCCCCCCGCGTGCCAGCGGGGGCGGTTATGTCGGGCTTGAACCGACTAAAACCGCACGCCGTCTCGGGTCTACAGACGCCGGGGTGTAAGGTTGCCCATAGAGCATATCCCTCGCACCCCGACTGACCCTGGGCCATCTCCGGTTTCGAGATGGCCCCCTCGGGTTTGGGAACCACGGTGTCCCCGTCTTGCCCCGGTTTGGGGGAGGGGCGCTAGTCGCCCCACCGTCCCGGCCTGCTTCTGCTGGGGTGACAGGTGGCCTCACCCGCCACCCCCAGGCCTGCGCTCATGGAGGACGGAGGTCGTTAAGCGACCTCCGGCGCCTGAGTTGCCTGCGACGCGCGGCGAGCAAGTTGCGGGCTCGGCGGACCGGGAGAGTTCTAAGTCTCTCCCGGGCGCGCTCCGCCACCTCCTTCGCGAGCATTACATGGAGGCGGCGGCGGCCCACGCGCTCGCGCTCCGCACCATTGCCGCAATCATGCTGCCGAGCGAGAGGACTCCCACCCCGATGGCTGCCACGAGGTCACGCCTCGGCGCCTCCCACGCCGGGCAGTCCGCCAGCGTGTGCAGCCCTGAGTCCTCGCTCGCGTCGCAGTGATGACACTCAGGCGTTGGCTCCTTCCTGATCCGATGCAGGTGGTCCCCGAAGCACCCCTTCCCGGAGATCACCTGCGTCAGTCGGTAGGAGAGGCTTCCGTGTCGCCTCCATGATTGCCCTTGCAACTTATCCATCTCATGTGTGTTTAAGGCGATCAACTATTCATGATATAATCATTATTAGAATGGTGTGCTGTATAAAAACTTTACCTAATAAGCCCCATGCGAGTCATGATCGATAACTAATAAGAAGCGGAAGTGGAAATGGTGGAAATCTGTCAATATACTATAGTAGAAATTGGTATAACTTACACAACTAGTTTTTGACTAGTCAATTCCGTAGTTTTTTGTAATGTTTCAAAATTATAGATTTCGTCTGTAGCATGTTGATCTATAATAAACATATCATCTTCTAATTGCGTTATTATAAAACCTAAATTAAATTGTCCAATAACTTTCATTTCCCTAAACGAGTCTTTTGTTATTTCTCTACTTAATTCCTCTTCACATTTCGTATTGAATACAGGATTTATGCCGCTTTTAAACTTCACTCTATTTGGAACAGATCCTTTTTTCTCTATGTTATAAATTGATGCTAATGCTTTTACATGATCAAATGATGTTTTCATTATTACGGATTTCCTATGATTCCTCCCCAAATCTGCCTTATCTGTAACTATTTTAGACCTTTTTTCTTTTGGCGATTTTGTTTTTGATTCGATGGCAGTGTTATGTGCAGGCAGGTTAGGTTTGCAATATATTGTATGTTTTTTTTCAGTTATAACATCAGCAACTGTCCTAACTTGTGTATGGGGTAATTCATCTGTGAAGTCTAAGTACATTATATTATTTTTATCATAGTCTAGAGCAGTAGTGGTGGTTAAATTTCCTTGCCCTTCGACATTATTCTTGTTTTCATAAATGATATCACAATTTTGCACAATTCCATCATTGACATCTGTATTGGAATTATGTATGGATTCACTTTTCGAATCTTTTAACCGTTTTATAGGTATTTCTTGGAAAGCTTCTTTATCTTCATGATCTTCAACTTTGATTGTTGTAGAGGATATATAATTTAACATTGTTGTAGATTTCCTCTTTAATTCACTTTCAGTTGGTCTGAGTTCTCTAACAACAGTTGATTCTAGATCAGCACTTGGTTTGGTTCTATTTTGGAATTGTTTTAAAAATGAATTAAATATCCTAGGCTGATCTACATCTGATTCAAAATTATTTGTTTCTTTTTTACACAAACTGGAAGAATTCTCTACTTTTAGTGTTCGGGGAATACTTTCAAATAATTTCAATAAAGAGTTCTTAAGTAAGTCTAGTATAACTTTTTCTTTTGTCAGAAATACTTTGCGTTTATCAGGTGTTACATTAACATCAACCGAAGTTTTTTCTAAATCAACATTTAAGAACACAAAAGGGTACTGATTGGGATTGTATTGTCTGTATATTTCGTTTATTAATTTTATTATTTTAGTTGGTTCACAAGGTCTAGAATTAACATAATAGAACTGTCTATCAGAACTAGAACGTCCACTACCATGTGCACATGATGATATAAAACCAGTGAATTCAGTTGGTTTACTAATGTTCTTGTAACCTTGTGACTTTTGCGAAGTACTTATAGAATCAGCCTCATCTGCATCATTGGAATCTTCAGATAAATCTATTTCTACATCCTCAATGTCTACACTTCCATCAATTTGATCAACTTGCTGTGACAATCCCTTGAATATATTTTCTTTAATATTTGTGACATATTCAGGTTTTATTTCAAGTAATGTTTGTAATTGTTTTATACCAAAGACACTTGCTATATTGTCTTTATACAATGTGGTTCCTTGAGTTGCAACTACTACAGATTTTGAATTAGAATTTGTTTGATTGCTACAAGTAATTCTGTAAATCAATTCAAAGATTAAATATTAATTAGAACTTGTTTGATTGCTACCAATAATTCTGTGAATTAATTCAAAGATTAGAAAGAAATAGATGGAATAATTTTATTTTTTTAATTAGGTACAACTTACTTCACTCCTACTGAAATCAGGCAGTATGCATACAGCAACTGGGTCATTTTGTTAAATTCTCTTTTTGCATTTTTGTGAAACTCTTTTTGTCTAACCGGTAATGACGCAAAGAGATTTGTCAAGGTAACAGTTGAGCCAATTTGTCTTGAACATGGTGTCTGTTTAATTATATTACCTTTGTGGCTGTATTCAATTTTTGTAGCTGAAAAATAAGTAGCTTAAGCATATTTTGGCTGAAGTTTTAGATATGTGTGGATTTCCAATGCTGATTGTTTAGCCATGTTTTTTATAGAAGATGTGGTGGAACTAATAAATGTCTTAGAGCCTTAGATACTTCTTTTATATAAGTTTAGAATTTCATATGCTGTGCCATGAATTCATTTATAATATTATACTTTTTTGCCATATTTACAAGTGATAGAAGATTCAGGTTCTACCAACAGGTCTGTAACCTCTGTGACCCTCTTTCCTGAGACTTTACCTTCAGCTTACCATTAGGCGAGGTGAAGTCAAATTGACGTGTCCTAAATATAAAAAAATAAATAAACAGAACAAAAATGATAGCAGGAACAAACGGTTCTTACCGGATTTGTTGGAGAAGAAATTGTTCAACCAGCTTTTTTCAATATTTTTGAATACGCGACCCCTTTACAGGTTGAAAAATTTTAGCGACCCCCTAGGGCCATAGACAGACAAAAGGTTAGTAATTGAAAAGACTACGTTTACGATTTTCTCTTCTGAAGACCTGCACTCAAGCTCTAGCAGTTAAGGTTTTACCTTCTAATTTAAATGACTACTACTACTACTACTAATAAAAATTGTGAATTCTAATATTATTTCTAATATATAAGAAATCCGACTGTTCAACATTTTTTATGAAGATTTGGATTCATATATTATGTTGGTCTCCTCCGAGCCGACAGAAGTGTACACTCTCAAAGTGTCAATATGGGTTTCGCCCCGGTCACGGGACCATGGATTCGGTTTTTGCCCTGAGGATTGTACGTAATACACCTTTGCATTGCCTGTTTCTGGGCATGCAGAAGGGCTTCGACTGTATTCCTCGCGCGGCGATCTGGTGGGCTCTGCGGACCAAAGGGATTTCAGAAGCTTATATTGACATCCGAGACAAGTGCCACGATTCCGATTCCGTTGTTCGGACCACGGTTCGTGGCACGAAATCCTTCCATATCACGGGATAGGTATGCCAAGGATCCATAGGTAGGTATACCAAGTATCTGTTCCGCTCCTGTTCAGCGTGGGATTAGATATTCTTTCGGAGAGCATCAGAAATTCACATGAGCAGCCTCCATGTTCCCTCATGTATGCTGATGGACGCGGACAGGGGCAGATTATTGCGATCGGTGAAGACGTGAAAGGAAGTGGTAGATGATATGCGTGTCTAAGGTAATGTTAAATGATCGGCTTATATATGTATATTCATCACAAATATTAAATCATAACATTTAATGCATAGCCCAGTGGCGTACGTAACGGACTACCGAGACGAGGCCTCGAGTTCGATCCCCAGTCGCTCAGGCATACACCTCTGACTTTTCGTAGTTATGTGTGTATTAAAAATGTTAATTATTGCTCGCTTAGTAATGTGCCCGGTAGATGGCAATAGGCTCGCCCCCTATTTAATTGGGACCTAAACATAACTGGCGAATCGTGGGTATAAAATACACCTCTGCCTACCTCTTCGGGGATACAGGCGTGAAGTTATGTTAATGTTAATGACAAACTTCATTTTCACTTCTCCAGCAAGAATATAATTATAAATATAAATAAAATATAGTATTTACTGCGTAAAAACGCGGGTTTTTGCATGAGAAAGTGATTTGAATTTTGAACACCACCTTTGGCTTTATCACACGAAAGCAACTTTTTTTATGCCTTTTTTTTTATTTATTAATAGTAGTAGTTTGTACATGGCATACAGAGTTGTCTTATATAATTAAAGCTTATAAAGAATAGAAAAACCCGTACAACAAAAGAAGGGTCGTAGGACTCATTTTCCTAAACTAGGCAGAAATTCTGTCTGTATCTTACGAAAGAGTGTCCATTTATAACGTCATATTGCGGTTACAAAATGTTTTTGGTACATGCAGTGGGCGAACAAAATACTTAGGTAAGTTATGATATTAAAGTATGTAAATATAAAAATAAGTATATGTGTGTGTGTGTGTGTGCGTGTTTATATATTATGTATGTTTGTTTGTTTCAAGTCTGCAGTATAAGCCTATCTCACATTACTATACCGTGGTTAGAATCTCCTCGACATCACTATATGTTAACGTCTGTAGCCAAGCATTAAGCTTGTGTTTTAGGTCACTCTTAGTCAAGGCGTAGATATTTAATTGTTTGTGGGCTTTATTATAAAGCCTAGAACTTAGGCCATTAAACTGTCGTTTTGCGAAAGCCGTCCTGCAAGGGACAGTTGGACATAACGGAAAGCCCCGACGCCGCTGTCTTAAAAGCTGCTTATTATAAGAAATCATGGAGTGCTTGCGGAGGATGGATTTTAAAATGTATAATTTCCTGACACTTAGGACCTTACACTCTGAATATAACATATATGTAGGATAGTCACGGGGTTTAAAGTAAATTACTTTTAGCACAGCTCTTTGAGCTCTTTCAAGCTTCAGTAGCTCAGTTTTATGAGTTCCCCCCCCACACAGGGATACAGTAGATAAGGATCGATTGACATAGGGCCAAATAAACCTTTCGGAGAGTAACTTTATCCGCTGAAAACCTTAGATTTTTTTAAATGTAAATGAGTCTTCTGTGCTAGACGTTAATGAATCCATTTGAGTGGTCCAGTCTAGTTTTTCATCAATGAACACTTAGAGATATTTTATGAATTCTACCATCGTCAACGACAGGCAGGTACAGGCTACAGTGTTTTGCGGACAGTTATGGGCTTTAAGATTTCCGGTTTCAGCAGCTGGTTTTGATGTATGCGGCATTTTGAAACGTACAAAGATCTTCATAACATTCAATGTTAAAAGATTATTTGCTAACCAATGTATTACTCTCCTTTATGCGTTTTCTGAATGTAGTTTAGCATCATCCCAACTCTCACCATATGCCACCAGTGCTGTATCATCGGCGTAAGTGAAAATATCACAGTTGACGAGAGGCAAATTACAAAGGTCATTTATGTAAATTTGGAAGGGAGTTGGACCCAAAATACTACCCTGAGGGATTCCAAAGGTTATTTGTTCCTCTGCGCTAGTGAAATTGCCCCGTCGGACTCGTGGTTACCCTGCTTTGTTACCCTAGGGTGACCACGAGTAATTTCAGTTACTCGTGGTCACCCTGCGTGGGGTGACTAACAGTACATTATAAAAACACAGGACTCGTGGTCACACTGCTAGTGTTGGGAAATCATGATTATAATGTTGAACAAGAAAAATATTATTTATTTAAAATGGCTTTATATTTAACGCAATATTTCAAAAAAATGGCCAACAGTTATTTGGTTATGAAGTAGCTGCATTTGTGCATTCAAAATGATATCATCTTTTTCCTTTTCTGATTGTTTTCGTTCGTTTAGGCTGAAATTTGCCTTTTTTATTATTAGTTAGATTTACCGTTATATCGTCAAGTAGAACAAAAAGTAATTTATTTATTGTGACATAGTTCTTGTTAATTTTTTTATTTATTACTGAATTATAACTTTCTGCGACGTTGTTAGTGCGATGGCGTTCGTTGCTGACACACCACTCCCTTATGCATTCATCACTTTTTAGCCATGTGGTGTTCATGTACGCCATAAAAGCGTTAATTTTCTTGTTATTTATATTAGCAGTTTGCAATTGTACATAATCCCAACCCTCTTTTATTTGGCTCTCAGGCAATAATGGAAGAGCGGTGCACAAACCTACAATACGTCGATAAAGCTTTGATATGCCTATATGTTTAGCCTTTCGCCACAAACTATTCGTGAAATGGTAGTAACATTTTTTAATTTTGATATTTGGGAAAATAATTCTGAGAGCATTTGCAGTTGCTACTTCAAAGTCTAGATGGATCTTATCCGGTTTCCATTGGGGAAATTCAACGTGCAACATATCAAACAAAGCCGAATACGTGCTTTCTTTTTTGTCACTCAGTAAGGCAAATATAAGTGGAACAACATTCGTTTTTTGCGATGTACTACCCGAATCACCGTAAATAATAAATAACTGGTAAAATGGTTGGAGTGCACTTTTGAACGTGCCGTCACAGAAATATTCTTTCACTTCACCTAATATCTGTTTTGCTTCAACAGAACAGAACACCAATATTCTGGTACCCTCGTAGTCATAATCAGCCATTTTAAAATTGTTAAATGGTGCAGGAACTTCAACATCGCTTGGCTTCGTAAAAACTGTTTTGTGCATTTGCAGTTTACGTTTTCTTGCCGAATATAAGCTGCACTTAACATTGCGAAACGAAGGTACTTCAGTAACTAGGTGAATGCCTTTGTCATGAAGAGCTTTTACATTCTTTTTGTAAATCTCAGGCATTGAATCAGCTGAAGTACCAGCCTCCTCCTTCATATGATCTATGGACATCGCTAAGACGTTTTTGGCGTAATTTGGCTTACACTCCTCGGCATGGTCGACATGTTTTATGATTAGATCATCCTGAAAAAACGACGAACAATACTAACATACTCATGATATATAACACTACGTCTTGAGAAAAAAAAATTAAAAAAAATTAATCATCATATTTATATGTAGGGCGACGTTTGGTGCTTACACGTAGTGCGTCTACCTCGGATAGGCAGTGATTCTTTTTAAATATCGTGTTTTAATATACAGGGTGTATTTTTGAAACGGGGCAGTAAGGGCAAGTACCTTAACCGTTGTAGTTACAGCAAAACGTTCTTAGGAGACCTTCCCTAACTTTTAGAGAAATTTTGAACTGCATTTACAGATTTTGCAAAAATCTTAGTTAGCGAAAAAAATGCAAAAAGTCCAAAATTTTTTTTTTAGTGCCAATCGATTCTATTTCATGTGGGGATCAAAATACTCTAAGGGACCATTTTAGCTTTGAGTACTAGGAAAGACAGAATTCGCCAAAAACGTTTCCCATACATTTCGGCGAGAGAATAAAATTTCTACAATGGTCAAACTTTTTGTTTAGGACAGGAAGTCCGTAGGGTTGACTACAAAGTTAATAAAAAGAATTATTACCCATAAATTTAGAATTTGATTCGAATTTCTTATGTCATTTTTAGTTTCAGCGGAGAAAATTCGAATGAGTTAATAATAAAGAATGTTGGCTAAAATGTCTCCCAATCGTGAAAAAAATCACTTAATAGAAGCTTGTTTTGTCAATAATCGATCGTAGACCCGATCTAATGCCACTCGATTTTTTTGTGGGGGTTCGTATCCCCGAGATCGGGGCTATGAACGATTATTGACAAAATAGACTTCTAATAAGTCATTTTTTTACGATTGGAAGACATTTTAGCCTAAATTCTTCATTATTAACTTATACGAATTTTTTTAGCTGAAACTAAAAATGACAAGAAATTTGAATCAAATTTAGAAATTTATGGGTAATAATTCTTTTTATTTACTTTATAGTCAACCCTACGGACTTCCTGTCCTAAACAAAAAGTTTGATCATAGTAGAAATTTTATTCTCTCGCCGAAATGTATGAGAAACGTTTTTGGCGATTTCTGTCTTTCCTAGTACTCAAAGCTAAAATGGTCCCTTAGAGTCTTTTGATCCCCACATGAAATAGAATCGATTGGCACTCAAAAAAAATTTTTGGACTTTTTGCATTTTTTTCGCTAACTAAGATTTTTGCAAAATCTGTAAATGCAGTTCAAAATTTCTCAAAAGTTAGGGAAGGTCTCCTAAGAACGTTTTGCTGTAACTACAACGGTTAAGGTACTTGCCCTTACTGCCCCTTTTCAAAAATACACCCTGTATATATATAAAAATGGAGTGTTTAAGATGAAAAGGAAAAGGTACATACCTTAACAGAGAGAGTCACCGACCCCATACATTAAAGTTTTCGGCGTTGGCTACAAAACCATAAAGAAGTTTGGCTTGCATACATTTTATGTTTATGGTATTGGTATCCATCGCTTAAGAATACTTCACCACGTTTTCGTTTAATTCTTGTACCCATTTTCAGTATTTTTTATTCAATTATTGTTATTACAATTACAGTACCGTACAAATTGTTGCTATAAGACAGCATAAATCTGACAGCAAATCTGAGAAATCCAAATGACAACTTACATGCCATTAACCTATCACCTACAACGAGTTTCAATAAATATTTATCAAGGAGATTGTACTACATATTGACCAATTGAATACTTTATCTAACGGGTACTACCTTAGAGTATCTAGATACTCTAAGGGTACTACACTATCTAGATTCAGTCAAGTACGATCCTTTTCATAGTAGGGTAACGACGAGTAATTGAAATTACTCGTGGTCACCCTAGGGTAACCACGAGTCCGACGGGGAAATTGCCTACCTTGACGGATTGACTTCGGTCAGAAAGATAATCCTTAAAAATGTCAAGAGCTATACCTCGTATACCCACATTTTCCATTTTATTTATTAGTTTAGGTATACAAACAGTGTCGAACGCTTTATTGAGATCTAGGAAGATGCCATAGCATTTCAATTTCTTGTCAAGCTTGTTGTCTACCGACTGTACAAGGTCGACCACGGCATCCTCCGTAGAGACACCATTTCGGAAGCCATATTGGTTGTCGGCGAGGATGTGAAATGTGGTTAAATATTTAGTCATTAGTTGTTCAGAACTCGTTCCATGATTTTGGATAAAGCGCTTAAGACAGAGATGGGACGATAGTTAGAGATTTGATCTATATCTCCAGATTTGTTCACCGGGGTGACTAACGCGTTTTTAAAGGCCCTTGGAAAAATGCCTTGTGATATGGCCAGGTTGCAGATGTGAGTGATGGGAGACACCAGAACATTTCGAGCCATTTTTATTAATTTAGCTGGTATGTTATCCCTTCTTGTGGCACAGTCATCGAGAAGAGTTTTTATAATTGTGTCTACATCACTTGCACTAACCGGGAGAAGCGCGATCGAGTTTAACGTTCTATCTTTGGATATCAGATCTCTGTCAGTAGAGCAGGTAATTATTTTAGATGCCAACGTCTTACCTATATTAGCGAAATATTTATTAGTTAAGTTAACAGAGGACAATGGGTCCGAGGATAATTTAAGGATATTCATAGCTGGCTGATTATTTTTTTCAGTATAGGTGAGTTTTTTGACGACCTTCCAAGTTGCTTTGCTATTATTTTGGGCTCTAGTATATTGAAATTTTTCATAAGATCGTTTGAGTTTATTAATAAGCCGATTACAAAAATTTCGATATCTTTTATATGTTGTTTTGAGAACAGCGTTTTGCGGATCTGAATTTTTGATGCACCGGATAATGCCGGGTGTCATCCACGGTTTAAGTATTCTAGCCTTTCTTGTAATTTAAATATGTGAAGTATGGGTTAATACAATATCTTTGAAAATAAAGATTAGATTATTTGCAGCAATGATAGCATCCGTAGCGTCCAGCACTGGCCCTAAATCAGTGTGTTCTATATCTTTTATAGCATTAGTAAAATTTAAGCTTGTGGTTATTTTATCGGCTAATTTATGACTAACCTTGCTTCCTTCCATACACTCCATACACAAGACCGTTGCATAATGATCAGTTATACTAGTTTTTAATAAGAATGATTTTGATGGGAATTTCGTTTTCAATAGGATATGGTCTAGACAAGTGTTAGAGATTGGTCTAGTGGGATGCAAAAAAGCTGGCAGAAAGCCCAGCGTTGCTGTATGTAGAAGATATTCGTCTGAGTCTGGGTCGATGTTGTCTGGCTTAATATCAACGTTCAGGTCCGCCATTACTATAACAAATTTACTGCTTTTTAAGGTAGAGAATAGAGATAGCCGTTTCCAAACCTTCATAGAAATTAGTTAAGTTGCTATATGAAGGACCTATATATGCCAATGATTGAGGTGTCTTGTGTGCGACAGATTAAGCAATTTGCGTCCATAAAGAAAGACGGTTCAGTTACAGTACATTTTAGGTTATTTTTAACGTAGATCACTACTCCATCATTTTGAATTGGGTTATTTATAGTGGAATGTGTAGTATAACCGTCTATAGTTGGGGTTGGTCCTGCGTTTTTCAGTTGGCATTCCGTCAGTATTATGAGGTCGAATTGTATAGGCATGCGTGCAAGAATAACTAAAAAACTGTTAAGGTTTTTGTGAACGCTACGAATGTTTATATGAATAATTTTAATCGATGATTTTGCTCCATTTCGTAAAGGATTGCATGCGGGGGGAGCACAGATCTCAAAAGTAGCTACACTGTGTTGATCAATTTCATCAAAAATATTACTAATACAAGCCATTTATGATTTAAATTAATGAAGTTAAAATTATGCCTAGAGGAACGTCTATTCGATATATATCGAATATACTCGCAATATATGTGTGTGTGAAATTATTGGAATGAATGTTTTGATTTATTGTAGTGTGGAATTAATTGCGTTAGTTTCTGTAAAGAAAAAATATGAATATTAGAAACGGTGAAATAGGGCTTCACATTTAAGAGATTGTACGTGTAAGCTGAGTGGTGTGTGAGAGAAATGTAGTATGTGAGAAGTTTGCGACATAGGTTAAACAAATTCACAATCATAATTGTAAGACGTTTACATAGTCTTATAAAGTAGAAGAGCGACAAGGTGATTATGCAGCACAGATCGTACAGTCATATTTGTTTCAGAATATTTGCGAGGCAGCCTTCCGTCTTAACAGTGTAGGTTTCTTTGACCTGCGGGCCCCTGCGTAGCGAAATCTTGCCGTTCGCAATCCAGCAGAATTTGAAACCCTTCTTTTTGGCAAAATCTCAAGACTGTAGGAATAGTTTCTTCGTTGAGCCGGAAGATATTCGTCGACATTATATCGATTTTTTATCACCGCATATACCTACTTCTTGCGTATTTAATTTGTCTTCTAATTTTCGGCTTTTATTGTAATTGCGAGCTGCCGACAGGTAGTTGGTTTTAGTACGCACAGTAGAAAACTCGACCACAATAGTTTTGTTTGTTCCAGGTTTGGATGGTAAGCGGAATATGTTACGTATCTCTGACGCTGAGATCGCATAGTTGACAGTTCTGCCAATCTGAGATACAACATCTATCATCCCCTCGACCGATTCATTCTCCTTATTCGGGACATTTCGAATTTCAATAGAAGACGATCTGGAACTCAGTTTAACATCCTGAAGTTGTCTCTCAAGATTGTTGATAGTTTCAGCATTTTCGTCACGGATCTTTTCAAGGTCCAAGATTTGAAGCTTCAGGTCCTCATAGTGACTATACATATACTCTATAGACTTCTCGATGTCTGTATTTGTTTTTTGTATTTGGTGTACCTACTTTTTCCTTGACATCAGCCATTTCAGAGAAAATTTTGGCAAATGTCACTTCCTGTTGTGTCTTCATAGCGGTCAGTGTACTCATAATTAGTTCAAGTGAGACATCGCTAGAGCATTCGGATTTATTTGGTGAAGATTCTATGCGCGGGCGCTTAGTTCTCGATGCTGTGTGTTTGTCCTTTGTCGGAGAGGGATACAGTTCAGAATCGAAGTGTGAGGGCTCTCTCGTCAGGTGTACCTTCGTAGGTTTCGGTGGTGGGCTTCTTTTCACGTTAGGCATGTTAAGAATAAGAACGTGTTTAGTTGAGTAGTAAACAAAAGAAGATGCCGATACCTGTTATCCGCTACGGCCCAACGATGCAGCGCCGAATATATTAAGGTGGGGTAAGCGCAGCGTAGCACGCGTAGTGCAGTTGTAGCTCCCTCGTAGCAGTAGCCAGTATAGGCTACGCCGCTCACGCCGTGGAAGGAGATAGTAAATTCAACACTCACGTCACTTGCACGGTGGCGCAGCGGTAAAAGCACCGACGATCGTACGTTCCACGCAGCGCACCTCAGGTTCAAATCCCAGCAATCACCGGCCAATTGGTAAGCACTTTTTCAAGTTGAAGACTGTTGAATGCTGTTGACCGTCTCACAGTCCGCCCACTAGGCGGAGCCGATCCATATAAACTCCACAAGAAATTAAAATTCAACAACGCAGCTAATAGGATTAATTAAAAATAAAATATGAATTTGACACCAACACGCGTCCACCCTCTGACACGACCAAACGATGAATTTTGCCTGTATATCATATTCTAATCATTGATTAAAATCATAATTTAAATCATTCATTCAAGATTCTAGCATACACTACTGAGCACAGTAAGTGAAACTAATTTAGAATTAAATCTAAACTACTTAGCTAGTTCGTGATTTAAACTCGGCAACCTCTTGAATAAAGAACTATTATGGACAAATTATCTGCAAAACAATATATTTGAGTCTTGTCCATGTGTTAAAAAGACTGTTGAAGATGATACAACAGACCAATCACTTGTGGTCATATTCTTGCATAATTTGCACTTGAAATTATTAACATACCTTCCAGGCTTGCACTCTGAAGCTAACAATAGTTGCAGATGGTTTCCAAAAAGTTTTTTGAATAGGTCAATAGAACTGTTCAATCTCATAAATAGGAAAGTAAATCTTATAGATATGACTGTAAATGTGAGACCGATATTCTTAGCAATCCATGGATTCTCCGTGCGGGTGCCGGGTCCATCGCGTTGCTGAGTTGGGAACTCGGGACAGTGCCTGGGACTTGCGACCCAAGTGTAGGTTTAGAAGGGGCCCCTTTTGTTGATGTACATCAACACTCACCTTCACTACCCAAGTTCCCCTCCCTGCCTACCCAAATTTGATACGAACCTACTAGTGCCGCTTTGGACATTCGTCCTAGTAATGAGCTTATTGTAGCTCTCGATAGGCCTAGATATTTAAGTAGGTTATAGAGAGATTTTGCTGGTATACCTCTCGCTCCCACTTCCACTGCATACAAATTAACCACGTAACCGTTTTTGATTAATTCGTTTGTGAGATCATAGTATTTATTTTTCTTTATTGTGTGGTCCTTCGGTATATTTGTTTCCCACGGTACAGTAAGTTCCACAAGAACCACATGTTTTAGCCTCTTAGAATATAGGAATATGTCAGGTCTAGATGACGAAACCCCAACATCCTCCGGAATTTTATAGTGCTTTTCATACGTGTCGATTAGGAGAGTCCAATCTGGGACAGTATCTAAGATTGAATAAGGTTTGTTCCTGGATGTTATGGATGAACCTTCAGACACAAAGTTGGTATGACGTCTGTTAGTAGTCAATCCTTTTTGGGCTCTAGCTACTGCCAGACTCATTGCTTCACGTATGATGATAAGCACCTTATCGTGGCGGCGTGAGTAATGGCCTCTATCAAGAAGCACCCTACATCCTACTAATATATGTCTAGCCGTCCCTATTGCCTCACCACAAGTATAACATTGTTTTTCTGTGGCCTTCCCCCACCTTACCAGATTACTCTGGTCTGGGAGGGTCATCTGAAAGCCGTTAAGATAGAATTTTAACGGGGCCGGCGACCAGTCATAGATCAAGGTGCGCCATTTTAAGGCCATCGGTATGCAGAACTCTCCCATTGTCAACCATTCATTTTGGATTTCCAAATTCATCGCGTGCAGTCGATATTTATCATTTTCGTCTTGTTTTAGAAAGGACTTAAGTATATCCTGGTCCCTTTCTGGCTCTCGTACTCCCAACCCCACTCTGTTCGACTGGGCCCCTATCATAAATCGTTTATGGAATAGGAGTCTAGATTCAAGCTCGGACGCGTTATTATCTTTCGGAAGTGCCCTGATTGTGACATCTTGGGATTTACCTAAGATGTGGGCTTTGGTAACTCTAAGGTGTTTATAGAGCTCCGATGGTTTCTTAAGTTTCATCCCAAAATTATTTTGATCCCTAAATAGAGCAGAGGAATCAGCAGAGTGCGCTAGTCCAAGCCACGATTTTAGCGATTTTATGACAGTTGCATCTATTTTCGCCAGTAAGGTTTTACCGAATTCATACACCAGAAAAGGCCAAGTCAGACGTGATGTTAAGTAGTTGTCATATATCCAAGCTTTTTTGATATTGTTTAGTGGTACCTGATCTATCTTATTTAGGTCATTTATAAACGTATCGACAACTTCATCTAAGGATGGTGTGCGTCCCTTATAGTCTATCTTTCTCCCAAGAAATTTAAATAGCACCGATTCAGCGACTATAGAAACTGGTTTACCCCCAATGAAGAGTCCCGGGTCGTAGGAGGTAAATTTGGTGTCCCGTCTACCCAGACACAGACAGTGACACTTACTGGGCTTCGTCCTCAGTCCATTTGTCCACGAACAGAACTCATCGACTTCCTTTAATAGTTCCTGACATTGTTTTGGATTACGCGTCAGTATTGCGAGATCGTCAGCAAAAGCTAAGATGGACTCTGAGTATATGTTATTTACTTTAAACCGATAACCCCATTTCTTTTCGTGACGTATTAACTTGGTAATTAAGATATTAATTACTATGTTAAATGCTATTAGTGACAAGCAGCATCCCTGAAACAGTCCCACATTATACCGTAATGGTCCTGTGTGTACTTCTTGGAAGCTGATAGCAAATTTTAGCTGCGAGTAATACGACTCGATTAACTCTATGACCACAGGTGGAAAGTTATGCCATTGCAAAGCGTATACCATAAGGAATTGAGCCAAATGCATTTTATTTGCTAAAATGGAATTCCATTCGTAAAGTGTTTTGGATGAAAAGATAACAAGAATATCCAGAGCTGGCAAGGAGCTCTCTAAATTTATTTATTAGTGCCATTCGCCACCTCATACCTATGTAAATTTTTCTTTGGCTGGCGATCCCCTCTTAGAGGTATACAATACAGTAGCTTTCATGTATGATTACGAACATATAAACATAGTATGTTAAAACTAGCATAGCTGAAAATATAAGCTACATTTAAATATGAGTGGAAATTGTTTTAAAACCTTACCATAATCCACTGATTTGTGTCTGGTAGTAATCGTGAGATTGGCTAATGAACACAGTGAACTTAGTGCTTCTCCTCGGAAACCATAACTGGATACTCCAAGTAAATCTGAGTACTCATTTAATTTTGAAGTATGGTATTTTAAAGCTGCAATAAACAACTACATATAACATTACCTAGATATTAACAAAATTCAGAAGCAATTGATACCTATGTGAACTTTTCCCATAAACTTAAATCAGAAAAATCAACAACCAGGACATACTACATACCTATCTGACTGGCCTTGTCCCATGTAGTCTCTTCCATTCATTTCTGTCAGATATAATCTCCTGAGTCACTCCTTGCCTTGCCATGTCCTCTTTCACGCAATCCGTCAATCTTTCTAAGCATCCTACATATATTACATGGATATTTTTCAATTACTGTGAAATTGGCAGAACTTACTTAAAGCAGCGAAGTTGTCTTCTGTGACACCAGTACCATTATCAGAGACTTCAATTAAGTCTACACCATAATTTTTAAATCTTATATCTATATTTGTTGCCCCTGCATCAAGGGAATTTTCAACAAGTTCTTTAACTGCCACTGCTAAACTTACCACAACCTTAAAAGTAAAAAAGACATAGGTAAGTTCTATAATACACAATCGTTGGTTCTTATTGGGCAAAAGTAGGAACAGAAGTGATTTAACAAATAGTTATTTTTGAATTTTTTTTATCTTTACTTTCATTTCTTCATTTAAGCACCAACCCCGGTTGAATACAAAGTCTGTACCTTGGAGACAGGGGTCTGTCATCCTACATTTCTATTATTAGTTTATCTTGCCTTTTATGTTAGCGACTGTCATCTAACCTCTTATTTTGGGTAGATATTATATACTATACATAATTTAAAAGATAGGTAAGTACCTGACCAGAACATATTTTATGAACAGTATCTGTAGTAATCGCCTTAATAATTTTCGACTCTACATTTTTATCCATGATACTTATTTACATCGATAACATTCTGGATAAATACTTATTAATGTAACGTTAAAAATTAAATATTTAAAGTCGAATACAAAAATATAACAACATTATACAATGTGACGTTGACTTTGACACTTTGTAGTTTTTTTTGCCCTAATAAAGTAGTGGGAGCTTTACTAAAGCACAGATTAATAAATAGTTACTAACGTAACAGATACATCAGTCCCATACAAAATCGAAAATACCTAGTCTATATTCACCTACAAAATTTTAATAATAATACCTGCTGCACAGAACGAGAAGAATTGTACCTTAAGGTCCCGTTAATAGAGTCGAGACTGTGTTGCCCGCCGTGCGAGTGACGCCATCGTAAGAATGTGCTAGGGTTGTACCTATGGTGATTATTGTAATAAAACGAATGTTACGAATCAATCATGTTTTTTATTTGTCAATCAAATATGTTTTAGTTTTATATAATGATTTATATATTTTTTCCTTCTCGGAATTCTCTGTTATTAAATTTTATAGTCGAAAATATCCTAAATCGCGTAAATAATTTTAACTAATAATCATAAGGAAAACGGACCAAAGCGACGGAAATACAACGGTTTTTAACATTTGTAATACGGTGCTACCAGGCCGATTCATTATGACATTGTCAAAGTTATATTGATTTAAACTTACACAATTTTCACACATAATTATTGTTTATACGGGACTTAATCGCGTTAATAAATATATAACGGTATATATTTACCTCGACGTTTCGGACGCGATGTTGCGCCCAGTCCTACTCGCGACCATGGGCGCAACATCGCGTCCGAAACGTCGAGGTAATTAAATACCATTATATATTTATTAACGCGATTAAGTCCCGTATAAACAATAATTATATTATCAAAGTTATATAAGAATACTTTTTCTAATTCTTCAATATAATTATTGAATGCTTCAGATGGGACTTTTAGCCCGCCATAAAAAGATGAATCTTTATTATAGGCTTTAAAATGAGCAAATAGTGTAGTTTCGTCAACATTCGGTTTCTCCTGTAACAAAGTATTGAAGCTAGTGCAATTATGTTTTTTACTACACTTATATAATAAATACCTACTATAATATGGACGCCTCAATAATTCGGAAGGGGTATTCTTTTTCCTATCCGGATTAGGGAGGCCCTACTGTATACTGTATACAGCTTTCTCATAAGATTTTATCAAATTTTAATGTATTTAGATTAATTATTTTGTCAGTTTGTTCAACCATTGGTATAAAAAACGAAATAATTTACAGTATATATACCTATATATAGACTTTCGTATTAAAGTTATCTGGGTATTTACCATGTTGTATTGGTTCGAAGCTGTCGCAATGCCTAATATACAACATGGTAAATACCCCGATAAATTTAATACGAATGTGAATGAACATGATAGTTTAAATACCTAAATATAGACGCTTATTCCTACCCATAAAATTAACGGACATTACCTATTGCGTAAGTACTAGGTAACAACAGTATTAGAATTACCTATAAAACAACACCTTTATAATAACTGACTCAAAAAACTCCTTTAATTTAAGATTTACATATCTGCTCATTACCTACTTATTTTAGGTAGATTTCGATGAAATCGATCTACCTATTGGTTTCTTGACTACTGTCGAATTTTAAAAAAAATTCTTCATAGGAGGTCTAGTTATGACCCCCTGAGTCCGAAATGACCACTGGTCAAAAAGTTTATATTTATATATATATGTATGTATGGTTCCACTTCCCAAAATTTGCGGCACTCTCACGGTCGCATTTTTGCCCCGATCGCTTTCAAACTGCGGTCAAAAATTGCTTGGGTGTAAACTTAGTTTAAGTTCGTGAACGGGTGGAATCCGGCCTAAGGGGACGGAAGGGCCCCACTTTTTGTGAAATCAGTTTTTCCTCAAAATTTCACGTTCCATGAAAGATATTCGAACCGTTCTAATTTTATCCCATAGTATACATGAATACTAACAACTTTTAATTATAAACCTATAAGATTAAAACTTAACTAAAAGTGGAGGGGGAAAAAAACAAAATTTTTCGGGAAAAAAATCATAACTTCTAACCGGTGAACAGTCTTGATGTCGGAAACATTTTTAATCGATAGGCCATTTTTAAGTCTAAAATAAATGTCTGAAAAGTTTTTCGCTAAAAGTTACCGTTTTCGAGAAAAAAAAATAAACATGTTAAAAATGCGCTCGGCGTGGGTCATAGAAGAAGCATAGGTCATATTAATTGCTTCACGAAATCTACCTGTGCGTTCCCCCTGCGGGAACGGATTTTTAAAGAAATAAATGGTGACAACATTCATATAGATAAGATTTAAAATACTACTCATCTTTCTTCGTCTATCGGCAATGACAAAAATGATAAATTTTCCTTTGTTTTTTTACTTTTACACCCATCCACTGCACAATAATTACGTGGTTTCTGCATTTCGAAGCGTAAGCGCGGGAAACGTACAGTGCGGTCCGATGCGAGCGCTCAGGCGGGCGTTCGGCAGCCCTCTGCCTGTTTGTATCGTCGACGATACGCGAACGCTAGGTATATAGCGCGCGGCCTTGAGCGAGTGACGGAGGCCTGACTAAAGGCTTCTTTGGAGTTTTGGAAACAACATGGAAAATCACAAGTCACGGTGAATATATCACTTTCCTACACTTGTGGGTGTTGTCGAAGACGTTATGTCTAAAAATCCACCATTTTTAGGGTTCCGTACCTCAAAAGGCAAAAACGGAACCCTTATAGGATCACTTCGTTGTCCGTCCGTCCATCTGTCAAGACCGTTTTTCTCAGGAACGCGTAGAGGTATCAAACTGAAATTTATATCTAATACTCAGGTCTACTGTCCCTTGGATCTGTGAAAAAATCAAACATTTAAGCCAAAGCAATCAAAATATACAGCCGTTTATGCCGCATATTTCCATAAATTTTCGAAACTGGCACGGGAATCAAAACCTACAGGGTACTTCCCGTGAACTTAGAATCTGGAAATTTGGTACGAAGTAACAAAACTGCTTTATAAACTCCCATGCCATAAAAATAATCGTAAATACGTTATTATCTATATACGTTAAATTTGTTCAAACTATTTATATTTATTTAATAATTAAGGAAAGTGGAGCTGTTACAAACTGTACTTGAGCAATTATAAATGCAACTTGAGCAGTTTTTTAACCCTTTGAGCAATTTAAAATATTGTATATATCAAAAGATATAGGAGTTTGAAAGTACGGATAAATGAATTTTTTTACAACGACTTTATTGATTTTTAATTATATAATTTAAGGTGAGCAATTTTAAAGGACAGCGTAGTTGAATTGAGCTATTGAAAATCTATCGATTAGTATTTTTTTTATTACAAATGTTATTATTTTGCAGGCTAAGGCTAGGGTGGGGTAGCTGTAGTGTAGTAGAATTATTTGAAGATTTCATCAAAAAAAAAATAGTTTAATCTATGTCCATCTGTTATGCTGTCAAAACTGTCATGTCATTTGCTTATATTGTCGAAGTGTCAAAAATTGGCCACAAAATCTGTTTAACGGTATAGTTTACGATTGAGATTAATCATTTTGTGCACAGTGTGTTATAACAACGTAAAAAGTCTTCGATAATCAACTCTAGACATCAAAATGTCTCTTAACACTGCCCATGCCGATCATGGGGTACTGATACATACAGGAGAGTGGTGAGTCATCTTTTTGATAGTGTATGACGACGTTGGAAATGTTCTATATTTTTCTAGCAAATTATCTTTAGGATCTATGTGTATCACATTATAAACCTATCATAAATTTTATTGAAATAGTTATACGATCGCTTGGAAGCTGCACAATCTATGAATTATTTTATCACGCATGCCAACAGTCTCGCAAGCTTCAGGTTATACATATAGTTTAGGTAAAATCGTGCCACTTAAAGTATCTATTGCATTGTCTATTGAAATAACAGTTTCTGCAATAGCTATCACACGAAAGTGATTACATTGTACCTACAATGTCAATTTTGTTTGCTCAGTAAAAACATTCTATTCGTTATCGCTGGTGTTACAATAATAATAACTTTGCCTTCTTTCAAGAATAATAATGTCATGCAAATATCATATATCATCTTTCATGAAATTTGACAAATTTTCACTGATGATGGAGTCATTTGTTTTGATTGGAGTTGAGGCTCTTTTAAATTTTTGCCAAGGAAGAATGAAACCCATATTGATGTACTCATCTAAACATCTTTTATCTGGTCTAAGTGAAATATTGATAAAAATGAATTCTTTTCACTTGTCACAGATAATTTAATTAACATTCAATCTGTTTCACTGTAATTACAAAATCTAAATTTATCCCAGAACATTTGTTTTATAAAGTGCAATTCAATGATAAGAAATGAATACTCCACACTCATCAAGCCCCTACGATGGGTCATTCATTCATGGGTTGCAGCTGTTCACTTGTGGTTGTGCTACCTCACCAAATACACCATAGTCCCTCTCTCGGTGTTGTCAGAAGTAGAATAAGAAAGCATTTTCTGTCAATGACATAAGTATTGTTCTAATAAGTATGCTATTGTATATTTATTTATATGCTTCCTTTTATAACTAAGTATTTATGTTTGTAATTGTGCCCAACAAACATTTAGGTGCAAATTTGAGCTTAATTAGCACTTAAAGGGTTATAAAGGTGCACTTACCACTTTTGGCAATAAAAGAGCATAGACAAGCGAAATATTTCGCTTATAGCTTAGGGTTAATTTTATACTTTATGTTTAAGAATCACACACATCTATTTATTTATTTGTTATCTATGATTGATATATTGTTTTTCATGGCATGGAACTAATGGGAACAATATTAAATACAAGTTGTGCCAGTGACTTCGGCTGCATGTACTTAGATCTGGGTTTTTTTTTGCGCGGAATTCTATGTTATTCCTTAACTATCATCTTCGCTGCCTACCAGTGAGAGTCTCGTCAGAATCGGTTCAGCCATTCTAGAGATTACTTAATTCAAAAAGACAGAAAGATCTGACAGACAGACAGATGAAAACAGGTTTTTTTGTTGTAAGTACTGTGTATACATTCAAATGCATTCATTGAAAAGCTGCTATTTGGGTGAGATTTTAGATATCTCTTGAGTACATTATTCTGAATCAGATAGGCATTTGGGCACTAATATAATTATATATTATAATAACTAATATAAATTTATAAAATGATTACTTTTTGTAGCATTTATTAAACCGCGGTAGCCCAGTGGTATGGGTAAAGGACTGCTGAGACGAGGTCTCGGGTTCGATCCCAGGTATTACCATGGCACACACCAATGACTTTTCGATGCTTTTCGAAGTTATGTGTGTATTTATCGCAGGTTTATAAGTGCCCGGTTAATGGCAATAGGCTCGCCACCTATTACATTGGGATCTAAAACATAAACTGGCGAAACGTGGGTGCTAGCACCTCTGCCTACCCCTTCGGGGATATAGGCGTAAGTTTATGGTTATGTTCTTAGAATTTCGGTTCACATTAAATTTTGAATATCCTAAAATGAATTAATTTCTTTAAATAGGAGACAGTTAACATCCATGACAGGACATAAACTTTATCTTGTATCTTTATTTAGTAAATAATTTCTGGGAGGCATACAATACCATCTGACCAACCATAACCCAGAGAGTTCGGGGTTTGCTTGTGTGTAGTGTACATAATGATGTCCAGTTCAAATGAATAATGTGGTAAGTTAACACTCACCCAGATGTTCGCTCAGGTTCTGGTTCCATATGCTATGACATTGATTGTGAGATTAACAATCTCCTGTATTATGAGACTTAATGACTCTAAAATGCAAACTAAAAGGCATTTTGATTTCCTGAATGAAAGTCCAATATAGAGTTTGTTCACATTTCTTGCAGTATTCGTGCAATCCTATTATGACTCACAATTCAAAGGCAGCAACCTAGTCTGGTTCTTTTTCATCATAGTGTACATTATATTAATACACGTTTTACCTGTTAGAAAAGTACATTGGTTTCTGATTTTTATTTTCAATCACAACAATTTATTCACTCAGTAATTTCTTAATTTTTTTTTTCAGTATCATCCTGTTTTCAGACAATGTCACAGTTGAATTTTATGGAAATGATACTCCTGAGTTTAAGGGCACCAAACAAGGTCGGATGTACCTCACAACTCATCGCATGATTTACAATTCAAAAAATTATTCAGATTCATTAAGGTCCTTCAGTTTTCCATTCATAGCTATGGGTGATGTAAGTGATATTTGTGATATTTTATTCATTAAGTACTTTGCAAATTAAAATAGTATGAAGTCTATCATACCTATTTATACATATATTTCACGAAAAGCGCAGGAGTGTGTTTTTATTATTTAAAAATATTAAGCATATTACAAATTTCCATTTTTTTTCCAATTTTCTAATTTTTTTTGTGAAAATATGCGCTCGGCTACTTCGGCTCGTGAAGACACAAAAATATTTGATAATTGTTTAGTTCTCTATGCAATTCAATTACTTGCCGCTCCTTAAGATCTGATTACACGTTTCTGTTTTAAGATTTATTTAAAACTGAATTCAGTCTCCGTATAACATCTGTGCACCCCCTTCGACGGCGACGAGTGTGATCCTATAATTTGTGGCGATACCCCACATATCCAACGTCATCTAGCTACAGCAAGTTGTACTACTTCGACTTCTTTCAATACCAATCCTGCATCGCGCAAGTGAAGTTCTCGCGGTGGTATAACATATATACAACATCCCAACGACAACCGTTGGGCCGTGGCCCGCTAGACGTGATCACCTTGCCTGGTCGGAGGATCCCTCCTTTGTGTTGGAGGAACATCACATCTTGTTTCTCCGCACATCCTACGAGCTCTTTCCCAACTCAGTGGGGGTCGGCTTTTCAGTGTAACCACGAAGCAGCCGAACTTCGATATTTTCATCAAGCGTCTGCCATCTGACCTTCACAACCCAGTGGCGATATTGAAGTTCTGTAGTCAGATCAGTTGTCGAACTTTTTAGGGCTCTCCCACCAGCCCGTAGAGACTGTCATAGATGTTCGTATGGCAACGGGGATCGACGGCTTAACGTGCTCTCCGAGGCACGGAGTGTGATCCTATCAATGTGGTAATCCTAATTGTGTCAGTTTTTGTAGGTCTGTACATATTTAATTTAAATTAGTTAATTATAAATTTTTTCATTTGTTAAAGTCACCAGTCGTAGGTAGGTAGGTACCTACATATTTCAAACAAAATAAAGTTAGAGGTGAAAGACATCTATAATCGTGATTTATAGGTAGATGTCTTTCAGGGGTGTGTGTTGGGTAACCTCCTCGAGTGTCGCTCCGATTCCGATCCCGCTGCAGTCCGGGGGGAGCGGAATCGGAGCGGCCGGTACACCCTGGGCGGCGGTCAATGGCTTCCCCTTCACCCCTTCATAGGGTTGGCATTGATCGTCGGCCAATACCCAACGTGGCGGGAACACATCGCTCTCCGTACTCCTCTGCTTTCAGAGGAGACAGGATGAGCGATGCTGTTAGTAGTGAGATGGCCCAGGGTCAGCCGGGGTGCGAGGGATATGCTCTATGGGTAACCTTACACCCCGGCGTCCGAAGACCCGAGACGGCGTGCGGTTTTAGTCGGTGCAAGCCCGACATAACCGCCCCCGCTGGCCGGCGGGGGGGTATCCGAAGGGATTTCCGCACGATAAAAAAAAAAAAAAAAAAAAAAAAAAAAAAAAAAAAAAAAAAAGGTAGATGTCTTTCACCTCTAACTTTATTTTGTCATATACCAACGTTTTTATACATAGGTATACCTACTTGCATGTTTATTTAGTGTTGTAGCTTTACACTACCTAATAACTTTAATTGACGAGTTTAACGATGGCCGCGCGCTGTTTTCTTTCAGTAAGATCAAATTCTTGTAGCATTTTCTTTCATAAAGAATTAATGCTAATCAGAAACAGAATTTTTATCAAATATTCTTGTCTTAGTCCTAATAAGTCGCAGTAGGTACTATTACCTCTAGGGGTGTGTGTTGGGTAACCTCCTCGAGTGTCGCTCCGATTCCGATCCCGCTGCAGTCCGGGGGGAACGGAATCGGAGCGGCCGGTACACCCTGGGCGGCGGTCAATGGCTTCCCCTTCACCCCTTCATAGGGTTGGCATTGATCGTCGGCCAATACCCAACGTGGCGGGAACACATCGCTCTCCGTACTCCTCTGCTTTCAGAGGAGACAGGATGAGCGATGCTGTTAGTGGTGAGATGGCCCAGGGTCAGCCGGGGTGCGGGGGATATGCTCTATGGGTAACCTTACACCCCGGCGTCTGAAGACCCGAGACGGCGTGCGGTTTTAGTCGGTGCAAGCCCGACATAACCGCCCCCGCTGGCCGGCGGGGGGGTATCCGAAGGGATTTCCGCACGATAAAAAAAAAAAAACAAAAAAAAAAAAGGTACTATTACCTCTAAATACCTCTATAGGTATTTCTACTTATCATATCTTATACCTATAAAAGTGTCGGAACATCATTGTATGTAGTTGTATGTACACTCGGCCAAGGAAATAAATATACACTTTTACATGTGAATATGTATGTAAAGGTGTATACTTATATCCTCGGCCGTGAGTAACGACTACCACATAGTACATAGGTATCAGGAGTTGGGGTGCGACTGGTTGGATCACCTCCAAGTTTGGTGCACCCTGGGCAACGTGGGCGATGACGCATCATTGATTACTCCTCTGGAGTAGCTGGCGGCAACGTCAACGGCCAAGAGTCTGACCAACCGGCACTTTTCAGGGCCAGCTGACCACGACCCCCTCGTGCAATGGTCGGGGTCGGGGTATGGCGAGACTGCAAGGCCCGCGGGGGGGCGTGGTCGCTCCAGGTACCCCTCTGCTGTTATCAGAGGGGACACTACGAATGACCCAGGGTCAGTCGGAGTGCGAGGGATATGCTCTATGAGTAACCTTACACCCCGGCGTCTGTAGACTCGAGACGGCGTGCGGTTTTAGTCGGTTCAAGCCCGACATAACCGCTCCCGCTAGCCGGCGGGCGGGTATCCGAAGGGATTTCCGCACAAAAAAGGTATCAGGAGTTAAGGGCACGCTGCGATAGCGGCGGTAAGGCCCTTCATAGACGATTGGCTAGAGAGGCGACACGGAAGCCTCTCGTACCGACTGACGCAGATGATCTCCGGTAAGGGGAGCTTCGGAGACCACCTGCATCGGATCAGGCAGGAGCCAACGTCTGAGTGCACTCACTGCGCCGCAAGCGAGCACTCGGAGATGCACACGCTGGTATACTGCCCGGCGTGGGAAGTGCCCAGGCGTGACCTCGTGTCAGCCATCGGGCTGGGATTCCTCTCGCTCGGTAGCATGATTGCGGCAATAGTGCGGAGAGTGCGTGGGCCGCCGCCGCCTCCCCTGCGAGCATGTAATGCTCGAGAAGGAGGTGGCGGAGCGACTCTGGGGGAGATTTAGAGCTCTCCGGACCCGCCGATTCCGCTAGAGGTTCGCCGCGCGTCATAGCCGACCCAGACGATGGAGGCCGCTCAAAGACCTCCGTCCTCCATGAGCGCAGGCCTGGTGGTGGCAGGTATCCGAGGAAGAAAAAAAAGGTGTCAGTAGTTTTAGGGCTTATTACTTGAGCCTGAGCCCACTACCACATTTCAATGTACTGGCAGTACGTTTAAATCTGGCTACACTTAGAAGGCTTATTCTAATTACAACATCCAGATAAACTTTTATTTAACTTGCTCTGTATGTATGTATGTTAGTGCGAGTCAAATTGCAACTGCATTTTGAAGCAGTTATCCTTAACCGATTGAGATGAAATTCAGTTTGGATGACAATGCATTAATATGGTACATACTTTGGTGCTGGTCTGATGATGGATGGAGTAGGAAGGTGGCCATAGAAATTCCTAAATTAAACAAGATAAATCTATCGAGTTTGCGCTCATTTATTTTGTCTTGACAGACTCTCTGATGTTACATGATATCATTCAAACTAAAAGGTCAAAAATAAAATAAAATTTTATGCAAGGGTTGTGCTGATTTCAGTAGCTTGTAGCGCAAGTTTTTTCTCTGTGGTCTAATTGCGCTACAAGCTTTTGAAATCAGCACAACCCTTGCATAAAATTATTATTTTCGTTTTAGAACAACAGATTTTTTAAATAAAAGCTTGTTTATAGAAAGTTTTTTATTACTCATTTTTATTCCCTAGAATATTCGCAGTTGTCCAGCACATCACTAGTCTATACAAATTATATGTATAGGTTGTCATTGTACATATAATTACAACTAGTTTAAAGACAAGTCATTGCGCCACCTTAATTAAATAAGGTCACGAGAAATTCAAGAGTTTTGTCATCACTTAAATTTGTATTTATTTCTAGGTTACCGTTGAACAGCCAATGTTCTCTGCCAACTTCATCAGGGGAAAGGTTCATGCACAGCCGAACGGTAACTACATAGGCGAAGTGAAGTTCAAATTGGTATTCAAATCTGGTGGAGCTATTGAATACGGACAAGCTATGCTAAAAGCCGCACATCTTGGTATGTATTTTTATGATACAGGTTCGACCCTGCGTGAAATACATGATGGATGATCGCTCTGCACAGTACTTTATAGATCATTAGTAGGAGATTCCATTAAGAAATATATTTACCATCTCATCTCATCATCATCATTTAAATCTCATCTGTTTGACTATATTTGACTAATATTTTTTTTTTTTTTTTTTTTTATCTACGATCAGTCCTTGGACTATAAGTAGATTTGTTTTTTGGTTTAAGTGGCGTTGGTAGAGTGTGCCCGCCAGTGGGGACAGCACCTCCGTTTTTACAGCACGACACTACTCGCGGTCTACACGACCCCTGAATGTTGTGCCGTTTCAGACGTTGTGGGTATCGCTGGCGGGTTAGCTTGACAGCCAGCTCATTGGGATGGTTTGCAAGACGCTGTTGGTACTTTGCTGCCGTGGAGCGTACTTCCTCCTTTATGGTATTCATTTTCAATTGCTCGTGAATTTCCTCATTTGTTATGAGCCAGGGTACATTGGATATTATGCGAAGGATTATGTTCTGCATTCGTTGTAGAATTGAAATGTTGGAGTTGCTGGCGCTTCCCCATAATTGTATGCCATACATCCAAACTGGTTTTAGAATGGCCTTGTATATGAGCAGTTTGTTATCCGTGGATAGAATGCTGTTCGCCCCAGGATCCAGTATAAGTTTTTATATCGGATGTTCAGTTCCTCTCTCTTTGTTTTAATATGCTGTTTCCAGGTCAGACGTCGGTCAAGGTGAATGCCGAGATATTTAACATGGTCATTATGCGGCAACACATTGTCACCAAGGGTTACGGGAGGACAATCACCTTTTCTAAGAGAAAATGTAACATGTACAGACTTGGAGGCACTCGCTTTAATTTTCCATCTTTGTAGCCACTTTGTAATCTCGTTTAGTCCCTTTTGTAGTTTTATTGACGCCATTACGGGATCCTTGCTGCTGGCCAGGATGGCAGTATCGTCGGCAAAAGTAGCAGTGGTGACGCCTGGTACTTCTGGGAGATCCGCGGTGAATATCGTGTACAGCACGGGTCCCAGTACTGATCCTTGCGGCACGCCCGCTTTTATTCCATGGAAGGCAGAGGTAGCATCCGCCTCTTTTACTTGGACGAGCCTTTCTTCTAGGTATGAGGTCATTAGTGTTAAGTAGCTGTGTGGGAGACTTTTCTTAATCTTACAGATGAGACCTTTGTGCCACACTTTATCAAAGGCTTGTTGGATGTCTAGGAAGGCGGAAGAGCAGTACTCCTTTTGTTCTAGAGTTTTTCTTAATCTGTCGTATACTCTATGGACTTGTTCCACTGTCGCGTGTTTTTGCCTGAAACCGAACTGGTGGTTGGGTATAATTTTGTTTTCCGCTAGTATTGGAAGCATCCTACGTAGTATAATCTTCTCACACAACTTCGAGAGTATTGGTAAGAGACTTATTGGTCTGTATGAGGTAACATCGTTTGCTGGCTTTCCCAATTTGTGTATCATCATTATTTGGGATACTTTCCATAGGTCTGGGAAATGTTGTACTCGCAGGATTCCATTGAAGAGAGTTGTCAAGAAAACTAGAGCCTTTTTTGGAATCTCCTTCAGTATTTCTTTTGTAATTAGATCAAACCCTGGTGCTTTTTTGTCCTTAAATTCTCGAATAAGTCTGCCGACCTCTCGCGTACTCACTGGCTTCAACGGTAGGCACATCTGGTGATCCTGTTTTAGAATTTCATCCACTTCTGCGTCTGATTCCATGGTGTCATTGGGTACAAATACGCTTGATAGGTGTTCTGCAAAGACATCGGCTTTTTCTTGTGGAGTTCTGGCCCAGTCGTTGGTATTTTTCTTATGGCAGGTTTGGCTACTTGTGGTCGATCGTACGACTTTGTGACTTTCCACAGGGAGTAGTTGGTAGAGGCTGTCGCTGTAAGGGATTCGAGCATGGATCCAAGAGTGTCGTCGTGCCATTTCCGTATCAGTGTTTTTAGCTCTCGGCTACCTTTGTTGAATGCAGTTTTGTCTGCACTACGTTTGCTTTGGTGCCAGATTCTGCGAAGCCTACGTTTTTCCCGTATTTTATTTCGAATTTCAAGTGGATTATTTGCAGTTGTAGCTCTGCGATCATTTTGGACAGGAGTACTTTTCCAGCAAGCTTTTTGGATGAGCATCGTAATGTATTTTGTTCCGTGTTCGATGTCGTCTGGGGTCTTGAGGGCCACTTTTAGGCTGATATTTTCGTCAATGTATTGTCGGAATGAGTCCCAGTCTGTATGTTTGTTACACAGTCTAATTGGATTATCATACTCTACTACCATAGTACTGAGGGTCAAAATTACTGGTGTGTGGTCAGAGGATCCATCCAGGCATGATTCCGCTTTAAAGTAGTTTTTGGACATTCCTTTAACTATAAAAAAGTCTAATAGGTCTGGAATTTTGTTTCTGTCTGTTGGCCAGTTGGTTGGTTCAGTTGTTGATATGGTAGTCAATTTGTTTTCGTCCACGCTCAATTTTAGTTGTCTCCCTCTTGTAGTGATTAGCCTAGAGCCCCAAAAGGTATGTTTGGCATTCCAGTCGCCACCGGTTACAAAGCGGCCTCCAAGGGTCTTGAAAAATTCAGAGAACACAGACTCCACAATTGAATGTTTCGGGGGGCAGTAGACAGCCGAGAAGTTACAGTATCCGCCTTTGTCCTCCACTGCGACAGTGGTTGCTTGGATGCTCTTTGTCTTATATTCTGGTAGGAGATGGTGTTTGATTGTAACTTTTATTATTAAGGCTGATCCAGCGTGTGCAGTTCCATCTGGATGGGGTGTTGTGTAGATCTGGTATCCCTTAATTTTAATATTGCTTGTGTTTGTACAATGTGCTTCAGATACCAGTACAATATCGATACTGTGTTCTCTTAAAAATACTTCTACCTCTTCTTTCTTTGGTGCAAGACCATTGATGTTCCATGTGGCAATCCTCAGAGAAGTCATTTTGATATTTTAGCAACTAGTGCAGAGATGAGGCTCGTTAGAGTGCTCATTTGTTGTAGGATTAGGTCAAATTTTTCAGCTTGTGTTATGAGTAACTTTTCTATAGCATTATAATTTGGTGTTTGCGTGTCATCTTGATTGTTGTGAGGTTTTAGTACTCTGGCGTAGGTTTTTTTTGGGGGTTTATCATTATTGTCTTCATTGTTAGAGTCTGTATTGTTGTAATGTTGGTTCATTTCTGGAATTTCAGGTATTTGCTGCTCATTGAATTGTCTCAGGCGTGGTTGTTTTGCTGTTATTCTGTGTAGTATTTCCTTGTACACTTCACAACCTCTGTAATTAGCTGGATGTGGCCCAAGGCACAGGGCACACATTGCTGGTGTGTTACGGTCACGTTTTGGACATTCTGAGGTTTTATGGGACTCTGAACATTTTACGCATCTAAAGGGCCGCATGCAGTAATTCTTTGAGTGGCCGTATTGTTGACATCGTTGGCATTGCACTATAGATTTTTTCTTTCTTGGATCTTCTATTGTTACCTTGTGGTTGCATATATGCGTTAGATCCTTAGCGGCTTTGTTATTTGGTCCTGATACCAGATTGACAAAGAAGGTTGATGTCGGTAGCCTATCTGGTCCAAACTTGGCATTTATTATCTCACCTGTGATGGTGTTTCCAGTGCTCTCGATTTCTGCCTTTATTGCACTTATTGGTGTTGTGTGGTGCAGGTTTCGGATAACTATCCTGAAGTTTCTTTGGTCCTTCCTATTAAAAGTGTGTCCTATCAGATTATTGTCACGAATTACTTTGATAAGCTTTTTGTAAACTTCTATGTTAGCACTGCTAATTCTAAGTTGGTTTCTACTTATGATTTTGTATGTGAATTGCTTTCTTTCGGTTACCGTTTCCAATAGCTCTGTTAGTTTGTTAATATCATCGATGCCATATAGGATGATTGGTGGAGGTTTTGATTCTTTTTTCTCTCCGCTGTTATTCCCCGTCAGGTCGATAGGTAAGGGTTCATACATGTTGTGAGTTTCGACTCCTTCTGGCGAGTGGCAGTCTTCTATCTTTTTCCTTTTTGGGTTTCTCCCAGTAGGTACTCTCTGCCATGGTGGAGGGCAGTTATTCGATTTTTCTGTGTCAGCTGAATGTGTTTCCAGCTGTTCTGGTAGTTTCGCATTTTCAAGGTTGGCTGTACCCGATTGGCTACTAGTATTGCTTCCTACGGAGGAGCTTCGCGGCCGGTTTAGAAACAGGCTGGGATGAAATGCTTGTTGAATAAGTTTTTTATTTTCTGGTGTGCTCATTTTGATTCCCACGAGTAGGGTCGAATTAGTGGTCGCTCGCAGGGTGACGCCCATCCCTGCAAGAAGGCAACTTCAACGATGTCTGCCAGGACTAATACAGCAATATAGCAATATTTTGGTTCAAGCGTTGTCTTGTCGGGGGACCCCTATGTTAAAGCATTCCGACATGTTATGGGAGCGATCCGAGGTCCTCCCACAAGACAACGCTTGAATATAAATATTTCTAGGTATAAAATATTAAACGGCTTACCAAAATGTTTTATTTGAGTCGGGGTTTTTTTATTTTTTTTATGTGTGTTAATAACCTAAAGTCGTCGAATACCCTCGCCTTAATAGTAATAATCTGATGAAAGTTGTTTAATTGGTACGTGATACAATTTCAGCGTCTCGTAACTTATCTCCCGGCGCGGCACCGCCTCCATATACGCCACCGACCGGACCGTGGTATGCAGCGCCTCCACCCGCTTACGCTCCACCTCCGCAGGGATATTATGGCTGGGTGCCTCCTTACACGGTTAGTATTAAAAAAGTTATATGTGATATATTTGTCTTATTAATCAGTCCGATGTCTTTTCATTTTCCGACGTTCCACCGTGATAAGTTCCATATAGGACTAAAGCACAAAAAAAATGTATCCAAATGTGTTCGTTGCCTTTTAAAGTTCTACTATATTTTTCACGTAGCATGGGTACGGTGACGTTTGGGATTTGAAGTTACTAGAGATGTAGTCAAGATAAAATCGCATGAAATAAAATCGATTATATATCTTATCGAGATCATTTATTAATGAAGAAGAAATCGATTCTATTAACTAATAATTTTGAAGAAAAAAAGTAAAACAAAATTGATAACCTGTTTAATTATTTATTAAAAATCAAACATGTTCATGATCTTCATCATCATCATCATCATCATCATCATCATCGTCATCTGACTCGTCGACGTGAATAATTATTTGGGAATCAATTATGCAGTCTATTCTAATGTCTCGCTCCCAGTCATGTAAGATTAGATTTTGGTTTTCTCCACTACTTTCTTCCAGTCATCGCCAGTGACATTTTTGCATCCCTCTTTCAATAACCCCATCATTTTTGTGGCTGTAAAAGGCGGAGCTGTATTTTTTCGTGCAGCGTATCCTGAAACAAGATAAAAAACAAATTGAGTCATAGAATTCAAGTAATAAACATAATCATATTTTTGTCAGTATGTAAATAGACTATGGTTAAACAAGTTACCTTTGATTTGGGCCCAAATTAATTCAATGGCATTGTACTGACAGTGGTACGGTGGAAGCCTCAGGACTTCGTGACCATATTCGTTTGCCATCATATCTAATTTGTATGTCGTTTGGGGCTTGTGCATTTTTAAGAGCTTCACTAGCTCCACCTTTAATTTCGTCTCATCGGCTTCCACATTATTGGCTTGGAGCCACTCGATCAACTCGCTCTTCTTATTGGAAGAAGTCGGCGGTTTGTTCAATTGCACGGAGTGATATGGGGCATTGTCCATAATAATTGTGCTGGGTTCTTCTAAATTGCTAAGCATATTTTGAAACTACTCCGTGAATACTTCCGCATTCATATCTTCGTGATATTCTCCCGTCTTTTTCGATTTAAAAGCAAGTAGCCCATTTTCTACAAATCCTTTCGATGTGCCTGCGTGACAAATAATCAATCTCTCCCCTTTTCCTTCTGGCACTTTGGTCGAGGCATGAGGTGTATCGTCAGTCCACATTTTACCGACCGTATGATTGGCATTCAGCCAAGTTTCATCCAGGAAGACGACATTGCTCCAATCGGTAATCGCTTTAGCCTTTTTCAAAAAGGTAACCCGCGCAAGTGCTATATCGCCCCTCTCCATGACAATTTTTCTTTTGTTTACTTTTTTGAATTGGAAACCAATGTCCTTCAATACGCGCCACAAGGATGTAGGACTTCCAGTAAACAAATCAGCATCTTTTAAAGACTTGACCAGCTTTAGAAGCGTTGGTAATTCTTTATTCTGGTAATAGTTATAAATGTGGCTCCGTATAGCATCGGCCGCAAAACTGTCTACATCTGTTACAGATGCCTTTTTGGTTCGCTTTTTATTAGGGGTGGACAACTTATTTTCTTCTGTATCGTGAGCACCATATTTTTCTCGAGTGATTCGAGAAACCGTGTTCCGCCCAATGTCTAACGCATCTGCCACTCGATCCAAAACGTTGGACACAGGCAATAGCGTTCCGCCATTCTCACGTTCCCGCTCAAAGTAATCCCGCAATCGAACTACAAATTCATGGGCTTGACTACCAAGCACAGTCTTTTTCGTTCTTTTTGGCATTTTGCCAAAAAAAAACAACAAAACAAAAGTCAATAACAAAAAACGGTAACGAAAACAACAAAGCCCAACGATAGTCAATAACAAAAACAAGTAACAAAAACACCACGCAAGCTCAAAACAAAGAAAACAGACCGCATACAAGGCAGACGCACTCGTACTGAGTTGATATAACAAGATGGCTGCCAGCTCATGCTTAAGCAGTGTTGCTATATTATAATAAAGCTCCACAAAGACAAAAATGCTTTGTTTAAAGTTTATTATTACATAATTATATTTTATAATCGTATTTTAGTTAAAAATACAACTAACGATTTATGATACTTTATTCGACAATTTATCGATTATAACGATTTTACTATGTCAATCTCTAACGCAACCTGTTCCGATTCACGCATCAAGAATTATGTATTTGGAATGTTTATATTTAAAGTTTAAATAATTACGGAGAAATAAAAATAGTTTTAAGTTAAAAATGCAAAATAAAACAGTTTTCTTTTTATCTTCGTATTAAGTGTTGTTTCCTGTATTCCGCGTTAGGTAAATTGTTTCGAAATGAATCATGCATGAAATGGAATTAGTCAAATGTCACCGTACCCATGCTACGTGAAAAATATAATAGTTATTTATAAATAAAAGATACAGACAGCCAGTTTCGGCCGCTCTTGGTAATCAAAAGAGTGTGAGTATTATTGCCAGATTCATTTCGCATAAGCTTTACCTTTTACTTCTGAATCTGGCTGTAAATGTAAACATTGATCTGGACGTTCATAAGTGTTACTGTGTGACCTAAATAATTTTGGTCACTTATGTCTTTTGCAGGCATTCCCAGACCAGCCTCCTCCAAACTCGGTATTCATGTCGAACAACCCTCCGCCATATCCGGGCGTGATGGGCGTGGTGTACCCACCAGGCGGCAGCTACTCGGGCACCGGCACCCCACCCAGTCACTCAGGTGCGGGATCTCCATCAGCGCCGCCTGGCTACCCTGGAGCCCCGGTCGCTATGTCTGCTAATGGTGAGAATGGAGAACTCAAAATTCTAAATTTTAAACAATCTATGTGCAGTGGACGTTAAAGATTTTGCTTGCCAAGTGAACATTAATTGTATTTGATGGGTATTCACTCATGTAAGCACGCCATTTTTACTTCGATAACGACACATTAGTAACCAAATAAGCACTAATAATCATTGAAATTAAAAGTATTAGTATATTAAGTTATCTTACAGTTAAATGTATCAAAGTCTAACGTAATTCAATGGTCAATAACCTTAACCATTGAATTACCGTATTACCGCAAAATAACTATGCAGATAAATATTGAATAGGGAATGCAAGAAACCAATAACGGTTTTACGAAAGATTTGGGAGTAAAAAGCAGTAACTAGCTCGAAAGACCAGAGTCGTGTCCCTGTAACTCGAATACAATTAATGTAAAAGTTGCCAAAGGCAAAGATCTGTTTCTGTCAATCCCTTCTTACATTAGGAAACTTTCATAACAAACAACCAACTACGATATCGGAGCCGTAAGTTTCGGTGAGTAGTTTCGCGAAACCCAACATGACGGTCGCGCGCTTCTTCCGTCACCAAAGTCACGCGACAACTCGTCTCAACAAGTGTCGGCAAGATGGTGGAACAACAATTCAATATACAATTTGTAGAAGAATTTGAAAAATATCCGTGCTTGTATAGTTGCTCATTACGAGATTATATGAGAAGAAGTACATGCGACTAAGGAAGCTGGGTGAAAATTAAAAAAAAAATACAAGAGACGTAATTAAAGGTTTTTTTTTAAACTTCCTATTGGTGCGTACTGCAAATGACAAATGAAGATTTTTTGTAGTTTCTCGTCACGATTTCGTGATACACGACTGAAGTCTCGTTTTGTTTCATAATGTAAGAAGGGCCACAGTAATAATTTTCAGTACTGTTTAAGTATTGTTTATCGTCCTACATACAATTTTGTTTCACTGATGTGATTTATTTATTTAGGATTATATTCGCGGTTAGTTTGTTGAAATAGCACGACAGCTAATACTCAGGCCGAGGCTCCAATGTAAGTAGGCATTTGCAAGTGTGTTGAAGTAACATTAGCAATTATTTTAGTTATCACAAGTAACTGTAGAATTCTATTATTAAACGAGTGAGCTTTTAGAGTACTAATGTAAATAAATAATGCATAATAGCAATAATATAGAATTGTATGTATCGGTCGTTGCAGTAGATTCATTATACTTTACAGATGCAAAGGCTGCGGAAGCAGCACAAAGTGCCTATTACGACCCCAATAGGCCTCAGACTGCTTACGTGCCGCCCCCGTACAATGTAAGTATATATTACTAGCTGTCCCTCGCGGCTTCGCCCATGACATACTTCGATTTCCCGCGGCACTTATATAAGCCATACCTACGTGCATTCGTTTTACAATAATGTAAGAAAATTTGCCCAATTTGTGGACATATATGATAACTGCTCCACTCCCCTGGGTAGTAGCGTAATGATATATAGCCAATAATCTTCTCTGATAATTAGGCTATCCAAAACAAAAAGAAATTTTCAATTCGAACTACTAGTTCTACTACTACTACTAGTACTAGGTAGTAGATTAGCGTGTACAAACAAACAAACAAATTCTTCAACTTTATAATATTACTATAGATTATAGTTAAAGTATTTTCATTACGTTACATTATATTTTAGAATACTCTAGTTTCATATAAATATAATAACAAATTTCTATAATTAGGTTTTCGTATCGTACCTATTTTAGTTACTTTTTGTCATATTGTTTACCTATGTAGGTAGTCGTTTTGCAGTGGATAGGACATACACCTATTTTGAAAGTCGCTACTTAAGTCAGTGGTAAATAGTCCGCATAACAAGATCCCTACAACCTTCGGCTATTAATCGATAGGCACTTTAGTAAACCAAGGTGGCAAACTACTTTCTTGTGAGTAGTTGTGAGGTGCACTCAAAGTTTGATAACTATCGCTAAGCCAAAATAAACCAAATATCATTATTGAGTCACTGGTAGACGGCTACTACTAATGTAAAGGATGTATGCCTATGTATAGTTTGGTTTAACGTCTGCCTACGCCTGTTTCACTGGCTGACAGAAAAACAAAAGCAAAAGAAATGAAGTGTTTCATCGAAAGGGCTTTTATTGTTAAAAACGACACGTAGGCTAAAGGAAAGGGAAAATTTACAACCTTGTTATTTATAATTACAGGATCAACCACCAACTTATCAAGAGTCTGTGTCAAAGAAACAAAATTAAAGCACTGCCCACATTTTCACATGCCTATAAAAGTAAAAAAAGATGCAGATGAAGCTAATAAGAATGTTCGAGTGTGACAATGGCTTTCTATAATTGATTTCTCTTCATCACACACAATTACAATTTTTTGATGTAACATTCCTTACACATGAATAGTTTTTAACTAGCATGAAAATTGGGAGAGCAGCTTTAGAAAATACTAGCTGATGCCTGCGCATAGGTCGGTTATCGTTTTTTGTTCTCGGTTCTCCGATTCTACTCAACCATTTGCAATCATACATACGGCAGATTTTAAGTCTGCTCAAGACCTTTCTAATAGAAAAATCACATCAAAATCCGTTCTGTAGTTCTTGCGTCCATCACGAACAAACAGACAAGAATTCCAACAAAAATATTCTTATGTTCAGAATTATTCATTTAACATAACCCAAGAATATTTTTTTATTTCTCCAATGTTTAAATTTAAAATTAGGTGTGTCTGTAACACCTAATTTTAAATTTTGTAATATTATAGATTGTTGGTCTGTTAGTGTTTCAGCGAATGAATAATATGAATAATGAATATCCGTTAATGGAACGTTAAATGTGCAATTTATATGTACATACATAAAGTCATGCCTCTTTGCCACTGAGGCAAGCATAGCTAGCATTTTTCAACTTGCTACGATATATTTTTGTTGCATGAATTGCATGGGCGAGTTCAGACTGCCCTTTTTCTAGTTATTAAAGACTATTCGTGTTCTGCATATTCACAAATAAAATAAGATGTTTATTAAAGTACAGGCGAATATACTGTTTGAACTTTTTTTTCGCAAAATTAGAATATGTCACCAAGCCTCTGCAGCATTCCTAGAAATTATTTACCTATTAAAATTTTTCATTAAAATGGTAACTGGTTTGCTTTATGTTATAAATAATTTAATAGCATATTTAATATACCATAATAGATGTGATATTGTTAATGAAATGTGTTAGTATTATATATGTATAGATATATTTATTTCATTGTTGTAGATAATAATCATAGTGAACAATCTTCGAGTATTTTATCTTCAGTAATTCATATATTAGTATAATATATTATATTGTACAATTAGCTAACGAGCTGTTTATTTATTATTTTCATGCAAAATTTAGTGTACTATTTAGGAAGCTTAACATAAAGACTTGTTATTCCAAATGGTTTTTAATTTACTTAATCCACATTTTGTTTAATTTATTTAACACTAGCGACCCGCCCGGCTTCGCACAGGTACAATGGATGTTATTATACATATAAACCTTCCTCTTCAATCACTCTATCTATTAAAAAAACCGCATCAAAATCCGTTGCGTAGTTTTAAAGATTTAAGCATGCATAGGGATATAGGGACAGAGAAAGCGACTTTGTTATAGTAGTGATTCTATCCAATATCGGTAGACCGGGAACTTTACAAACAGAGGCCGAGGGACTCGTGGTTAACCGGTAACCGAGTAGGTCAGCACATTTCAAGATTAAGCAATGCTAGTCAGGTTAGTTCAGGATGGGTGACCATTTCTGACACTTAGAGACCCCTCCGTGTCTCGGAGAGCACGTTAAACCGTCGGTTCCGGTTGCCATGCTAATATCTGCGGCATTCGTTACGGTGAGTTGTAGCCTGACAACCAGGTGTAACTACAGAACTTCGAATCGCCATTGGTTTGTGGAGGTCAGATGGCGGTCGCTTCACATAAAAAATCAAAGTTCGACCGTTTCGTAGTTAGATTGAAACCCGACACTAACTGAGTTAGGAAAAGGCTTTGAGAGCTAGCTAGCAGTAGGTAGGCACTTATGCATGTATTAATGTAACAGAGCAAATGTAAAGAGTTGCATGAACGTTAACCATCATTGTCATCTTAGCGCGATGTTCCCGGTTGCATCCGAGGATGGTTGCGGGAGCACGGGTCCGCTTACTCTTCATCCTTTTGGATCAGCTTATACGATTTTTGTGGGAGCGACTGCCGTTTACCCTCCTAGCCTAGCGGGGAAAGCCTGCGCCTGAGCCGCGTCCATCAATCAGCAGATGTACCGGCTTGCCGGTGAGGTTGGCTTGACCGCGAAAGTCTTGGTGGGTCCCTTCACACAATGCATCCCATATCCCATCTACCGGTCTCAACTTTTACTTTAACATCTATCGGTCATCTACTCAGAACAAACAAAAATGTTTTAACAATTTTATTATGGACGAAGTTCTGATGTGGAATAACTATCGGAAGTATAGTCTAAATCTAAAGGATGGTGGATATGGTTCACATTTGTCGGGGGTGCCCACGTCCTGAAGGATCATCATCATCAAATAGTACATACCTATCTTTAGAGAGACCATGTCAAATGCCTTGGCCAAGTCCAAGAAGACGCCAGTACTTATCATGCCTTGAAACAGTTTGTGAGTGATGAAACCGAATAAGCTAGATATTGCACCCTCTGTGGCACCTAGCAGCAGTCTAACTGGTTGTCGGATAGAAGCTTCTTTTTAAAAAAAAGTATACCAGCAATCTCCTACTAACAACACACTAAATCTTTGAAGAGAGTTGTCAATAAAGAGATCGAACGATGATTATATTATTTAGTAAGAGACAAATCTCTTTACGACACGCCGTCTCGGGTCTACAGACGCCGGGACGAAAAGTGATACCTCAATCCAAATGCACACCTAATACCTATCTAAAATGATAATAAAGCGTCCACTGTGAACACCTTACTTGCTTTGCGGCATTCTTTTCTCTCTGGGTAGATTAAAATGTTTGTGAATAATTTCGGTATACAGAAAAGGTAAAAATAGTACTCTAGGATGAAGCTCTGGGATATAATTTTCTTTTTTAACATTTGACATTACCTTTTGTGTCAAATCTTAAAATTAGAAGATAAAAATGAAATCCCTGAGTCATACATTAAATCAATAAACACACAAGTTTACAAAATTATCCAAAATGAATCAATACTAACTATAACAGTAAAAAGCTAACCGCATTAACCTTACAATATTATGGGTGAGTAATCTCTTATTACAAGTTTTTAGACTGCTAGATTCTAGTAGACACTTTGACAGCTTTGTACAAAAAGCATGCCAAATAAAGTAGTTTGATTATATAATATTGACGAAAGAAGCCAGCCTCGCTTTTATATAGGCCAATCATTTTAAAATTCGTCTGAAATAGTTGAAAGTTAACAAACATCAAGCATGCTCTATCTACTTATTTACTACACAGTTCTAATATATCTCATGTTTTATGTCTAAGGAGATGCATGATTATTTTCAGGAATTTGTGAACAAGAAGATAATGAAATTTGAATTATTTACATAATGATGTAACTCTCTACCAATCTATTTGCAAACCACTTAGAATTAACGCAACGCTATGAACTCTTAAAGAAAGAAAGAAAGAAAATATTTTTATTCAACCCAGCTTACTTAAACAAAAATATACACAGCTTACCAGAATAAATTACAACAATTGTGCATACATAGCAATGTTATATGCATCTATATGGCTAGGTAGAATAAAGGCCGCCTCTCAGCTTAAATGCTGTCCGCGTTGTAGTGCAAGCGGACAGCGCTGGTTTTCAGTTTCAAGTAGATAATTGTTAAACTTGTGATTTCTTTTGCTTTAAAATTTTGTCCTTTGTAAGAATTTCTTGGAAATATTTTGTATAAGCTTCCTTTCTTTCGGAATTCACGGCTACTTTGTATTTCGGAAGAGTTTCTACTTAGTTACTACGGCGATAGCTTCAGTGTTGGCTTCCGGGTTATGAGACAACTTACAGGGGTCCGAAATTAATTATTGAAACTTTTAGTATTTATTCATTACTATCTACCTATGTACCGCGATTCCTGGTTTTCTAACAAAAATGTTTTTTTAACATTGTTAACTTTCAAGTCGCAGCATATAGATATATATTCCGTTAAAATGTCTGGCCTATACCTATATACGACTGCCTCTCGTAATTAATCCGTGAAAAAAAATTGTAACTCGATTGCAGGTACAAAAATATTTAAATTCCTATTTTTTAGATGGATGTGATGATTTGTGATGCGAGTGACAATAATTGACCTTGAATAAATTAACTTTCTAACTTATGTTATGCTTTTTACGCGTAATAGGCTTTGAACTTTTGTACAAAGTTGTTATAAGGTGGTAAAATAAATGTTTTTGCTGAAAACCCTTTCTTGTTTGTACTTGGGTTTTTTGTTACACTTCTACTACACTAAATTATTGTTGATACTGTTTATGTAAATAATAACATAAAAATCATTCTAATTTTGTTCACTTCAGAACAAATATAGTTTTAGATGATTAAGGATTATTCATGAAATTAAAGCTGGTGGAGACTGAATGGTAGCTACCTATCACAAACGTTGTTACAATATTTATTTCTGCTGCCTACCTGTTGTGTTGGCTAGTGTTACTTAGGTATATTGTAACGGGTATCCAATGTGTTCCGTCGATATCGAACGGTACACTATATTTATATTTATTGCGCGTGTTTAAGTTATGAGCGGTATTAAAAGGTTCAGACTCGTTTAGGTAAGTTATTGTTTACTTTATATTTTCGAGCAGAGCGTGGCAGATCAGTAACTTTTGTGAAGCTGGCTTCTCTTGTTGATCAATTATTTGTACTATTTATACTTTCTTATATATAATTATATATATTAGATTAACAATGTTTGTTACTCGTTGCAGAAACACGCAATCATTATTAATGGCTCCCGGTATACACCCACCATGCACACCGACCTCATCGTGCACTCCTCAACGATGCCATCCTACGCCACCACCGTGCGCGAAACCCGAAAAATGTCTCGAAAGATCATCAAAGAAGGGATCAAAGCCATGCCCAAGTGCGGTCTCTATATTGGCAACAAAGTCAAAATTAAAATGTACTGAATGTGATAAGTGTGGTGGAAGAACGAATATCAAGAAACAAAAAAAAATAATTAAAAAATACCTGAAAACGAAAAAAAAGGAGTCTAAGTTAATGGCAGTGGACAGACGGTCCGGAACCAACCGCTATGCAGATTACTTGAGGAAAAAAAATAAACCCACAGCGAGAGATGCGGACCCGTGTTGCCAAGGCGTAGGACATAGGGGTGTCTTAGCTAATAAAAAATTGCCCCGAAATAAGAATAAAAAGTGTACAATTTTATAAAATGTTAGAATCCATTATACAAAGATAAATAATAACTGTCCGTCTACCTAGTATATATTACCTATCGAATAATAACATTTCAAATCTTCAATATTATTTTATTGTAGAATAAATTATAATTCGATTATCTTATTTTTTTCAATGATCGTGTTTTAAAGAATACTAGCAACCCGCCTCCGTTTCTCTTCGGTTTATATGTGTTTTTTAACTCATGCTATCGTAATTAACACAAAATATAGCCTATGCCCATCGGGAATAATGTAACTTTCAAGTGTTGTAAGAATTTTTCCAATAAGTGCAGTGGTTCCGAAGATTATCCCAGACTTATAGTATGGATAATATGTAAAGTATACGAAAGTGGGTGGAGTTTGAACGTTTAAGGAAAACAGTAGGCACTTTTCTTTTTCCTGCGGAAATCCCCACGGATTTTCTCCGCCGGCCAGCAGGGGTGGTTATGTCGGACTTGAACCGCCTAAAACCGCACGCCGTCTCGGGTCTCAAATACCGGGTGTAAAGTGACCCAATATGGTATTTCTCCGGCAGTCCGCCTGAAAACAGTAGGTGCCTGTAAGAAAACTACGAATGAGATATTGGCCCAATGTGTACCTAAGTCACATTCGAAAAGCAAAACTGAGATTAGTCTACGGTGGTACATAAGACCTGAGTGCTCTTTTTTAATAGTTGCTTATAGTTTTATGGAATCAAGGAAGAATTTAGGTAATAATTGTGAAAACTTCATGTTGAAGATAAAAAAATTGTACGTATTGGGAGAAGGTCTTGACCAATTAATTGGAGCACTACCTTGAGTAAAAACTATAACTCTAAAAAAAATTCCAAGATACCTATATGTTGTGTGACCATGTAAAATAAAAAAAAATACAAATTAAAGAATACTTTTGAACTTATATACCTACATTTTATTAAAAAGAAAAATTAGAAAAAGTGTATGTGTGTCCCTGGAATAAGTTCCCACGAAAAGCAGGAACGGGATCAGAATTCCACGCGAGTGGAGCTGCGGGCAACAGCTAGTTGGTTAATCTGAAGAATAGGAATATCTTAGCGTAGGTAATAAGTGTGCATCATCGTTAGGTTAGTGAGATAAAATTTTCTGTACAAAATAATTGCATTGAATTTCTGGTACTAAGGCGCCGGACAAACAACGGACCCTTGCGCGGGGTGAGCGGAGATGTTAAGGGGTGCACGGGGTGTTACAAATTTACCTCTAGGACGAACGTTGGTTCTGTTTGTCCGGTGCCTATTGGAACGACGGCAAATAAAAATTGACCACATTACCATCAATGGTAACATGTTAAAAAAAATCCGATGGTACGGTTTTTTTATTATTATTAATTAATGGTTCAACGGCAAATAAAAATTGCCACAGTACCATCAATTGTATCTACTGTCTAAAGGTACTATGCTAAACAAATCGAAGCTAAGATACCAACGGAGGAAAATATTTATAACATTGGTAGACGAAGAGTTCAATAAAGTTAAAATAGAAACTCTGTCAATGCCTACTTCAATAATAATTCAGGTCGTGGATGGTAACAAATAACAGGTAATATTGTTTTTAGCGACGGACGGCACTTTTTATATTGAAAAGTCAAATATATTTTAGGTGGGAAATGCTGTAAGACTGCAACTAATCACCCAAATAGTTATTGATGCACCTTCTAGTCAAGATTACTTTTCTGAAATGACTTATCCTTGTATCATATTATATATCTCCGACATCAAACTTATCACAAGGAGAGATGGTTAATGGTTTACCCACATAGAGTGAAATATCTACCCACAAGCCACTAGCTAGTCTTGAATGTCCTGACTACCATTACTGGGTAACGACAACGAGATTTCATTTGATATAAAATACGGTTAGGATTTTTTATTTATCTACAACTGCGAAATATCTATACAAACACAACAGTTTTGTTGTATGAATAGGTACAACAACAAAAAAATATCTAAATCGGTCAAGCTATTATATAGATTGACATTTGGCAACTAATTTTACGATTCATATTTATTAAAGTTTTTTTTTATTGTTTTAATTTTTTAATAATTCAAGAAAATACCTAATAATAAAAAATATGGTACTTATAACAAAAATACAATTTAAGGCTAATTATAAATAAATGTAACGGAAACTAAACCTAAAAGATAGAAAGAATATTTACATACAAGTGTCATAGAATTCCTCCGCATCATCACCGACTGGTAATGTTCCCAGAAGACTGGCAGCATTACCACGTTGAATGGCAATGCTAATTCTTTGTGCAAGATAAAGTCCAACCTTCTGGTCACGTGTAACGTCGATCAGCCGCTCTGCCAACTTTTTGTAGACAAAACGGGCACTTGGATCCCATGACCCCAACGGCTCAAAAACATAATCCCCTACTAGGTTGGAGTATTTACGCTGTTTGAAGCTTTCCGCCGATGCAGCAGCAGCGCCGGCATAACCTGCTGTGCTTGGAAGGTGTGAAGGCGCAAGGGTGTCGACGCACGTTGCGTCCCATACCAAAGGCCTACCCATCTTCCAAGGCAATAACGACATACCATCCGGTCTCTTGCCATCGTCGCGTACCAGCCCATTAGGTTTACGAACGGCTGGTACGCCAGCGGTGACAAGAGCACGGCGGATTATGTCGTTGATGCTAGCGTGTCTCGAAATACGGCCTGCGCTTCTGCTGCATGAATGGCCATGGTGCCCAAGGCTGTCGACAGCTTCACCACAGTGACAATAATGCGGCGAAACACACGGCGCTCCCAGACGGAGGCAAGGCGGAAAGTAGTAACGTCCAACATGGTACCTATGTTGGGCGATGGAAGTGCCTGGATCCAGAGTCTTGACTCCCATTCCCCCACAGCCAACAAGCAATTCAGTATTGGGACAAGCCACTTTCCCAGCATTTATGGCATCTGTCTTGCACGACACTTCAGAGTCAACCTGTGTGTTTAATAGAATTTTCCCGGTTAACTCCTCAGTGCCATGGACCGACGACAAAAATGCTGGTAGGCTAACATCGGAAATTTTGTGAACACCGAGACCGCCCAAGCGAACCGGTAAAGATGCTTGGAGCCAGGCTCGGTCGTTCAAGGCCACATTTAAAATTTTGCTAAGGGTATTATGGATAATGTTGTCAATGTTTGCCAAAAGTGTCAGATGTTGCCAGAACTGGGATGATCGAAGTGTATGAGTAAATTTAGGGACAAAAAGACAAAACCGAAGTATGGTGAAAGCCGAATGACCACTTATTGTTTGTAACTGATCTGTTATTTTTTCAAAATTTGTAATTTTTTTTACTATGAATGAATGATATACATCTTCCAAGACCGGGGACCCAAAGAGGCGTAGTGAAGCTTTTTCTACTATTTTAATGCGGGCGAAATAATTAAATTTTTTAAATTAAATTAAAATTAGTATTTTTGTATTTCATTATGTTACAGCTTCGATGTCCGATGTCAGGGGTAAAAAACCTTGTACACCAGCACCGAGCTGCGCTATCCACAAATGTAGACCAAGAGCAGCTCCTTGTCCGGACCCTGGGAAATGCTACGATAAAAGTAGAAAATCACCAATAAAATGTGAAAGTGCGAAGGAAATAATTACTGCCCGTGGATCGCCTTGTACTTGCAGTACAGATCACAGTTTATACTCTCGAAAAAAGAAAAAAGGTGAACGTGTAAGGACGAACAAATCGGTAAAACAAAGACTACAAAAAATTTACCGGAAACGCTCAAATGTGTCACGTTGGGAGGACCCAAATCGTAAAAAATGCATTATTTTATAGAGATGTTAAATCCATCGCCAGTAAGAACCAGCACAATATACAAAATAATTGATTTTCGGTAATTTAGTAAGCATGTAAGCACAAAAACTTTTTCAAAAAGCAAACCTAGTTTTTTAATACAAGATCAAGACACAGATAGAAACTACAGTTGGAATAAAACATTTCATCGTCGCATCTGAACTCTGAAATACTTCTAATGACCATGATCGAACAATCTGAGCCTGATTTTTGTAAGAACTAATTTTATTTCATACGGTTTTTGGGACGTTGCGTTATAATAACCGATAGAGAACAGTGAAGAAAATTTAAAAAGGACGGGTGTGGTAAAATCACAGCACTGGAGCAATGCGAGTACCAAATCCTTTAGATACTACAAAGAGAAATATATCAAAGGCCATGACTGCAGTCCTTCACGAATTATTAAGTTGATTTTCACAGCAACCGTGTGGTTTGACAAGAATGGACAAAATAAGGCGTGAGTATGTTAGGGAAAATTTGAATGTCACTAAAATTAATGTTACTGATACACTCTTTTTTTTCAGGGAAAAGTTGTTTTTGCATAAAGTTCTGTAAAAAATTGTAAGCTGTCATGAACTAAACTAACTAAACATAGATAATGTTTTAGTTCATTGTTATATCTAAGTACCTATAGTATTTTAGTTGAAAATAATTTGAAGATCATGTCCAAGACCTAAATACCTACCTACTTATTCCTTCCATATTCGCGTTCCGTAGCAAACATTGTAAACATCTGTAGATATCAAATCAATCAAAACCATATGCTAATTGTGGTAGTTTAATTTTCCTGTTATGTAAATATTAAACGCTTACAGTAATTTTATTGGTATTTTTACAATTTCACTGCGACCGTATAATGTGACTATAACTCTAACCATTATAAATGGGCGCGAAGCAGCACGATACCTTTTTTTTCCGTGCGTAAATCCCTTCGGATACCTCCCCGCCGGCCAGCGGGGGCGGTTATATCGGGCTTGAACCGACTAAAACCGCACGCCGTCTCGGGTCTTAATACGCCCGGGTTGAAGGTTGCCCATAGAGCATATCCCTCGCACCCCGACTGTCCCTGGGCCATCTCCGGTTTTGAGATGGCCCCCTCGGGTTTGGGAACCACGGTCTTGCCCCGGTTTGGGGGAGGGGTGCTAGTCGCCCCACCGTCCCGGCTTGCTTCTGCTGGGGTGACAGGCGGCCTTACCTGCCACCCCCAGGCCTGCGCTCATGGAGGACGGAGGTCGTTAAGCGGCCTCCGGCGCCTGAGTCGCCTGCGACGCGCGGCGAGCAAATTGCGGGCTAGGCGGGCCGGGAGAGTTCTAAATCTCTCCCGGGCGCGCTCCGCCATCTCCTTCGCGAGCATTACATGCTCGCAGAAGGAGGTGGCGGCGGCCCACGCGCTCGCGCTCCGCACTGTTATGTATTAGTTATTATCAAGAACATAATACGCACCATTGCCGCAATCATGCTTTCGAGCGAGAGGACTCCGACCCCGATGGCTGCCACGAGGTCACGCCTCGGCGCCTCCCACGCCGGGCAGTCCGCCAGCGTGTGCAGCCCTGAGTCCTCGCTCGCGTCGCAGTGATGACACTCAGGCGTTGGCTCCTTCCTGATCCGATGCAGGTGGTCCCCGAAGCACCCCTTCCCGGAGATCACCTGCGTCAGTCGGTACGAGAGGCTTCCGTGTCGCCTCTCTAGCCAATCCTCCATGATGGGCCTGGACAGCACGATGCCTACTGTCGCACTTAGTTGTCTTGCCAAAAATTTCAAGCATTCAGAAGCAACAGACCGACTTAAGTATTGATATGCAAACGCGATATTTATAAGTGATGTGTTAACAAACGCGATTGGTCTGTACATCGAATCAAGAGATTAAATCGCGATATAACTACATTGACTGTACCTATACACCCGCCCTATACCTAAGCATGAGTTATTCCGTAACGAATGTGTATTATGATAGGTACCAAAATTCTCTTGGCTTCTGCATGCAAGAACTGCTTGGGAGCAAACGCTCAAAGGCTGAAATTATTATTGAATCGTTATTCTGAAACCTGTTATTTAAAAAATATATAAAAATAGGTACAATAACTATTACAAAATAGGTAGGTACACAGTGGACAGCAATCTCTTCCATTCAACCTTAAGACGAATAGAAAAAACAGAATAAACAAATAAATTAGCCCGGCAACAGGTTTAGCTTACGCTGAGCTTTTGTAATCACCAGTAAGTAATTAAAATAATCATCTCTACAAATTGTATAACGAGATGGTATCTAAGTGAGATACTGCAAAGAATAGGTTCCTATACTATTTGGTTCCAGGGTGGCGGCGCGTCGCGCTCGTAGATGTACCTACCTATTGTGTGCCTTGGATTTGATCCCCAATAACATGTCGGAGTCGCCAACATTGGCGGCTAAGGCTGGTCGGCTCGCCGGGGATATTCATTGTAGGGCACACCTGGTTCCCCGGTCATACAGGCCTTTATTGAGCTGAGTGAGACGAAGTCGAGCAAAAGCTCCTCATACCAGACTTCAGGATTTTCTTTGTCACAGGTCTCCTCCTAAACTACTAATCCAATCAGAACCAAAGGAGATCATTCAGATTTGGCTAATTTTTATTTTGCCGGCCACTAAAAAAAAGTCCTTGATTTTGATAGAACACAATATTGTAAGCATTTTTTATTACTACACCAAAGTTCTAAATCGATTCCTTGAGATTTTATTTAGGGTTAAAGTTCACACTTTACACTGAATACAGGCTGTTTTACGTGTACGCTAGGTGACTAGCGTACACGTAAAACAACCTTGTTTTGTCTAAGCTATTATATGTTAACTACTATTGCTACAGTTATGGTAATCTAATTAGGTTTTACGGTCTCGTATGGAGGCCAGAAAAAAACAAGGGAGAAAAAGGAAAACAAAATAAAAACACTAACTATTAAAATATTAAATATTTATTTTTTATAGTTCGCCAGCTCTCACAAATATGTCGTCTAAACCTTCAGCAGGAATGCTTATCACAGGCAGGTGCCTTGCATACCCCATGTACCACACAATGCACATCACATGGGAGCAGCAACCGACAGTTCTTCTGCCATTAAGGCAGGTGCAATAATAGTGTGCTATGGCTTGCCTGCCCGTGAGAGCTGTATCAATTCCTATGTAAACATTATATGTTCGTAAACGAACATGCCGAGACTGAATTCGGCCTCGAAGTAGGAAGAATTCCCTCTCTTCAACCTCCCGCAAATGTTCAGCAGGTATTTCTCCCCCGAGTTCAATAGCAAATCTACCAGTGCCCTGGATGTGTTCTGCATAGTAGCTTCGTGCCTGTTTTATTTGGTAAATACCGACGGCGAATAAAATAAGGTCTTCCTCCGTTAACACAGGGAATGGAATTTCGGACGGCGTGTCTATTCGCTTAAACTGTGCCCGTCTTCGGTTATAATTATATGAAGTAACTATATCGCCCAATCTATTTGGCATATTCATTCTTTCTCTCACTATTTGTAAGAACGCTGGGGCTCGGACATTGTCCACAATCAGCTGATGATATGCATTTAATAATGCTGCAGCAATCCTAAAATAGTCCATCATATTAGGTAGGGCGAGATTACTATGGACTGTTCTTAGTAGTCTAAAATCCCTTTTAAATCGTCCGTTGACAACTTCTACCACCCTGCGGCATAGGGTGACAAGGCGGGACTTGTTAGCTTGTACCGTAGTTAATTGGGGTTCATTAGCATCCTTTGTTTGAGGCATATGCACCGAGTATCCATGGGTCCGTAAATTCAACTCTGCATCTCTAAAGCCACGATCCAAAATGAAGACATCTCCTAGTCTATAGAACCAGTGAAATATACTTTCTTCGTCCTCAAGAATTGAATTTATTATGTGAGCATCAGAAGTAGTCGCAGCATGTGGCCCAGACACCTCAATAATATGGCTATCACAGCACACAAATAAAAAGGGTTTTGTCAGATTTCTGTACTTATGGTGACTGTACGTGAGTCTTTGAAAAAGGTAATTCGAACTTTTTTGGTTTTATATATATATTTACCATCGCAAATGACTATAGCATTTCTCTGTTCGATAGAGCTTTCAGGATTTCCGAATAACGTTTCGGGTATCAATAAGTTTCTTTGCCACATCTTGTCGATTCATATGATCAAACCCTAAATGAGTAGGTACAAAATCTCGCAATAGGGCTTCACGACCTAAAATCAGTAATCTTCGAAATCGAGATTCGCTTGTTCTAAAAATCGAAGCGAGCCTCGCATTGGAATCCCCTGTACGCAGTTTTGCTAACGTTGCAGCCAGTATAGTTTTTTTAAGTCTGTTATTATTTAGACTGGAAGTTTGGTTAAGCAAATTCAAAAACTGTTCATGAGTAACTCCAACCCAAGTGTGGAATTCGTTAGCATTTATGAGTTTATATTGTTCAAAGTCAAGTATATCTGCTGTAATATGATTTCGCATAGTTAGAGTATTTACTATCTCCGAGGCCGTAAAATCTTCTATGAGATTATCTTGCATAGGAAGTGTATGCCAGAGGTTTGCCTCCAAATGTTCTTGACATACTCGAGCATTTTCTGGTACAACGAGGTTATAGCGTACGATGAGACGAATTACCACATTATTCGGAACCCTAAGGCGAGTCACATTCTGGCAATATTGAAAAACACAATTCGCAGTTGTGTTTGGAGTACGAAGGTATCCTGCTTACTTGTGCAGCAGGTTCATCCGGCAGTGGAGCATCAACAACCTGATTTGCGTCACGAATTCGTCTTGCATAAGCCCTTTCAACTGTTTGCCAACATGGTCGACAAATATGATCTGTCGGTTCTTCCTGAAAACAATAAAAAAGAATATGATTAAACACTTTCGATCGACTTGTAGGACAGCTTCGTTGACGCAAAGTTATGAGGCGAGCATAGTATTCCTATTACTGTATAGTTAACTGCCCGGCTTCGTAACCCCGGTCGTCGTCATTTAATTATTTCATTATTATGCCTGATATTTGTTCATTGTCTTAAATGTATGGAAATCTACCGGATTTGTTGACTATTTTGATCAGTGCTCCGCTCCCATAAATAGTAGCGCGATGATATATAGCCTATACTCTTCGTCGATGAACGGGCTATTCAACACGAAAATAATTTTTCAATTCGAGCCAGTAGATCCTGAGATTAGCGCGTTCAAACAAACAAACTCGTCAGCCTTATAATTTTATAGTAATATAGTCTATATACAGTATAGATTGAACGTACAGGCATTCAATTAACAACATAGTAAAAATAATAGTGTACGTTCTTAGTATTATTTAGGTGGAGATTTATTAAAAAATAGATTACCTGTCTCTCAATCAGTTGTTCAATAACGATCTGCGCCATGTCACTATGTTGCTCTTCTCGTGATATCCACGTATATGTCCTTCGACCTTCACATGGTCGACGACATTGTATACACAACGTTTGTGACCCTATAATAACAAAACAAAAACACGATAACAATAACTAAAACGATACAGATAGCCGTCCGATGTAACAGAAGTTGCATGGAGAACTAAAAAATTAACTAAACAATGCAGGCCGGTACCCGGCCGCCCGCCACCGCCCCCCGCCGCGCGGCGTGCACTACACGGTAAGTGCGAGCGAGATAGCATGTGACGCCAGGCGCAGCCGCCGGTCAGCCGACTCCTTGAGACTAGTAACTGAGACCTTTTTTACATTCTGACGACAGAATATTGCAATAATTAGGAATTTTTTCACAAACTTTTGTTGTTGAATATTACCTCTCAGAGTTGACTTAGGGCTTCGGTCTAATAATAAAAAATGTTTATTTTGTTATAAGTACTCTATTAGAATATTAAGTTTATTTTTATTGGCCGGCACTTTCCAAATTAGCCCAGAAATGTATGGAGAGTGAATGTTGTCCTTTGGCATGATTAAAGAGGTCAATCAGAGGAAGGTTTATGGATATATTTTGAAAAAATTAATGCTACCACAGAGGAATGATCACCGTTAAAAAAAAACCAGATGGAATTACCTACATAATAACCGCTCGAGACACTGTGACCAAACTTTACACGCTCAGAAAGCATGTCCAGAGTTGTGACTTTCAAAAAGAATTTTCAAAATCGGACTTGGCACGGAGGAATGATCACTGTTCAAAATTTTCTAAATCTGGTTTCTCACTCAGCTCAACATTGCAAGCAGCGATTCGCCTTGCAGACCTAGTCTACATACTTATCTATGACGAAACGCGGCTGTGGTCGGTTCGAGTCCAACATACCCATTAAATCGTTAGCTTCGTTGAGGTGAAAGTCGAGGGGGTTAACGCATGCAAAAACGGTACTTACTATTGGATGACTGATAAAACACCGTCTACTGAAACATTAAATTGTTCCATCCATCCTGAGTGAAAAGAACACTCCAATACTTCGTGATAAAACGGTGACCATTTGATAACTTAGGTAGGTATATTATTTTAAAGGGCGTATGCATACACTAATACCTACATCCTTTAAAATTCTAAGACCATGAATTCGAGTTCAACCTCTACATAGGTAGGTACCCACTTGTGGTTACATATGTTCACGAGCATGTTGCACGACGCGACCCTGTCTTTGATCAATTTACTAACAGAGGTAAGTGGGCGTAGCTGTGGAGAAGCAAAATGACTACATACCTATACCTACCTAAGTAGATAATTATGTTTTACCACTACTACCAGATACCCTTCAGATCGTTGTGGCTCGCAATGTTATTTAGGTTATTATTAAAAATATAAAAATTCTGAGCTCCAAGCTTCAATTCAATTATACATACCTGCCTAGAACCGGCATACAACCCTCGACTTCGAACCTCCAATGACGTAGCAGTCGAACGCTCTATTAGACGGTATTTAAAATCGGTTCAGTATTTTAGGAGTCCATCGCGGACAAACAACGTGACACGTTATTTATATATATATATATGTGTATATAATCTGAATTCGGAAACGGCTCCAACGGTTTTCATGAAATTTAATATACCTACAGAGGGTATCGGGATTCAGATATTATTTCTAAACGGTCATCAAAAATAATAAAGGAGTGTAGAAACCAAAAAAACCCAAAACAGATTTTGAAGGCCTATTCAATGACATTTGGCATTTTTAATGTTTTGCCTCGACTTTTATCGCGTCTTGTTGCCATTGTCACCTTCGAAGATTTCATTATAACCCTCATAGTTATGTCTTTAGTGATTGTCACAACTGCTCACAGCCATGAAATTATAGATCTTTAACTTCATGCTCACAGCCTCACAGCAGAGCCTATTCAACTCTAATGTTCAATTTACTCTGTGGTTATCTTAGCCTGTCACTCAGACTGAGCTGTCTTGGTAGCAGAGGATTATGTAATAATGTATGTTTTTAATCAATAAAAAACCGTAAAAAGAAAAAATATATCAAAATGCAGAGTACCTAATCATTGGCCTTACCTCTCTCATACTGAGAGGAGGCCTATGCCCAATAGTAGCACAGTTTATAAAACTGCTGATATCAAGAGTATCCACTGTAACTAGTAAAACCTAATAAGTATTACTGAATAACCAGAGTCATGAGTAAGTTACTAATAAGTGATTATTCTATCACTACCTAATCCACTCTATGTTATTATCGCTACACTGTTTCACTGTTGTTTGGACCTTTTCCCAGTATTTTTTAAGGCAATTTAAAGCCACAATTAGAATAGAATCATCCAGGACTCGATACCGGGTGGCAAGTAAGTACCTTTTTTTTGCGTAAGCGGAGGTGGTTATGTCAGGCTTAAACCGACTAAAACCGCACGCCGTCTCGGGTCTTCAGACGAGGGGATGTAAGGTGGGCCATAAAGCATTTCCCTCGTACCCCGACTGACCCAGGGCCATCTCCGGTTTCTAGATGGCCCCCTCGGCTTCGGGAACCACGGGGCCCCTATTTTGCGCCGGAATAGGGAGGGAGGGTGCTAGTCACCGAGCCGCCCGGGCCTGCTTCAGCTGGGGTGACAGGCGGCCTTACCTGCCAGCCCCAGGCCTGCGCTCATGGAGGACGGAGGTCGTTAGACTCGGAGCGACTTCCGGCGTCATAATCGCCTACTATGCGCGGCGAGCATGTTGCGGGCTCGGCGGGCCGGGAGAGTTCTAAATCTCCCCCGGGCTCGCTCCGCCACCTCCTTCTCGAGCATTACATGCTCGCAGAAGGAGGCGACGGCGGCCCAGGCGCTCGTGCTCCGCACCATTCCGCATTCATGCTGCCGAGCGAGAGGAATCCCACCCCGATGGCTGCCACGAGGTTACGCCGCCGCACCTCTAACGCCGAGCAGTCTAGCCAACCCTCCATGATGGGCCTTACCGCCGCTATTACCCTTGATAAGTACCTTTTTTTTTTTTTTTTTTTATCGTGCGGAAATCCCTTCGGATACCCCCCGCGTGCCAGCGGGGGCGGTTATGTCGGGCTTGAACCGACTAAAACCTGATAAGTACCTAAGTATCTTTTTTTTCGTGCGGAAATCTCCTCGGATACCCCCCCGCCGGCCAGCGGGGAGGTTATGTTGGGCTTGAACCGACTAAAGCCGCACGCCGTCTCGGGTCTTCAGACGCCGGTGTGTAAGGGGGCCCATAAGTCATTTCCCTCGCACCCCGACTGACCCCGGGGCCATCTCCGGTTTCGAGATGGCCCCCTTGAGTTTGGGAACCACGGTGTCCCCATCTTGCCCCGGATAGGGGGAAGGGGCTGCTAGTCACCACGCCGTCCCGGCCTGCTTCTGCTGGGGTGACAGACGGCCTCACCGGCCACCCCTAGGCCTGCGCTCATGGAGGACGGAGTTCGTTGAGCGACCTCCAGCGTCCGAGTCGCCTACGACGGCGACGCGCGGCGAGCATCTTGCGGACTCAGCTAGCCGAGAGACTTCTAAATCTCTCCTGGGCTCGCTCCGCCACCTGCTTCTCGAGCATTACATGCTCGCAGACGGAGGCGACGACGGTGGCCCACGCGTTCGCTGCTTATTCTGCTACCATTTATTTCTAAATCTAATACGCTCGCAACTTGAATTCACGCTCATTATTATTATCTATTTGATTGTTCTTATACTTCTCATTTGTTTCAGCGTCAGTAAAACCATGTATCTCGGCACCGGCTTGCAGCGTGCACAAATGTAGACACAAACCAAATCCTTGTCCTGACCCTGGTAAATGTTTCAAAAAGTGTAAGGACCAAACATTTAAATGTCAAAGTGCAATGGCGGTCATCACTCCGCGCGGTACGTCTTGTACTTGTAGCCCAGAACATACAGGGTATGACCGAAAACGTAAACGCGGAGAGAAAAAACGATCAAAACAGCCTTACAAGAAAAGAGTAGCTAGAATGTACAAAAAGCGCTCGAATATAAACAAATTCTACCCAAAGAAGAAATGCTGCACTATATTATAGACGGTGATACATTATTATGTAGACATTTTGATGCAGTAATTATACGGATACCATGGCATATAACTGTATTATTTAACTATGGACTATGGAGACATAAACGAAAGCCAATAGGGCTGGATTGTTAAACCCTAATAGATACCCAACCTAATCTATAAAACTACAGTGCTACAAATCTCGCCCTTATATTTCGCTAATTATTGCTATTGCTGGCGTCGGCGCATGGGGTAGCGGATCTCGCCACTGTAATCCTTCATAACAATGGTGACGGGGTGACCGTGCCCTTTGCAACCGATGCCGAGACAGCTTGGTTTGCCCGCAGTTCTGCGGCGGCGAGCCCAGACGTACCTTTTTTTTTTTTTTTTTTTTTATCGTGCGGAAATCCCTTCGGATCGGCCAGCGGGGGCGGTTATGTCGGGCTTGCACCGAATAAAACCGCACGCCGTCTCGGGTCTTCAGACGCCGGGGTGTAAGGTTACCCATAGAGCATATCCCTCGCACCCCGGCTGACCCTGGGCCATCTCACCACTAACAGCATCGCTCATCCTGTCTCCTCTGAAAGCAGAGAAGTACGGAGAGCGATGTGTTCCCGCCAAGTTGGGTATTGGCCGACGATCAATGCCAACCCTATGAAGGGGTGAAGGGGAAGCCATTGACCGCCGCCCAGGGTGTATCGGCCGCTCCGATTCCGTTCCCCCCGGACTGCAGCGGGATCGGACCCGGAGCGACACTCGAGGAGGTTACCCAACACACACCCCAGCCCAAACGTACCTCATGTTCAGCTCGCCTGGCATGAGGGCATCCCTGGGAGGATTGGGAAGCAGTTGGTGGAGGGTGCTTCGGGATCCGATCTGGCTAGGCTTCGGGCGGTATCACAACCGGAATCAGGAGCATGGTTGAACGCCCTGCCTTCGCCTCACCTGGGCACTTTGTTGGGCGACAATTCTTTGCGGGTGGCGGTTGCCCTCCGCCTGGGCTGCAGGGTGTGTGAACAGATGAATGATGAATAGATGCACCTGCGGTTCCATGGTGGGGTGTGACGGCCATCACGCACTGAGTTGTCGTAGAAGTGCAGGTAGGTGGCCTTAGCAGATCCGACGGCAAAAGGCCCGGCTGCCGACTCTGGTGCCGTGGAAAAATGACAGGTGCCTCCTGTGGGATGCCACGTGCGTCAGCACTGTAGCTCCCAGTCACTTGAGTCCTACTATCCTGTCTTCAGCAGCTGCTGCCGAAGACGCCGCTGATAGAAAACGGGAAAAATATGCGGCCTTAATGGAGCAATATTTATTTGCACCGTTTGCGGTCGAGACGATGGGCAGTTGGGGTGCCGACGCTTATAGTTTAGTGGGCGAATTGGGACGTAGGTTGAGGGACATGACGGGTGACTCCCGCTCCGGCTCGTACGAGGGTCAAACTGAAAGTTCTTAGAACTGGCCACTTATAAACAATATAATAAAAAAATAATTCTAAAATTTGAAAATAGAACTCTTAGCCAATATTACTGAGTATATATTTCATTCATTTAACATTTTTTTTACGATTTGGCGGCAAATTGAAAATTGTCTGTGTCACGTTAACATGAATTTAACACGAGAAAATTTTCGTGCAATGATTTTTTATGACTTTCGATGTCATTTAAGTCAACAAGAAAGTTATGATAGACTACGATTGGCCTTTCACGATGAAGCCCCATCTCGTGCGACTGTTTACAACTGGTTTAATGAGTTTAAGCGTGGTCGCACTAATCTCACTGATGATTTACGTGAGGGACGGCCTTCTACGGCGACGACTGAAAATAACATCTGTGTTGTGCGGCGTATGATAGAGACTGACAAAAGAGTGACCTATCAGCAGATTCGGACAAGCTTAGGCATCGGTATGAGTCAAGTGCACAAAATCCTCCACGAACATTTAGCGGTCAGGAAGCTTTGCGCCCGGTGGATACCTCATAATTTGACTGAGGCTCAAAAACTCCATCGTGTGGATTGGTGCCGTAAAATGATTGAAAGATTTAACGGAGGTGACTCTAATGCTGTGTTCGACATACTAACAGGTGACGAAAGCTGGATTTACTGTTATGATCCTGAAACCAAAAGACAATCTGCTCAGTGGGTGTTTCCTTTCGAGGAGTTGCCAACTAAAGTGAAGAGAGATCGAAGTGCGGGAAAAAAAATGGTGGCCTCGTTCTTTGGAAGGATAGGTCATTTCGTAACAATTGTGTTAGAGGATCAAAAAACAGTTTCTGCAGAATGGTACACTACCAATTGTTTGCCACTTGTCTTGGAAAAAGTTCGAGAGAAACGACCTCGCAGTAGGATCCTCCTTCACCACGACAACGCCTCGTCGCACACCGCCAAGCGAACGATCGACTATTTGGCGACATCAAACGTTGAATTACTGGGTCACCCGCCGTATAGCCCCGACCTCGCGCTTTGTGATTTTTATTTATTTCCAAAAATTAAAGAAAAACTTAAAGGAAAGCGGTTTATGAATGCTGAAGAAGCGGTGGCTGCGTATCGCGATGCCATTGAAGAGACCCCTAAGGACGAGTGGGCAAAGTGCTTTTCCCAGTGGTTCCATCGCATGCAGCGGTGTATTGACGTGAATGGACAATATTTTGAAAAGATATAATGAAACTAATAACTGGCTAATGTAATCAGTTTTTGATTTTCTAAGAACTTTCAGTTTGACCCTCGTATCTGGTGCAAAGGTTAGCCATCGCTATTCAACGGGGCAATGCAGCCAGCGTAATGGACACCTTTGCACCGGGTACGGTGAGGGACGGGTTAATTTAATTATTTATTTATTTTTAATGTGTGACATTTTATATTTATAAATAAATATTTAAGACAATTATTGTTATTAGTGCAATCCTAGTGCCCAGATGTAACTTACTTTATCATGAACAGGGGCAGATTGGTGCTACATATTTAAAACTTGCGTGAGTTGCGTGTAAATATACTAGTTAAGCGCCTGAAGTTTAAGGTGTATTTATTTGCTATTTTTAGTTGACAGGCGCTGTTTAGTCTTAAAATTGTAAATGAATTGTGTTTATAAATTGGAGATATAAAAAAAATATAGGATTATGTTAAATGAACCATTCTGAACACAAAAATTTTTTTTTTGGAATTCTTGTCTGTTTGTTCGCGTTGGACGCAAGAACTACTGAACGGATTTGGATGCGGTTTTTCCCATTAGGAAGGTCTTGATCAGACTTAAAATCTGCCTTATGTTTGATTGCAATTGGTTTAGTTGAATCGGAGGTTTGACCAAAAACTATAACCGACCTCGGCGTGGGCGTAGCCGCGGGTGTCATTAAATAATTAAATATTATAGAAATATATCCAAATTATGTCCTAACCATGCTATAAAACGAAGGTACATTAATTAAGCAGTTAATTCACATTTGGGTAACACGATATCTGTTCAGGTTCAGGTGGCTTCCACCATTCTGATATTAGGATGGCAAATCATTTACTTTTCGTTTATATTATTAAAAAAGAAAAGAACCTTAATAAAATCCGAATATTGTCTAAACCAAATATGTATATATATTATAAACCGAATGGAAGCGAGGGCCGATTGCTATTCTTGTTTATAAGTATCGTCAGTATGTCTGTGGTACGAATGATAAAGCTAAGGAGAACCGTCTCATCTCTGTGTATGAATAAGTTTACGATGTAGAATGATACAATATTGTGGTGCCACGGTAACAAAAGGGTACATTTTAAATATAGTGCCGAAGATTGTTATAGTGGTAAGTATAGCGAAATAGACAAGGATTATATTATTTAATATTATTTGTATCGCTTATTTAAATGTGCCGGCACAAGTTCTTCCATGGGACTTGAGAGAAGTAGGTGATATCAGTATGAAAGAGATTGTAGAAGCGTTGAACAGCATGAAATTGGGCAAGGCTTCAGGGTGTGACAGGATTACGGTTGAGATGCTGAGAGCTGGACAAGGCGTGGTAGCTAGTCGGCTGTACCTTCTTTTTAACCATTGCTGGAGGAGTGGCTGTGAATCAGGAGACTGGTGCAAAGCCGTCATCGTACTGCTGTATAAAGAAAAAGGGTCACGGCTAGACTCTAAGAATTATCGAGCTTACTCAGCATCGTCGGCAAACTTTATGTGAAAATCTTGAACAAAAGAATGATACTCATGAAAAGTTGTGAGATTTATAAGCGGGATTTAGGAAAGGAAGGAGATGCATTAATCAGGTATTTGCCCTACGAAGTGAAGCCGAGAATGTTTTGGCTCACAACCAACAGTAGTGAGGAATGAATTGTGGTCAACATTGTCTATGAATGGGGTGAGCGGCAGCTGGATAGGAGCACTGAGATCTCTCTATGAGGGTTCCAGTGCTTGTATCAGGATAAACGGAGCTTGCACAGACTGGTTTAACATCGAAAAAGGTGTTAAACAGGGATGTGTAGCGTCGCCGGGACTGTACAACTTATTTATGGATTGCGTAGTGAAATTTGGAAGTGCGCATGGATTAAGAATGAATGATTTGTCCGTCATCTGCCTCCTGTACGCTGATGATCAAGTAATATCGGCATTATCGGAACAGAGTTGCAGGCGATGGGGAATGTTTTGCATAACGCCTTAACAAACAAAGGAATGTAAGTAAGACGAAGGTGATGATTTTTGAAAGAGAAGAAAACATGACAAATTGTCGAAATCTGATTGAAAGAGAAACAGTAGAATAATCGAAAGAGTTTGTATACTTGGGTTCAAAGTTTACGAGAGATAGAATGTATGACTGTGATACTGAGCGAAGAGTTGGCTGGAAATCAAGTGAATGGGGCCCTGCATAATTTTATGAGCAGCCAGAAAGTATCTAAAGAGGTACACAGAGAAGTACTTGTCGCCACACTTATGTATGGTAGTGATTGTTGGGTGTGGCAGAAGGAACATGAAAGTAAACTGAATGCTGTTGAAATGTGAAGGCTGAGAAGTATAGCTGGAGATACCCTGATGGACCGAGTGAGGAATAGCATGATAAAAGAACGTTGTATGGTAGAAGATTTAGTGAGCAAGATGGAGAAAGGGGTGCTTAGATGGTTGGTTGGTCACTTAGAGAGGATGGATGAAAGGAGATTTACGAAACAGATTTATGAGGTGGTCGCTACTGGGCAACCCAGTAAAGGTCGACCTAGGTGTATGTATGCCAATTAGACCGAGGACGTTTTGAAGAAAGGCCAGGTCAGAAGTACCCGTAACCGACGTGCGTGTATGAAAACAATTATGAACGTGGAAGAAGCGAAAGGCGTATGCCAAGATCGTATTAAGTGGAAAGATGTTACGTTGTCTCTGCCTACCCCAATGGGAAAGAGGAGTAAATAAATAAAATTGGCATGGGTAGGACGAGCATGAATTATTCGATTCGAACTGATGTTAGTTAGTTAGATGTGAAAAGGACCCAGGTGTGCCCTTGGAAGTCTGCAGCATGAGGCTACCCTCGCACCACCATTCAATTCACGCTGAGCACTCTGCCATCTGCCACTTTATGAAGCGGTGTATCCACGGAACACCGAACATGCAGTAGTGCCACTAGGGCACTTGCGGAAGTCAGCATTAGCAACCATGAGTCATGACCATAAGGTGACCACAACCTCATTCAACCGGTAGAAGCGGCTACTGTGGTGTTGATGCCTCACTATCCATTCCTCCATGTCGGGTGTTCTTACGCTTAGTTTTTAAGTTTATAGGTAGTGCTACATACCATGTTTGATTCTGAAGTTTTATTTTTCATAAATATGTATGAAGTATGACAAGTATTAAAAACAGTAATCTAATTTGTACTTGTTATTCATTTCGATCAAAATTATTACTCGTGTTTATAATATTACTATCCTAGGGAATATCTCGAGGGAATATAAAAAGTACTTAGTCTATGTTATAGGCCGCGAGTGAATGAATTTTCAAAATCGATTCATTAGTTTCTGAGTTTATTGATAACAAACAAACAAATCTTTTCTCTTTATAATATTACTGGCCCTTCCCGTCTTCACCCGTGGCATATTTCGAACTCCCGTTACACCTCTTTTGATTGATACAAATTACTGGCTAATTTATTAGTTTTCATATAATGTATGGGAATTTGCCGGTTTGCCGAATTTACTGCTCCACTCCCTTGGGTAGGAACGTGATGATATGATACTCATAAATAATGTAGCTTTCTATTAAAAAAATATAGAAAATATTTTTCAAAATCGGTTCAGTAGATCCAGAGATTACCCCTACGACCTCACAAACTCACAAACTTTACCTCTTTATAAAATTAATGTATGTAACAGTAGGCTTAGAATAGCTTGCTGTGCTCGCACCTTCGTCAGCGTGGACTTCGATTTGCGTTTTAATTTTTTACCTTAATATTTTATTTAAAACAAAAGTTGCCTAATTACACCATAAATAAAAATCAGCTATCTGTAAAAAATCCCGTCAAAGCCACTTCAGAGAGTACTTGGAACAAACAGATAAAATAAAAAAATATTTTAGGTACCGTAATATATACAACATTCAACTGCAATTCAAGTTACAAAACAAACACTTCAATTTTATTTATTTTATTTTAATTGGACGAATAGAAAATGTTGGTATATAATAGAATAGAATCAAAGAATAGAATGTTGAATATTGTTGAATGGTTGAATTACAACTTTTTCATGGTAGAATATTATTTATTTATTTTTGAGTCTTGTGGCATGGCAATACCGCCATTCCGGACTGTTCCGGGCACGGGTCAAGCGAGAGTGAACGATAAAAACCTATGCTAAGGAAGTGAGAGATAATAGTTACATTTTATTTATGAATGAAAAGAAATACAGTACATAATACTTTTTATATAAGTTGCGAATAGTGTATTAATGGAATTAACACAAACACGGTTTCGAAATGTGATTCTGAACATTATAGTGAACTCCTTTAGCCGCTTGGCCCGGGTTATTGACGTTTATAAAGCATCTACTTAGAAATTTAGCTTTCAAGTACTGTTTGTGTTGTGTTCACTACTTGTGGGCGTGTGATCTAGGTTTCTGAGTACGGTCTGCATCGTAGATAGATAGGTAGAGAAACAACTAAGCATTCAAAGACATTATTGAATATTGTGCAAAGTGAAATTGTGATAATCTAATAGTCTGATATGTGTTACAAATTGGTATTGATGTGGCAAACCGGATTGAACCAAGTTGGAGACGACGTAACGTTGTTTTAAGGTCAGTATTCAGTTTATAATATTTGTAGATAAGTTATAAGATTCTATAGAACTGCTGTCCAATAGGTATTTCACATAAAAACTACTGTACGATATAATGTAATTTCACACCTGTAAACCAAAATCACGCTAATAGTTTTCTGTCGGTTTCTCAATTCAAGAGTTTTGTTTTCTTCCAATTTTCACATGAAAGTACCAGTTATTTAGTGGAAAGCTTATTTCTACATAAAACTCTAATCTCTATCCAACACCTGTTACTAGTGAACTTGTATTTATTGTTATAGCAGTTATAAAATGATTAGCTATCAACTGATACAAACATATAACCATTCTATATTTTCCTTAATTATGACTTCAGGAAGACCTATTTGCACTAGCCTAACAATTTTAAACTATGGCCTAACCCCTAACAAAATGAGTTGAAACCTAGATCCAGTAATGGAACCGCTCTATCCACAGGACATATTATTATATAACTTCACAAATCCCCTGTAGTCAATAACCAAATGTTTTAACCTATAAAAAAAAAATATATATATTTCATTTTAAATTCTGGGATGTTTTACATAGTAGATGTGTTGTATTACTAATTTATCGACTACTTCAATAGCAGTACATATTATAAAACAAAATCCTCCGCTGCATATTTCTGTCTGTACATGATAAACTCAGAAACTGCTGCAACGAGTTTCATGCTGTTTTCACCAATGGATAGAGTGGTTCTCGAGGAAGGTTTTAGTGTATTTTTTGTCATGTTTTTGTATATATTTGCTAACATATTAGGTTGTTACATATGAAATTTAAAAAAAAATTGGTAGCTGGTAGAGTCAAGCAACAGTCATTTTGGCCGTTGCATGAATGGGCCGACTCGACTGGGGAAGCACCACCCTCTCACAGAATATTGATGCAAAGTAACAGTATTTGAACTGTTGCTTTCCGTTTGATGAGTGAGAGTGCCGGAGCCCGAACTCCTTTCCCATTCCCTCCCAAACTCCTTTCCCATCCCCTCCCAAACTCCTTTCCCATCCCCTCCCAAACTCCTTTCCCATCCCCTCCCAAACTCCTTTCCCATCCCCTTTCCTTTACAGGGTCGGCAGCGCGAGTGTGACGCCACTGGTGTTGCACGCGTCCGTAGGCCGCGGTAACCGCTTCCCATCAGGTAGGCCGTGTGCTTACCTAAAAAAAAAAAGAAATTGCCGTTTTTCTTGAAGAAATTGGAGGAAACCCAATTTTCAATACTAACATTTTTGCATTTTTTTTACGAATGATAAATCCAAATTTTATGTTTTTTTTTGTGTATGAATGAGACAACATTAAGCTAACAAACAGCAACTTTTATATCATTTTTGAACATGACAGCTGTTAAGTAATATGAAATTTATCATTGAAATGGATAGCATTTAGGAAGTACTGTTTTTGAAGATCGAATTAATTTATCAAGCGGCCAATAAAAACAAAATTTAATACAGAGTTGTAAAATCTTGAAATCAACCTCAAACAAAACTCAAACAAAATATAAATAATGGAAATAGCTACCTATTAAATTACAGGAAGAACAAGCTCATGAATTTGTAAGAAAATTTCGGCAATTTCATAGGTAAAGACCTATTATAATGATATTTCTTGGAGGTGTCAGAAAAAAAGTCTTGGAGCTTTTAACGAAAATGCTGCTTATATAAACCCTTTGAGATAGACAAAAAGTATGTATCGTGAAATTTCACGATACATACTTTTTGTCTATCTCAAAGGCAATACCATAACCAAACCAAACCATAACCAATATAAGATACACAATTGTGTATCTTATATTGGTTATGGTGGTGGAATAGGGTCCCATGTGTTGCAGGAACAGGATCAGAATTCCATGCGGGCAACAGCCAGTTAATATATAAACCTGTACAAGTAATAAATCTGCCAAGGTGAAGTACCAACATTTTATCTATATACATACTGTACAATATACAGACTGTAGCTATGTTTACTGTTCAATTGATAATGGCTCTATACCTTGAATGTCTAGTAAGATACCCACGATAGAAGGTGGATCAGGCCTTGTTTTCTACATCCCGGGCAACCATGCTGCAGTTAAGATATAACCACGGCCCGTTTACCCTGGTGGAATGTCAGGCAATTAAAAGGTAAGACATACCTTTTTTTTTTTTTTTTTTTTTTATCGTGCGGAAATCCCTTCGGATACCCCCCCGCCGGCCAGCGGGGGCGGTTATGTCGGGCTTGCACCGACTAAAACCGCACGCCGTCTCGGGTCTTCAGACGCCGGGGTGTAAGGTTACCCATAGAGCATTATCCCTCGCACCCCGGCTGACCCTGGGCCATCTCACCACTAACAGCATCGCTCATCCTGTCTCCTCTGAAAGCAGAGGAGTACGGAGAGCGATGTGTTCCCACCACGTTGGGTATTGGCCGACGATCAATGCCAACCCTATGAAGGGGTGAAGGGGAAGCCATTGACCGCCGCCCAGGGTGTACCGGCCGCTCCGATTCCGTTCCCCCCGGACTGCAGCGGGATCGGAATCGGAGCGACACTCGAGGAGGTTACCCAACACACACCCCAGGTATGATATACCTACACAATGTTTTTGTTAATTCCCGCTAACATTATCGCATAATAAAGTTATGTTTAACACAATACATGTAAATTGTAATTATTAAAATTATTCATATAATTCATATCATGTTTTTTATCATAAAAAAGATCTCCATATTTATATATAGAAGTTACAATAATGTTACATGCAGTTATTAAACACCAAAACTCTGTTTTGAATCTCTTTTGCAGTTTTGTTGTATAATTCTACATATTTTATTTTCACAATTATCCAGTTGTGACGTTTACCACACTTTAATGGAGAGTGTCTGACTGAATTAATAAGACAGTGTTAGGATTTTGTTGCTCATTGGGCGTATGTAATGTTTTTTAGCCTTATGTGTTGTTGGGCTGCAGGTATAGACGGCGTGCGGTTTTAGTCGGTTCAAGCCCGACATAACCGCCCCCGCTGGCACGCGGGGGGGTATCCGAAGGGATTTCCGCACGATAAAAAAAAAAAAAAAAAAAAAAAACTTATATTAATTAGAATGTTAATCTCTATTTTTAAATTCTACTTCCTTTAATCTATTCTTATTAATAAGCGTCGGTAGCTTAGTGGTTAAGGAGTCAACCCTACGATCAACAGGTCCCGGGTTCGAACGTGAACCCACTCCTAACACAAGCAATTAAGATTAACTGGAGGGGTTAGGGGAAATATTAGTGAAATCGGTTACTAATACACTTTAAAAAAAAAAGTTGTATCTAAAACATATAATATGTACAATAAGTTTAATTTATTAAGGTGACATAATTGCCTGGTGTGAGTGCGCAACCATAATGTCAAATGCATTCCGCATGTCTCTAATATCAATCATGTGATTTATCTTTTTATTAATTATTATTATAAAATAAAATAAAAATAAATTAATTCACAGATTACCCAGTTCAACCAACTTGAAACAAATAATGGCACTCAGCTCAGCCCTATCTAGACTCAAAGTAAGAATAGCTGAACTAGCTTGTAATATTACCGATTCTAGAATGCGGATACGTTTGCGGATAAACACGCTTGGATTTTCTTTTGTAAACACATATACATATCATTCTCATCAAATATTCGAATCTGCAAATATTTGACATCAAAAAAAAATATTATTAAAATAGTATATGAATTATTCCTTTATTCATCAATATACATATAAATGACATTTTAAATACATTCTATAAAAAAATATATATTTAAAAACTAGCTGATCCCCGAGGCTTCGTTTGCTTGAATGTCAGTTATCGCGACTTTTGGCCATAGCTCTGGTTCTAATCAACCAATTGCGATGAAACATACGGCAGATTTTAAGTCTGAACAAGATCTTCTTTCGTCTTTTCGTCTGAAAAAAACCACATCGAAAATCCGTTTAGTAGTTTTTGCACCCACCGCGAACTAACATTCAAGAGACAAGAACAAAAATATACGCAGAATCGTTAATTTAACATAAATATTTATATCTCCAATGTATAGATACAACTAATCTACAATTATATAATAGTATAAGAGTATAGATATAAAAAATAGTGGTCCACCAGCAGCGGATACAAAGTTATCAGTGGTTAGGGCTCCAGAGAGTGGAACATCCTCACAATGCGTGCTGTGTCGAGGTATATTGCCTTCTGTATCAAACCTTTGACCCTCTGTGGCATAGCGGGAGTGCATTCGACTGCTACATCAGGGGGCGCGGGTTCGATTCCCGCTCAGTGCAAATATTTGTATGCATGAATATGTCTATTTGCATTGGTCTGGGTGTTTCTATGAATAATATGTACCTATGTATTTACAAAAAAAAGTATATACCTAAGTATGTTTACCGCATTCTAGAACCCAGAACACAAGCTAGTTAAACCCTACTAGAAAGCGTTGTGTAGAATGTCGTAGAATATTTAATGTAATTACGTTGCTAAAAAGAAATTAGAACTGCTTACACAAGCCTCTTGAATGTTGGTCGAGGCTCTTGGCAATCAGTTCGTGAACCAATACGACTGTGGATTTTGAAGATGTGGATTCAAGCTGGGGATTGAAGCTGTGGATTCAGCAATTGTTGTTCCGATAGTCGACAACCTCCTGCAATTGCTGAATCCACAGCTCACATGTCGACAACCTCCTGACCCAAGTTCAAATATTAAATATGATTACCATCATAATAGCTGCACGCCCTGGCTTCGCCCGGTTGCAATATTAGCGCCTTACCCGTGAACTCCTCTAATTATTTTTTTCATACAAACCTTGTCCTCACGTTACAAAAAGAATTATCCAATTTGGTGCAGTCGTTCGGAATTTATGCGCGGACATAAATTTCGGTGATTCACTTTTATTTATATATAAGATATAAAAATCATGCATTTAAGTGTTAAAGGACCCGGGATTGTAGGGAAAAGGAAAAACGTGTGTTGGTAAAGAATTCCAAGTCTGTATAGTACGGCACAGAAAAGAGGTGCCGAACCATTTGGTCTTAGGTGGAATTATTTTCACCTCATTTTCTCTGTATAATATGGATCTATGTATTTAAAATTAAAGTATATCCAAGCAAGTTTATCCGCATTCTAGAACCCATGTTACAATCTAGTTCAACTATGCTTACTTTGGTTAGTACTATGTAATATGTCTAGATAGCACTGTGTAATATGTCCTAGAATATTATTATTTTCTAATGAAAATCACCCTCAAACGGAAGACGGGCAGGCGAATGTCTATTTTTTTGAGTTAAATTGCCACAACCGTCGCACATCATAAATTTATGTTAATTTAATACTAGCTATGCTCGCGGCTTCGCCCGCATGCGATTCGGATCCCGTTCCCGTTCGTTGGTGGAATCTGCTCTAAAAGATTAAGTAAGGAATATTTTGAAAGCGTAAGGAAAGGAGATATCGTATAACGCTTTTTCGTGAAAAAGCAACAGCTTGAGAAGACGGGAGCCGCGTAATTAGTACTGGCTTTTCCCGGAAAAGTAACCGCAGAAAAACGTTTAGCGGACTAGCTGTTACCCGCGACTCCACCCGCGTGGCTGTCGGTTATTGCGACCAAACATAGCTTATGTCCTTTCCCAAGCTCTAGTCTGTCTCTGTCTGTACCAAATTTCATCAAAATCGGTTCATTGGTTTACGGGTGAAAGTGTAACAGACAGTCAGATAGACAGAGAGAGGTATACTTTCGCAGTTATAATATTATTATGGATTTGGCCAATGATTATAAACCGAGTTCAATTAAAACTAAACCGCGTTATTACGATTACTCTTATTAATTTCATTGCATAAAACGTGAGTTTAGTTGAACGGATTTTTCACTGGAGAAATTCAGCCTTTCATAAATATCAATTTCAAACTACGTTTCGTGAATAGTGTAATACCAACTTAATGTAATAATTATATTTTAGCTTATTCTATAATTTACATGAATACGTGTTTCCTTCCTTCTTACTACTGCTTACTACTTCTTACGCCAAGTAACAGTATTTGAACTGTTGCGTTCCGTTTGGTGAGTGAGAGTGCCGGAGCCCAAACTCCTTTCCCATCCCCTCCCAAACTCCTTTCCCATCTCCTCCCAAACACCTTTCCCATCCCCTTTCCTTTACAGGGTCGGCAGCGCGAGTGTGACGCCACTGGTGTTGCACACGTCCATAGGCCGCGGTAACCGCTTCCCATCAGGTGGGCCGTGTTCTTGTCAGCCACCCTAGTGGTATAAAAAGAAAAAACCTTTCCGGGTTCTTTAAGCGAGGCGTGAAAAAGCATCTGATGAGGCTGTCAAACTGAAGGCCACCATTGCAGCATAACTTGTATACGTACATCTGCAATGGTGAACCTCACTTCTAAGGCTTCCTCTTTATCTTACCATTAGGCCAGGTGAAGTCATATTGTCCTGATCTAATAAAAAAAACAGGCCAAGTGCGAGTAGGACTGGCGCACGAAATATTTGTTTTATTTAAATTTAATTATTTATTTAAAAGTGAATATTATATATTATAACTAATACATACATGACAGCGGCAACAAAAATACATCATCTGTGAAAATTTTAACCGTCTAACTATCACGGTTCATCGGATACCTACAGCCAGGTGACAGACGGACAAACGTATGGATAGCGGAGTCTTTTTAATAGGCTCCCGTTTTACCCTTTCGATACGGAACCCTAAAAATAAAAAAATCAGTAAAACTCAACATCCAGGACGGGATTTGACTTTTTCCGATTTAAATTTATTAACCTCCGACGCAAAAACATATGGTTGTTATAAGTTTGACGTGTCTGCGTGTGTCTGTGGCACCGGCACCGTAGCTCCCGAACGGATGAACCGATTTTGATTTTGTTTTCTTTTGTGAATTAGTCAGATGTGTAAGAACACTCCCGACTAAATTAACTGTTTTCTTTGATTTAAAAAAAAACCCGATGTAGCTAGAAGCTATGTCGAGTTTTTTTTTAGTTTTTTTTCTTGACTTCCAATATTTCTCTAATACAATTATAGGAAAAGTTAGCATACTAATTGCTTCAAAATGTTGTTCACACACAGCTTATTAGTTTTTCAGTAGTGTTTTAAAATATTTAAGTAAGTACACCACCATTCGACGCAAAGATTATGTCGAACGCAATACTTGCGTCGGGTAAGGGAGATGAGTAATCTATTCACGTAACCCAAATCGATAAAGTATCTTGAATTATCAACCTACTTTATTATATATATACATATTATCAGGTGAAAAGGGAACCTTAAATATCGATGCGATAAATATTGGTCTAACGCATCGATATTTTTTAAGAATCACTATCAGTATGCCTCTTGGCAGCACGCGAACGAACGAGTTCGCGTGCTGTTAAGAGGGGTTGTGGCGTGTCCAAGTGGTGGTGTACGGACATGGCTCCCTCCGGACCACCCTCCATCAACGACCCTTGACTCGATTTCCAACGACTTCTCTCCTTAGTTACGAGCGACATTGTACTTTGACAAAATGTAGCGTTATATAATGAGCTGAGCATTGCGCTGCGGAGTAAGGTAGCTATAATGTATATTATCATACTCAAGTTAACTCGGAAATAACAAAAAGGCATATTATTCTGTTAATAATTTCGAACAAAACAGTTCTCTTATCTATCTAAACCTACTATTTTGAAACTGGATAGGTGTTTTTAGGACCCCTCCATGATCTTTAGGGCCCAAGCCAACCTCATTAGAAGGCCGGGGTGATTGTCAGACGAGACTCTGGCGCAGGCTTTTTCCAACCTTTTTGGCAACCGCTTTAACCGCTGGATTAAAAGAAGGAATCTTGAAATGACGGAGTAAGCGGACCCTGAGCCTCGGTGCAACCGGGAACAACACCAAGATAAATAAATAAATATTGTACACAACGCCATTTAGACCCAAACTAAGCAGAGCTTGTCATATGGGTTCCAGAATACGGATGAACATACTTAAATATTTTTTTTGTAAATATATACATATTATACACAGAAACACCCAGACCAATGCAAATATTCATATTTGCACTGAGCCGGAATCGAACCCGCAACCTTTGGCTTAGCAGTCGAATGCACTACCGCTACGCCACAGAGGTTGTCAAATGATGATAACGTACTATTATGAAACTGAAAGTAACTGGATGGATGGCTGTATGATGGAGACAATTAGGTTATATTATTAAATCCATAAAAATATTACTCATTTCGCAAATTATAATTTTCAAATACAGTACACAAATTAAGTGAATAATTAAGTTAATTGTTTTTACTGATGTTCATTTGCTTTTCTAATAGGTAGGTACCTCCATAGTCGACTTATGTACTACCAGTTTTACATATTTTTTCATTAGATTATCTTTTTAATGTCTTTAATTGTATTTTTGTTACATAGCAAAACTACATAATAATATAGAATCTTTTCTGAACAAGCGGAGCTCTGACAGAGACCTATCTTTGCACTAATAAATAAAAATGTCCGTAATGTCCTACTCCGCACTACCTGCTACAAAACTTATCTCGTATTCATTTCACAGCACCGCCGCTTGTCTTCGCTACACAGCACTGCTCATCTCCGCTTCAATGGAAATATATAATACCCTTCCACACTTTTTAGTGGAAACTCACCTATTCCGCCGGTGAGGCCGCGGGGTAAAGCTAGTCTCATAAAATCGACAGAAAGAAAAATTTAAGTGACGAACCAACTCTTATCTCTTCAATAAACGCCTAGTATATTAATAAAATTTATGTTAGTCCTTTTTGATCATATTCAAGATTTATTGAAAGGAAAAGTCAAAGAAAGGTCAGTAGCTAAAGAGAGTGATGTGATGATTCAGCAGATTCAGTACTTCCTGACTTTTTTATTCACAGTAATACTCCCGAACTTACAACCCACCTGTGATCGTACGATTTACTGCACTTTGCCAACTCTATCTATAAACTTAAAAAGGTATAATAACAAAAGGAGTTGCTACATTTTCCGTATAGGACGTAGACTGATATTTTTCTTGTTGACAATGCAGGACTAGGTACGCAGAATATCTCGCGAGCGCGTGGGCAGCCGCCACCTCCTTCTGCGAGCATGTGATGCTCGCGAAGGAGATGGCGGAGCGCGCCCGGGAGAGGTTCAAAACCCTCCCGGCCCGCCGAGCCCGCAACATGCTCGCCGCGCGTCGCAGGCGACTCAGGCGCCGGAGGTCGCTTAACGACCTCCGTCCTCCATGAGCGCAGGCCTGGGGGTGACAGTTGAGGCCGCCTGTCACCCCAGCAGAAGCAGGCCGGGACGGTGGGGCGACTAGCGCCCCTCCCCCAAACCGGGACAAGACCGGACACCGTGGTTCCCAAACCCGAGGGGGCCATCTCGAAACCGGAGATGGCTCAGGGTCAGTCGAGGTGCGAGGGATATGCTCTATGGGCAACCTTACACCCCGGCGTCTGAAGAGCCGAGACGGCGTGCGGTTTTAGTCGGTGCAAGCCCGACATAACCGCCCCCGCTGGCCGGCGGGGGGGTATCCGAAGGGATTTCCGCACAATAAAAAAAAAAAAAAAAGGTACGCAGAATGTCTATATAAATTAAAATGAATCACCGAAATGTATGTCCCGCGCATAACTTCTGTACGACCGTACCAATTTTTTTTATTTAACAAAAATAAGATTAATAAATAAAACAATTGAATATTTTTTTATGTTCGTTATTGTAAGGACAAGGTTTGTATGAAAAAAAAAATAAGGAAAGTCCACGGGTAAGGTGCTATTATTGCAGCGGGGTGTAACCAGAGCGCGCAGCAAGTTTTTAATAAAAATATATTACCGTTTGAGGATCTGAACCTTCCAGCCAGCTAGTTATCATTTACATTTTAATTGGTAACGTTATATTGAACAGAAACCACAGAGGCCATGTAGGCTTACATAATACTTATATTGTTCGTCGCATTTATCTCTCAAAGTACATACAACAACATCTTATCTAAAGTTTCATTTGTAATTTTTTTTTGCCACAGCTATAAAGTAAACGTCGATCGCGCTATGGATTCATAAAAACATCCAATAGTCTAAGTTAACGATTTTGATACAGATAAAATAGAAATTGGTACAAGTGGCAGTATGCTGCATTTCGAATGGTTTGTAAGAGTGCAGAAGGCTTTACTATTTCTCGTTTTCCTCTTGTCCCTCTCGCTTACTTTGAAAATTTGTCTCAATACTTACTTTTGACACCCTGTAGCATCACCTACTTTTGATGCACTGTAGTTCCACCTACTTTTAACAACTGGTATGATCATCAACTTTTGAGGCTGACTGTACCTTTTTTCTTTTTTTTTTCGTGCTGAAATCCCTTCGGATACCCCCCGCCGGCCAGCGGAGGCGGTTATGTCAGGCTTGAACCGACTAAAACCGCACGCCGTCTCGGGTCTTCAGACGCCGGGGTGTAAGGTTGCCCATAGAGCATATCCCTCGCACCCCGACTGACCCTGGGCCATCTCCGGTTTCGAGATGGCCCCCTCGGGTTTGGAAATCACGGTGTCCCCGTCTTGCCCCGGTTTGGGGGAGGGGCGCTAGTCGCCCCTCCGTCCCGGCCGGCTTCTACTGGGGGGACAGGCGGCCTCACCTGCCACCCCCAGGCCTGGGCTCATGGAGGACGGAGGTCGTTAAGCGACCTCCGGCGCCTGAGTCGCCTGCGACGCGCGGCGAGCATGTTGCGGGCTCGGCAGGCCGGGACAGTTCTGAACCTCTCCCGGGCGCGCTCCGTCATCTCCTTCGCGAGCATTACATGCTCGCTGAAGGAGGCGGCCCACGCGCTCCGCACCATTGCCGCAATCATGCTGCCGAGCGAGAGGACTCCCACCCCGATGGCTGCCACGAGGTCACGCCTCGGCGCCTCCCAGCCCGCCAGCGTGTGCAGCCCTGAGTCCTCGCTAGCGTCGCAGTGATGACACTCAGGCGTTGGCTCCTTCTTGATCCGATGCAGGTGGTCCCCGAAGCACCCCTTCCCTGAGACCACCTGCGTCAGGCTGACTGTACCTATTTATTTACTTTAATTCTCAAAATATCCGACCGTGTTTTAGGATGTAAGCAGGTGAGATGTCAAACTAACTTGAGCGACAACGCTCAGCCACTAGTAAGAGTAACCCAAGATGTTTGTTCCAGATGGAAAAACTTGCGCAGCGAGCAGGCGGCGGCGCTACGGCGTGGGGTGTCACTCGCTCCGCGGTACTTGGATCGTCTAATGAGCGTCCATTTAACCGGTACGTACATTGTTGTGCCACTTGTGCATCATATATATTATGGTCCACGAGTAAAACCTATATTTTGAATAGGATTTTACATGCGGAAATCCCGTCGGGCACCTTCTGCTTCTATTAGGGCGACGGCTCGCGCTCATGGTGGTCTGAGATCGTTCTGCTCCTTCTGCAGCACGAAGGAGTGCTAGACCTCACCCGTTCCTCTTCCGCCACCTCTTTAGCGCGCATCACTGCCTCGCAAAAGAAGCCGGCGGCATTCCACACAATCTCGCTGCCGAACATGGCCATCACCAGAGTTTGCAGCGTGAGGCTTCTCGCTCCGACGAATGTTATGAGGACACGGCGCTGCTCCTTCCACGCTGTGGTTCACTTACCTTAATTGATAATCTTGAATTTGAACTCAATTGGTCAGAAAAAATGCTGATATTGGGAAATGGGAAATGGTCGGGTGGATTTTGAATCTGCAACTGCTTGATTACAAGTCCGATGCTTTAAAATATGGAATGTTATCAATATTTGTATTTCAAAATATTGAACCATTTTGGACAAAATATCAACACATTAAAATGATAATAAAGTAATGCCTAGAGAAAACCAAACTTTTATTCATAAAGCCAATAAATATAAAACAGTTATTATAACGATATTGCATGCTGTTTTATACGTAACTCGAACATAAATCAGATGGCCATTCTTCCATAAATTCTGTAGTGGGATATCCATCCCGGTCTACGCAGTAAAATGCGTCGCCTACGTTCTGGTATGGACGGTAGTTGCCATTGGCCAAGCAGGTCTCTGTTACTGTCATGCCGCGTGCCGGAAAATGGATCATGGTGTCTCGAGCGCAATCTGTTCATATCATAAGAAATAATAATTAACTATATATATATATATAATAATTAAATATATTAACTGTAATTAACATTATTAACTGTCAAGTCAACAAGTCCAATCAATTTCTTTTTATTATACGTCAAAACGGTAAGTTCTATGGAAACTTGTATGAAATAAAGAAGTAGGTGTCACATACTTCATTTTTGTCAAATAAATAATATAGGTACTATCAGGGTTGCGTGGATTATTAAAAAACAGTAAAATAAGAATAAACGTAACTTAACAGCTCTTGTACTATTCTTTATTTTCGTTATAAAACCTTAGTTAAATAATTAGTTTTAACTATAGGAAAGTAACTTTTTTTTTCGGGCGGAAATCCCCTCGTGTACCCCCCCCACCCCCGCCGGCCAGCGGGGCAGGAAGTACCTACCTAGGCATACATAACAAAAAATTGTTAAGAATTTTCACAGCATATATATAAATTGTTGATATTTGTTTCTTTAGTAATAAATGAGTGTGGCATATTCTAGGTTGGTTATTTACCACTTATGGGCACCGCCCGCGCATTCCCTACTTGACAAAATTATCTCAAGTTATCCCACCGAATGTGTGGTAGAAATCGAAAATTCAAGTGCATTTTTAGGAAATTAATTGGTTAAGTGTCTAAGTCTCCGCATTCTAACCAATGGGTGAAACCGTACAACATATCAGGAACAAGGTCACGGCCGACAACCCGTCGCCTCGTAGTGCCATAATGCGAATAAGCCATGGTAACGGTACGATGATGCCCCACGCCTATCTTGGTTTTATTTCACTTTAGTATTATCAATTTCATCATTAGTGCCTAGGTAAGTATAAATTTTAAAGAACAATAGTGAAGTTCACTAAAGGGGAAAGGAAGAGTGATTTGTGAATGTCACAAATCACTCTTCCTTCCACCTAATTATAGCTACTCGTAGATGCCATGCAATCCATTGCTATATCATTTATTCATTGAAACCATAAAATTGCATTATAAAACAGAATATTTTATTATTTCATGCAAAAATTTGACAAAAAAATAAGATCCGGCTAAGTGCAAGTCGGACTCGTGTACGGAGGGTACCGTACCATTTTCTACCTGTTGCCGTTATCAAAATAGAGCAAAAACGACCAAATAAAAATCAAGTTTATTGTATGGGAGCCCCCTTAATTATTATTTTATTTTCATTTAATAATTCATTTGTAAAATGCATATATAACTAACTATTCTTTGAATATTTCAAGCGTCTAGCTGTTGCCGTTATCAATATCGAGCAAAAACAAGAATCACTTTTGGTTTTATGGGCGCCCTCTTAAATATTTATTTAATTCTGGTTTTTTAGTATTTGCTGTTGTAGGGGCGAGAAATACATATTCTTTGAAAATTTCAACTGACTAGCCATCTCGGTTCATGAGATTACGGCCTGGCTATTGCCTTCATTAATATCGAGCAAAAAACGGTAAAATATCACGTTTCTTGTACGGGAGCCCCCCTTAAATATTAATTTTATTTTGTTTCTAGTATTTGTTGTTATAACGACAACAGAAATACATCTGTGAGAATTTCAACTATCTAGCTATCACGGTTCATGAGATACAGCGTGGTGAGGTGACAGACGAACGGACGGACAGCGGAGCCTTAGTAATAGGGTCCCGTTTTACCTTTTGGGTACGAAACCCTAAAAAAAATTAGTAGGAAATGTCATAAAATAATACACAATAGTGACGACTATATCAACAAATTATTCATCATGCTGCATTACAAATTAAATTATATTCAAATTATTTAGCATGTCACAATGCATTACAAATTGATACAAGAATAAAAAACAGAATCCCGACTGCCCTAAAAAGACCGAAACAAGTTGCCTGCTAGGCGAGACTCATTAATTTTCTTTCGGTTAATGATTTGCAAATGGGTCCCGCCATATTCGATCAAGTCAAGTGTTCAATTTATAACAAGACATCTATAGAATAATCGTAGCCTTCCAAAAAAACTGCCTTAATTTGGATAAAAAATCCCGTTTGTATAATAACACTAGCTGATGCCCGCGGCTCCGCCCTCCGGTTATCGTTTTTGGTCTTATCTTCGGTTCTAATTAACTAAGTGCAATCAATCATACGGCAGATTCTAGGTCTGACCAAGACCTTTCTAATAGGAAAAATCATATCAAAATGCGTTCAGTAGTTTTTGCGTCTTCGCGAACACCAAACAGACAAGAAATTTTTTTTTGTTTTCAGAATCGTTTATTTTTAACCCAAGTATTTTTTAAACATCTCCAATGTACCGACACAACTATTTTTTTTTTCTTTATGATGTAACCGATAGATACCTCATAACAATATTACAATCTAGCCTTAAGGCTAACCAGTAATTTAAATTTTACTTGATATTCTAAAAACTTACAGAATAAAGAATGTGTTCATCGACACTTTTCTTATGGTCTGTATTATAATGGAAAGATACTTTGTTCTTGTGTTCTTCAAGGACTTCAAGGTCGGAGTGACCTTGAAGTAAAGTAGTAAAGTATCGTTCTTAGAACACAATAGCAATTATTGTTATAAAAAATATTCAATGTACAGTTTTCACCTCGTTACGATTTTATTATATGTATAGACAAAAGTCTTATTTAAGTTATAATCATAACTGCCTTCCCAACACAAGATGCTGTATCTTAACTTGGACTCTATTAAAGCGAAATACACCCTTTTGAGTTGCGGTATGTCAATAACATATCTTAGGCTTCTTAAGAGTCCATACTACTCCAGCTAAAATGCAATATTTACCCCCCGCTCACTGGCGGCCGGCCCACGCCGCGCAGTAGTCGATCGCGACTATCTCACTCTCACAAGGATGCGCGCGTGACCTCGTGCGCTAGAGTTCACGCGTAGACTACGATAAGGTAAACTAGCTAATAATCGGCAGGTTGGTTATAGAAATAAAATAAAAATCTGCATTATAATTTCTATCTTATTGTTAATTTTAAAACTACCTATATAGAGTAACACAATAATTAACAATCATAATTACTTGATATTATTAGTGTTAATCAAATGTATAGTTTGCTACACTCATTTACTTTGGCGGTACGAAGTTCACCGGGTCAGCTAGTGTGTTAGAATAAAATCATGTCGAGAAAGAAAAATACAACAGTATAATAAAAATGCTTTATTCTCGTATTGGCATGTTTCGAGTATGTCTTGCATCACACAACTCAGGTAACATAAATGACAAATAAAAATCACTTAATTTGCTCGCCATATTAAGTTCCCAAAACCGATCATCCCTTTCAATAATTTCTGTTTTGATCTCTCGTTCACGTCCTGACCATACCCCAAAAATACATTTATGTCTGCCAGTGATGTGTAATTGACCCTGAACTTGTATAAACCAAGCATGTTTTTTATTGATAATAAGACCATCTTTGGATCTCTTCCAAAAATTTACTTTCTTCTTATCTATTGCGTCATCTAGGGATGTTTTAAATGCTGTGATTGGGCACTTTATTTCGACCAAGATATCATCACCTATAATCCCGTCAGGTGTGGCACCTAAATAAGGCAAATTTTTGTCAACGAAGAGACCGCAAGGCTCTATCTTGACTTTGAGCTGCGATTCTAATTGTTCTAAGGCAATACTCTCATGTTCGATTCCATGTTTTAAGGACGGCACATGGCTAAGATTTTTTGGATAAAGAATATTCTTCACTAAATTCTTCACGCTTGTGGTTGATCGCCTATTTATGACTTTTGCGAAATTTGATGCCGTGAGAAGCTTCCTTCTAAGCTCTAACCACGTACTTGAATCTTTCTGTAAAATCGTTGCTTTTTCTATTTGTTTTCTATCTTCTTCTGAACTCGGTAAATTTTTAAGAAAATCTTCCTTAACTCTGTTGTATTCCAAAGGGGGCATATCAGGTTTTTGGCAATTTTCGCCATAATTTTTATCCCCAAGTTTTTGTTGATTCATCAAAAATAGCTTTCTTCCCTTTCTTACATATTTTGAAGCACTTTTTCTTTGTTTCAAACGTCTCTCTTCTAGTTTTTTTACTGCAGCCTTAGGACTTTTTCCTGATACGGATCTGTGTAAAGTAGAAAGGGGGCATTTAGTGTTAAATGAGACCACGGCAGCATTACATCTCGACTCATACCCGCGGCGCATCGAAAAGTTTATTCTTTTCCCGCCCACAAACTTAGCAATGATGCTATTAAAAGATTCGACCTTATTGCTATCACTATTGTGCATAAGACTTCGTGCTTTAGATGCCACAGTGTTGACAATAAACTTTATTCTGTGCCATATAGCACACGTTTTTAAAATGACGGTCACATCTTCACTATTTTTTTGACTACTACAATAGTATGATTGGCACTCTGTGTGGTTCCCAAACGCATGATTATAAGCGTTTGTAATATCTTTGAACAGTAAATTTACTTTTGTATCAAAATGTGTAGTTTTAGATGCATGTTCCGTTATTGACAAGCAAATTACTTTTCTTATGGCAAGAATTCTTTGCGTAGTAATTTTTTTTCTTAAATTGGCAGGATATTTGGTTTCCGTAGTTATATTTTTAAGTTTTTTGCACATATTTCGGAATATGTGATTTTTACACTCTATTTTTTCCACGGTACAGTCAGCATATGGGCGACCTTCCAAAATTTTTTTATAAGTACTTGAATCACCATCAGCCACCATGCGTTCATATATAAGCTTATGTGTAGTAATCGACTGCTTGAATCCCTCTAACAATAATTCGGACTCCATACCTGTAGAAGGTCCGCTATAATTTTTGAAACAAACATGGTCTCCAGGCATGATGCCTTTATTGTCAGCCCTCGCACATATGCAACAATATTTGTTCTTGACTCCAATAAACAAGACTTCGCCAAATCGTTTACCTATAATAGCCGCCGCTCCAGATAGGGCTGAATAATTGGTATTAAATGATCGTTTACTCCATGCACCATCCGCAATGACGTCTATGCGAGCAATACCGTTTTTATCCACACGGCCTTCCGCAATAGCAGCATCACGTTCTCGAATTCCAGCCATCTCCATGACATTTACAGCCGTGTTTTGCCAATCTTCATAAATTTGACTTTGTACTTTATCATAAAGTTTTTGGGTGAAAGTCGGGCAATCCATTGATGCACATAGCTCATTAAATTGGGAATAGCCAATGCCAGAGGTTATAATGCCAGATGTTACAGCTCTATTTAAATCTAATTTTGATGTGGGTTCTGAGTCAAGATAAAATATTTGGTTACACATGTTGCATTTTAGTGTATATTTTGAAAGAAGTCCTTTTCGTTTTTCCGATATTATATGCACATTATTTAATGTGCAGCCAAATGCTTTGTTGTGACCACATATATTTAGAAGATTTTTATAAAAATATTCAAAATCCACAATTCGTCGCCCTTCAACTTTAAAAATACTCCTTCGCTTGGAATCGTCCTGATTTATTTCTAACCTGAAATAATCGTAGAATATGATATAGTTCTATTATTATTAGGTATTTGTATAAAAAACAGTCTGTATAAATTTAGCAATTACCAGTTAGTATTATCGTCATCGTTTGATTCATTTTGTGGATCCCTATTTGCGGTAGGACATACAGTTCCAGTTTCAGTAGACCTGAAAGGACAATATTGATATTACTCGTATATTCTTTCAATGGTACCTATCTGCAGTTCAGACTATATATTTGACGACCTCTGTGGCGTGGTGGTAGTCAACGCGATTGCTATGTGGTCCTGTGTGGGTTCGATTCCCGCTTAGTGCAAATATTTGTATGCATGAATATCAATATTTGCATTAGTCTGGTGTTTCTATGTACATATTGTATGCATTGACAAAAAAATATACCTCTATGTAAGTCTATCCGCATCCTAGAACCCATAACACAAGCTAGTTAAACTATGCTCATCATGAGTCTAGGTGACGTTGTGTAGATTGGCTTATAATATTTATTTATATTTATTTATTTATATTGAACTACCCTTCCACCTGGATGTTAATGTATTATACATATAAATCTGTCAGATCTATTAAAAAACCCCACGTCAAAATCTGTTGCGTAGTTTAAAGATCTAAGCATACATAGGCACAGACATCGGGAAACGACTTTGTTTTACACTATGTATTGTAGTGATGACTATTTATTAATAGACAACTATACTTCTATAGCACTCACAATTCCACATTTTCTAATGTAAACAGATCAGGATGTTCTTGCTGTTCCGATGACATTTGCGACCTGAAATAAAATTAGGTTTACTTTCGGCCTCTTCCCACACATTTTCTCTTATATTGATCTCAAAATGCAATGCTAGTAAAAAGTTCGATTGCTAGTTACAAATAATATTATAATATTGAAGCGTCGGTAGTTGAGTGGTTAAGGGGTCGGCCTTACGATCGAGAGGTCCCGGGTTCGAATTCTGGCCATTACACTACCGACGTGAACCCACTCCTAGCACAAACAATTTAGCTTAGTTGGAGGGGTTAACGGGAATAGGTATTAGTAATTTAGATTGCTAATATTCTTTTAAAAAAAAAAAAATTATAATTATATTATCATCATCTCTCGCACACAACAGGAACACCGTTATGTGACGTTTGTTTTCTTTTCCTTTTTATTTCTTCACTCAGTACTTTATGACCGCTAGAAGGCACCACATTAGATTCAATGATATGTCATAATGTCCAGTTCTGATAAGTGGTTACATATATACATACATACATACATAACCTGTCAAAACCATAACCCTTCTCTTGGCTTCGCCGATGTCGGGGAAAAATCTAGATACACTGTATTGAACAAACAACTTGTCTACAACTGGTGCGTTTACCCTAATTGACCGGACTGAGCCGCGCTCAAACTTCAGCTGTTACTCGTAAGTCGTAGCCGTTTTTGGAAACTATGGCGATCGCACTATGAGTAGGTACTTACATAAGAATGACAGTAATAATAAAATGAAATGTGTGGATTGTTATGAGAAGAAATTATGTACTCACATATTTGCAGGAATATTCTCTTTATCATTAGTATCTACTTCTTGTAATCGACGTTTTCTGAAATTTAAACAATAATGTTGTTTATCCGTATCACAGATCCGTATACGGTATGGATGACGAAGGGATAGAAGTAAGCAGATATATATAGTTATTTATGATTTGAGATTGACATGGTCAAACATTAGTAGGTATATAACAATAAATATGTAATAATAATAAATAAATATTCTAGGACAATCTACACAAAATGTAGACTTCGCAGATAATAAAATATTGTTTATTAGTACACAACGAAAAATCCTCATAGTATATTTATCACTTTATCAGATACAAATAAATGGGTTCCTACATACCTATTTCCTAACTTTATTCTCATTGTATTGTAAATAAAATAGTAAACTTAGGTAGGTTGATACTTACTTTATAACGTCGTTCATATGTTTTACTATTTTTTTACGCCAACATACACTTTTCCTCTTCTGGTTACGCTTATTACCCATTTCGATTATCCTAGCTTGGCTGAGCGCGAGTGACACAGGTTCCCCGTATGAAAGCCGAAGCGCGACTGAAGAGGGGGTCGCGCGGCAGTACGAGCCGTGTTAGAGTGGGTATAATTTAGATATTTGCTGATTATGAAAAAACTAAAATATATTTAAAAAAATTAAAACTTATAACATCCGCCTTATATTAAAGTTAAGTTGTATATAAAGTTTCATGTTCCCATTTTGGGTATATCCATCATAAAAATGATTTTATTTCTATGGTTTAGAGGCAACTTTGTAATAATTTTCTATCGACTCAATTTTACGGAATCGTGTTTTCAGCACATATAGTCATCTCCCCGAATCCTCAACTTTACTATATATAAATTCTAAGGACTATGCTTCACTACTTTTTTTAATATACACGTTTAAAATATGTCAATTGAGGTATTATAGGCTCTTAAAAATAGCATGCCGAGCTGATGGAATGTTCTAAGCTTTCATGTTCGGGTCTCCTCCTCTACCATGTCAACATTCACGCCGTCTAAGGTACAATTCAGACAAGTTGAACCAAATAATATTAAATTGGTTTTAGATGCATTCACCCTGACCGTTAATATTGAACCAATTGTGAAATGCTTCCTGAGTTTCATTTACGCATATTTTAAGCGAGTCAATAGTATAAGCCGATATTACGACGTTTGTGTCATCTGCAAAAACCACTAGCTTTGTGTGTCCTTCTAAGGCTTTTTCGATATGTTTTATCAGATCGTTCAAAATTACAATTTAAAAATATAAAAATAATTATATTTATTGGAATTTATAGACATCAAGTTATTATTATTTTAGGCCACCGCGTTATTATACTTACTATAGTCACACTAAATCAATGGCAAGCAAATATTTCTCTGAATAAATATTGTTCTCACGATAGTACAGACTGTTTAATGAGTTTATTTGTGGTAATAGTTGGCAAATTTGAATTTTAGTTACAGCTATAACAATTAAAACATGATTTCTACAAGTTTCCTTACTTCAACACCATTATCTTTGACAGAGTGAAAGTTGAAACTTTCAACGGTTGGTTTGACAATTAGAAACTACAATGTTATAAAGGAAAAATACTTACTACAAGTCATTCCAAACATTTCACTAGTCGGAACTTGCCATGCACCCAGTATAGCTCCATCACGACCCGTACAATAAGCTCTGAAAATATGCTTATACTTAAACCGAATAACTACGACATATTATTATAGATAGACTGTAACAAGTTACTATGAACATAGTAAATTATGAAATTGATGATGACTGATGAATTGGAGTAACTTACATGCTGTTCCGAATTTGGTAGGGTCCGTAAGTACCATCGTAGTCACAGAATGTGACAGGGTTACCGAGGAAGTTAGTGCCGTGCTCCGATTGCTCTTGAACTATTTTGGCAGTGGCAAGAACAAGACTTTCGCACTGTCTCAAATATTGAGAACCCACGAGTGATGTTCTATCTACAAAAGAAAAAAGAAACCATTAATTTATTAAAAAAAAAACATTAATTATTCTACCTGGTTGCTTATTACCTAAGGAAGAGTCTCTGATCGATCAAAGTTACAGCTTTAATTTTGTTGATTTAAAGCGGAGCTATGCCAATAACAGTGTTATTAGATGTATTTTATTGGCAAATCTGTACTAATATTATAAAGATAGAGGACGAGTTTTGTGAGTTTGTTTATATGTTGAGGGTAATTTTCGGAACCACTGCAAAATTTTATCACCATTTGAAAGGTACGTTATCCATGATGGACATAATGGTCAGATTTAAAATTACCGTTTGTTTGATTGCAATTCGTTAAGTAGAACCGGAGATATAACCAAATTGATTTGACCAAAGACGCAGATCGTTTCACTGCAAAAGTCTATCACCATTTGAAAAGAACATTATCCCCGATGGACATATTGGTTAGACTTAAAATTACCGCATGTTTGATTGCAGTTAGTTAGGTAGAACCGCAGATATAACCAAATTGATTTGACCAAAGACTCAGATTTTAAGTCTGACCAAGACATTTCTAGTAGAAAAAAACCGGCCAAGTGCGAGTCGGACTTGCCCATGAAAGGTTCCGTAGCACAAGTAAAATAACAATGTTTTTCTTTTTAATTTTTATATTTGAGGTGATTGAATGAAAGGTAAATTGCGGTTTACGATATATGACGTATTTAAAAAAAACTACTTACTAGATCTCGCTCAAACCAATTTTCGGTGGAAGTTTACATGGTCATGTACATCATATATTTTTTTTAGTTAGGGACATTTTACGGGAAGTGTCTCTCGCGCAAACTATTAAGTTCAGAAAAAAATGGTATTAGAAACCTCAACGTAATTTTTGAAGACCTATCCATAGATCCACACACGTTGAGTTTGATGAAAAAAATATTTTTATATTCAGTTCTAAGTATGGGGAACCCCCAAAATTTATTGTTCTTTTTCTATTTTTGTGTGAAAATCTTAATGAGGTTCTCAGAATACATCTGCTTACTTAATAATATAATACTACTGCTTACTAGCATAGTTCTTATAGTTTCGGAAAAAAGTGGCTGTGACATACGGACAGACAGACAGACATGACGAATTTTAAGGGTTCCTTTTGTGCCATTTGGCTACGGAACCCTAAAAACCCTGTATCAAAATCCGTTTGGAGTTTTTGCATCCATCTCAAACAAACAGACAAGAAATCCAAATAAAAAATTTGTGTCCAGCATCGTTAATCCTTACTAATATATAAATGTGAAAGTAACTCTGTCTGTCTGTTACGCTTTCACGCCTAAACCACTGAACCGATTTTGCTGAAATTTGGTACAGGGGTAGACCTTGGGAAAGGACATAGGCTATGTTTTGTCGCGATAACCGACATCTACGCGGGCGGAGCCGCGGGCAAAAGCTAGTCTAACATAACCCAAATATTTTTGTTTAATATCTCGAATGTACAGACACAACTAATTATAAATTGATAATATAAAAGCTATGTACACACGTATTTTACTGACTTGCACCTACTAGGTATTGGCACGTTTTCGCAGCCGCGTTGCGGTGAAAAAAAAAACGATTTGCATCGAATTACGCTAATGGTTTCACTTTACAATACACTCATTTGTATTTATCACGCAATATTTTAGTTTAAATTGCACTTGGTATATAATATGTAACACATAATGTATATGTCCAATATATATTTCGGTTCTTTATCATTCATGTCTGTATTGTATCATAAGGCCCTGTCTGGACGTAAGCTACCATAATTATGCTTATTTTTTGTTTCTAAGATTATTTCTCTCTCTCTCTAAGATTACTGGTGCTAGACAGTTGATTTTTTTTATATATTCAGCTAATTATCTACTGTTCACGCACATTCAAAAACATTTTGGATAAATAGAGCAGTTTCTTGTTAAAAAAATTGCAAAGAAACACTCTTTGAAATAAATTTTTCGTTTCAATTATCTCAATATTTTTAGCGATGACATATATATTTTTTGTTACAAATATTAAGAAAATTTAATCAGCTAGTGGAATATCTCCAAATTAACATCCTCAAATCCGTCATATTTTTTACGCACATTCAAAAACATTTTGGATAAATAGAGCAGTTTCTTGTTAAAAAAAATTGCAAAGAAACAGTCTTTGAAATAAATTTTTCGTTTCAATTATCTCAATATTTTTAGCGATGACATATATATTTTTTGTTACAAATATAAAGAAAATTTAATCAGCTAGTGGAATATCTACAAATTAACATCCTCAAATCCGTCATATTTTTTAAACGATTTATTTATCTGTTTGATTTGTTTGGCGGCAAACGGATAAATAAATCACTTTACTATGCAAGGGAAACATTTTATGTTATAAATACGAACATTACAGTTAGGTTTAAATGCCGTTTGTAAATCTCATCCATAACCCACAGGTTCATAGATTGTATTTAAACTTTACTGTAATGTTCGTATCGTATCCATATGAAACACATTCGTTACTTGACAAGGTAAAGTTTAAGTTCGATCTATGAATCTTGCATATATTACATGTACCAACTTTAAAACTAATAATTTCGAAGCACGTACAACAAGGTAATCGAGTCATATCGGCTTCTGGCACAGGTATCACGGTTGGTTGGCCTGTCCTGGGCTCGGCGCACCAGCACATTTCATCGTCACACTGCAGTGGCTCGTAGTCTCCAGATGTAGTGCAATGAAGAGTTACAACCCTATTTCCTAAAGATTCTAGCTTCGCTCTTCGTCGACTGCATGCTATAAAATTAAATACACATGAATTTATAGACTTCATTATAAAAACTTACAACTCTAAAGTTTAAACAACTGTAACCAGACTACTGTAAGGGCAAAAATATAGACGCGAACGAGTTTTTTTTTTTGAGAGTAGTAGAAAATAGTCCTAGCTCTCCATCGATATATGACGCTACTACTAAATACTACATTTTAATCAGAAATATGCTATGAAATTGTATTTTCATCTCTTCGTATATTCCATATTAGTACATTATATTTTTATACTCGGGATTTCCTCCCCTTTCATTTGATATCACACTCAATTAAATTTTTAAGCAATTAGTATGCTTTGAAATAAAACTATTTTTAACGGATTCTATCGCGAGTCTCCCCGTGACCATGGCTGGGCAGGTGGCTGGTTGCTTTTCAGCAGCAATGTAAAATATAAAATAACAACAAAAAAATCGCGATAGAATCTGTTAAAAATAGTTTTATTTCAATGTGTGACATTCGCGTAAACTTCCGACAATATCAATTAGTATGCTTACTTTTCCTAGATATTTAAATCGGAAAAAATCCCCCTGTAAGGGACTGGTCGCGGGTTCAAGTCCCGTCCTAAATGTTCTCTTTTTCCGATTTAAATCTATAGGAAAATTGCTTCAAAATTGAATTGACATAATGTGGCGGAGTAATCAAAAAACAATGTTTAAAAATTATTGTAAAGTCGTTATTATATAATGTTATTCGCAAGAATTACGGTAGATGGCTCCAGCGTCGCCTTTAGACGCACATAATATATCGGAGAATTTCGAATATCTGGGATGGGTCTAGGTGACTCATTTGGTCAGAGCATTCCCCCTGTAAGGGGCTTGTCACGGGTTCAAGTCCCGTCCTAGATGTTCTCTTTTTCCTATTTAAATCTATCACACTCAATATTACAGAAAAAAAATCTGAGGCCCTCATATTTTTTGGTCTAACATCCGTTATGTAAATGTTATTCGTATAAAATGTAGCCTATTGCAGCCAGAGCCTGATACTCGATCAATTGATACCTCTTTCATTCCAATCAGTTTAGTATCTTAGGAGCTGCAGTGGAACATACGTAAAAATACTTACATAGACTTACATAGACAGCCAAATACATGACCATACTATAGACGCAGTCTGGTAAAAAATAATTTAAAATAAAACGTTTTTTAAAACAAACTGTAGGTAATTTTTTTTAAATCAGTTTTACGTGTGTAAAACGTGAATAATAATTTTGCGCAAGGTTTGTGCAGATTTCAGAAGCTTGTATTGCGCAAGTTTTTTCTCTTGTGTTCTATGCGTTTTGGTACAACTGTGTTTTTTAAAAAGCTTGTTGTTAATAAGTTTCTTTATTAATTATTTTATTTGCGACTAAAAAGTTGACAGTTTTAGTAATATCATGTAACACCAGAGTGCTTGCCAAGACCAAGCAAAGGAGCAAACACAATGAGTCTGTCTAGTTTAGTTCCAGACCACCTACTGTTTCCATCTTTAGACCTTGGCCATCATATCGTACCAGAGTGTTTACCAAGACAAAACAAATGAGCCCAAACTCGATAGATTTATCTTATTTCGTTTAGGAGTTCCTATATGTCCACTTTCCTACTCTATCATCAGACCCTGAATAGTACATACTAGAACAGAGACACCAGATGCACCTGAAAGTTTGTCAATACAGAAGAAATTCCTGGTGGTAGAAATTTGATGACACAAATTTGTCACAAAATTCGGCCGGGTGGCCGATTGCGAAAAACCCTCCATAGTAATCCAATTTCGGTATGATTGCGTTCAGGGGTCAGCAAGTGCGGCTATGGGCAGGGGGATTGTGGTCGCAGCACTAGTGGGACCGGTGGGTGTCACGCGGTGCTGCGACGACAATATATAAATATAATGCTAGTATGCTACACTATTTTCTGTGATTACTTATTGCATAAATATATTTACTTCGTACGCGTTAAATTCGCAAGGTATGTTCTGCAGTCTCAAATCCAACATGGTTATTTTAAAGCTTTAGAATTTTTTCGTGTGATTGACTTATCAACGCATAGTTAAGAGCCTATAATACCTCAATTGACATATTTTAAACGTGTATATTAAAAAAAGTAGTGAAGCATAGTCCTTAGAATTTATATATAGTAAAGTTGAGGATTCGGGGAGATGACTATATGTGCTGAAAACACGATTCCGTAAAATTGAGTCGATAGAAAATTATTACAAAGTTGCCTCTAAACCATAGAAATAAAATCATTTTTATGATGGATATACCCAAAATGGGAACATGAAACTTTATATACAACTTAACTTTAATATAAGGCGGATGTTATAAGTTTTAATTTTTTTAAATATATTTTAGTTTTTTCATAATCAGCAAATATCTAAATTATACCCACTCTAACACGGCTCGTACTGCCGCGCGACCCCCTCTTCAGTCGCGCTTCGGCTTTCATACGGGGAACCTGTGTCACTCGCGCTCAGCCAAGCTAGGATAATCGAAATGGGTAATAAGCGTAACCAGAAGAGGAAAAGTGTATGTTGGCGTAAAAAAATAGTAAAACATATGAACGACGTTATAAAGTAAGTATCAACCTACCTAAGTTTACTATTTTATTTACAATACAATGAGAATAAAGTTAGGAAATAGGTATGTAGGAACCCATTTATTTGTATCTGATAAAGTGATAAATATACTATGAGGATTTTTCGTTGTGTACTAATAAACAATATTTTATTATCTGCGAAGTCTACATTTTGTGTAGATTGTCCTAGAATATTTATTTATTATTATTACATATTTATTGTTATATACCTACTAATGTTTGACCATGTCAATCTCAAATCATAAATAACTATATATATCTGCTTACTTCTATCCCTTCGTCATCCATACCGTATACGGATCTGTGATACGGATAAACAACATTATTGTTTAAATTTCAGAAAACGTCGATTACAAGAAGTAGATACTAATGATAAAGAGAATATTCCTGCAAATATGTGAGTACATAATTTCTTCTCATAACAATCCACACATTTCATTTTATTATTACTGTCATTCTTATGTAAGTACCTACTCATAGTGCGATCGCCATAGTTTCCAAAAACGGCTACGACTTACGAGTAACAGCTGAAGTTTGAGCGCGGCTCAGTCCGGTCAATTAGGGTAAACGCACCAGTTGTAGACAAGTTGTTTGTTCAATACAGTGTATCTAGATTTTTCCCCGACATCGGCGAAGCCAAGAGAAGGGTTATGGTTTTGACAGGTTATGTATGTATGTATGTATATATGTAACCACTTATCAGAACTGGACATTATGACATATCATTGAATCTAATGTGGTGCCTTCTAGCGGTCATAAAGTACTGAGTGAAGAAATAAAAAGGAAAAGAAAACAAACGTCACATAACGGTGTTCCTGTTGTGTGCGAGAGATGATGATAATATAATTATAATTTTTTTTTTTTTAAAAGAATATTAGCAATCTAAATTACTAATACCTATTCCCGTTAACCCCTCCAACTAAGCTAAATTGTTTGTGCTAGGAGTGGGTTCACGTCGGTAGTGTAATGGCCAGAATTCGAACCCGGGACCTCTCGATCGTAAGGCCGACCCCTTAACCACTCAACTACCGACGCTTCAATATTATAATATTATTTGTAACTAGCAATCGAACTTTTTACTAGCATTGCATTTTGAGATCAATATAAGAGAAAATGTGTGGGAAGAGGCCGAAAGTAAACCTAATTTTATTTCAGGTCGCAAATGTCATCGGAACAGCAAGAACATCCTGATCTGTTTACATTAGAAAATGTGGAATTGTGAGTGCTATAGAAGTATAGTTGTCTATTAATAAATAGTCATCACTACAATACATAGTGTAAAACAAAGTCGTTTCCCGATGTCTGTGCCTATGTATGCTTAGATCTTTAAACTACGCAACAGATTTTGACGTGGGGTTTTTTAATAGATCTGACAGATTTATATGTATAATACATTAACATCCAGGTGGAAGGGTAGTTCAATATAAATAAATAAATATAAATAAATATTATAAGCCAATCTACACAACGTCACCTAGACTCATGATGAGCATAGTTTAACTAGCTTGTGTTATGGGTTCTAGGATGCGGATAGACTTACATAGAGGTATATTTTTTTGTCAATGCATACAATATGTACATAGAAACACCAGACTAATGCAAATATTGATATTCATGCATACAAATATTTGCACTAAGCGGGAATCGAACCCACACAGGACCACATAGCAATCGCGTTGACTACCACCACGCCACAGAGGTCGTCAAATATATAGTCTGAACTGCAGATAGGTACCATTGAAAGAATATACGAGTAATATCAATATTGTCCTTTCAGGTCTACTGAAACTGGAACTGTATGTCCTACCGCAAATAGGGATCCACAAAATGAATCAAACGATGACGATAATACTAACTGGTAATTGCTAAATTTATACAGACTGTTTTTTATACAAATACCTAATAATAATAGAACTATATCATATTCTACGATTATTTCAGGTTAGAAATAAATCAGGACGATTCCAAGCGAAGGAGTATTTTTAAAGTTGAAGGGCGACGAATTGTGGATTTTGAATATTTTTATAAAAATCTTCTAAATATATGTGGTCACAACAAAGCATTTGGCTGCACATTAAATAATGTGCATATAATATCGGAAAAACGAAAAGGACTTCTTTCAAAATATACACTAAAATGCAACATGTGTAACCAAATATTTTATCTTGACTCAGAACCCACATCAAAATTAGATTTAAATAGAGCTGTAACATCTGGCATTATAACCTCTGGCATTGGCTATTCCCAATTTAATGAGCTATGTGCATCAATGGATTGCCCGACTTTCACCCAAAAACTTTATGATAAAGTACAAAGTCAAATTTATGAAGATTGGCAAAACACGGCTGTAAATGTCATGGAGATGGCTGGAATTCGAGAACGTGATGCTGCTATTGCGGAAGGCCGTGTGGATAAAAACGGTATTGCTCGCATAGACGTCATTGCGGATGGTGCATGGAGTAAACGATCATTTAATACCAATTATTCAGCCCTATCTGGAGCGGCGGCTATTATAGGTAAACGATTTGGCGAAGTCTTGTTTATTGGAGTCAAGAACAAATATTGTTGCATATGTGCGAGGGCTGACAATAAAGGCATCATGCCTGGAGACCATGTTTGTTTCAAAAATTATAGCGGACCTTCTACAGGTATGGAGTCCGAATTATTGTTAGAGGGATTCAAGCAGTCGATTACTACACATAAGCTTATATATGAACGCATGGTGGCTGATGGTGATTCAAGTACTTATAAAAAAATTTTGGAAGGTCGCCCATATGCTGACTGTACCGTGGAAAAAATAGAGTGTAAAAATCACATATTCCGAAATATGTGCAAAAAACTTAAAAATATAACTACGGAAACCAAATATCCTGCCAATTTAAGAAAAAAAATTACTACGCAAAGAATTCTTGCCATAAGAAAAGTAATTTGCTTGTCAATAACGGAACATGCATCTAAAACTACACATTTTGATACAAAAGTAAATTTACTGTTCAAAGATATTACAAACGCTTATAATCATGCGTTTGGGAACCACACAGAGTGCCAATCATACTATTGTAGTAGTCAAAAAAATAGTGAAGATGTGACCGTCATTTTAAAAACGTGTGCTATATGGCACAGAATAAAGTTTATTGTCAACACTGTGGCATCTAAAGCACGAAGTCTTATGCACAATAGTGATAGCAATAAGGTCGAATCTTTTAATAGCATCATTGCTAAGTTTGTGGGCGGGAAAAGAATAAACTTTTCGATGCGCCGCGGGTATGAGTCGAGATGTAATGCTGCCGTGGTCTCATTTAACACTAAATGCCCCCTTTCTACTTTACACAGATCCGTATCAGGAAAAAGTCCTAAGGCTGCAGTAAAAAAACTAGAAGAGAGACGTTTGAAACAAAGAAAAAGTGCTTCAAAATATGTAAGAAAGGGAAGAAAGCTATTTTTGATGAATCAACAAAAACTTGGGGATAAAAATTATGGCGAAAATTGCCAAAAACCTGATATGCCCCCTTTGGAATACAACAGAGTTAAGGAAGATTTTCTTAAAAATTTACCGAGTTCAGAAGAAGATAGAAAACAAATAGAAAAAGCAACGATTTTACAGAAAGATTCAAGTACGTGGTTAGAGCTTAGAAGGAAGCTTCTCACGGCATCAAATTTCGCAAAAGTCATAAATAGGCGATCAACCACAAGCGTGAAGAATTTAGTGAAGAATATTCTTTATCCAAAAAATCTTAGCCATGTGCCGTCCTTAAAACATGGAATCGAACATGAGAGTATTGCCTTAGAACAATTAGAATCGCAGCTCAAAGTCAAGATAGAGCCTTGCGGTCTCTTCGTTGACAAAAATTTGCCTTATTTAGGTGCCACACCTGACGGGATTATAGGTGATGATATCTTGGTCGAAATAAAGTGCCCAATCACAGCATTTAAAACATCCCTAGATGACGCAATAGATAAGAAGAAAGTAAATTTTTGGAAGAGATCCAAAGATGGTCTTATTATCAATAAAAAACATGCTTGGTTTATACAAGTTCAGGGTCAATTACACATCACTGGCAGACATAAATGTATTTTTGGGGTATGGTCAGGACGTGAACGAGAGATCAAAACAGAAATTATTGAAAGGGATGATCGGTTTTGGGAACTTAATATGGCGAGCAAATTAAGTGATTTTTATTTGTCATTTATGTTACCTGAGTTGTGTGATGCAAGACATACTCGAAACATGCCAATACGAGAATAAAGCATTTTTATTATACTGTTGTATTTTTCTTTCTCGACATGATTTTATTCTAACACACTAGCTGACCCGGTGAACTTCGTACCGCCAAAGTAAATGAGTGTAGCAAACTATACATTTGATTAACACTAATAATATCAAGTAATTATGATTGTTAATTATTGTGTTACTCTATATAGGTAGTTTTAAAATTAACAATAAGATAGAAATTATAATGCAGATTTTTATTTTATTTCTATAACCAACCTGCCGATTATTAGCTAGTTTACCTTATCGTAGTCTACGCGTGAACTCTAGCGCACGAGGTCACGCGCGCATCCTTGTGAGAGTGAGATAGTCGCGATCGACTACTGCGCGGCGTGGGCCGGCCGCCAGTGAGCGGGGGGTAAATATTGCATTTTAGCTGGAGTAGTATGGACTCTTAAACTACCTATTTTAGAACTACGAAATCAGATTACAAGCGCTAGGAAAGAATTTTGAAAAATTCAACATACCATGAGTAAAAAGCCCTCGACCTAAATATAATCAAACCCGTGTAACATATATAAAAACATCTATTATACAGGTGCTGATCAGAATTCATCAGTATTCATCACTTCGAAATAAATTCTGGCAGATTCTATAATATAATAGCATGATAATATTAATTATATCATCAATATTTTACGAGTCTCAATTAACTTTTATACGTAGGTAACAGGGATATGCTGTGCGAGGGATATGCTCTATGGGCAACCTTACACCCCGGCGTCTGCAGACCCAAGACGGCGTGCGGTTTTAGTCGGTTCGAGCCCGACATAACCGCCCCCGCTAGCCGGCGGGGGGGTATCCGAGGGGATTTCCGCACGAAAAAAAAAAAAAAAAGGTAACTTTGTAGTGTTTCAATATTTTATATTTTACTTTTCATCAGCTCTAGCAATAGCCTGATGATTTAGATGTGAACCGTGTTCGAATTCTACCGAACCGCAAAATTTCGTAATAAATTTATGATCAATAATAGTTTAGATCGATTTTGCTCTGCTGCTCCTATCACACCCATAATAGCATGATGACATATAGCGAATTTTATGAATTAAGAATGTTCATGCATTTAAGCTGAATCTGTTCAGCTGTTTTCAAGTGTTGCTCGAACATCGATAATAAAATAGATAATAAAAACGGATAAATAGATAAACGAGATAAACCTAAAAATTCTAAAAATCACATTTTCGACATCGGTGTGGCTCGTAGAACACGTAGCAACTATTTTTTTTTTAAATATTTATATTCCTACAGTTTTCACGTCGTTACGACTGTATTATATGTAATAATATAATAGCAATCTAACCTAACGACTTACGATTTAGATTAAAAAATACAGACAACCTGTCAAAGTAAAAAATATGACATATTGACACTAAAAGCAAAATTCATTGTTATAGATAATCTATAATAATAGCGGCGATAGCCCAGTGGCGGACATAACGGACTGCTGAGACGAGGTCTCGAATTCGATCCTCAGTCGCCCCGGGCACACACCTCTGACTTTTCGTAGTTATGTGTGCATTAATAAATGTTAATTATCGCTCGCTTAATACTGTGCCCGGTAGATAGCAATAGGCTCGCCCCCTATTACATTGGGACCTTAACATAACTGGCGAATCGTGGGTGTGTAATACACCTCTGCCTACCCCTTCGGGGATACAGGCGTGAAGTTATGTGTGTGTGTATCGATAAATAATCGATTGCACTAAGGAGTTTTAACACCGATTTCTAATTAAATCTGATAAAAAAATATTTTGCAACCACCTTTTATCATTTTAGGTGCTGAATATAAAAAAAAAACAATGAAACACGTGTTCAATTAAATCTTTTAAAGAACAGAAATGCCAAGTCTGAAGTTGATCAGACCAAGAAAATACGTTGTTCCATACAAACTTTGCAATCCCTTTTTACCCCCTTAGGGGTTGAATTTCCAAAAATCCTTTCTTAGTGCACACAAGTTTTGGGCCCCACGAGTGATTTATCTATATGGGGCTCAATAGGTGACATATATAGTATATAGTATATTGAGCCCCGCGGGTGAAGATCTTCATATTGTCTTAGGGGGCCCCATGGCTATATGAGGCCCCCATAAAGAGCTTGCAGCTTAGAGCCCGAGCTCCACTCTTCTATTTCTCTTTCTCATATGCATCTCATATATTTCTTCATATTAGCTTTTATGCGAGCGATTTCCTAATAGCATTACAATATTATAATTATTATAAGCTTTATACCCTTTATCTAAAGTACTACTAGAAGATCTTCTATGTAAATAACAGTTTTGTCATTATTTGTGTTGATACTACAGCATCACCTTAAGTTAACCTTCGTTATTTTTATGTATTGCGAAATATTGGACGCGGACCGCCAGCGCCTCGCTGTAGCGTAAAGTGGCATTTTGCTATGTCAACAATACCCAAACTAAACGTGCATGTAACATTTCATCTCAATCAGTTGAGGATAACTGCCTCAAAATTCAATTGCAAGATTTGACCAGAACTAACATACATACAGAGCAAGTTAAATAAAAGCTTGTAAAAATACAAATCCTTGTCACGGAGGTTTCTATCCTGCATATTCAAAAATATATTTTGATCTGTTTTAATATCAGTGATTAAATTTATTCTCTTTGTTTAATATGACAAGAAATGTCAGTGCATTATATTTTTAATGTAAAAAATATTTAAATCTAAAATTACCGTATGTTATGAGAATTTAAAGCGCACCATTATATTATCTATTCATAAATGACTAATATTGTGAGGAGTTCAATTAAAACTCAGTTTTCGTGATTGTCACTCCATGTTAGGAAAATGCCCAAGTAGTGAAAGTTCACATTGTAAGAGCCTTAGGAAAATGGATCCTCGGGTGGACAAAAGAATATCATACAACAAAATGTATAAGATTCAGGTTAGCAAGATGTTTTTCTTACCGCAAGTCATCTCACTCGCTTCGCCTCTCCACATTTGTCCAAATATTCTTGTCCCATCTTCATCAGCGCAGAAACATCTTTATTTCAGTTCATGTAAAAAACGATCATATAAATATATTGAAATTATAATAGCCTATTATTTAAATGGTTCATTACAGTCCAGCGCTGACCGGTTCCCTACTATTGTCAACATTTCTCTTATATCAAATAAATAAGTATTCAGTTCAGAGGTTATGCTTTTCTCAGCACGAATCGACGATCTGTTCGATCGGAGAAGCACACCGTGCTGTATATCATCGCATATGTAGGTATAAGCGTTAAGTAGCAGTATACAGGTACACTGTATCTGTTCGTACGATTGATAACACTGCCGAAGGTTTTTGCTACCTACATTTTTGTCCCCACTCAATTCCTCTTTTCCTGCCCTTACGCCTCCTGAAGTAAAGCGCGACAAAACCTGTGGTATTGTAGGCGTTCATAGGCCCGGGATACAGCTTCTGGCCCATATTCTTGATGGCGTACCTAGCTTTATCGTAAAAAAATGTTTCACTCACGTATGCATATCCTCCGATATACATAAGTATAAGTACCTTTTTTTTTTCGTGCGGAAATCCCTTCGGATATGTACCCAATAATTTTTTTATTTCGACATTTTCTAAAAATGAAACCTAGCTAGATCGATTTATCCTTCCCGAAACCCTCTGCATACACTTTACACAGACATTAATATTTTCGCTAGTTTTGACACAGCATACTGTTATTGTCAGAAATTATTACAAAACGAAATACATTCCAAATTACTTCGCTTTTATTTCTTAGCAATATTCACAGTTTTCACCTGCCAGTAAATTGGTCTCCTTTGCACTGCACAGGTCCAAATGTCCCGTCAGGCATGCAGCTGTTAACTGACGGGTTGCAAGCCTCGGGATCAATCACGCCCGTATCATCTGAAAATATCACCATTCGGTTTTAATCTTTTTCACGGATTATACAATTTTAATTAGTTTCAGATAAATCTGATTTAACGAAGTCTATGAAATATGATGAAACGCTGAACCTGATGTACTTAAATGTTTACTGTGCCTAACTCTTTGCACAACAGGCTGTGAACTTATAGATCAGCGACTATAGCGGGTAGAACTAAGACTAAGGACTGAAAAGAATCATTAATTTAGAACCTCAGTTTATGTTCATAATATTAAGCTTACTTAGAGTTTTGGGGGGAACATTTGTAATAACCTCCTTTTTTTATTTAAAGATACTATATCTCTCCATATACATATTCCATCATCATCATCATCATCATAAACTCTAACGCTATAAACTCTCAGGTATGCTGTTTTACCACTTGTATTTTTCTTCACTGCAATGATATTTAATTTCTAATTAGCTCATGAACTTTTTACCTACCCCGACGTGAACATTGATCAAAGTCGGCTATTAGTACACGGTCATAATATACCATTATATTGTTATACATATGCACTAGCTGTTGCCCGCGGTTCCGCCCGATTCCTACCAAATATACACAAAAAAATCTTAAGAATCGGTCAAGCTGCTTCGGAGTAGTTCGATAACAAACACTGTGACACGAGATTTTTATATACGAGTATTAGATTGCATTCATATTCGTATTGTATTCACTACTATACATTAAATTTGCAAAGTATTTAGTAGGAAGTTCCTATTTATAGGTCGACTGTAATTGGTTGAATTACTGTTCCGTTAAATCAGATACGCATCATTGAGTGATGACTTGCTTACCTAATTTCTGCAATACTGGAAGCTATAACTTACAAAAACGATTTCGCGTGCTGCTATACAAACGCTTAAAAATCATATGAGTGAAATTTGTTCTTGTATTGAACTTTATTATATAGGTACATGTATAATTGGGGTGTGTGTTGGGTAACCTCCTCGAGTGTCGCTCCGATTCCGATCCCGCTGCAGTCCGGGGGGAACGGAATCGGAGCGGCCGGTACACCCTGGGCGGCGGTCAATGGCTTCCCCTTCACCCCTTCATAGGGTTGGCATTGATCGTCGGCCAATACCCAACGTAGCGGGAACACATCGCTCTCCGTACTCCTCTGCTTTCAGAGGAGACAGGATGAGCGATGCTGTTAGTGGTGAGATGGCCCAGGGTCAGCCGGGGTGCGAGGGATATGCTCTATGGGTAACCTTACACCCCGGCGTCTGAAGACCCGAGACGGCGTGCGGTTTTAGTCGGTGCAAGCCCGACATAACCGCCTCCGCTGGCCGGCGGGGGGGTATCCGAAGGGATTTCCGCACGATAAAAAAAAAGGTACATGTATAATTTGAATTACATATAGATGTAGATGTATTGATGCGAAACTCGGTTTGGAAGCTTTGGATGCAACTGCGATTGACGCTCGGCTTAAAAAGACTTGGGGCCTAGATATAATTTCATTCTACTAGTGGAATCGCTTTGAAGCTAACCTTCAAAAGTCAAAATAAATGTTAATTATCGCTGGCTTAATAATGTGCCCGGTAGATCACAATAGGCTCTCCTCCTATTACATTGGGAAATTAACATAACTGGCGAATCGTGGGTGTGTAATACACCTCTGCCTACCCCTTAGGGGATACAGGCGTGAAGTTATGTTATGTTATAAGAAATAATGTAACGTATATATTTCGTACTTTTGAAGGTTCGCTTCGTAGCGATTCCACTAGTAGATTGTCACTTTGTCTACAGGGCCTGTATTAGGTACTAAGTAAATAAAGTATAATCTAATCGTAGGTAGAAATATAATGTTCAAGTTAACTTTGCAATGAAAACTGATAACAGGATGCGGGCAGGGCAATTTGCAAGGAGCAACTAGCCACAAATTGGTAAATTGTTCACATTTGGCGAAAAATTAACTTTACTTAAACAGGTTTCATTTTTAACTGTCGTATTTCTTTAAATCCTATTATACGTAGAAAAACATCGATTTTTGTTTGCTACTTGATAATTATATATTGATATTAAGTTTGTAAATACCTACACGTAATCGATAATGTTGTACAAGGTTCCTAAAAAAGCCTTTCCCAGAGACGCGATCGACCAGCGCAATGACTGGATCGAATAACTTACGGCAGGTTAGTGTGAGGGAAATTTACTACAACAATAGATACGTTATATTTCGGAACTGTTGGGAATGTTTACTCTTGATTAAGTGCGAAAGCGAAATTTAAACTCACCATCACCACTATCACTAGGCAGACCACAGCCTGGGCAACATCCAAATACATGTCGGTGAGGTTGCATCACCTCAGGAAGCAAACATTCGTTTGGCGTCCTATCATGCACACATACTTGCGCTATTTCACACTGTAAGTATACAGTCTTAAACACATAGAAAAGTAGAAATACACTTATTTGAAACCCTCTGTTCATGACTTTTGTTATAAACTATAATGTTATTACAAAGATATGTACTTATTCAATTCGACTACAGACAATAAGTATACATTGATTACTGATTGAACAGTTATCTCTGTTATCAATATTATCGTAGGCATCTTATCGTCCATTAATTTAGGAATGGCAGCGATGCGTATGATTCACATTGTCACACGCGATGACAGCACACATATTCGTGAAGTAATAGCATCAAGTAACTACTATTATATTAATAGAACTACATTTTATATTAGTATCAGTTGTATGTTATTTGTCACATTTTAGGAATTTTTAAACTGGTGATTATCAGACAGTTTTCTCAAATGTAACATAGTCAATGTTAGTAAATCAACAAACACAGAATTCAGGGTTGACCGTTTAAATAAGAATAATGTTGTTATCAGCTCTATCGCTATCTCAAGTTAATTTACCGTAGAGAATAATCAAGCCAACCCAGGCCTGGCGTCGCGAGTCGCACGGCAGCGCCCGCTCTGAGAGCAAACTGCTTACCTGACATCGCCCCGTATCTGATTTTACTTTATTAATTTCTTATACGCGATACGAATATTTTTACTTAATGGCTACTACTGAGGATTTATATTGATTAATTGTTTTTACAGGTTGGATTAAAGCGGGCTTACCCGGCTAGCATGGAGGATAGCAAGAAAAGACATTCAGGCACGAAAGTTTCTAAGATCGCTAATATTTTCCAAGGGATGCCGTCAAGAGAAGAAGACGAAGTTCGCGGCAGCGATGTCACCGGCGTCCGCACGGAAAGCCATTTAGCGCGATTCAATAATGCACGTGCTCTTTTTGAAAAATTGGGTGAAGAAAATCGCGGATTTCGTATTGAAAAGTCGCCATCAGCAGCGGCAAGCTTCGCTGGCACGCGAGGTGTTACACCTCCTGCACCTCCACGATCACGTTCTAGTTCAGCGGGCTCTGTAAGTCCACCCAGACGTATTGTTACGCCGACGCCTATGCCTCCACCAGCTGTCAATGGTGATCGTCTTGCTAACGGTGCTGCTCAACCGCCGCCGAAACCAGCAAAGCCGAGCGTTTTACCCAAACCTGAAAAACCAGATAGACGATTTAACAAAGAACTAATTGAAAAACAGAGAAATTGGACTGCCCATTTTAACAAATCACGTCAGTCTCGTATTGATGAAGCAAAAGTGGACCTTAGCAAATATTCTAGTGGATATCAAGATAGAAAGTCACCAGAAGTACCAGAACGATACGTTGTACCCTCACGAGTGTATTCGCCACCACTTTCGCCTTGTGCCGGTGATTCCCAAGTGGAACGTCCTACTACTCTTCCTTCGTCTCTTGTGAATCGTGTTACTCCTAATGTAAAACCTTCAAGTCCCGACAAAAATTCAAGTCCTGTAAAAACTATCAGTCCTGTGTCACCTTTATTGAGACCAAATAATAATAATTCAGTGTCTTTGGTTTCGGATAATGTGAATAAAGAAAGTTTTAGTTCACCACAACAAGCACTTGTGGACATTTTATCTCAAGTGACGGTCTCCACAGATAAAAGTAATTCTAGTATAAGAACATCAGTGTGTCTTTCAGATGATAATGAAGTAACTCAAAGCAAAGAAAGAAGTGATTTACCAACACCAAAGTCAAGTGATCAAACACCCTCTCTTAACCCTAAACCTATTGAAAGAGTTGCAACTAACCCACCGTCACCGTCTACTCCTATCACTTTAGAACCTGTGTTAACGTCTGGATCTCAAAAATTACTATCTCCAAAAACGAGAACACCAAAATCTCCAATATCACCAGTGCCTCATGAAATAGAAAACCCGTGTCCCGCTGATCGTGAATCTTCTGTGTCACCATTACCTAATGATCGACCTAGCACTCCTTCATCAGATAATACCGATGCAGTAGCTCCCAACGAAGGATATTCACCTAGTGTAACGTCTCATGAGTCGCCGGTGTCGTCACAATGCCATGAAAAGGAAACAAAAAATGTTGGTGATCCTGTATCTCCGTCTCTGGGCAGTCCAGTTCTTCTAGCTAATGGTACAAGAACAAAAAAAACTTTGGATGAAGATGGTTATGAGTCAATAGATTATAGTGGAGAGTGTGAACAAAAAAGTAGACGGCGTTCTTCCACACCCGAGTCTCCCACATGTCCAGTAAAAATAGAGGATGTACCACGGTCACCACTTGTGTCGCCATTAGCGTCACCCGTACACCGAAACACGGATTCCTCCCCGCCAGCTTCACTTCAAGCTTCTCCTTCGCCTGGTAAGTCCATTTAATAATCTAAACACTTACTTATTACAGAATCGAACTAATAACACGTGAAACCTATTATCTTATTTTGTTATATTTTATCTTAGTTTTATCTACAACACGAAAATATGCTATTGGCATATAAAATTGACACGTATGTATGACATTAAAGAAGCTTTTAATTGTCTTCACTTTCATACGAACTTCTTTTCTCATTCATTGTGGTAGGGAAAGTTTTGATAGGTGAATAATTAATTTCGAACTTGTACATGTTACGTAATATAAATAGGGAATACACAATTTCTTGTTTTGCATAATAATCTTTAGCCTCAATACCTTATCTCGTGTTGTATGTAGCTTACTTAGTGGTTTCCATCACAACGTGAGTGCTGCATTGAGTTTTGTTTACCTAGCACACGTCATCGTCTCATTCAGTTTAGAATTTATTATTTGGCGTCCGCAGTTTATGGTCCTTTAAAAGTACACTTCATTGAAATTTTCCTCTTAATTTTTGTTATGTTGCTAACTTCTGTCACGTGAGTTCTTTTCTACCAATGTTATTGTGTGTATATTGCCGCTAAAATCATAAGGAATTGCTAAGTGGGCGTCGATTGACGTGTGGTTCGCGGGCTCGTGCTCTGCGGGTTCAATGTAATATTGAGGAAGTCAAGGTATTTGAGTCGTTGCGAGACTTGTGAGTCAATCCCGATTTAGATGCTCCGGCGCCGCCGCCGCCTTCGTCGTCGCGACGCAGTAACCAGAGCGATGTCGCCCTGCGCGGTTCCCTTCGTACGCTATACATTTATTCACATACGGGACCGTTTTGACAATTAATTCCTCTCTTCAACCATCGTTGTTATCATATTTGTACGATAGCAATTTTATTCATATTTCTGAGTGTGTGACTCTTCAAGGCATATTTGTGTGATATATTAATAAAAGCTTAACAAAACCCTGTGATTATGTGATACACTTAAATGGGTGCAGTTTACGATATTTTTGAACAGAAACCGAAATCATCTTTATTGTAATCGGTAATCTTACTCAGAAAATATCTCTACAGGCTATTATCAATTCTGTCGTTGTAAGCTCCCCAATGCTCCCTCTCGTTTTACTCTGAGCTGTCTCATTCTGACTGGTGTGCATCCGTTCTTGGCCTGAATAACACATTTTATTAAGCTACATTCTGTACTTGATGAAAATATTTAGTTACTGTACAAATGTTTAATTTTGCTAAGATATAAAGTCTTTACCTGGTTGAAAGAATTTGGTTACCTATTTTAAACTCTTAATGTTAACCTTCAAAATTGTATACGTGACCTGTACACCAGTAAAAAATATGAATCTTGTTTTCACTGAAGTAACCTATTGACTGATTTCTTGCCAATTTGCTTATCTGTGTTGTATTTGTTTACAAAGCACACGGATTCCGGTGTTCTACTTCGTTGCTATGGTAAACTTTTATATTGCTAATCAGATTAAATTAAATAAAATGACAGTTTATGAATGTTAGCTAGATTAACAGTGTTCATTTTTGTAATATATTTTTTGGGTAGAAATCGTAACTGACGGGAAACATGTTGTCAAGTGCCTAAGTGATTATACCAAAGATAGTTCCTTGTAAACAAAATACGTCGCTTAGAACTGAATTTTCACGTGAGAGTGCAAGGTGTTGACACAAGGAACAGGCGACGATGGTACGGTGATGCGGCTGGCGGCGCGCGTGCTCATCGCATGCGCTCGCTCGACATGCGCCTCTGCGGCTGTTGCCTTGGTCAGTCGTATTATTATTCATTTATTTCTACTAAGAAACAATATTCTTTGGTCTCTACTCGGTTATGATTTTGCTGGAGCGTTTTTCATAGAGAAGACAATACATACGTATCTAGTGGCAGAATAATCTTTGTCTACACATATTCATACCACCGTAATCTTATCGAGGTTCAATAGTATAATGGCTAGTGCTGGTCAATCAATGCATTCATAGCGCGTCTTGGACATTTACATCGTCAATTGGTACGGATAAAATTGCTCATCATTTTGTATTTCATTCGATAATCTCGCAACGTATATATAATATTTGACTATTTTAAAAATTAATTCAACCTTACTGAACTAAATATTAAACCTAAAATATGATTCCGATTCATCGGAAAGGTAGGTGCAGGCGATGGTTAATATTATGCATGGTGACTTAACAAACAAAGGAATGAAAGTAAATGTAAGTAAGACGAATGATGATTTTTGAAAGAGAAAAAAAGGACAAATTTTACAATTCTGATTGAAGGAGAAACAGTAGAACAAGTGAAAGAGTTTGTATACCTACTTGGGTTAAAGGTTTACGAGAAATGGAAAGTATGACTGTGATATTGAGCGAAGACTTTTGGCTGGAAATCAAGTGAACGGGGCTTTACATAATTTTTCTGAGTAGTCAGAAAGTATCTAAAGAGGTACGGCTGGCTGTACATAGAGGAGTACTCGTCCCCACACTTATGTCTGGTAGCGAATGTTGGGTGTGGCAGAAGGAACATTAAAGAAAAGTGATTGCTGTGGAAATGAGAAGTCTGAAAAGTATAGCTGGAGTGACCCTGATGGACCGAGTGACTGAGTCGAATGATTGACCGAGCTGTGTCCGGCAGCGGCGATTGGATACGCGCAACACTGTATCCGATCGCCGCTGCCGGACACAGCAATTCTGTTTTCTTTTTCTATAATAGTGTGACGTGTAATAGTGAACAAAGAGAGTCTACTTTTGCGCAACGCCTAAAAGTAAACATCACAAAAATACGAAAATATATTTTATTAAATAGAAATATAAATTTACATAATATGTTTGAAACAGAAAATGACACCGCGCCGGAATCCGAATAACGAGTAAATTGTCATAAAGGAATTTTTCATTTATTTTTTGTAGATACTTCATAAATAATTACATCAATCATTGTATACATAAGTACTAGCTGTTGCCCGCGGCTTCACCCGCGTGGAATTCTAATCCCGTTCCCACAACCCATGGGACCCTATTCCACCACCACAACCTGTATAAGATACACAATTCCACCATTCGTTGAAAGCTCCCAGAAGACTGCTTATTTTTTTCCGACACCTCCAACAAATATTATATTTTAGCCAATGTAATAACTTGACAAAATATACACGCAGACTTTATAGTCGTTTTGGACCCGAAAAGGGGTTACTCGGAATAATCTATGGTAGCATTTTGAGATGTCCCAAATTGCTATACCGGTTATAATAAAAAAGTTGACTTTCTGTAATCTTTTTCACTTGTTCGAGTAGAAACCACAGATTAATAAATAGTTACTACGTAACAGATACATCACTCCCATACAAAAGCGAAAATACCTACTCTATATTAACCTACAAAATTTTAATAATAATACCTGCTGCACAGAACGAGAAGAATTGTATCTTATATACGCGTTCATAGAGTCGAACCTGTGTTGCCCGCCGTGCGACTGACGCCATCGTAAGAATACACTAGGGTTGTACCTTTTTTTTTTTTCGTGCGGAAATCCCTTCGGATACCCCCCCGCCGGCCAGCGGGGGCGGTTATGTCGGGCTTGCACCGACTAAAACCGCACGCCGTCTCGGGTCTTAAGACGCCGGGGTGTAAGGTTACCCATAGAGCATATCCCTCGCACCCCGACTGACCCTGGGCCATCTCCGGTTTCGAGATGGGCCCCTTACTTGCTCTCCACTGTGCCATCTGCTAATCAGAGGGACACGTGGAAAGCTTCCGAACAGCCCTCAACAGGGCCGTCCTCGCCTCGGTCGGAGTTGGCCGTAGGCGGCAGCGTCTCTCCCACCCTAGGAGAGAGGCGCTGCCGTCTCCGTTGCCCAGGGTGCACCGCGTAGAGTTCCCCAACCAAGCACCCCACTAGGGTTGTACCTATGTAATAAAACGAATGTTAGAAATCAACCATGTTTTTTTTATTAGTCAATCAAATATGTTTCAAATGTTTTTTTTTTCTTCTCGGAATTCTCTGTTATTAAATTTTATAGTCGAAAATATCCATACGGTGCTACCAGGCCGATTCATTATAACATTGTCAAAATTATATAAGAATACTTTTTCTAATTCTGCAATATAATTATTGAATGCTTCAGATGGGACTTACTTAACTCACACTTAAAACAGTGCATACCATTTGCATACCTACTATAATCCGGACGCCGCGATAATTCGGAAGGGGTATTCTTTTTCCTATCCGGATTAGGGAGGCCCTACTGTATACTCTATTCACAGCTTTCTCATAAGATTTTTTCAAATTTTAATGATAGATTAATTATTTTGTTCAAGTCAGTTTGTTCAACCATTGGTATAAAAAAAAAACGAAATAATTTACAGTAGGTATAACCATATAGGGGTGTGTGTTGGGTAACCTCCTCGAGTGTCGCTCCGATTCCGATCCCGCTGCAGTCCGGGGGGAACGGAATCGAAGCGGCCGGTACACCCTGGGCGGCGGTCAATGGCTTCCCCTTCACCCCTTCATAGGGTTGGCATTGATCGTCGGCCAATACCCAACGTGGCGGGAACACATCGCTCTCCGTACTCCTCTGCTTTCAGAGGAGACAGGATGAGCGATGCTGTTAGTGGTGAGATGGCCCAGGGTCAGCCGGGGTGCGAGGGATATGCTCTATGGGTAACCTTACACCCCGGCGTCTGAAGACCCGAGACGGCGTGCGGTTTTAGTCGGTGCAAGCCCGACATAACCGCCCCCGCTGGCCGGCGGGGGGGTATCCGAAGGGATTTCCGCACGATAAAAAAAAAAAAAAAAAAAGGTATAACCATATAGACTTTCGTATTAAAGTTATCGGGATATTTACCATGTTATATTGTTTGGAAGCTGTCGCAATGCCTAATACAACATGCTAAATATCGCGATAACTTTAATACGAATGTGAATGACCATGATAGTTTAAATACCTATATACATATAAGGTGTCACAAAATTAGGTCTCTGAATTTGGTGAGATGACTTGGTATCGACAAAATATGTATTTGAAACAAAAAAAAATATCGGGTAAAATAAAAAATAAAAAAATCTAAAAATGAAAAAAAAAAAACACCACCAGCGACCAGCGTCACGTGACGCGACGAGCCCGTGACGCACGTGGTAGGCGTGCAGTCCTCCAAGCGAATGTGTGGGAATTACCTAAAACGCGACCAGCGTCACGTGTGCTCGTTCACTCAACACTATGTTCAAAGAAATAAATGGTGACAACATAAGATTTAAAATACTAATCACCTTTCTTCGTCTCTCGGCAATGAAAAAAAAACGACAAATATTCCTTTGTATTTTGATTTTTACACCCATCCACTGCACAATAATTACATGGTTTCTGCATTTCGAAGCGTAAGCGCTGGTGGTGTACCAGCGACCAGCGTCACGTGACGCGACGAGCCCGTGACGCACGTGGTAGGCGTGCAGTCCTCCAAGCGAATGTGTGGGAATTACCTAAAATGCGACCAGCGTCACGTGTGCTCGTTCACTCAACACTATGTTCAAAGAAATAAATGGTGACAACATAAGATTTAAAATACTAATCACCTTTCTTCGTCTCTCGGCAATGAAAAAAAAACGACAAATATTCCTTTGTATTTTGATTTTTACACCCATCCACTGCACAATAATTACATGGTTTCTGCATTTCGAAGCGTAAGCGCGGGAAACGTGCAGTGCGGTGCGATGCGAGCGCTCAGGCGGGCGTGCGGCAGCCCTCTGCCCAGTTGTATCGTCGACGATACGCCGAGCGGTCGCGGCCTTGAGCGAGTGACGGAGGCCTGGTAGAAACATTATTAGCGCTTCAGTAATTCATTGACAGTTTTTAATGAATGAAGGTTCGTCCTTGTTCATAACTGCGTAGGTACCTATTAGGCGAAACAGGCCGCGACACATTAACCACTTTAGGTACTTTTTTTTTGCTTTTTTCTTTTTTTTTCGTGCGGAAATCCCTTCGGATACCCCCCCGCCGGCCAGCGGGGGCGGTTATGTCGGGCTTGAACGGACTAAAACCGCACGCCGTCTCGGGTCTACAGACGCCGGGGTGTAAGGTTGCCCATAGAGCATATCCCTCGCACCCTGACTGACCCTGGGCCATCTCCGGTTTCGAGATGGCCCTCTCGGGTTTGGGAACCACGGTATCCCGTCTTGCCCCGGTTTGGGGGAGGGGCGCTAGTCGCCCCACCGTCCCGGCCTGCTTCTGCTGGGGTGACAGGCGGCCTCACCTGCCACCCGCAGGCCTGCGCTCATGGAGGACGGAGGTCGTTAAGCGACCTCCGGCGCCTGAGTCGCCCTACTCCACTATTCGCTCATACTTTATGATAAAGGACATAGGACCGTCAGAAATACTTTATTAGGATGATTTAACGATAAATGACTTTATATACTTTAACAAAAATAATTATAGGTAGCTGTTTACAAAATAATCAACTTACATAGGTACCTTCTTAGTTTACACTTCTCTAAACAAAGTAACTGCTCGAAACCGAGCGGGTTCTCCACGTTCGATTCACAAAGGGTACTTTTTATGGTTTTATGCTATCGTATTTTAGCGTATTTAATGTGTCTCTATAACTTTTCACGAATTCGAAGACGTACGACCACCACTACATAATTCACCACGAGTTTCGTATTCACGAGTATAAACAAGTCGTTTTATCACAAATAAAAGTCCAGGGCCAACTCATGTGCGGGGTATCCTTCGTGCACCAGATTCATTATTTAGATATTCACGCACTGTGTATGCATAATAAGCCGGATGGTCGTAGGTACCCACTAATAGAGGCATACCCTCTAATAATTCTGATATTACTTTACCTACATAGCATTACTAGATACGAACTACCAGTGAGATGACCTCAACAGACGTGCCCTAATAATTGATCGTTAATGATACCGGCACAAAACGCACAGACACTCGAGTAAGAACCGCGCGCAACTGAAGAAGGCGCCGGGCGGGAGGGATGGCGAACGGATACCGAATGCGGAAATGTGGAATGAAAATAATCGTAGTAAAACGTAGTAAGCGTATTACGTCAAATTGAAAGGAGTTACCACGAGTTCCATTTGATTTGTGCAAATGACATACATTTTGACCTGTTTATTAAAAATATATTTTGGTTTTTCAAATAAATACTTCTAGGTTTACATGTTATCGAAACTGTGCCCAAAATATTTCGTTCCAAAACGACTATAAACTCAGCGTGTTTACATAGACATTTGGTGAAAACTGCATGAAAATCAGTGTAGTAGTTTTTGAGTTTATCGCGAACAGACAGACAGACAGCCGCGGCACAGGACTTCGTTCTATAATATGTAGTGATATTCAAAGATTTCAATATTTTAAACTGAACTTGGCAGGTCCAGCAAACATGTGTTGAATTATGTGAGCAAAGTGTTTAAGTTTTATATATATATATATATATATATATATATATATATATATATATACTTATATATAAGTAAACCAATTAAGTATGAATCACATCAGTAGTTTAGTACAATTTTAAAATATGTATGTGATTATACAATACTGACGTGCGTAGGGGTTTCCATTCCCTCTCTTGCGGCATCAAGTGACATTAGTAGCAACCTATTTAGGCAAGAACCACTTTATTCGGCACACTTTAATATGCAGGTACCTTTTGGTCTCAACTTGGGATTCTCAAGGGCAAAGTAATCAAATTGAAGCCTATGCAAATAGTCTAAATGAGCGCAAACTTAAAAATATCGGTTGCTTTATTTATATTATTGTCTATCCATTTGGGTATCATTTGCTCTCACATTTCTAAATAAGTACTTCCCTTCCTTTGTCATCATTCTTGCGTCTACTATATTCATATATTATTCTGTCTGCTCGTATTAGTGTTCCTGGGGGCCAATAAAATTCAAATGGTGGCGAACTCCTCTCATAAAGTATGGGTCTATTTGTAAGTACATACATCTATATGAGTTGAGTTTTAATTAATAAAGTGGGCACGGTCGCTCTTGTTGTCTTAGAGAATGCGTGATCGTTCTAACGGTCTCTTGCAAATTCAAATTACTTTGATAACTGTGAATATTTAAGGCTCTATCGATTGTTTTGTAAATTATGGAGATGTGTCGTTTTAATTAGGTAAACAGACCAACAATTGAAAGTGCAGGTATTTGATGTCGGTAAGAGCAAAAGTTTTAGGTACGTACAATATTATTATTGTCTTCACGCGGTCATTAAAGTTTCAGTCTGAACTTAATATCAATTGCAAAAATAGTTGGGGCCCCAATTGTCGGTTACTTTGAAATAACTGTACCAATTCAATGTTTGTTTATATTGAACACCTGTATGCTCTGCGGAAGTAAAGTACCTATCTATGTTATAAATAGTTTACCTCATTAGCCCAAATTTTATATTTACGTAGGTAGGTACTTTTTCCTGAAATAACTAGCAAATTTTCACTATCTAAATCGAATGTGAAAACACAAGAGGGCACGGCGGTGCAGCCAGTGGGGGCGGTGTAGTGGGCCGCCGCTAAATATTTTTGGATATCTACTATGTGGTGTTGTCACATTCTTAGATTAGTTATATATAATAGGGGAGGAGATAATGGGTAATTATGATCTAGGAAAAGTTCAAATAGTACATTTATTTTCATTAATTTTTAATTTCATATATCTTTATGTATTTGCGCTTCCTATGTGCCCCTTATTGATAGGACACTAGTTCTGTTGCATACTATATAGGTACGTAGTCCGTCTGACCGTTAATAAGGTTAAAATATTTTTTTTTTACAAAAACAATGATTGCAGACACTGATTGATGACCGCAGTGTTCGTTAGTTTATACATTAACTAGCTAACCCGGCAAACTTCATTCCGCGTTAAAATCAAGTTATGTTCGTCACCCTATTATTGTATATATTATTAGTGGATGTCTCATATTTTTAATTATTCTAATTACTAGTATAGGTACATTAGCGCCCCTCCCCCAAACCGGGGCAAGACGGGGACACCGTGGTTCCCAAACCCGAGGGGGCCATCTCGAAACCGGAGATGGCCCAGGGTCAGTCGGGGTGCGAGGGATATGCTCTATGGGCAACCTTACACCCCGGCGTCTGCAGACCCAAGACGGCGTGCGGTTTTAGTCGGTTCGAGCCCGACATAACCGCCCCCGCTGGCCGGCGGGGGGGTATCCGAGGGGATTTCCGCACGAAAAAAAAAAAAAAAAAAAAAAAAAGGTACAGTATCCCGAGGGAGCCATCTCAAAGCCATAGATGGCCCAGGGCGAGCCGGGGTGCGAGGGAATTACCTGAGCCACCTTACACCGTGGCATTGAGAGACCCGAGACGGCGAGCGGTTTTGGTCGGTTCGAGTCCGTGGAACAACCGTGGGGATCTCCGCAAAATAAGTATAAAATGGCACAGTATAGGCGGATAATGATGTTATATATCAAATGATTGTAACATCATACATTTCCGTACATTATACATAAATTTTACGTTTCTGTAGGGCGCAAGAATTACGGTAGATGGCTCCAGCGTCGCCCCGAGACGTATATAATATATCAGAGTATTTAGAATATCTGGGACGTCTAAGTAGCTCTGTTGGTTAGAGCATTCTCCCTGTAAGCGAGTGGTCGCGGGTTCAAGTCCCGTCTTAGATGTTCTCTTTTTTCGATCTAAAGAAATAGGAAAAGTTAGCTTCTTCTTCTTATAATTGCTTCAAAATTTCATTGAATTAACTTTGATATTTTTCTTGTAGTATCAAAACACACATCAACCTCTTATAGCAGCAGTTATTCTAATTCCCTATTTATTTATGAATGCTCTGTATCATTTTTAATTTACCTGCGTAATATTTGTCAATATTACTATAATATTTGAGGTGATTATTAAGCTTTACCTACTGAGATTATTGATCATAACACATTCTTATTATACCGTTTCAGCGGGCGCAGGTCGCAAGTCGTCAGAGGCGGAAGAAACACCACCGCGGCGGAGCGGATCACGCGCGTCAAGCGTCTCGGACGAGGGTGGTTTCAATGAACCCTCACCTGAGGTAGTGGCGCGGCTGCGGCCTGCGGAGTACCGTGAGCCGCCGCCGCCGGCGCCCCCCTTGACCAAAGATATTCGGGACACGGAGCGGGCACGCTCTGATCCCGACACATTATCCGTACTGCAGCAGGTAGTGGGATATTCATTTTCTTCTCCAGAAAATTTTGCAAGCACAATTTGTAAGCAATAGGTGCACGCTGGAGAACATATTGGAGACCTGAAAACTAGCGTGTTTGAAGTACATATTATAAATTATAAAAATACTTTCTACCGAGAACTGATAGCTTCCAATTTTATTACATGAACCCTCGTTATTTTTTACTGAATAAAAAACTGAGAGGGACCAGCGTATTTCTTTTTCAACACATTAAAGAAATTCTTATTAATGAAACTACAAAATATACATACATAACTTCTTCTTCACGCCTGTATCCCCGAAGGAGTAGGCAGAGGTGTATTGTACACCCACGATTCGCCAGTTATGTTTAGGTCCCAATGTAATAGGGGGCGAGCCTATTGCCATCTACCGGGCACATTACTAAGCGAGCGATAATCAACATTTTTTAATACACACAACTAAGAAAAGTCAGAGGTGTGTGCCCGGGTTGACTGGGGATCGAACTCGAGACCTCGTCTCGGCAGTCCGTTACGTACACCACTGGGCTATCGCCGCTTCGTACACCACTGGGCTTTCCCCGCTTAATAAAATACACGATATACAATAATATGTATCTTAAGAGCAAATTTCCTGCAACTACAGTCACTAATTTTATTCCCAGGATTCAGGTGTGGTAGTCAGCGAAGCTAGTCAGGGCTCCATAGAGGTGCTCGACAAATCGACCACCAGCCAATGGAGTGTTTCGGAAGGCGAGAACGCGTCGGGCGAGAGCGGCCGCGGCGGCGAGCAGGCTGACGCTCGCTGGGACGACGCCGACGTCGACTCTAAGCAGCCTGACAGCATGACTCCCGATGAGGCAGAGATACTTCTTAGTTCGAGGTGAGCTCAAAGCATACATGTTTATGGCTACTGGCAAACTTTTTGAACAAACGTCAAACAGATCGCGCATGTGCAACTTTTGTTGGCCAGTTAGGCCAACAAAAGTTCAAAAAACTAATAAAAGGACCGATCAACCAATGACGCGAGCCCTTTTTTGTTTGTTTGTTGTTTTTTTTAAGAGTAGGTACCAGTAACCAAGGGCACGCCGCTTTTGCGGCGGTAAGGCCCATCATGGAGGATTGGCTAGAGAGACGACACGGAAGCCTCTCGTACCGACTGACGCAGGTGGTCTCAGGGAAGGGGTGCTTCAGGGACCACCTGCATCGGATCAGGAAGGAGCCGACGCTTGAGTGTCATCACTGCGACGCTAGCGAGGACTCAGGGCTGCACACGCTGGCGGACTGCCCGGCGTGGGAGGCGCCGAGGCGTGACCTCGTGGCAGCCATCGGGGTGGGAGTCCTCTCGCTCGGCAGCATGATTGCGGCAATGGTGCGGAGCGCGCCCGGGAGAGGTTCAGAACTCTCCCGGCCCGCAACATGCTCACCACGCGTCGCAGGCGACTCAGGCGCCGGAGGTCGCTTAACGACCTCCGTCCTCAATGAGCGCAGGCCTGGGGGTGGCAGGTGAGGCCGCCTGTCACCCCAGCAGAAGCAGGCCGGGACGGTGGGGCGACTAGCGCCCCTCCCCCAAACCGGGGCAAGACGGGGACACCGTGGTTTCCAAACCCGAGGAGGCCATCGCGAAACCGGAGATGGCCCAGGGTCAGTCGGGGTGCGAGGGATATGCTCTATGGGCAACCTTACACCCCGGCGTCTGTAGACCCGAGACGGCGTGCGGTTTTAGTCAGTTCAAGCCCGACATAACCGCCCCCCCTGGCCGGCGCGGGGGTATCCGAAGGGATTTCCGCACGAAAAAAAAAAGGTACCAGTAACCAAAATTACTAGTGTCCCCGCTAACCCCTCCTGCTGAACTAAATTCCTTGTATTAGGAGTGGGTTCACGTCGGTAGTGTAATGGCCAGGATTCGAACCCGTGATTTCTCGTTTGTGAAGCCGACTTCTTAACCACTAAGCTACTGACACTTTAAGCCCGTGATAAGTTTAATATAATCCATAATTGTTTGATTGCCTCTGCCGTAACGCTTCAAAAAGACCTAATAACGCGTTTTGCGCAGCTAGGGTACATTGTCACGATGTTTGCCGGTTATTATACTAGGTATAATTTGCTGGTTATTATACTAGGTATAAGACTTGTTTCAGAGAAATCCAAGTGAACTTAATACATTATTTATACCTCATATACTTATCAGCTCATGGTGACCAGAAAATTACTCATACATTCTTGACAGAATCTTCTGAAACACAAACTCATTGTGAAGATTATAGATTTGTTTTATAGTGTCATTACTATATACTATAAGTACACATATAGCCCAGTCGAATTAGCTCGAAAAAGGGGCAGACCCAATCAGAAGTAGCAATTTTCCTTCCGAATTTGTAGTGGGGGGGAGGGTATCACTGCCAGTCTAAATTTTGTTTTGCGTGGTAATCGATTTCACGTGAAAAATGGTAATCACAAAGTGGTTGTTTCAGTTGTTTGTTTGTTGTTAAATTCCCTACAATTTTGGTTTTCATAATTTTTTCCTAGGATTGATATTTTCTGATACTCCAACGAGTTGTTAATCAACCAAAAATTCACTCTGAATTTTTGTTTGATTAACAACTCGTTTATTTTAAATTTAATTTCGAACAACTTTATTATGTTTCTCGTAACCTTTCTCAGGTATAAATCGAAAAATATTGACGGTACCAAAAAAAATTATAATAACTGTAATTGTAGGAAATTTAATTTCAAACAACTTTAAAAAAAAAATTAAAAACAAAAACAAAAAAAAACAAGAATTCGGCCTCTCTTCTGGAGTAGAAATCGGAAAATATAAATCCTAGGAAAAATTGATGATCACCAAAATTGTAGGAGATTTAATTCTAAACAACTTTGTGAATACAATTTTTCATGTGAAATTGAAAATAAACGAGTTATTCGATAAACAAAAATTTACCCTTAAAATCACGATGGCAGATGACGCAACAGATCGATTAACACGCAAAACAAAATTTAGACTGCCAGTGACCCCCTACGAATTCCGAAGAACATTGCCATTTCTAATATTTTCCGGGTCAAATGCTAATTCGACTGGGCTAATAGAACTCTACTTAATCTAAAACTAACTCACTATTCTTCACCTTTGAGTATTAAACACGGGAGATGCCTTGTGCGAACATTTCCCTTCAGCCTAGGTACAGTCCGCGAGGCCTAAGCTGAGCTTTGCATTTGTGTGAGTGCACATAGATAGTGTAGGTGTGACGTCGGCCTAGAGCGCGGCGCGTCTTTTGCTTGGTTTAAACCGGTACTAGGGAAATGGCTGCCAACACAAATAAACGAATAATAAGAAAACCTTTAAATAGGCAAGTAAAAGAAATATTGTGTAATTTAAATACTTATTTTAAAGATATAAACGATAAAGACATGTCAAGTGTCACTACATCAGCCCAATTGGTAGCGACATCGTCGGGAATCCCGCTGTCCACTGTCAAAAGAGTTTTATTGGAAGGCAAACGTCTTTTGGAAGACGAAAGCAAATTTAAATCTCCGAAAAAGACCAGATGCAGGAAAAATATAATTATCATTGACGATTTTGATAAAGCGGTAATCCGAAGAACTATTCATAACTTTCACATTACTGATAAAGAGGTGCCAACTATGAAGCGAATACATGAAAAGTTGAAGACGGAAATAAACTATCCAGGTTCTATTTGGTCATTGCGTAAAGAAGTGTCTCATTTAGGATTTAAATGGAAAAAGACACAAGATAATAGAAAAATTCTAATGGAAAAACATGAGATACGTTATCTACGTATAAATTTTTTGATTAAAATTTCTGAATATCGCATTCAGGGCCGGCCAGTCGTTTATAACGACGAAACATATATAGACACGACTCACATTTCTTCGAAATCTTATTCAGATGGCAGCACTTCTGGTTTGAAGAAACCAATTTCTGAGGGAAATCGTTTAATTATAGTTCATGCCGGCGGAGAGGACGGTTTCATACCAAATGCACTGCTGATGTTCAAAGCAAATCAAAAAAGTGGTGATTACCATAACAATATGAATGCAGAAAACTACACGAAATGGTTACAAACGCAATTAATTCCAATTTAAAGCCCAATAGCGTTGTGGTGGTAGACAATGCATCTTACCACAATTCGTTAGAAAATCCCGCTGCCTACTCAAATAGTCGTAAACAAGATATGATTGACTGGCTCAAGTATCGCAATATCGATCACTCTACATCGATGCTTAAACCACAACTCTATCAATTGATACTGCAAAACAAACAAAGATTTATTGAATATAAAATTGACACTTTACTTAGAGAACATGGTCACAGCGTCCTTCGTCTACCACCCTACCACCCGGATTTCAACCCAATAGAAAATATATGGGCAATGATAAAAGGATACATGGCGAAAAACAACGTATCAATGAATATGGATACAATAATGAGGTTAGCGAAAGAAAAAGTTGACACTATCAGTGTACAAGTATGGAAAAATGTGTGCGATCACGCAATAAAAGAAGAAACAAAGTTTCGTGGTCACGACGCCGCTCTTGATGATATAACGGAACGATTCATTATAAACACAAACGACACATCTGACGAAAGTGAAAATGATGACGAGAATGATAATGAAGATAATGAAAATGCTGAAGATGCAATGTCCGGTGGAGAAGAATAATTGTTATAGTTTTTATTTTATATTTGAATTTTATTTATTGATCTCTGATTTCCCAGTCACACAAGACTTACATATGTACACATACTCATCAGTCATACATAATTATCATAGCTGGCCTTTATTTTAACAATTTTTGCTTATTTAGTTTTATTTTATTTTTAAACTTTTATACCTTTTCCACTTATGTTATAGTGTACCAAAAACATCATAAATTTTTTTTTAAATTTTTTTTGTCTGACTCTACTTTTGGTAATCACTCACACAAATGCAAAGCTCAGCTTAGGCCTCGCGGACTGTACGTGACATTTTATGGCTGGTCAGTGCCGTAAGCGATTAATCAGGTGACGGTACACGAAATTTTTGTTCTTAAGTGTGCCTAATCATCACTTCTTAATAATGTTGTTGCGTGCTATACTTGTGTACCCGTCTCGCACCCAGAACAGTAGAATAATTTCTTCGCGCGGCGGATGGTGAAGGCATACCCCCGTAGGTTAAATACTCAAAGTTCTTAATCTAATGTTCAGTCATTAGTGTATCAAGCTCCATTGGTAATAATAATTAGTAGTGAACTATAAAATAGTGTAGTTTCTCGTATATGTATGTATGAATTTAGTTTCATGTAGCAGTGACGAAAGATCCTTATGACGCTAGCAACACCAATAAATACAACTTTGTTTTTGTGTTTTGAATTTATGTTTTCAACAAGAAATTATTTGTTATTTTAACTGTAGGGAAACTTTTCGGCTTCTTGTTTTTAGATATTTTAACACAAACTGTAAATCGATACTTAATGGTTTGGTGACTTGCAAAATGCAATGATCCGATTCTACTATCCCGTACTAGATTTTTAAATTGCACAGCCGATATGTTTTCTTCAATATTTATAGAGGCCTCACCTTAAAATGTTCTTTCGTCACTGTGTCATTTTTCTACGCTATCTAAAGCATTATGCTATGCGAAACGAAATAAGTAACTGTTAATATCCATCACACTTTTCCTCCGCGATAAGTGATTCTATTTCGATGTAGTTTGTGGTACATTTTTGTTTGAGGTATTCTAGTTATCTTCTACTCTTGTTATCTCATTGACAGCCTGACAGGCCTAATAACGGATATTGCAAGATTATTTTATTAATTTAAAATAGTGTTTTTAAGTAAATTACAGATTTCGAATGAATACCTATTCTTATTAAAGTAAGCATATTCTCGATTGTTATAATAATGTAGTCTTCTTTCTTCTCATCTGTACCTCATTTTAAAATCGCAAAGAGGTCTATAAAGTGAACTACATTTTATTACCTTTTACACGAGTTGAATTTTTTGTAATGCTTAGTATATAATTAAATGTCGTACTTTTTATCATTTGCATGCTGCCTGTCCGCACAACGCTTCATTATTGCCTGATATTTGCAGTATTCTGGAGAAAAAACTTAGGTAAGCTCGGGGCATTTGTACTACTGTCAATATATTGTATTATGTAGTTGGTAGTCTGCTTATTTCATGTGCTGTATATTGTTTGTACATATTATTTATGTATACTCATTAACTCACGCTATAAATTGTTTTCAATATGAATGATTATTATATTTTGATTGATGAAATCGCGTTAACATTTTCTTTCGAATACTTTAAAAACTTATAGTAAAAAGTTTTTAATGTATCTATATGTATAATAGTATTTTTATTCTAAAATTTAAAAAAAATCAATCATTTTTTTTCTAATAAGTAAGACGAGCTCTCTTTTGGTACAAATAAATAAACCAAGCGAGTTTGGAATAACTGAAATATTACTCCCTCTTTATTCTACGGAACTACATTTTAGTTCTATTAAATTGACTTGATTGTAGTAGTAACGGGAGACTGATGAATCCATTCAGACCCCTTTCACAAGTTCAAGCTGAATACATATATAAGCAACGTTATTCGCTTTAACATAATAATATATTTTATTTATCAAGAATCAAGATACCAAAGGATTATAGCATCAATATTGTATTTCATAGACTATAGAAATAGCACCTTGGACATCAAAGTATTATACAAAATTGCATAACAACAATACTACTTTGATTTGTTTTAGTATAGTATCAACTCAACAGTGTCGTAGCGTCGGTAGCTTAGTGGTTATGGTGTCGACCCTACGATCGAGAGGTCCCGGGTGGGATCCTGGCCATTACACTACTTACGTGAACCCACTCCTAACACAAGCAATTAAGCTTAGCTGGAGGGGTTAGGGGGAATATTAGTAATTTCGGTTACCAATATTCTTTCAAAAATAATATTAGTAACTAATATGCTTGAATAAAGAATATTAGTAACAAAAGTAAAAATATGCTTTTATTTTCTCCCACAATAAATTTTCACTTGCATTCGTTTACATTTTATAAGGTTTAAAACATTTCTTACCAAACTATGTTGTAAAATGTGAGCATAAGAAAAGAAATTAGCATGTGCTATACTTTTTTCATCACGCAGCAATAGAAACTATTGCGTCTTTTTGTTGTTCAATTTATTTAATTATAGTACATTACTGCCGCGGCCGCCAAGTGTAGTGTTGCCGGACGATCGTGAAGTATGCGGGCCGAGGCGCAGCCGAGGCACGCATTACGGAGTCCGGCAACGCTCACTTGTGGCCAAGGCTTGTATAGTGCTTTTCTCAAACAATGCGCGGAAATTAAAACTATGTAGTATCTAGGCAGAACTTTTTATTTGAAAATGCAGTTATTGAAAGTACAATTTTTGAAATTTAAAGTGGACTTTCCGGGGATTATGTTGGTTTGGGATAATTCTAACGAGGTCGAAGTTTGTTGTATAATAGTCTCTTCTTCGGTGTGATTCTGTATTTGAAAGCTTTGATGGGAGGTCGATGGTCGAGATTGGATATTTTCGTTGATTTTACGTGTAATGCTACTTTTATCTTCAATCGATTCTTCTATGTAGCTTTCGGCTACCTGGTCAGATTTCTACCCGCCATGTCGTTTAATTTTAACTAAATTCGCACCTGTATCAAGCAAGAAGTCGCTGAATATCGACGAAAACAATGCCCAGTATAATACTCCGCATTTGGCAAGTTTAAGTAGGTAGCAATTGCCTTTGGCATTGCGGCAATTTTGTGTCTTCCAATTACTTGCTTTGTGCATTTGTTATTTTTGTAATTTAGAAAAAATCGGTCTGATTTTACATCTGTGGGACGTAGCGCTATATATTTTTGTACGATTTCAGCTGATTCATCTCTGATAACAAATGTGCGATCGATTTTGGTTTTAGTATCACGTAGAGTTACAATTATCGAACCGTCGTGATTGTCTACATCTTTTATAGTAATATTTGTAATCTTGTTACATCAGCATGCACCAAAAATGCCGAAAATAAGAATAACCAGCTACAAAAATAAAGTACGTTAATACGTCACATAGGTAATTTTTCTAAAAAAGAGAGGTTAATATCAAATCAAGAGTAAAACTTACTTTGAGGTCTAGATACACACTGTCTGGTGCTTCAAACAAAAACATTTTTACGTTTGATGCGGTGAAAACTTTGGACTTATACATTTCAAATTCACGTTTTGTGCATTTTAGCATTGAATAGATGACCCAAAGCGTTGTCGGTTTAACTTTCTTGGCGAGTTCGCCGAAATAAGCCAGAAAAACGCTTTCGGATAAAGATTTCGTTTTTCTTTAATTCTTCCATTGAACAAAATTTTCGTAGGTTTTCAAATATTATTCTTTCGATGATGGCGGCAACAAATTTTCTATTACGGCTCTTGCCGCCTTTTCAATTTCAGGTGGCGTTAAAGTAAATTCATCACTCTCATTGTCTTCACTTGAACTCATTTTGTCAAATACAATTAGTTACCTACTTTTCAAAATCAATGACGAACAACGAACAACAGTAATTTTTCACGCGACAAAATATTCATTTGTTTTTTATTTTTCTTAATAAACAGCTTTCTATTTGCAAGCCAGTTCTGTATTTAAATAATGCTTTGGATAAGTTACCTCCTTCATTGCCATGGTTCGGAGTAAAAGATGGGCCCATTTTTAAATTACACGACAGATATGAGTTTACATAGTAATTTATTTGGCCGCTAAAACACGACAGATATGGATTTTCATACAACTTTTGCCGGCCGCTGCTCGCATGTATAGCAATTTCGATTTATCTCGAAGAAGGTTGTCAAAATAATTTCAAATTTCCAAGCATGTTTGAGAAAAGATTATTAATACACTCATTATGTACTTTTTTTTTTTTTTTTTTTTTTTTTTTTTATCGTGCGGAAATCCCTTCGGATACCCCCCCGCCGGCCAGCGGGGGCGGTTATGTCGGGCTTGCACCGACTAAAACCGCACGCCGTCTCGGGTCTTCAGACGCCGGGGTGTAAGGTTACCCATAGAGCATATCCCTCGCACCCCGGCTGACCCTGGGCCATCTCACCACTAACAGCATCGCTCATCCTGTCTCCTCTGAAAGCAGAGGAGTACGGAGAGCGATGTGTTCCCGCCACGTTGGGTATTGGCCGACGATCAATGCCAACCCTATGAAGGGGTGAAGGGGAAGCCATTGACCGCCGCCCAGGGTGTACCGGCCGCTCCGATTCCGTTCCCCCCGGACTGCAGCGGGATCGGAATCGGAGCGACACTCGAGGAGGTTACCCAACACACACCCCACTCAACACACACCCCACTCATTATGTACCTATATATAAATATAAAAATATATACTAGTATTTCGGTGGAAGTTTCAAATACTTAGAGCATTACAAAATGTAAAAAACTCTTAAGGATTAATTTGCATATAATTTTGTATAATATTTTAAATACTTCGTAATAATATAAAAACACGTGATAACAGAGAACTGTAATCTTGAAAAGATATACCTACCGCTATTTATATGAATATAATTTTAACTCGTTATGTAAACATGTCGTTCTGTTCAGACAAGAAGCTCTACTGTCGGACGAGCAGGCGCAGGAGATCGTGGCGATGTTGTCGCCGCACGCTCTTCCGCACGACAATGGCGTCTCGCTCAATGACAGCTACCAGTCCGTGCTCTCGTACGAGAGGTAAACAACTAAATCAATACCTACACTATACCATACTACTTGAACGAATTCTTATGGCGCGGTCGTACTTCAAAAATCTGTGTGAAAGATAAAAACTCCATTTAGATCAGAATGATGTTTTTATTGTTCATTGTCGTTAGTTTATACGAGATATACAATTTTGATTAACTATTTGACAATACTACATTTTAATACAGGGGTATGGATGGTTCAAATCCATGTAAAATAAATGGTATGAGGAATAGGGAAAAATACTCAAAGGAGTCTCGGGCGCAATTTTGATGAAAACCTAAAACTTCTTCATTGGAGTATTTTTTTCCTAGCCAGGCATCGCGCCCGTTGATTTGAGAAAAGAAAAAGAACTATCATTCCACCATTTGATAGAATAAGGAAAACATTGTGGGAAGTAACATACATACAGCAAATTTGAGGAAAGAGCTCATTCTTAACCAAATTTTAATTTTATTTTTGGCAACCACATCTCATGCGGCAAGTCATATGCGGTGCGGTTTCATTTCAAAGTAGACATGCGGCTTGTGTCTCTTGCAACTCTTTGTGTATACACTGGCACCATTGACGTTGGATATAATATATGCATATAGTTGTCATGATCGTGTTCGAAGAATTGAAAGTTTTGTTGATTTTGAGGCCGGACCTCGCCTTAACACAGCAGAATGTTTATTAAAATATAATGTTACATTAGACGTGATACTGCATTGCTCGTATATTGAGATACCACAATCCAATAATATTCTAGTATGCAGTCAGTGGATGAGAGCTATGAGTTCGTATCAATGGAGGGGGACATTGGCTTGGCTGGCGGCGATCGTAAGCAACCAGAAGCTCCGGCGCCCGTAGCTGAGCAAGAGCATGACAATGTTTTTGAACATTACCCGCCGCAAGCGCTCAGGGAGCTGGGCGAGGAAAACGGCATACATTACTTTGAGGACGGGCATTTCTATACTGAGGTCAGTGTAACATACATATTATATTAAACATATAAAAATGATTTGAGTAAGTACTACGTTACGTTCGAAGATGTATTGCCATCGGTGTAATAAAAATAATTTTGAATTATATTATGTATTAACTGTTGCCCGCGGCTTCACCCGCGTGGTAATCTGATCCCGTTCCCGCTACCCATGGGACCCTATTCCACCACCGCAACCTATATAAGAGAATGCCACCATACATCATTTTGTTATGAAGGGTTTAGGCAGCGTTTTTGTTAACAGCTTCCAGACAAACATCAAAAATTTTAATTTTTTAATGTATACAAAAACATGACAAATTATATACTAAAACCTTCCTCGAGAATCACTCTATCCATTGGTGAAAACAACATGAAAATCGGTGCAGTAGGTTTTGAGTTTATTGCGAACGGACAGACAGACGCCGTGGAGGACTTTGTTTTATAATATGTAGTGATAGTGGCTAATAAATACTTGCGAACCTATCAGTGACTTACCGTTTTACCAAATCAACCTTTCGCCGCGTAGTGCAAAAAGTGCATAATTTGTATAAGTGTATGCGGTACCATTTTTAGTTGTATCTCAATTGCTTAATGATATTTGCACTTTGATTATGCCTTCGATTTCTTCATTTGAAAGTGCATACATTTAAATTTGAATAAAGTGAAGCTCTGAACTTTTGTTATTGAAGTTTTTCGCTAAAGTTATATTTCAAAATGGTATTTCCAAAATAGCAAAAGTACCTTATTTTTCAACAACTGTTATTTGATGTTTATTATTATTTCCAGGTGGCTGGACTTCCGCCTATCGAAGAAGATGAAGACGATGATTATTATCCGCCAGTATTTGTTAGGAAAAATACCAAAGTTAAATTCAGGTATGCCTGCAATAGCTATTACTATTATCCTTCTTTGAAAGGTCAAATGTATGGGGTACTCGTGTTATATTATTTCTAAAAGCTACTACTTCTATGGGATTCAAATAAAAATAGGTCCGTCTGACTTGACTTCGCTCCATTAAGAGTCTCTTTGTAGGGTGCTTATGTGAAGACATGAATAACATTAATTACTTTCAACTAAGTACATATTCATTCAGTGAAATTTTGAAGCATTTAATATGCTAACTTTTCTTATAGATATCCTAGATGTTCAGTTTTTCCGATAAGTACATATTATTTATCTTGAAAAGGTCTTTAGTGTACATCAAAATATTACATATAATTTATATCAGTTCAGGAACATGTAGGAAATGCGAGTCCGATGGATGGTTTAACCGCCGTTTGCGATCTCTTCAAAAAATGACGTCGGTCACAAATAGTCTGGATAGTGTAGTTATTCGATAAATGAATTACACTATTTTCAATATTAAAAACGTCATCAAACAAGTACATAATTTAAATACGTCATCAAATTATATTGTCTAAATTAAGTAAAAAATAAAATATGTCGGTGCGTATTTTTCTCGAAACGTATGATTGAAGTTGTTGGAAGCGCGATTCTATTCTTATTTGACTCACGTAGTACAATGATAAATAAAATTATCGCAAACAACAGTTATGTGCCACACCAGGCATGGCTTCACTTATTTTACTGGGTTATTTGAAACTCCTCTAGGGTTAGCATATTTTCGTTATGGATTGAATCCGTCTTTCTCACTCTTGTATAATGCCTTTAAACAATGGTCAGATCACGGTAAGCTCGAATTGTTTTCTAAACGATAATCACTGTGACTTACAGTACGGATCCTATGCGAGTATTCTCGACACACTCAGTGCGTGAGTACGACCGGCGCAACGAGGACGTTGACCCCGTGGCCGCCAGTGCCGAGTACGAGCTCGAGAAGCGCGTGGAGAAGATGCATGTCTTCCCTGTTGACCTGGTTAAGGGGGCCGATGGCCTAGGGCTATCTATTATAGGTAACCCGTTTACGTTGTATTTTTGTCGGTTCATGTATTTAGACTAAACTTTATGTAGAATTATTTATCTCATTTATTTGTATCGATAGTTTTTGAATAGGTTATATTATAATGTTTGCTTCTTGCTCATTATTAAGAATCTAATCTAGTCTATTTTCTACATTTATCTCTGTTTGCAGTCATCTCAACTTTCCTTCATCAACTTACCGTCACTAACACTAACTAACATCCACATTTCTAAAGCATTAATCCTTGTGCTTCACATAAATTCTTATTTAACTTCTAACAGGCACATATTCTTACTTAAAACCGATAGAAATATTTTACTAAAATACATACCCCGACCACCTCCGAGGTGAAAGATTCGCATGCAACCTGGAACAACACTAAGATGATGATGAGCAATATCAGACTGAAATGCATACATCAGCTTCACTGTCAAAACAGTGAATAGTGAATAGTGAATTCTGCTACCTTCAGTAAGCCTACCATGAAACGGACCGAAGTTTCGGGCAACCGGTACTATGAACCACATTTATCCCGCAATCGGACCCGAAAACGGCACGTGACACTTCGTTCGGCGAAACCCCTACCGGAAGAAATCCATAGTGACTTGATGGGCTAAATGCTACATCTCACGTTCGTGTTGCGTGCGGGTCCGAATTTTCGGATGTTTAATGGCAGCCCCCCAGACTACAGTATATAGCGAGTATGTGGCAGGAATGGGCGTGGGCGCGGACGCGGGGCTGGAGAAGCTGGGCATCTTCGTGAAGACTATCACAGAGAGCGGCGCCGCTGCGCGCGACGGCCGCATCCAGGTCAACGACCAGATCATCGAAGTGGATGGCAAGAGCTTGGTCAGTTACACGATACACTGTCATTTTTTATATTCTCATGAATATATCGTGATATTTATATTGATTTTTATTACAAGTTTTATTAGGATGGTAAAGGTAAATTGACATACACACAATACGCAAACTGTATTTTCTTTCGCACTCACACCTTATTAGGGGGGAACATAATATTGCCATTAATCTGGGCCGTTTTTCGTAACTCTATACAGTTACTGAAACTTCCAACATAAAAACTCAATAACACCTTGTATGACCGTGGATTCGAAACCGGAAATTGATACATAGTGACCGCGCTGACGACTGCTTGCCAACGAGACTCAATATATATATTTTAAGATAATTTAAATGCGAGTAGGCACACACTTATGACTCATACTAAGTCGTTTAGATTACATATCCAGGGGCTCGATTCAGCAAAATTACGTTTTTTAAACGTATGATTTCAAAACTAACGAACAGTAAAATCTCAAAATCTAATTGAAAACGAAATCAACTACCTCTGACTGGATCTAAATGTTTAATAACCTCATTATAGTGAAGGTAGGTTTTGTTTTGACAGATCATACTGAATAATAAAATATTTTCTAATCGAATTGAAATCACGCGTTTTGAAAACGTGGTGCTAGTGAATCGGGCCCCAGGAAAGAAATACAAATTGAGTTAACAAATAAATTTACTATCAAAGAGGAGTTTTTCAACAAAGGTGTTGATATAAGAAATAACAACCGATTTATCCATTCTTTAAGAAACAATAGATCCTTGAATAAACAAGGAAATAAAAGTGGATATGTATATAGCATTTATAAGAAAACAGTATTTTTGTTTTCTTATTAGAATCATTGATGAATGACGTCATGAACACTTTCAGGTTGGAGTTACGCAAGCATATGCGGCGTCAGTACTACGGAACACGTCGGGGCCGGTCAAGTTTCTTATCGGACGAGAAAAGGACCCCGAAAATAGCGAAGTAGCGCACCTCATAAGGCAGTCACTTGCTGCCGATAAGGAGAGAGAAGAACGGTAAGCTGTTCTGTTTTTTAAAGAATATTACTAACCGAAATTACTAATATTCCCCCTAACCCCTCCAGCTAAGCTAAATTGCTTGTGTTATGAATGGGTTCACGTCGTCGGTAGTGTAATGGCCAGGATTCGAACCCGGGACCTAACCTACCTACGTATTGTTGCAATACTATAATTATAATATTCCGATCAGTTTTATTCGCATTGTGACTTGACCTGGATAGTTTTTGCAGGTGATTATTTAGTTTGATCTGGAGTGGTACGGCTCTCTACGGTTGAAATTAGGGCCAACTGAAACTGGATATGATTGAGAAAAAAGACATGTTTCAATGACAAATTTCATGAAGGATAACTAAAGCCAAAATGTTCCGAATTGACTACAATATTCCATGTTTCAGTCACCCGGACAGCTTGTACGTCATTGACCATTTGATGCAAGAAAATTTTAAATAATACGTAATTTTGAATAGATGATGTAAAACTTAATTGTTCTGATAAAATTTAACGCTGTGAATGGAGTACAATACTTTATGGTATTTTTGCAGAGCATCTCGAGAACGTCAAAGGCGGCAACAAACAGAGGAAGTGGACTCCAATCAGACGACTTCTGCCGAACCCACTCCACCACAAACAAGGAATCCGGAGATAAATGAATTAAGAGCTTTTCTTCAAGAGGTCTGTGTTTTTTCCTATTAAGTAAATCCGTTTTTTACTATTTAGTCAAGCCATTTACGGTTTAATACTGGCTGTAAAAAATGTACTATGGGACTCTGAAGGCTTCCTTCAAATTTTATAATAATGTCTTGATAAATATTCATATTTTTATTTTCGTAATTTCAAAGTACTAACACAATCACGTGTAATTATGAACCAGTACCAGTAGTTATGAAATTTTAATTCTTAAATTAGACAATGGCCATTCTAGGAGGTAGGACATGACGGTATCTCCCGTCCGAATTTGAGCAGTCCGACTGGGGTAGTATCTTTTTTTATTTATTTTTTTCGTGCGGAAATCCCTTCGGATACCCCCCCCCCCCCGCCGGCCAGCAGGGTGGTTATGTCGGGCTTGAACCTACTAAAACTGCACGCCGTCTCGGGTCTACAGACGCCGGGGTGTAAGGTTGCCCATAGAGCATATCCCTCGCACCCCGACTGACCCTGGGCCATCTCCGGTTACGAGATGGCCCCCTCGGGTTTGGGAACCACGGTGTCCCCGTCTTGCCCCGGTTTGGGGGAGGGGTGCTAGTCGCTCCACCGTCCGGTCTGCTTCTGCTGGGGTGACAGGCGGCCTCACCTGCCACCCCCAGGCCTGCGCTCATGGAGGCCGGAGGTCGTTAAGCGACCTCCGGCGCCTGAGTCCCTCCCTCCTTCGCGAGCATTACATGCTCGCAGAAGGAGGTGGCGGCGGCCCACGCGCTCGCGCTCTGCACCATTGCCGCAATCATGCTGCCGAGCGAGAGGACTCCCACTCCGATGGCTGCCACTAGGTCACGCCTCCCGCGCTGGGCAGTCCGCCAGCGTGTGCAGCCCTGAGTCCTCGCTCGCGTCGCAGTGATGACACTCAGGCGTTGGCTCCTTCCTGATCCGATGCAGGTGGTCCCCGAAGCTCCCCTTCCCAGAGATCACCTGCATCAGTCGGAACGAGAGGCTTCCGTTTCGCCTCTCTAGCCAATCCTCCATGATGGGCCTTACCGCCGCTATTGCGGCGTGCCCTGTTTGAGTACCTGCGGCGGTCGGCAGACAAGGCAATTGAGCAGTACCCCACCGCGGACTCAGTGTGCTTGGGGGACTTCAACGCTTATCAAATTGAGTGGCTGGGGTTCTCGAGCACTGATTTTGCCGGAAGAGCTGCTCACAAATTTGCCCTGACCTATGGGTTCTCGCAAGTGGTTCATTCTATCACTAGAATACCAGATATCGAGACCCATAGATGCTCTCTACTGGACCTTCTGCTGACTACGCGCCCGGATGAATACTCCATAACTGTGGAAACACCACTTGGCAAGTCAGACCATTGCCTCGTCGGGGCGCAACTGCCACTCGCACGGCCAATACCACCTCGGCCATCCGAATGGCGGCATGTTTGGCACTATATGCGAGAATTCTTCGCTTCGTACCCGTGGAGGCGGCTCTGCGTCACTTCAGAAGATTCAAGCTCCTGAGTAACAGCAGTTACTGAGGCGATTCTAGCGTGCATAGAATGCTACATTCCCAACCGCTGGATCGCAACAGGAGCAAGTAAGCGCCAGTGGTTTAATCAGCCTTGCAGAGAAGCAAGACTTCACAAACAATCTGCTTATAAGGCTTGGACTACGGCTCTTGCTAACAAGGATCCGAATATCACTGAGGTGAAGCGGAAATTGAATGCCGCCCCGAAATCCAGTAAAAGAGCAACGGCCAGGGCTAAATTTGAATTCATCGGCAGAATTGGTGAACGGCTGGCGCGCTACCCGTTTGGTAGTCGTGCGTTCTGGTCGCTGGCCAAAGCTGCTGAGGGAAATTTCTGTCGGTCTTGTCTGCCGCCGCTGCAAAAACCCGACGGCAGTCTGGCCCATGGCGCTAGGGAGAAAGCAGATTTTTCGGTGACCTCTTTGCGTCAAACTCGACCATGAACGATGGGAATGCCGAGCCACCCACTATCCCCTGGTGTGGTGTTTCTATGCCACAAATCAAAATCACGCAACGAGTGGTACAGCGGAACTGAAGTCCTTAGATGTTCGCAAGTCGAGTGGGCCTGACGGCATATCGGCGATGGTGCTTAAGCAATGTGCTCCAGAGTTGTGCCCTGTACTTACACAGCTTTTCGCGCTCTCTTACTCCACGAGACAAGTCCCAGCTTCGTGGAAGACCGCATTCGTGCATCCTGTGCCTTAGAAAGGCGACAGAACATACCCGTCCAAATACAGGCCTATCGCTATCACCTCCTTCTCTCGAAGGTAATGGAGCGTGTCATTAACGTTCAGCACCTGAGATACCTTGAAGGAAACGATCTATTGAGCGACCGACAGTACGGATTCCGCCACCGTCGCTTTACCGGTGACCTTCTTGTGTATCTCACACACCGCTGGGCGCAAGACATCGAGAGTCAAGGTGAGCCACTAGCGGTCAGCCTCGATATAGCGAAGGTCTTTGATCGGGTCTGGCACAGAGGTCTTCTTGCGAATTTGCCGTCTTATGGACTGCCCGAGGGACTTTACGAATGGATCGCCAGATTTTTGTCCAATAGAAGCATCCAAGCCGTCGTTGACGGCAGCTGCTCGGACCGCATGAACATAAACGCTGGTGTTCCACAAGGCTCCGTGCTGTCTCCGACCCTGTTCCTCCTGCATATCAATGACATGCTGTCTGATGACTCCATTCATTGCTATGCGGACGACAGTACCGGGGACGCATTTTACACGGGCCGGGATAACATCCCTCGGTCGGCAGTGGAAGAGAGTCGCGAACAACTTGTCTGAAATCGAGACTACTCTCACAAGAGTGTCCGATTGGGGTGGACTAAACCTGGTCCAATTCAACCCCACTAAGACACAAGTATGTGCATTCACCGCTAAGAAAACCCCATTTATTGTAGCGCCACAATTCCTGGACACTCCACATAAAATCTCCAAAAGTATCGGGATCGTCGGTGTCGTCATCTCCAGCGAGGTCCAGTACCACAGTCACCTGGAAAACAAGGTCAAGTTGGCATCTAAGAAACTAGGAGTGCTCAACAGGGCGAAGCAGTACTTCACTGCGGAGCAAGGACTTCTTTATAAGTCGCAAGTCCGGCCTCAGATGGAGTACTGCTGTCACCTTTTTGCCGGAGCACCTACATACCAACTTGACTCGTTCGACTCGGTACAAAGACGGGCGCTGAGAATCGTCGACAATTCTATACTTACAGGCAGTGTAGAACCTCTTAACCTTAGAAGAGTTCCCCTGACGCACAGGGCGAGTCTCCCTGTGCGTTTTCTACCGCCTTTATAATAGGGTGTGTTCAGAAGAATTGTATGATATGATGCCCACGGCCACATTCTATCATTGCACCGCTCGCCACTGACAGGGAATTCATCCTTACACGTTGCGACCGGAAACGGTGCGTACAGTTAGGTATGAAAGGCACTTTATTCCGCGCACCCTCAGGCTGGGAAATGATCTCTCTGCTGTGGTTTTCCCAAGCGACTACAATATGGGGTGCTTCAAGAAAAAGGTTTTTACAGGGTCGGCAGCGCAAGTGCGACGCCCCTGGTGTTGCACACGTCCATAGGCCACGGTAACCGCTTCCCATCAGGTGTGTCGTGAGCTTGTCTGCCAACTAAGTGGTATAAAAAAAAACATGGAGAGAGTATCTTCTCTCGAAGATACTAATATCGTCAGCAAGAAATAAAAAATATTAACATGTAACTGAAGAACGATATCGTACGTAGAAGGGCGATAATCGCCATGTCATTAAATACTGGACGTCTCTGTGTAAAAAAGACAATACCATGCTAGTTACCGAGCTCGAATGGCAAATCTCGCATTCAAGTCGGTTCAAAACGATTTGTATGATACTCCTATGAACATGAAAAAATGTCATACGGTACTTTAGACAAATCGAGAAATAGGCCAAAACGTGCGAGAAACTCCATTTAAATGGCCCTATAAGATTTTAGTAGTGATAGGTGCTTCTAGCACCTCTGCCTACCCCTTCGGGGATATAGGCGTGAGTTTATGTTATGTTATGTTTTTATATTGCGATTGCAGCTAGTGGGCATGGAGTCGGGCGGTGGCGGCGCGGAGGAGATCAGCGGGCGCCTGCGCGCGTGGTGCGGCGCGCGCGCGCACTCGCCCGCGCCCGACGCCGCGCTGGCGCACGCCGCCGACGCCGCGCACCGCGCGCACGCCAAGTACGAGAAGGTACGACGCCTCCCACCAACCGTGTACCGCAGGGCATTCTGCGACTTGCCACTTGAACTTAGGCTCTTTACACGTGACGCCTTTAGACGACATCAATAGCGAGCGCATTCAATAGTACATTACCACGATCAGCAAAGGCAATGCAATCGGCAAGGTGTAGTTAACATTTTGCACACTATCTGCGCGTTTGTACGTGTCTGCCTCCGCAGCCCACCGCTTCGCCTCGTTCGGCTGTTTTCAAAGAACGTTCCGATAGCCTTTGTATCGATACAAACTCATACAATATGCTAATACGCGCTGATGATTTAGAGATCTCGCTCAAGTGTATATGCGCGGCATCAGCTCATTTGAAAAACGTTGTGTGTTTGTGTTGCAGCTGCGGTTCTCAGTCATATACATATACTTCTTAAAATATTACTTTTCTTTTTATTTCTTGATTTTCAGAAAATTTTACCGTCCGATTTCCATAATATAAACATAAGATACATATTCAATTAAATTTTTAAGCATTTTTGTATGCTTACTTTTTCTAAAGATTTAGATCGGAAAAAGAGAACATCTCTTTTTCCGAGAGGTGAACTGAGGTGGCTCAGTTGGTCAGAGCATTCCCCCTGTAAGGGACTGGTCGCGGGTTCAAATCCCGTCCTAGATGTTCTCTTTTTCCGATCTAAATCTTTAGAAAAAATTAAACATTTAATTGAATTAATTAGGCGGAGTCATCAAAAAACAATGTTTAAAAATGACTAAAGTTATTCATTGTTTCCGTAGTTCGCAAGAATTACGGTAGATGGCTCCAACGTCGCCTTAAGACGTATTAATGTATCGGAGAATTTCGAATATCTGGGACGTGTCTAGGTGGCTCAGTTGGTCAGAGTATTCCCTCTGTAAGGGACTGGTCGCGGGTTCAAGTCCCGTCCTAGATGTTCTCTTTTTCCGATCTAAATCTTTTTAAGATACATATTTATTTATATAACGTTGATGTATGAAATGGGCATTTAATTTACCTACGTAGTAGTATAGTATACATAGTGAAATATACTTTTTTTTTTCAAACATTAAATAGCTAATTAGTTAAAGTGAAATGCAAACACCATTTATATGATTTGTTACCTTCATTATGAACGCTTAAGGCGAGGGTCCCTGAGGAAGGGTGTTTTTAGATTAAGATTTTTCGAAAATGAGAAGTCCCTGTAATGCAAATCATATACTAAGCGTAACGAGCTAAAAGCTCGGCAGCCTGCTGCCATTCCTTATAACTACGTGGACGGTGCACTCACCTGCGCGCAATGTTCACGTAGGTTCACCGCTAAGATTGACTTTATTAGCCATCTTCGGGCGCACGAGAGCCGTACTTAATTATGAGCACATAAAAGTGGTCGCCATGGCCGAAATCGGTCGGAGGTCATCAGTATGTTATTCGTGGCTATTGAAACTAGTATTTTCGGTTATACGATACACGATGACTTTTACTTTCCTCGATAGAATTTGCTCTCAAAGATTGGTCTAAGCCAAAACGCATTCCAGTTTTATTTGATTTGAGTTAAGGTTAGAAAAATAAAAATGTAACCAAAATGAAGGTCATTGTAGAATAAAAAACGGTTATCAAAATTTACATAAATTCTGAATTATACCCTGAAAATTCAAAATACCTACGTTTTATACATATATGACGCGTTCGGACAGTCAATTAGTCCCGAGCGGAACGAGTTAGAGGCAGGATTTGTGTCAGTTTTGCGGCAGACGCACAGCGATGCTACGCCAAAAATACCTTAAGTTGTCGAATACCCTCGCTTTAAATCTGTACATTGACAGTTTCTTTGTTTGTATTATTATAATTTGGTGAAATTTGCACAGAGCGGCAATATATCGTTATACATATTTTCATCCTTTCGAGGTAATTAACCCTAGATATACACGTTCACTTCAATAGTTCAGATACAAGATGTTAACACACAAGAATTCTTGCGTGTAAAAATCATTCGTACTAGCAATGATCGCATGATCGGTTTGTATACACAATATTCGCGCACCAACTGTGCTCCGCGCATCGGCTACTGCTCACGGTCTTGGAGTTTGGAGCCCGGTTCCGCGCTTCAATCGGTGTCGATTATGTCACAGCGTAGTTGGTACCCGAACATAATGGATAGCCAGCTTTAGGCGGCGCGTATAGTATGTCTGCGAACACAGGCCCGGCGCGCCCTGCGCGAGTGGCGGCGCACGCGCGCGCTGGTGCGGGCGCGCGAGGAGTGGTGGAGCGCGGCGCTGCGGGAGGCGCACCGCGAGTACGCCGCCGCGCTGTCCGCGCTGCACGACCGCGTGGCGCGCCTCGAGGTGCTGCTGCTGGTCAGTATGCGCCGCACCACCTCACTACACCATGCATCACCTAAACACACCAAATCATGCATCACCTCATCACACCATGCATCACCTCGTCACACCATGCATTCGATTATAAGCGTAAAACTTGAATATATTTTTTAGGAGACACAAAAGAAGGCTGGGCTACCAGTAATGTTGCCTCACGAACCTTCGGCGAGACGGGAAACTCCTCCACTACCGCGCCGTCCGGATCCGGATCCGCTATTAATAAACAGTCAGTATCGTATTTTTTTAAAGAGGGAAGCATGGAAGGCTTTGTGAAATGAATTTAATCTGCGAAAACCCCAGTGACGGACTTGCAAAGTGTTTTGTTTTTTATTAGTGAATAGCGTTGACATCGTTCTTGTGAAGAGTGTAAGGGTCATCAAACGTGTTAGAAAACTACGGCTTCGGGTCATATTCAGCCGATAATCGTAATACTTTGGACCTTATGAAGCTGAATTCATAAGGTCTAAAGTATTTTAATGTCTACATTATCTAAATGTCTATTATTCATTAGGTCTAAAGTATTAAAACGTCCACAATATATAATTCAATTACGTTTTGGTCTTCTTAAATAGCCGTTTTAATATTACGGTCATTTTTATACATGTACATCGTAATTTGTCTAAATATCTATCTTATCTTAATCTATATTATCTTAATTTATGTACTTATCACTAAAATCACATTATTACTTTCAGATCCATGGAGTTCCGATAGCGATCTATCAGACTTATCGCCCGTAGAGGACGAGTATGCAAAGATAGACAAATCGCGACGGGAGCCACCAGATCTTGGCGATGTCACCGCTCCCGTGAAGGATGAACCTAGAACCGTGGCACCGATACCGCCTGCGCCTACGGTAACCCCAGTTACCAGCGCCACGGCCGTAAATACTACACCAGCCGCAGCATCCGTACCTGCGACGACCGTGCATCAACCGACACCCACCACTGCAACTAACGCTTCCGCTCACATGACTCATCCCGTTCACATGGCTCAAAGTGTGCCGCAGCCGCCTGCTAGCTTACCGGAAACTCAGTAAGTTTTGATTTTTAACATACAAATAATTTGCACCAGCGCACAGTGTTTTCTAAAACTGGATTTATTATTAGGTTACAAGTACCTTTATTCTCAAATCACGTACAGTTTGGTTTGGCACTTCGGGAAGAAGAGCGAGAATCCGGCTAAGGTTGGCTCGCTTTGGTTTTGTAATTGAAAAATTCCACGTGTACAACATGTAACACATGTACAAGTGGACCCCGGACGGGTCCACTTGTACATGTACACGTTGCTGAGGTGAAGGCCTCGGATGCGAGCAGGACTAAGACGACGATATGATGAAGTCGTTGGCTACATAGGAATGGTTGTGTCCAGGTCGCTGTCGTCGCCGTGCGGCGCGGCGGGGCCGGACGGGCGCGCGTCGCGCGAGCTGGACGCGGCCGTGCCGCGCGGCGCGCTGCTGGACACGTCGGCGCACCGCGCGCGCACGGACCTGGCGCGCCACCGCCACCACGCCGCGCACTCGCCGCACTCCCCGCACTCGCTCAGCAACGCTAGCTCTGTACGCCCATTTGTATTAGCACACTCTCTCATAAGCATCGGCCTTTGGAGCGCTCTCTTGGGAGCGCGCTCAACATTGCAATGGATATTCGATTAGTGTTAACGCAATCTTTGAATTCTATTTTCTTCAAAATAAAAATTAGAATAAAATATCAAACATAAATAATAGTCTGAAAACTAAAAATACGATTTAATATAAATTCAAACTTAAACCAAAACACACATAAAGCAAACAAAATTTGAACTTTATTATTAATTCAGAACTTGTTAAGAATATGATGCTTTACAAAAATACATATAATGAAGCTCATAAAGTTACCCTAAAACTGCTACCGGTCAATCAGTCTACATAACACTGATAGAACACTTCAAAATATGAATTTGGCGGTTTTATTATTCTCACTGTTTCCTTTACTCGACTAAATTCCATATAAATTACATTGAAGTAAGAACCCAAATATATTTAAAAATATAAAAAATTGTGGCCTACCGGCATCGGGTACAGGAATCAAGCCACTGGTGGTTAGAGCTCCAAAGAGAGGAATCTCCTTACAATACGTGCTGTGTCAAGGGGTCACACTCCACATGTCGACAACCTCCTTGAGCCAAATCCAAATATTTTATTTGTTAAACTTTTTCGGTTTTCACGAAATTCTCGTCATGTGGAATAGTGATATCGACAATTATTGCGCGGCGCTCTGATCAATCTATCACCACTATATCAGACTTTTAGTGGCTACAATAATCCTGTCAGATGATAGATCGACGCCAGTACAACGTGCTATGCCCATTTTCGAGAACTGCATTGGGCACATACCTGTAGTATGGTACCTCTCACTATTATTATTACCTACACATCTTTTTGGGTTTATCAGGTTTCTAATTATGCCATATATTTCTAGTATGACGGTCTTGATGATTCATACAATGATTCAGCGGATGAGTCATTGAGCGAATCAACTTCGGGAGGGCCTCCTCATGTTAACTCTGTAAGTATTATTTTTGAATGTAAATATTAATATTTTTTTTTAGAACAGCAGTAAGACTGAATGCAAAGAGCCTTTTTGTTGTTAACGTGTTTTATAAGCATTAGCATCGTTAATGAAACACAAATGCTTACAGCAACATCGCGATACACGACAGAGCTGTGGTAGTTCTGTAGGCAGCACTACCGACGACGCCGTTTACTCCAGAGATCATAGACATCATCCCCTCTCGGGTAAGTTCACTGTTCTCTATCACCTCTACGCATCACTGTGGATGTGCAAAACCTTATGTTATAATAGGTGTGCGTTTGAAACATAATAGTACATTACGATATTAGTGCGTTATGATGGTTATAACATGCGAGGCGGAATTTTAGCCCGAGCCGTAGGCGAGGGCGTAATTGAGCCGAGCATGTTATAACCAATACGCACGTATATCGTACGACGCTTTTTAACACATTTGCGAGGAAACAAAAAAAAAAACATTTTATATTTTGTTCATTTTTAATTATTGAAACAGTTAGTGAAATTAACAGCGCGCTAGCGCTGCCTACTGACTGGCGCCGCGCGGCGATTAGTTCGAAATTTGAATAGCAACAGCGCGCTGCTCACTAGCTGGAGTCGTGCGGCGGCGATCAGTTCCATATTTGAAATGGCAAATAATACTGTTATGGAATTTGTATGAACTATAACTTAACTATTTGCTTTGGTAACACACGCGTTTGTTATGACCCGCTTTACATATTTAAAACCGGTGGAATTACATCAGCTTTACGAGCAAGGGTGTTAAAAACATATTACCTACTTCTTTGGTTACGTTACGCACACCTAATATAACAACCAAAATTAATGATTTAACCTGCCCAATTCGTAACAAACTTACCCACAAATTAGAAAAACTGTTTGTGTACCCATGTGTATGTGATTAATACCGTCTTGTATTAGCTTCGTATGCTTAAACCTGAGCCTCCATATACAAGATTGATTTAGTAGCCCACATGAGGTTAAATAATAACTACGTAGATGCAACAGAAGACTTGACACTGACTTATACAACATTTTGAACCAACGACAATTGAAAAGTGACATTCGTGCATTCGATAGTTTCCGATAATGTACTTTGGAACTCAATTAGTTAAGATTCATGAAGGTCAAAGTGAAGCATCGAAATTATCTCGTCTTGCCTGGTGACACGTTTTAAAAGTTGCATCTATGGTATAAGCCACTCGCGGTCAGAATGGGATTATTACGTACAGCCTTGAATAATAGCTCACAAGTACTATGAATGTGTAGAGTTCGTAAACATTACTTTATCTTTTTGACCAGATAATACTTACTTAAAATTTAGTAATATGGCTGTTTCCATCCCGTTCTGAACACGCGCCGGTTATACCCGTAGCGAGTTATTATTGAATCTGATGGGCTAGGTCCTCCAGCGTCCCTCGCGGAGCAACTGAAGCAAGTGCTCGCCGAGCGCGAGAGACGGCTCGCCGCCGGCTCGTCGCCTCCCCACCCGGACCCCGTGCAGCTCACCAATGACCTCGTCGACGAGATACGACAAGCCGTCAGTGAGGCCAACGCTAGAGGTTTGTATTGGACGAGATATTGCCCCAATACCCTTCGTTTTCTATGGAACAATTGCACACTATGTAAGGCTGCAGCTCAAAGGTCGTAGTAATTCGCTGCATGCTTTTCCAACGTTGCCACAATCAAAGTCTGTTAGTATGCGATACGTCCGTATCACTACACGACACCTTGGCACTATTCCTTCTTAAATCTTATATTTCACTGTCATGGCTGTTGCAGCATAATGTGTGGCTTGCTGGTAATTTCTGTGTTACTTTCCCGCCCTATTACGCCTGCATTTATTTTAAATGTGCTCACAGTAACTGCATTATTTTTTGTTCAAATTTCTTGTTCCATTCTAATGAGTCTTTATTGGAAATCTCTTGAAATATTAATGTAAAGAATGAAATAAATTCAAAGTATTTTTATTACCTTTCACACTGATGATAAAGTTGAAAAGGGAAGTTTTTATAACCAAAATTAGAGTTACGAGAGGGTATGTTTGTATAAATAATCTATTTGTTGAGCTTTAAGCTTAAAATTTGTCTTTGAATCTGGTGTCGGTTTGTTTCCATTCTAATACATGTTTTTTTGATACTAACTGCTGATAGCCATTTGATCTGTTTTATTAGATACCAGGTGGATTGAAAGGTTCGTGGCCTCTGCTAGAAAACAAAACGTTTAGAAACGTTCAAAAACATTTTTATTTTTCAAAGTAATCTCCATCTAGCAATTTAGGATAACAAAATTGCTTTGGTTTTCTTTGGAGTCAGTTCACCGGATTTTTTTTGTTAGGGCTGCAGTAACAGGGGTGTGTGTTGGGTAACCTCCTCGAGTGTCGCTCCGATTCCAATCCCGCTGCAGTCCGGGGGGAACGGAATCGGAGCGGCCGGTACACCCTGGGCGGCGGTCAATGGCTTCCCCTTCATAGGGTTGGCATTGATCGTCGGCCAATACCCAACGTGGCGGGAACACATCGCTCTCCGTACTCCTCTGCTTTCAGAGGAGACAGGATGAGCGATGCTGTTAGTGGTGAGATGGCCCAGGGTCAGTCGGGGTGCGAGGGATGTGCTCTATGGGTAACCTTACACCCCGGTGTCTGAAGACCCGAGACGGCGTGCGGTTTTAGTCGGTGCAAGCCCGACATAACCGCCCCCGCTGGCTGGCGGGGGGGTATCCGAAGGGATTTCCGCACGATAAAAAAAAAAAAAAAAAAAAAAAAAGGGCTGCAGTAACAATCTTAATACTGTGAACAACCAAAGAGAATGTGAATCAAATGCGGGTAGTGTAATAAAAATATATTCGGCTATCACAAAATACGGAAAAAAAGTCTGGTTTTAACCTGAACTATTAAGTCAAGATTTAGTCTGAATGCCATGGTTTAAAACGACTTATTACAAAAGCTAAATAAATCGTAGACTACTATGATTTGATCCATGGTTTAAATAACAACCAGAGATTACTACAAATATTGTTGGTTCATTATGACATCATTCGATCGCAACGTTCCGTATCCTTTGAAAGGAAAAGTTTTCTGAAGTCATAGATGAATAATTACTAAAACTAAAAATGGTGAAAAGCCATTACAAAATACTTTCTTCATGGATTCAATTTCTTTGATAATAATTATTCTTTATTTAGTAATTCAATATTATTATCATTATTATATTGGAAGATCTATGGACTTGTAAACCGGAACCAAGTTCTCGCGTATCATGCGTAAGTCGTAACGTAACTATAAAAAAAAATCGTATGATATGACATGTAGGAAGTAAACAAAACTAACTTTTGAATTTAATATATTTTTTGAAGCCTTCTGATGCGATGCGCAATCTACAAGTCGCCCTTTGTTAAAAATAAATTAGTGTTACAAAATTATTCATCAAGTCAAAAAAAAACAACACGAATTTATGTGATGCCTACCTTTGATACAACTTTGACGTAAGTGATTTAAACTTAAACCAACTTCAAACTAGAGGTCACGCAGGTTTATCTATAGACCAAAGATCATCTATGAATTACCGCTAAAACGCTTTTTGTAATAAAAGTTTTTTAGACCTTAATCCAAAGACGATTTAAACCTGGATTGACAGTTAGTCCGTATTTTGTAATAAGAACGAATATGTATTACAATGTGAGGCCGCGAACTTTTTAATCAACCTTCGTACATTTAAAATAACTTCATGTCACAGCATGAATATCTGTCGATTTTTGTTACTACTAAAAATTTTGCAATAACAAATTTATACCGTACTAACCGTTTTCTATCTCAGTTCATGCAATATAAACTCACATTTCATGTATTTTAGTTATGGCTTATGGCTGTTTTAAACCAACCTGGAGATCGCTTTCGAAGCAAAAATTCAGCAAGTTCCGCCAATTATTTAATTTAATGAAATAAATATACTTGAGGAACAGGACTAGACAACCTAAAGTGAAAAGAAGCGGTGAGAAGTTTTTGGTTGGTCTAATTTAATTAGCAGTTGCGTTTCACTGTGTGTCTTTTTGAACAAATGAATTTGAATTTGAAAAAAAAGCAATAGAGAAACGGTGACCAGGCAAGATGGAAGAGTAGGTGTCGGGAGTACTTAACAAGTCCAACAGTTCCGAGTACCATGATTTGCCTAGCGCACAAAGCCATGCAAATCAAAAGTAACAATCAAGCCAACCCAGCATAGATGTTGTTGCAAAAATCCCAAAAACAAAATTTTATAAGCCTCTTGTCCTATATTTCAAATTCGTGTTTATAGTGTTTATCACCGTGTTCATACAGGGCGTCCCACGGCAATGCCACATGGAGGGAAAGTACCTTAATTATTGAAGATGGGACATTTTACTGAAAGAAGACTTTATTTTAATTTTAAAAACCATTTGAACTGCATTCATACATTTTTGATAATTGACACGTTGAACCGGGAATCGAACCCGGTCCGGAAAAAAAATATCGGTCTGTAGTTTTATGATACCGATCGGAAGGCATCATCGTAAGGGTTATTTTTTGCTAAATAAATTAGTATCAGAAATAAGGAAAGACCATGAATTTTAAAAATTTTAATACAAAATTAATCAATGTATCAAATTCTCGAAATGAGCCCCATCCTGTTGAATACAAAGTCGCACTCTTTGGATTATTTCTCTCCCTGTCGATTTTTTTCTTGTTGTGGTGGATATTTAGAATAATACGACTAATTTCTCTTTGTACCTCGTTGACACTTTCATGCTGGTTCTTGTAAACTAAATTTTTTACATAACCCCATAAAAAAAAATCTAACGGGTTTAAATCTGGGGACCTCGGCGGCCATCTTATTTGTCCATTTGTCCCGATCCAGGGACCAAAGTGTTCATTGAGATAATCCCTTGTTCTGTGACTGTTATGAGCCGGAGCCCCATCATGCTGAAAAGTAAGGTTTTGTCGTTCTGCGACCGGAAGATTATTTATCTCATTTCTTAATATCTCAAGTATTTCTAAATACCTTTCCGTATATTCAAATGCCCTTCATAAAAATGTACTAGTTATTACTCAAGTGCGTACTTCTCAAGTGGGTAGGTAAATTTATAGGGATTTTCGCACGATAAAAAAAAAGGTACTTATGATAATGTCAGTTGTACGTCCTTTCGGCAATGTCAGCTTTTCATTTTTCTGAACAAAATTTCACATCAAATGTTAAAATTCATGGTCTTCCCTTTATTTCTGATACTAATTCATTTAACAAAAAATAACGCTTACGATGATGCCTTCCGATCGGTATCATAAAACTACAGACCGATTTTTTTTTTCGTGAACCGGGTTCGATTCCCGGTTCAACGAGGCAATTATTAAAAATGTATGAATGCAGTTCAAATAGTTTTTAAAATTAAAATAATATCTTCTTTCAGCAAAATGTCCCATCTACAAAAATTAAGGTACTTTCCCTCCATGTGGCATTGCCGTGGGACGCCCTGTATATCGATAAAGTGACTAGATGTCATCACGCAGCGCAATCAATACACTAAATATTTATTTAGTTTTAAGTATCTACGTATAAGTGAACTTGTGATGTGATTGTAGTAAAGAAAGCTCCGGCGTGCGTAGTCGGGGGCGAGGTGCCGTGGCAGCCGCTGTCGAGCGCTGTGTCGGAGTCCAGCCTCACCCCACCACCCGGCCAGGGCGGCCCGCCTGCCCCACACCCAGTTAATCACTGGACTAAACAACAGGTACCTTTTTTTTTTTTTTTTTTTCGTGCGGAAATCCCTTCGGATACCCCCCAGCGGGGGCGGTTATGTCGGGCTTGAACCGACTAAAACCGCACGCCGTCTCGGGTCTACAGACGCCGGGGTGTAAGGTTGCCCATAGAGCATATCCCTCGCACCCCGACTGACCCTGGGCCATCTCCGGTTTCGAGATGGCCCCCTCGGGTTTGGGAACCACGGTGTCCCCGTCTTGCCCCGGTTTGGGGGAGAGGCGCTAGTCGCCCCACCGTCCCGGCCTGCTTCTGCTGGGGTGACAGGCGGCCTCACCCGCCACCCCCAGGCCTGCGCTCATGGAGGACGGAGGTCGTTAAGCGACCTCCGGCGCCTGAGTCGCCTGCGAACAAGTTGCGGGCTCGGCGGGCCGGGAGAGTTCTAAATCTCTCCCGGGCGCGCTCCGCCATCTCCTTCGCGAGCATTACATGCTCGCAGAAGGAGGTGGCGGCGGCCCACGCGCTCGCGCTCCGCACCATTGCCGCAATCATGCTGCCGAGCGAGAGGACCCACCCCGATGGCTGCCACGAGGTCACTCCTCGGCGCCTCCCACGCCGGGCAGTCCGCCAGCGTGTGCAGCCCTGAGTCCTCGCTCGCGTCGCAGTGATGACACTCAGGCGTTGGCTCCTTCCTGATCCGATGCAGGTGGTCCCCGAAGCACCCCTTCCCGGAGATCACCTGCGTCAGTCGGTACTAGAGGCTTCCGTTTCGCCTCTCTAGCCAATCCTCCATGATAAACAACAGGTACCTACCAGCATAATGTCAAACTAGCGATTTCAGAACTTATTATTAAGTATTTATATTTATATATTTATTATTAGTATTATTATAAATAGTAAGGCTTGTACCGTGTGTGCGTGTTGTAATCGACTATGTTATCGATTTCCTGCAATGAGACCTCAAATCGCCTATTTGATAACAACCTCGCAAATCAGCAGTACCTTATGCGGTGGTAAGAGATTTATATTGCAATTCACAAAAATATCTACGCCAATGCTTGTAACAGATTTAGGGCTTGCAATATCCGTTTATTTTTACTATCCGGATAATACGAATATTAACATTTTACTATCCGGATAGTGCGGATAATACGGATATTTATTCGTTTTTATTATAAATAAAACTAATAAGCTTTTGTAACACGTTTTAATCAGTCTCTCAAGCAAAATTACAAAGAAGTAATAAACTATACCAATATTTCAAGTAACAATCACGTAAAAAATTTAGTTACTAAAATTATACAATAGAATACCGACACCGCACAAATAATCTGTATCTATTCTTCTCACACTAAAAACTATTCAAATTAAAAATGACATCCTACATTTATCACAAATTACAAAATCCCAATCCAATCAACTTATTTAAAACATAATAATTAAATAAAAATATCACGTTCCCTGACAAATCAGCTCAACTATTTAACAACAATAGTATATTTATCCAAATTCTGGTAATATGATCTTAAAAAGCTTAAACTATCTAATGAATCTTCTTTCATGGAAGTTCTTAAATGATTACATAAATATCCTGTAGCAGAGAACACTTTTTCTGCTTCAACGCTAGTCGGTGGTATTGATAAAAGTAGATTGTAAACTCTTTCTAAATTCCTGCTTCTCTGACCATTCTGATCAAATAGTGCCATCTCTACTCGAATCGTAGTGTCTAAATCATTAGTTGAAGAAGTCGGTCGCTGCGCAGAAGATGGCTGACTCATAAACCGGATGATTTCTTCTCGTATTTGTGTTTTAATTGATACGCTTACAGCTGAAGAAGAGCAACCATCTGTATCTTGTGTATTATGCGCTGAAGTTATGACTGTTTGATTTGGTTGTTGTGTGTCAAAAAATGTAGAAATAATATTAACAATCGTCTTTCTCACATTTTTCGATTCCGAAATTTCTTTAAGATGTTGTATTTCCGTATCAGTAAATAATATATCCGATTTAAAATCAATTAATGCTTTGAATACAGAATCTTTTATTAATAAGAACCGATCAATCATAGTAGCAAGACTGCTCCATCTTGTTTTGCAGTCTAAGATAAGACGCACATTCTTTTATTCTGCTTCTGCGGTGTATTTATAAAGGACCTCGGATTTAGTCGGTGATTTTTTAAACATCGTGACTACTAACCCTTTTCATTATAATCTTGGTTTCTTAAACAAACTTCAGTTCTACGACCGGTTGCATGTACATTACTTGTAGCTACAATAAAACCTTCTTCACCATCGGAGTCTGCAATTTCTTGTACATCTATATCTTGTGTACTGTCATCTTTATCAGTATTGTCTTGTGGAGCTCAGCGTGGGTGAAAAGTTTAGAACAAAAACGGTTTTAAGTGAGAAGTGACCGTCGCCGTCGATACAATACAATCATGAAAATGCGTGTCGTGTAGTGGGGATGTGAGTTAAAGTTAACAAGTGGTCAATGTGGTTATGATCTCTGTCACTAAATTGACTTATTGTGATTTGTGAAGTGAATAAATAATTGCAAGAGTGATTAACTATATTAAAATAATAAATAAAGTAAATACAGTTATATACTTCACAGATGACAGTTTTTTATTTAATATTTAAAAGAGAAATACAACTATCCGTAATATCCAAAAAATCCGGATGGTGATGCAAGTAAAATCCGGATTTGAAAATCGGCGGATATCCGGATAATACGAATATCCGGATATCCAGATTGCAAGCCCTAAACAGACTCGATGCCACAAACGAAATTATCGTGCAATAATTGTTTTTAAAATTAAATTGAAATCGTTCAAAACATTACACCATGCGAATATTGCACCAATTGAAGATAAAATCTAAGTAATGTCAAATCTATATAATATAAAAATGAATCCCTATTTCCCTTGGTCACGGCATCACGCGTGAACTGATGGACCGATTTCGCTAATTCTTTTTTGTTGTTTGTTATTGTCAGGAGAAGGTTGTTATGGAAGAAAAAGTTAGAAACACGCAGAATATAATAAAATTTGAAAATCTTAACGGCCGTATTAACTTTCATAATCTAACCTTATCGCGTTTGACATACCTGTCAGTCGTTTGTAATTGGCGCAACTGACATATTGACTGACACATTAACAGATGCATTGGTCTTAAGGCAGGATAACGTCTGTTGGGTCAGCTAATATCAAATACAATTACATTCCGAGCATTGTTTAGGTTATCTTTTTAGGGTTCCGTTGCCAAATGGCAAAAAGCCCTTATAGATTCGTCATGTCTGTCTGTCCGTCCGTATGTCACAGCCACTTTTTTCCGAAACTACAAGAACTATCCTGTTGAAACTTGGTAATTAGATGTATTCCGTGAACTGCATTGAGATTTTCACACAAAAATAGACAAAAAAAAAACAAATTTTGGGGGCTCCCCATACTTAGAACTGAAACTCATTTTTTTTTAATCAAACCCATACGTGTGGGTATCTATGGATAGGTCTGCAAAAATGATATTGAGGTTTCTAATATCATTTTTCTCTAAACTGAATAGTTTGCGCCAGAGACACTTCCAAAATGGTAAAATGTGTCCCCCCTCCCCCCTGTAACTTCTAAAATAAGAGAATGATAAAACTAAAAAATATATATGATGTACATTACCATGTAAACTTCCACTGAAAATTGGTTAGAACGAGATCTAGTAAGTAGTTTTTATTTAATACGTCATAAATCGTAAAACGCAATTTACCTTTCATTGGCGAGTCCGAGTCGCACTTGGCCGCTTTTTTTTAAAGGCAATTAGTACTCGTATAAGAATGTTCACGCTACTATAGAAACGTATCTGTGAAATGGCTAAATGACAACCGTAGTTCCGCTACGGTTGTCACTGTCAAATATTATTCAATTACACTACAGGGCCCTTATTCAGGTCGAACACGATTACGCTAATCTATCGAAAAATACTTTTACACTTTGAAATGGTGCAAAACAGTATTCAGGCTACCACTACACCGCACCGCGGATCGAAATGCCTGTGAGGAGCCTACGTTTGTAAACAATAAATCAAAACGCGCGTTTCGACTGACCGCCAGTCACACACTAGCTACGCGGACGACACGCTCGTGACGGCGTGCGGGGCGACGTACCGCGAATCGACCCTAAAGGCCACGACCGCGGTTGCCCAAGTCGTTGAGCGGATCCGGCGGCTGGGTCTCGAGGTGGTTCTGCATAAAACCGAGGCCTTGTTCTTTCATGGGCCTCGGAGCAAGCCACCCGAGGGATCCAGTCTCATCGTGGGAGGAAATCGCATCGGCATCAAGCCCCAAATTAAATATTTGGGGCTCGTGCTCGACGGCCGATGGGACTTCGGAGAGCACATCCGAAGTCTGGCCCCCAAATTGAAGGGCACAGCTTTCGCTCTGGCTCGGCTGTTGCCCAACATGAGGGGGCCCGATGACTCCTGCAGGAGACTCTACGCGGGGATCGTGCGGTCCATGGCCCTGTATGGGTGCCCAATATGGGCGGAGGCCCTGAGGACCAGAACTGTGCGGATGCTGCGCGCTCCGCAGCGGGTTATGGCCATCAGGGTCATCCGCGGGTACCGCACGATCTCCTTCGAGGCGGCGAGTCTCCTTGCCGGAACTCCGCCATGGGGCCTGGAGGCGAGAGCCCTTTCGCAACTGTACCAGTGGCGAAAGGAGGCGCGGGAGCAGGGATGGAACCCCGAGCCTCGAGAAATCGAGGCCGTGCAGTCCCAGCTCCGCCAGGCCATCGTGGTGGAGTGGAAGGAACGACTTGGGCGACCAAGCCCAGGGCACGCCGCAATAGCGGCGGTAAGGCCCATCATGGAGGATTGGCTAGAGAGGCGACACGGAAGCCTCTCGTACCGACTGACGCAGGTGATCTTCGGGAAGGGGTGCTTCGGGGACCACCTGCATCGGATCAGCAAGGAGCCAACGCCTGAGTGTCATCACTGCGATGCGAGCGAGGACTCAGGGCTGCACACGCTGGCGGACTGCCCGGCGTGGGAGGCGCCGAGGCGTGACCTCGTGGCAGCCATCGGGGTGGGAGTCCTCTCGCTCGGCAGCATGATTGCGGCAATGGTGCGGAGCGCGAGCGCGTGGGCCGCCGCCACCTCCTTCTGCGAGCATGTCATGCTCGCGAAGGAGATGGCGGAGCGCGCCCGGGAGAGATTTAGAACTCTCCCGGCCCGCCGAGCCCGCAACTTGCTCGCCGCGCGTCGCAGGCGACTCAGGCGCCGGAGGTCACTTAACGACCTCCGTCCTCCATGAGAGCAGGCCTGGGGGTGACAGGTGAGGCCGCCTGTCACCCCAGCAGAAGCAGGCCGGGACGGTGGGGCGACTAGCGCCCCTCCCCCAAACCGGGGCAAGACGGGGACACCGTGGTTTCCAAACCCGAGGGGGCCATCTCGAAACCGGAGATGGCCCAGGGTCAGTCGGGATGCGAGAGATATGCTCTAGGGGCAACCTTACACCCCGGCGTCTGTAGACAGTTCAAGCCCGACATTACCGCCCCCGCTGGCACGCGGGGGGGTATCCGAAGGGATTTCCGCACGATAAAAAAAAAAAAAGTCACACACTAGCTTAAATATTTGAAAACTCCTTGGAAAACCTGACGTCTTTCCTCCTTGCTATTATTAATTTTAAAAACATTTATTATATAGACCGGGCGTTTCTACAGGTAGATGAGTATGCAAATTATGTCCAGTTTCTTATGCCTGAGACCCCTAACAATTACAAAACACATCTTGCCGCCAGGTGTGAAGGTTCCTTCCCGTCTTTATCTTATTTCAACTTTTTCAATACTTTCGATTGGTCTATGACAGCGACAATTTACCAAGTTGTAGATAATAACTTCACAAATATGAAACCGTTTAAAGAAGTCCAAGTTACAAATCTTCATAATAATTAAAACGGAAGTAATTGACTTTCAAAATTTCACGCCAAAACCCGGTTTTTCGCAATTTAATGGCAATCAACTAAGCCGATTGAGGTCCACTGGCGCTCTTTCAACGACGTTTTCCATTTCATTGTAAAATAGATTTTGGTACTTTTTAAGCACTTTTTTCACGGGCTGAACATCGATTCTTATTCCAAAGTTGACCACTCATTTTTTATTTCAAAACCTAAAGAATAAAATATAGAAATCGCTACCTACATTTTTTTTTCTTAAACGCTTAGCTTCTATTTAATTAATTCTTATTCTTTATTAAACTTTGCATGCTCAACTACCTGTAGTGCCTGCACTATAACCAAAACATCAAATATCAATAATGATAATGTCACCTCATATGCGTTCAGAAATTATATGAAATTCCATAAAGTTTGGATGCGATGATATTCATAAAAGTCTTCATATTGATGTAGGTACCAATTACGACTGTTTCCTTTTTGCATCAATCTCAAAAGTGACCATAAGTCTAATTAAAACCATGAAAAATATCACGCTTAGAAAACCGATAACTAACGATATTTATTGAAGTGAAAACTTATTTAGGCGCGTTGAGCACTTTTTGGGTGAACAATAATCATGGAATTCGCGTCTTCTTTATTTATAACAACGCCATCATTGTTGTAGCTGATGAACTCGTTTGGAACCTTAGCAAAATTATTCTGTTCTAACCTTGATGAAGTCTTGAACTGGTTCATAATGAACAATATAGATGGCTCTGTAAATATTTCCTGAGGATTCAAAAAATACATACGTTTAATAATTGTTCAAGTTTTTACTTCTTTCGCCACTTTCGGAGTACCACTGTTTTTTATTTTTAGAACGAAACCACGATTATTTAATATATGGCACCCTGAATACACTATTTTGCTCTCGATACACGTATACGGTTGGACATCACGTTCGCGTTTAGACAAATCACATAGCGCAGTTTAGTAACCGATGGTCGACCTGAATGAGAGCCCAGTTTAGTGTTCTCAAATTTCATTACTTACATTAACTAGGGATGCGATGCAGTTAGCCGATCGCAAGAAAATAGAGCTGAGCGAGCATTTATTTTTTTATTTCAAAATCTGAAAATTCAATTTTTGCGCGCGTGACCTTTTTCCATTAGTTTCAATGGTAAATTTGTTTTTCGGTGATAATTCCTCAATGGTATGTCCGATTTTTTATTTTATTGTCTCAAAACATGCTCCTAGATTGTCGTTATGACCATGCCAAAGGACAATGCCCGTGTCAGTATGGAAATCGGTTGCACACTTTTTTTTGCTATGTCACATAATTATAAACTGCATTAAATAGCCTGCATTAAGTATTATCTGAAATATAAACGCATATTGTAACAGAACTTGGGTTAAATAAATAAATATAAATATTCTACGACATTCTACACAGCGCTTTCTAGACCCAAAGTAAGCATAGTTTAACTAGCTTGTGTTATGGGTTCCAGAATGCGGATAAACATACTTATATACTTTTTTTTTTGTAAATACATACATATTATACATAGAAACACCCAGACCAATTCAAATAGACATATTCATGCATACAAATATTTGCACTGAGCGGGAATCGAACCCGCGCCCCCTGTCGTAGCAGTCGAATGCACTACCGCTACGCCACAGAGGCCAAATAGAATAGGCCAGGTTATTGAGAAATTAAATTATTACACCGAGAAAAAAACAAACACAAGAAAATATTGTGACACAGACTGTTGAACTGACGTTTTAGTAAGACAGGGATACCATGTATAAATTAAGAGAAAACTACCACTGAAGCACACAATATTTTACAACTTTAACTGATTATCACTAATAATTTACGAATACATACACGAAATATTAAGATTTCATAACTGCAATATATTTGAATGTCACATTGCGAATTATTATCACGTATTATTATTTAACCATTTTATTTTAAAAAGATTGGTATATTTGCATTCTACCGACAATGGTTTATTTTATATAATGGTAACAATTAAATTAAAGTGGAAACGATTATTCATTCAATTTTCATATCTTTATAAGTTGAATTCAAACCCCAAGTTCTTTAGAAGCGATTTAGTGTTGAAAAGCCATACTATAATCAATATTATTTTTTAACATTTGAAATATTGACGCGTATGTCTAAAAGCGCAACCAAGAATGGGCATTCTCCTTTGGTTGAAATCAGATTTGTGATTGCAAAGGAGTATCCGAGTTTGTAAGCGGCTATCCCGTGTATAAGTCCAATCCAATTACTAAATATAATCTACTGAGCGAACTACTCCTTTTTTTCCTAGTATGAAATATTTTTTATTTCTCACACCTTATAGCATTCACATATATAGACATTATAGCTAATGTTAGAGCCTTTCGTCAAATGTGGAAGTATGGGTAACAGTCTGAACTAAATGCAAGTCCTTAGCCGAAAAATCTAGTTAGTAGTTCCGTAGAACGATAGGTGCTTCTGAGAGTTTGGCGAGATAACTAGGTGAAATAACAAACTTTGTGTAATGTGAAAAATGGATTTTTACTTATAATAATTTGCTAACTTTCCCGATTGTATTGCATATCAAAGTTAATTAGCAAAACTGATGCGACGGTAACACCACCCTTCAGTTCACAATAATGTTGGTACGACTCTAATATCCTTGTTAACCTATCAAACTAAGTTAAATGCTTGTATTTGTTTAAACTGATGTAAGTTCCTCAAAATCGCAAATGCCATAACCGCACGACAGTCGCTTAAATATTTTATACATATTATAGGTTGTATTTATTGAGCTACCATATACTTCATAGGTATGGCAGTGGGTGTCAGGCTTGGGAGAGGGCCTCGAGCGGCACGCCAGCGCATTTGCGGCGCGGGGGGTGGACGGTAACCTTCTGCTAGCGCTCAGTTCGGCGGACCTCAAGCTCTTGGGTCTCGGCGGAGACGACCGTAGGCGCATGAAGCGGCGCCTCAAGGAACTCCGAGCCGCTCACGAGAAACACTTGAAAGCGCTCAAAAAAGCTGAGAAGAAAGCCAAGAAGAAATAAATACGATACGACCGCAACATGCCATCACCAAAGAACGGGTCAGTTCACATGAGCTTATTGCTATTGAATTAAATCTGAAGTTATACAAATAATTCTAAGCACATAACTACATACCCATATACCATATTTTTCTGTAAATATACAAGTAGTCCTTAAATTCTGATGTACTGTACCGACGATAGAGCTACATGTGAATCGTCCCTTATTTTCATTAGTTTTATTTTTCTTTGGCAGCTTTATGGCATCTTTTTAAATTGTACCTGTGAATAAATGGAATTATTTTGCCAGTATAGGTTTACATCTAGAATATCTAGCGCGTTTCCAACTTTCTCTTTGTCTTGCCTCTTGTTTCTGTATGGAAGTTCGACAACGTGTAGTTACGTTCTCAGATATTATTAAAGTATAGGTAGTTGAAAAAAGTTGATGTGACTGAACCTCGAGAAGGGGTTATTGGCTGGTGTGTAGCTGTCTGATAGCATACTGAGTGCCATCTGACCCATAGTTTAGAGACTAGTGACGTTAGTGCTGCTTCAAACGAAGAAACGAATATGATTAATCGAAAATTTAGACATAAGTGAATGTGGAACAGGACAAGTAGAACTCATATAAAATTTAGACTGTTTGGTGTAATCTATTTCCATGTGTCCGTAACAGGTTTATCTTGGTTTCTTCATCGTTCCTACATTTTGTATTAATTGTGTCAGGTTTTCTTCAAGTTCAAGATATTGTTGGGGACTGTAAGAAAAATACTGACTCAATCTAGTCATAAGATGAATTAGCTGTTCTAAAGTCATATTATGAAATATAAATTTTTTTTCTTAAAAAAATTCATGTAATTAAGGTTAGGGCATAACTTTCTTGTATGTAATTATGACCATATTATTAACGAGATTGTAACGCGATAATTTATTTTATATTTGTAGAGAATACAATGCAACTTGATTTTGGTAATCTTTGGCATTTATTTATAGTTATGAAATATATGCACAAAATGTACTTAGTGATATATGGTGACTGATTGTATGTCGCCAACGTTTTAGTATATTTAAAATTGTATAGAGAAGTAACATTCATGAAACATATTGTGATCTCATTTCATGTAAGATTACCAGGATATCTATCAACCCCATGAAGTATTTATGCAATAAATATCTGCCATCATACTAATTCTTATGAAATGCTGTCTTCAAGATTTTTAATACATTCCAGTAAATTACTATCATAATAGTTGTTTCAGTGTACGATTTTGATGATTTAGACGAGCTTTATAGTTTATCTTTAGGCTACACACATCATTTGGTTTATCTAACGAGTAAGTGTTACTGTCCGAGTATTCATGTGCGTCAGTTCTTTCCGTACCTGTCGTGTAATCGTGTAAATACAGTCCTGAGTAAATAACAGGAGACTACTAAGCAGGTTGAGCTCGAAATCATTGTGTGACTGGATGTGTGTTACGCATTTAGAATGTTTATTTTATTTAAGATTTAATTTAAGTAGATCCATTGCCAAAATTGATCAGTACTTTTGTTTAATGTTATTGTTTTTTTTTATTTACAGTTTCCTTTATGATTATTTATATATATTTATTTGGGGACCAAATTGATTTATTATGAACTTAATTATGTATTTGGGTGTGTTCAAGAGAAAGATTTTTTATTTATAATTTAATAAACAAACCAAAGTCTACATCACATTGTTTTTTACTGTGTTCTTTGTGAATCATGTGTATCATGTGCATTTTGTGAGAAGACATGAAAATATAATCTGCTATGTAGATGTGACTTTTCTTACTAATATTCTTAATGCATGTACACAAACGACAACAAAAGTAGATGTAACATTTTATTTCATATCAGACGGCATTATTCATCATTCTTTTGGATTTTGGGCTTTTTATTCCTCTTTCTCTTAGATTTTTTTGGTGGATGCATACTTTCATTCTCATCCTCTCTCTCCACTTTATGCTTCTTGTTGTCTCGCCCTTGATTAACATTTTTGTTGTCTCCTTCATCTCCATAACTTACACTGACAAATGCTCCAGGTTTTCTCTTAGGTGGGGATGTGGCTTCTTCTGCTTCATCAGAATCAAAATTTTCTTCGCTAGCTTCTTGTTTATCTTCTATCTCATTAAGATTATGCTCCTCCTTTTTAATAAGATGGTTTTGCCTATTCAATGTTGCACACATCAGTCTACAAGCAGCATTGCAGGAGCATATTTCTACTAGTTTTGATTTGTCTACGGACCAAACTTTCAATTCCCCTGAACTTGATGCTGAGTATAACAGTTCATTCTCATAACTTAGTGTCTTTACTCTTAGTTTGTGTGCCTGGTATGTCAGTGCCTCTGTTTCACTTACAGTTAATGTGATTATATTTCCATTTGCTAATCCTACACACAAACTTTCATCAGTCAGCCATTGTACAGTTGTTGGGTTTGAGGTGCAAGTAATTCTTTTCTCTAGTTCAGCCCTTATCGTCCAAACATCAACTTTTTGTTGCGAAACTAATGAAAATCTATCACCCCCTGGAGAAAAGTTAATTTCTGTGGGCATCACTATACCTTTGCTTGCTAGATTGATTGTAAAGGCTGGGCGACCCTTTATTAAGTTCCATGTTCTTAATGTCTTGTCTCCTCCAATGCTAAGAGCCAGTTTGTCCGATGGATGTACAGCAATGGCAGTTACTGGTTGACCTGAAACAATACAGGGTTAATTAAGTCATGACATCAGGCAATTATAAGATTGTGCACTCCTACACACATTATCTCTTCAATTGAATAATGAGCCTAATAACAATCCTACTATCGTTAGAACTCACTGATTTTTACAAGGATATAATGTAAAGGCTAAAGTAGTGTTCTTGAGTATGCATACCTGCTAACTTGTCCCAGTGGCTAGGTTAGGTGCTAAAAGTAGGTTAGGCGACCTTAACACTGAATTACTGACAAATGGCCGCCGGGAAATGAAAATAAAAATCAGTGAGTTTTGGTGAACCTGGAATTTTACTTTATATTAAAAATGACTAGGATACCAGAAAATATGAATCAGGCAATGATAGCAAAAGTGTTTAGACACCAGTTAGCTGAAATTGCATGAGTTTGTATGAATAATGAAGTGCTGAACCTGTACGACTCGATAACCATGACTTGGAAGTAGTGAAGGAAGTCAAATATCTGGGAGTCACACTGGACAGCAAGCTGACCTTCAAGACTCTCATAAGCAACACATGCTCAAAGGCGAAAATGGCCATGATGCAATGTAAAAGTACAATAGGAAGAAGCTGACGAATAAAGCCAGCCACAGTACTCTGGATCTACAAGGCAATCATCATGCCGAGAATCCTACACGGCGGCGCCCTAGTATGGTGGCATAAAGCCAACGTAGGAAGGAACAAACAAGAACTAGACAAAGTTCAAAGACTGGCGGCCCTGATGACCACCGGCGCGATGAGGACCACACCCACGGCCGCGCTCGAGATCATACTAGGCCTAAACCCCATAGGAGACAAAAAAGAGAGCGACTGAACAGTGGTTCAAACTGAAAAGCACTGGTCTATGGACTGGCAACACACAAGATGAGGGCTATGCCATGATCAGTCAAGACTACGAAGAAAGACTATCAATGATCTTTTCAAACAATGATCTGATAAGGAAAGAAAGGACATTTGACAAGAAATATAGAATACATATGGGACTGAGAGACGACTGGCAGATGAACACCAATGGCACCATCTGCTACACAGACGGCTCCAGAAAAGAGACAACAAAGCTCTCTGGCTCCGGAGTACACAACAGGTGCGCAGACGGCACAGAGAAAAACAGGTCAATACCCCTAGGAAAGTTTGCAAGTGTTTTCCAAGCAGAAATCTTCGCTATCATGGAATGCGCGGAAATGGCAGGCCACCTGAACAACACGGGAAAGGTCACCATTTACAGCGACAGCCAGGCAGCGATGAAGGCACTTGGCAAAGTAGAGACAACATCAGCCGTTGTCAAAGAGTGCAAAATGTCATTGGAAAGGCTATCCAGAACAGCTGACGTGACGATTGCCTGTACCCGGACACGAGGGCAACACAGGCAACGAACTAGCAGATGAACTGGCCAGGAAAGGGGCTGATGAAAACCAGGTTGGATTTCCCCTGATCCTTCCTTTTGGGAAGGATGTGGTTACCCAGCAATCACGGCGTTCCGTCGAACCTACCTGTATCCTTGCAAAATCTTACAATCTGGTCCACCTTCAGATCCTTCAGGTTTTCTGTGTCCAGTGTATCCAACCCCATTGTCTCCCATCTTATCAGTGAGTACAAGGGGCATTCGGCAAGCAGGTGGAAGCTGGTCTCGTCACCATCCATGTCACCACTCCGGGCACCTGGGGCCGGTTTTCATGCCTACCAGTGTCAGGTGCCTTTTTTTTTTTTTTTTTTTATCGTGCGGAAATCCCTTCGGATACCCCCCCGCGTGCCAGCGGGGGCGGTTATGTCGGGCTTGAACCGACTAAAACCGCACGCCGTCTCGGGTCTACAGAACGGTTGTAAGGTTGCCCATAGAGCATATCCCTCGCACCCCGACTGACCCTGGGCCATCTCCGGTTTCGAGATGGCCCCCTCGGGTAGTGTCAGGTGCCTGTTCAGTCGGCTGTATTATGTTAACACTTCTTTTTGTCTAGGCCTTTTATGAATATCTTCGACTGTCTCATGCCTGTCGATGATTTCCATCTCCGGTTGGTCTCTGCTTCAATACTTCGGCTGATTACTCCCTTGGTTATTTTTTGGGCGATTGGTAGCCGGGGCTCCGGGCCAACCTGGTTTTCATCAGCTCCTTTCCTGGCCAGTTCATCTGCTATTTCGTTGCCTGTGTTACCCTCGTGTCCGGGTAACCAGGCAATCGTCACGTCAGCTGTTCTGGACAACATTTCCAATGACTTTTTGCACTCTTTGACAACAGCTGATGTTGTCTCTACTTTGCCAAGTGCCTTCAGCGTTGCCTGGCTGTCGCTGTAAATGGTGACCTTACCCATGTTGTTTAGGTGGCCTGCCATTACCGCGCATTCCATGATAGCGAAGATTTCTGCTTGGAAGACACTTGCAAACTTTCCTAGGTGTATTGACCTATTTTTTCTCTGTACCATCTGAGCACTTGATGTATACTCCGGAGCCAGAGAGCTTAGTTGTTTCCTTTCTGGAGCCGTCTGTGTAGCAGATGGAGCCATTGGTGTTCATCTGCCAGTCGTCACTCGGTCCTATGTGTATTCTATACTTCTTATCAAAGGTCCACTGAAGGATACATGAATGTAGATTTTTGTATGAACATATCCAAAATTGGAGTCATGATGCAATGTAAAAGTGCAATAGGAAGAAGCTGGGGAATAAAGCCAGCCACAGTACTCTGGATCTACAAGGCAATCATTATGCCGAGAATCCTACATGGCGCCCTAGTATGTTGGCATAAAGCCAACGTAGGAAGGAACAAACAAGAACTAGACAAAGTTCAAAGACTGGCGGCCCTGATGACCACCGGCGCGATGAGAACCATACCCACGGCCGCGCTCGAGATCATACTAGGCCTAAACCCTTTTGACTTGGAGAAGAAAAAGAGAGAACTGAACAGTGGTTCAAACTGAAAAGCACTGGCCTATGGACTGGCAACCACTAGAGGAGAGCCATGCCATGATCAGTCAAGACTATGAAGAAAGACTATCAATGATCTTTTCAAACAATGATCTGATAAGGAAAGAAAGGACATTTGACAAGAAATATAGAATACATATGGGACTGAGAGACGACTGGCAGATGAACACCAATGGCACCATCTGCTACACAGACGGCTCCAGAAAAGAGACAACAAAGCTCTCTGGCTCCGGAGTACACAACAGGTGCGCAGACGGCACAGAGAAAAACAGGTCAATACCCCTAGGAAAGTTTGCAAGTGTTTTCCAAGCAGAAATCTTCGCTATCATGGAATGCGCGGAAATGGCAGGCCACCTGAACAACACGGGAAAGGTCACCATCTACAGCGACAGCCAGGCAGCGCTGAAGGCACTTGGCAAAGTAGAGACAACATCAGCCATTGTCAAAGAGTGCAAAAAGTCATTGGAAAGGCTATCCAGAACAGCTGACGTGACGATTGCCTGGGTACCCGGACACGAGGGCAACACAGGCAACGAACTAGCAGATGTACTGGCCAGGAAAGGAGCTGATAAAAACCAGGTAGGCCCGGAGCCCAGGCTACCAATTGCCCACTAAATAACCAAGGGAGTAATCAGCCGAAGCATTGAAGCAGAGACCAACCGGAGAAGGAAATCATCGTCAGGCATGAGACAGTCAAAAGGCATCGACAAAAAAAGGACAAGCCAACAGATAGAACTCTCTAATGGGATAAGATGGGAGACAATGGGGTTGGATACACTGGACACAGAAGACCTGGAGGATTTGAAGGTGGACCAGATGGTAAGATTTTGTAAGGATACAGGTAGATTGATTTAAACTTACACGATTTTCACACATAATTATTGTTTATACGGGACTTAATCGCGTTAATAAATATATAATGGTATATATTTACCTCGACGTTTCGGACGCGATGTTGCGCCCATGGTCGCGAGTAGGACTACTCCTACTCGCGACCATGGGCGCAACATCGCGTCCGAAACGTCGAGGTAAATATATACCATTATATATTTATTAACGCGATTAAGTCCCGTATAAACAATAATTATAGGATACAGGTAGGTTCGACGGAACGCCGTGATTGCTGGGTAACCACATCCTTCCCAAAAGGGAGGATCAGGGGAAATGGGTGAAATGACCCACTAAGGTAGGGTTGATCACCTGCCACGTCACCGGCATCCCTGTTGGAAATAATAATAATAATCCAAAATTGGAGGTTCAGTAGTAGATATGAATAAGGAGTATAGGGCACCACCAAGACCTTTGGGGCCAAGCCAACCTCACCTACAAGCTGGTAAACCTCTTATCTGATAAAGGTTGGGAGGTTACCCCTATTAAAGCTGTATAAGCCAAGCCATATGGAGTAGCGGTGAGTGGACCCCAAAATGTAAGCTGCAATGTGACTAGAAACAATGTTGAGATAATGATTGAGGTAATGACAACAAAAATGCTATAAAAGCCATAACCATTATACTGTGTCAGATATGGACCGGACCTTCCATTTTGGTCAATATTTGTTAAGTTCTAAACTAAACAAAGTCATCATATATAGTTTTAACTGTATATGACGTATAGTTCAAGTGATGGAAAATGAAATATTAGTACAGTAAGAAAATTGTGTGAAATGGCAGGTAAAAATGAATCTTATAGTAAGATGAAATTCAATTACATCAAGATTATGGTTAGTGTGTGAAACTGTTCAGAGTAGCAAATCTAGCAAAATATGTAAGGTAATATTCTACAGCCGACAGCCTCCGTGGCGTGGCGGTATTGAACGCGGCCGCTATGCAGGAGGCGCGGGTTCGATCCCCGCTCAGTGCAAATATTTGTATGCATGAATATGAGTATTTGCATTGGTCTGGTCGTGCCTCGTAGAGCACGTTAAGATGTCGGTCCCGGTTGCCATACAAATATGTATGACAGTTGTTATAGGGGAATTGGGTGAAATGGCCCGACATAGGGCTGATCACCCGCCTGGTCAAATGACGTCCCCACTGGCAGTAGCAGTAGTAGTAGTAAGGTAATATTCTAACCTATAATTAATTCAACATAATAATTACCTCCATGAGCACTTTTCCACATCTTCTCTAGTTTCCAGTTTCCAGTTCTCGTAACGATAATAGAACCATCGTAACCGCCGGTCAACAAATGTGTTCCACTGTGAGTGAATGTTACACTGTTTACAGGTCCGAAATGATTAAAGAGAACAGTATGTTCTTTACGAGTTTTCAAGTCGATTACAACCACTTTGTCGTCAGTGCCACCTGAGGCAAGGAATTTACCACCGGTTGAAATGCAACGGACTGATGCTGTGTGTGATTTTGTGGCAAAAGTTTGCTTCAATTTCATAATCTGTAAAAAAGTTATAAGTTTAGAAAACAACTTTCAATGCATGACTGCCGAAACAAACTTGGCTATTACTTACAGAGTCTTCTGTCCGAATAGAGTAACCGAGCAAGAAGCCCTCGTATGTACCCACTACCAATTCATCCATGATTTAATAACTTTTCTATAATAATGTGAACTTCTATTTAAAATCAATCACGACTCACTCAAACCATATAGGTTATCTGGTTATGTTATCAAGCATGAGTTCTGTCACTGTCAGAGTAAAATTTCATTTTTTTTTCATTTATTTGGGCTTTGGCACAAGCAATCAGCCTAATCATTAACAACAGAAACAAATTATAACTAATAACAATACAATACTAAACTTCAAATATACATGGTCAAAGACAATATCATATACTAGCTCACCCAGCAGACTTCGTACTGCCTCAATCGATAATAACTTCCATATTTTTTCATTTATTTTTACTTTATTCACCTTTTAATCCTTCTCTGGACCTCCACAAATAATTCAAGACCAAAATTAGCCAAATCGGTTCAGCCGTTCTCGAGTTTTAACGGTACTAACGAACAGCAATTAATACAAAAAAATTGAAATACTTAAAATCGGAACAATGTATTTACAATTCTCTTACTGTGCATGAAACAAAATCATAAATTCTACTAATAGAATAGAATAGAATAGGTTTATTTCCCTGGTTCTTAAGTTACATTATGTCCACAGCTCGATGGTGTATTCGGCCTGTGGGTGTGTCAGCTAATTACAGTCTACCTATGTTTGTCTAAAGAGATCTATATAAGTGACGCGTAGTGTGTGTTATGCTTGTTAGGATGTAAAGTATGAATTTATATAAATGCATAATGTTGTTCTTTATTGTCCTATCCTATTTACGGCACTAATTACAATCTATGGGGACGTGGAGTGGTTGTTCGCTTGCTGAGCAGTCAACTCCTGTCGTTTTTTGGTACATAGTCGACTTCACCACGTCTAGTGTTGGTTAGGAGGGGGTTATACTGTCCGTATCCGAGGTAGGCGTCACCAGGTGTCTCTAGGTCCTCGATGTCGATTTCGCGGAATCGGCGCAGCATGTCCTCGTTTAAGTCGTGTGTACGCAGGTGCCATGGATCCCAATCAAGCATTTCCCAGAGAAGTGAGGTTTCTAGGCGTCATGAGAATTGACCGCTGATCTTGAGAGCTATTCGGTACTGGCGTTCTATTTTTAGTAAGTTGCTTTTACTATACCGTGAGAGCAGTTGTACCACGCCATAATCCAGTATAGGAAGTAGGCAGGCCTGAATGACAGCAAGTTTCACGGTTATGTCCGTCTTGGCGCGCCAGCCTATGATAGGGGCTAGCGCGCCTCGTGCTCGTCGTGCCTTCTGCACGATGTAATCCGTCTGTTTGCCCATGGTCATGGTCTTGTCTAAGTGTACGCCCAGATATTTTATGCTAGTTTTATATTCGATCACCTCGTGTTTGATCCGAACGGTTCTGCGATAGTTCCTCTTGTGAGTGAACATTGCGCACTCTGTTTTCTCTACGTTGCATTTGAGCCCCCACCGACGGTAGTAGTCGATAATAGTGTCAGCGGCCCAGCCCACGCGGTGTGTTGCACCGTTCGGGTCGGGAGACCTATGGAGGATGCACAGATCATCGGCATATTGGGAGAGCTTGAGTCCACGTATCCGGTCTCGCTGGTCCCAAACGTCATGTACGTATAGATTGAAAATGACTGGACCCAGGATAGAGCCCTGGGGGACCCCGTATGGCACTGCCTTTTCGTCACCGTTGGTGGTTCTAAATCATCCGTAGGTTTTGCGGCCGCTTAGATAGTTCTCAATTAATTTGATAATGTTTTTCGGGACGTCAGCTGTTTGGAGCTTCTTCATCAGACCTTCGTGGTTAATTGAGTCGAAGGCCTTGGAGAGATCCGTCAGAACCATAGCCACACTTTCCCTCGCTTCCAGCGCATCAGTCATAAACTTGCCGGTGCGAAGAATCTGTGTCCCTGTTCCTCTGTTCTTGGTAAAACCATGTTGGAACGGAGTTGGAGACTGTCGGCCGTCTGTCGCAGGCGCGATAAGAGCAGGTGTTCATGTAGTTTACCCATGATGTTTAAGAGAGTAATAGGTCGATACGATTTGGCGTCCCGGTGATTCTTCCTGCTTTATGTAAGAAGATGGACTCCCCAATTTTCCATCTGTTGGGATAATAACCTGTCAGTAACAGGTAGTCAGCTATCACTTTGTACTTGATGAGAAAAGGGTCGCCTCCGAGGTTAAGGGCGTCCGCTTTGATTTTGTCCGGACCAGGTACCTTCTAATTTTTGAAACATCTAAGCGCTAATTTAATTTCCTCTATGGAGGTGGGGTCCAGAGGCTGGAACGGTGTGGTCTTCTCTGTGCTCCTATCTTTGTTGTTTATCTCAGCTTCTGTGACGATTGCTGCGTCGACCAGGGCGTCTATCGTTCCTTTCTCGCTTCCGCAATCCTCTATGTAGAGGAGTCTCTGTACTGGAACCTTCAGGTTGCGTTGGATTCGCCACATCTGGGCTCTATTGTTCTGTGGATCGTTTATGATCTGGGTCCATTTTTCGTTTTTATATTCTATGAGCGATTGTTGGACCTGGTGTTTTAAACGATTGTAGGTTCTTCTTAATTCCGTTATTCTGTCCTGATTGAAACGTAGTCGCCACGCTCTATTTTTTGCTTGGTTTCTTTTGTAGATTAATTCATTTATCTCTTCTGGAAGTTGATCTCTTCTGTTTGTTTCATGTAGTGGCGCATACTCATCCAAGGTTTCTGTGATGGCTTTTTCCAGGTGTATTATATATTCCTCGTATTCTGCGTCGGCTGTGAGTTTCTTTGGTAGATAGGTGGTTTTATCCCATAGAGTTTGTTGGAATTGTTTTCTGATTCCTTCGTTGTTAGCAATAGTGCGGGTATTTCTTACCAGTGTTTTCTCTCTGTCTACCACTATACTCAAGTCCAGTAGCCAGGGTATATGATCGGAGCCAACCAATGTTATTTGTCGGCATGATATTGTGTCGAAAGCTTGCGCATCGTGTGAGAAGATGGCTGCATCAAGGATGCCATAGCCCGCACTGTTAGGTCGCGAAGGTAGGCCCGTGTGGTGTATGGTGCAGACGTCGGAGTTACAGAGGTCGCGGACAAGTATACCCGCTCCTTCGTCTTTCATCTGGTTTAGCGCGGTCATTTTAAGGTTGAGATCCCGTATGGTGATATTTGGGGCTTCGGTTATGATGTCTTCTAGCTCATCGTTAAGGGCTGCGGCGTCGATGTATTGTGATCTTTGCGGTATATATTTCCCCTTAATTTTTAGGTAATCTCCGGTTAGATGATTGTAAATGAGGTTGATAGTGACACCTTCGATGAGGTGGTCTCTGTCTTCAGTACCTGGAGTTACGTCGGTCTGACTCCAAAGTATTCCTCGCATTAATTACATGGCTGTAGTTAGATGCGAAGCGATTGAGTGTGTGATCTTATCGTAGTTCAAGAGATTCATCCGAATTTTGGAAAAGTCCACTCGGCACTCATTGACTACGATTATATGTGGTTTATGAGGGTCAGCTAAAGATTTTAGCTCGAGAAATTTACCTTTCAATCCTTGTGCATTGAGATGCAGTATGCGCAGCTTATGATATTGATGTCTCGGATTATTTGTTGAGAATTTTTACAAGGATTTCGTGTTGTAACTGTAGCTGGTGTAATATCTGTTTCATGGTTGTTTGTAGCTCTTGTCCTAGGGATTCCATGCTATGGTCTTTGTTTGATGTGTTTTCTTTTAGTTGCGTTGGTGGCTGGGGCTGTGTTTGTGATTGTGATTGAGGTGCTTGTTTGGGTAAGGATGGAAATTGTGAAGTGGAGGTTATATTCACGTACGAGACGCTTTCCTGACGGTATCTCAGTGCTGTGTCTCTTTTTTTCCTTTCTTTTTCTTCACATTGTGCCAATTGACGGTCCACTGCCTTCTGAAACTTCTCGCATTTAGCTTGGTTGGCACCATGATCCGGTTTTTTACAAGCTGTGCATATTTCGATATCTATACCTTCTTCGTTTTGGATCGTGGAGGTGGGAAGTTTCTTCTCACCGTGGCATGCCGATGTCGCATGTGTTTAGAGGAAACTTTTCTTACATTGTACTACTCTTTTGGGGTCATCTTTGTATGCTTGCGGCTTCATGCTGAAGGCCCCGAAGTACGCATGCTTTGTTGTCTTCATAATCGTGGCAATTTCATCGTATGAGTGGGCACCATCAAAAATAAATAGTTGTAAGTTACCTTTAATTGTTCTCATTTTGATCGCTCTTACCCCGATGCACCTTTCCATTTCCTCTAGGCAAGCCTCGTGAGTCTCATCATAAATGTTCGTGATGAGCACAACCTTTGTCTGATGGATCTGCTGGGCTTTAGGGACGCGTGCCACAAACCGGAGCCCGTCGTCAAGTTTTCTCAATTCTTCTATAATTATTTTCCTCATGTCAGCGGTGTATACGCGGATCGTGATAGTTCTTTTGTTGCTAGCCAAGGCATGTCTTGCTCCATGCTCTGTGGTTAATTTTCTGATTTTATTAAGGTATTCCGGGTTGTTGATTTTCTTGACGTCTGTTATGATTATATCGGGAATGTGAGTGGATGACGTGACAACTGTCGGTTGTCTCTAAATTCTACTACAAAGATGCTGATTTCTTAATAATTGTTGTACAGTAGGTATACGGGACATTTCTTAAAATTTCTAAACAATAATTTATTAGTAATAAACGTTGAGGATGTACAAGAAAAAAATATATGTACAAGATCACAAAAATGGTAATTGCAATATTTACAAATAGAGTTATTTATTAATTTCAACCTAGATAGATGTGCAGGAAATTTACAGTGCCCTAGCCTTAACCTACATATGGAAGTAATAAAATGCCTACTTATATACATTGTGGAACGAGGATATAAGTGTTCTGTGGTGGAACGCTCAAACTACACAATACTTCGCTAGCTTATCAACTAGTTCATTACCGAAAACCCTTGAATGGCCTCGAACCCAACAAAGTTCAACAGTAACATTTTTTATCCGAAGCTCGTTAATTAAAAATCTTAGTTCATACAACAAATAATTACAAAATGCTGAAATAGTTTTGTTGAAAAGAGCGTGTAAAACACTCATAGAATCTGATATTATTAGAACATTATCATAATGATTGACGGAATATAATACATATTTTATTGCTTGGACAATAGCAAGTAGCTCGGCAGAAAAAATAGAAAATAGATTATTACAAAAGAAAACTTTACCAACTTTAAATTAAGAATCATAAAAAGCATAACTAGTCCTGTTTTTCGTTTTTGAGCCGTCAGTGTAAATCTTAATAAAATCCTGTTTATCTGCAAGGTATGTGGCGAATCGATCATATCAAAATGTATCGCTCGTCGCATCACTATTTTGTAGATCCCTATTGGAAAGACAGATAAGAATTATGACCGTTGGTTTTCTTCTCGCTCACAGTTCTCGCTCAAACTGAACAATAATCTTTTATGCATAATATCACGCTGTATTGTTGATTAACCCCGTGTAATTGGATAAATACTGTTCGTAAATAAACTCCAGTGATTATAGCCGCTCTTTTATTTACGTGGGAAGAGTTTCTCCCACAGGTATTCCAAAAAGAATACTGTAGTGCTCTAAGAATCTAGGTACTACCTGATTATCCCGACTGACTAACTTCAAACAAAATTTGTCAATAAGATAACTACGACGTATAAATAATGGGACTATGGCGGTTTTGTGGCCCTTAGTATGTTCTACATTGCTCGGGTAAGATGGAAATAAAAGGCCGAGTACACCATAAACTCAATCGTGTTCATAATAGCACAAGCAAGCACAAAGCTCACAGGCTTCAAGTATATTTACAATTAACAATATGATGTCCGTGAGTAATAATACAAAGGCCGGTCAGGCGCACCAGTCAGTACAGCAATATGTCATATCCGTCAAGCACGAGTCATTGACGGAAGTCAATTTGAACGGCGGTAATTTTGAATGTGGCTGGACCGGACGCCACAGGACTATTCCACTGTCGACTTCAAGAGAATTAATTGGTGAAGACATCATAGCTCCAGTGATGATACGAAGTGCTTTGTTTTGAATAACATCAAACTTTCTTAGTAACTGGGGATTGGCATTCGCAAAATACATACACCCATAGTCAAAGTGACTGCGAATAGTGGCAATAAATATATTTTTAAGAATTTACAAATAAATTCAATATGAGATTTCCAAGATAAATCGTAACATAAATTAATGCCAACAGCATACGGTATAAGGGGTTCAATAAAACCAATGTTTGAAAAAAGAATAGCTGAACTTTTAGTAGTGTTAACTTCCAGTTTAAGACTGTTACTTAACATTGAGTGCAAGACCTGTAAACAGTTAGTCATAATAACTTCCCCTTCAGTTACATGATTACAGTTACCATTTAATACTAAATCGTCTGCGAACAGTAAACTTTTGACAGTGTCAGGAATACTATTAGTTACAAACACATTTTGCATCTTTTTGTATTCATACTTAATTACCATAAACTACATTGATAGTCCTGTCTGTCGTGTCTTATGTCAGTGTCTTATATATAAAATAAACGTAATTTTAATGTTTCTACGATAATGTTTATTTATCTCAGTGGTGACGACAATAAAAAGACAAAATGAACAGCGAATAATTTGACAAATTCCTGCAATTGCAGGCAGATCAACAAAAACAAATATCGAACATTTCACAATTGTTACTATCGCAACAACACAAAGCGGCCGAGACGACTTCCACACCGAACACGACAAACGGCACGGCGTCATCTAGTTCTACCAGCAAAAACAACATTTACAACAATTTTAAAGGTTACAAATTCAATCCTAATGACACAACGATCGAAAACTTTATCGACTATTTCGAAACGAGATGCGGACTTTGGGAAGGAGACGCGTGATGAATTCAGAAAGAGCTTCTGTTCGCCTGCCTCAAGCCTGAAACATTTCACAACATAAAAGTCGCCATAACGCCGCATTTTGAAACCAAAACAAACATAAACTCACGCCTATATCCCCGAAGGGGTAGGCAGAGGTGCTAGCACCCACATTTCGCCAGTTTATGTTTAGGCCCCAATGTAATAGGTGGCGAGCCTATTGCCATTAACCGGGCACTTATAAACCTGCGATAAATACACACATAACTTCGAAAAACATCGAAAAGTCATTGGTGTGTGCCATGGTAAAACCTGGGATCGCACCCGAGACCTCGTCTCAGCAGTCCATTACCCATACCACTAGGCTACCGCGGCTTACAGGCTTCTCGGCCTGTACAGAATTAAGCATACGCGATACAGAGCACTTACCGACTTTTGGAACTGCATACGCGCTGACAACGAATCCATGGAACACTACGCTAACAGACTCAAAGAAATAAGTAGAGATTGCGGCTATAACGACAACCTGTTGGAAAGGCAGCTACGTGACCGTTTTGCCACCGGCCTCAACCATCAACAATTGCAAATCGACCTGAAACAAAAATGGCCTGATTTACAATAACTTCAAGACGGGAAACTAAAAGCAGTTACATTTGCTCAGATCTTCAGCGTTGCACATTCACGGGAAAGCGCAGAAGATGATCAAGATACATGCGTCAAAGTCAACAAGATCAAAAGAAACAGAAATTTTCGTCAGAATTCATGTCCACGCAGGTTACGGACACATCAATGTCTCAGATGCGGTGAACCCGAAAGACATCCACTAAATCAATGTGCAGCCAAAACCCATACGTGTCTAGAGTGCAATATACAGGGTCATTTTGAAGACTGCTGCATCAAGTCAGGCAAAGCATGTATACCTAATCAAAGCAATTACAAACCCAATACATTCACTAAAAAGAACAAGCTGTACAAGCTGAAACATACCGGAAGCAACAACGACTCGTCACGGACGACTAACTCAGAAGACAACGACGACGACACAGACACCGTTTGCCAAATTAACTCTACAAACTGCAAAGACAGTAAGAGGGTAGATGTGATTGTGAATCAATGACGTTCACTGCACGTTAGACTGGGACCCCGGCTCAGTCTATTGAATTATCAGCACCAAGTTCTCGAGACGTATCGGTGCACCCCCTCTCACGAAGGCTCCATTTTTACGCGCTTATGGTAACGTCAAACTTAAACCAAAGGGTCTTGCAGACGTAACAGTAAAGATGCAAGACGAGGAAAGAATATTACCGGTCGTCGTTATGAAGTCAGCTGACCCAATGCTTTTCGGTCTACAGTGGAGTGAAATTTTCAACATAGACTTTCCCAAATCAATCTATTCTATCAAAAACACTCACCGTGAAAAAAGTACTCTAAAGCAAATTTTGGACAAGCATAGTGCTCTTTTCGACGGTAAACTTGGAAAAGTCAAAAATTACCAAGTAAACAAACACATCAAACCTCAAGCTAAACCAAAACACATTCCAGCAAGATCAATTAAATTTTCTTTGAAGAAAAACATAGAAATCGAGCTAGAACGCCTAACTGAAGAAGGCATCATAACCCAAATGTCACACCGGTTCAATGGGCTACCCCAACAGTCAACGTAGTCAAACCCAACGGTCAGATCAGAATATGCGGTGACTTCCGTCCCGTACTGATAACGCACGCACATCCAATTCCATTATTTGACCAGTTACGCCAGAACCTCGCAGGTGGGGAGAAATTTACTAAAATTGACCTGAAAGACGCTTACCTTCAATTCAAAATAAGCCCTGAATCAAAACAATTCCTTACAATATCGACGCACAAAGGTTACTATACATACAATCGAATGCCATTCGGGATTTCAACGGCCCCATCAATATTTCAGCATTACCTTGATAAACTCCTAGAAGGGATTCCAAATGTGTCAGTGTATTTCGATGACATGGCCATTACAGGGAAAGATGACAAAAACCATCTCAAAACATTACGTATTGTTTTCGAAAGACTGGAACAAGCCGTATTGAAAGTAAACTTGAAGATATGCACCTTCTTACAACCTGAAGCCGAATATCTTGGACACACGATTGATAAAAATGGAGTACGTCCCACAAAATCGAAGATAGATGCATTTGCCAAAGCTTCCCCTCCAACCAACCCCAAGGAGCTACGGGTATTTCTGGGATTAGTCAACTTTTACGAACGCTTTATACCACATTTACACAGTGTCTGTGCTGACCTTCACGCACTAACAGGAAAGCGATTAAAATGGCGATGGACAGAAACATAAATTATGGCTTTTGAACAAGCAAAATCCTTGATCGTACGCTCCAAGCCTCTTGTGGCCTTCGATGATAATCGCCCGCTTTTCTTAGCTTGTGATGCTTCAGAGAAGGGCGTCGGAGCGGTTTTTCATAAGAAGAACAGCGCTGAACAACCATTCGCTTTCGCATCAAGGAAACTCCGACCTGCAGAATCCAAATATTCCGTCATAGACCGCGAAGCTCTGGCAATTTTCTTCGGAGTCAGGAAATTCGATCAATACCTCCGTGCTATTAACTTTACTTTAGTTACTGATCATAAGCCTCTCATACACATCCTGGGGGCTCAACGCAATTTACCGAAACTGGCTAATAACCGCTTGGTGCGGTGGGCCTTGATAATAGGAAGTTATGATTACGACATCTCGTACACAAAAGGCGGTAATAACCTGATTGCCGACTACTTATCAAGAATGTCTTATCCAGAAGAGCTACCTTCCAAGGCTGAACACAAGGTTGTATCACACCTACAGTCAGATAGGCTAGCCGATCTTACGCTGTCAGACGAAATATTGAGAGACAAAACAAAAAAGGATTCAACACTGAGACTCGTATCACAGTTAATTAAAACGGGCTGGCGTGAACAGGAATACTCAAGCGATATTAAACCATACGCTCGCAAACGTGGTGAATTATCACTAGAAAATAAGATTATAATGTGGCAAGGTCGAATTGTTATACCAGACACTCTAAGGAACACGACCTTAAAGTACCTGCACCGCGGACACCCAGGCATCTCGGCGATGAGAGCGCTAGCACGTTTTTACGTATGGTGGCCAACCATTGAGGAGGATACACACACGTAAAAACTTGCCATAAGTGCCAGGAGAACCGGCCCAATAACCCAGGTTTGCCTATTTTCTCTTGGTCGATGCCGGATTGGCCTGGGAAAGAATTCACATTCTTTGGTAAGATTTCGCTGGACCTTATGAGGGTTTCTATTGGTTAGTTCTGGCAGACGCCTTTTCTAAGTGGATTGAGGTCAAACCGATGACCAAAATTACGACTACAAAACTGTGTGATGAGCTGGACACGATTTTTACCACCTTTGGATGGCCTCAGTTTTTAGTATCCGACAATGGTCCACAGTTTACCTCTCAGGAGTTCCAGAGTTACTGCAATGAGAAGGGAATCAAACATATCAAATCATCACCCTACCATCCAAGGAAAATGGACTAGCAGAACGTCTTGTAAGGACTTATAAAACGCGAATGTCCTCAAGCACAGGAAGCCTGAAAAAACGGCTAGAACATTTCCTGTTTGCGTATCGAATTACACCCCACAGTACCACTGGCAAGGCCCCGAGTCAGCTGATGTTTGGGCGTCAGATAGCTTGCGTGATTGACAATGCCAGACCAAGCGCTAAAAGGACATTACAACACAGGCAAATACAAGTGAATGTAAACTCAGATGACCAGACGCCGAATTACAGACCCGGCGATGCAGTGTATGTGCGAGCCAAGGACCAATCACGATGGGAACCTGTCACAGTGTCACGACGAACACATCGATATTCGTATGTCATTAACACTCCAGTGGGTGTGGAAAGGAGGTTTCACGCAGACCATATACGGCCCCGATTAGCTAATGTTGACGAACTCGACGAAGGCTCCTCTGGACAGACGTCTCCTGCTCATCTTATGCCAGTTGCTTCTTCTACCCCTGTACAATGGGCTACACAAACACTTACAGAAAATGTATTAGAAGCTGTCCCAGAGGCTGCTGCACCACGATCACTACAGAGTGCGCCCAGCACCAGCTACACCGATGGCACCGCGTCGCGCAGACCAAATACGGCCTAGTGTCGACGAACTCAACGAAGGTTCCTCTGGACAGACATCTCCTGCTATGGGGGTACAAAAGAATGCGCCCAACACACTAGCTACACCGATGGCGCCGCGTCGCAGCACGCGTACCATTAAACCACCCCGACGCCTAATAGATGAAATATATAATAGAGTCTTAAAAGATAATAAAGATTAAAAGATGATAAAAATAAGATAAAAAATCCAATAAAAGGTGAGATGCTAGCCTTATGTGCAGAGTTCTGGCTTGTAAAATAGTTCTAGAAGATGACTAGCATCTTTTACTGTGAAATGCAAAGAGATGCTAGAGGGAAAAATACCAGAAAGTTCCAGAGGCCGGAACTCTTTCGCATTTCACAGTAAAAAATGCTCGTCATCATCTAGAACTGTTTTTCAAGCCAGAACTCTGCACAAGAGGCTAGCATCTCTGATATTATTGGATTTTTTAGGAAAAAAAATTGACAGAAAAATACGAGAAAGTTCCAGAGGCTGGAACTCTTTTGCATTTCACAGTAAAAAATGCTCGTCATCATTTAGAACTGTTTTCCAAGCCAGAACTCTGCACAGAAAGCTAGCATCTCACCTTTTATTGAATTTTTTAGGAAAAAAAATTGATAGAAAAATACGAGAAAGTTCCAGAGGCCGGAACTCTTTTGCATTGCATTGCGAGAGACGCTGGTCATCATCTATAACCATTTCGCTAGTCAGACATGCGGAATTTGAGAAGATTTTGTCTTGTGCTTGCGAAGGTAGCATCTAGTTTTTCAAACGCAATATGACTATTGCCGATATGTGAAACTAAACGTAAAACGTCGTTGGCGCTTGGTCTTGGCCCTGTCTGAGACTTGGGGCACCCCGGCTCAGACAGGTTAGGTTCGAAGGGGATGGTGGGGTTTAGTAAGCGAGCTAAGCAATTAATTTGATTGAGCGTAGCCTAACTTCGTCCGTAACTTTTCCTTCACAGGGGAGGTTCTACACCACCACCCCCTCCCCCCCCACCCACTCCCAGGCCTTAAATCGTGGGCGGACAGTCCGTAGTCCTACCGCTATATGCTTTCTGAGTACACGAAATACGGCAGACATAATTCCAAACACATTTTCAACTACTATACGGGCTTTTGACAGTTGCCTATTAAATTTTCTTTTAATACTTCCTTCTGTATGATCTCCAGGGTATGGTTTCATTATGTTTGTATGTAATGGACACGCGTTTCTGCCATAAATACATAAGGTACGACGATATCGGGGTGCTTGGTTGGGGACCTCCACGCGGTGCACCCTGGGCAACGGAGACGGCAGCGTCTCTCTCCTAGGGTGGCAGAGACGCTGCCGCCTACGGCCAACTCCGACCGAGGCGGGGACGGACCTGTTGAGGGCTGTTCAGAAGCTTTCCACGTGTCCCTCTGATCAGCAGATGGCACAGTGGAGAGCAAGTAAGGGGGCCTTCTCGAAACCGGAGATGGCCCAGGGTCAGTCGGGGTGCGAGGGATATGCTCTATGGGTAACCTTACACCCCGGCGTCTTAAGACCCGAGACGGCGTGCGGTTTTAGTCGGTGCAAGCCCAGCATAACCGCCCCCGCTGGCCGGCAGGGGGGTATCCGAAGGGATTTCCGCACGATAAAAAAAAAAAAAAGGTACGATGATATCAGAACTGGGAAGCGCAGAAGGACCTGGTATATGAAGAGCATCTTTCTAGTTTCTCGAATAATGAGCTGTTTCTGAATACTCCACCGTCACTAATTCGTCCTTGGCAACCAACATCTGCATACATGAAGCGTTACTTCTTATCCACTAAAGCCATGAGGATGAGGAGCCATGCTGAATGTATGCTTGTAATTGTGAAATTCAGTTCCACTGTGATTTGGCGATAAAATAACATGTTTGCCATCAATGCTTCCAATAGAATGTGGAAAGATATGATGAAAGTCAGCTTCTTTTTGCAGCCATTCTTGTTCATTAGCAGGCAGCTGAAACAATATTTTTGTTTTATTTCAGAGTTTATGGGAAGAGCATGCTGAGTGTGACAATGAAGTAAATGCAGTTATTCGCAATAGTGAAAACTTGACTCCAACTCCTCTGCCTAATTTAGAAACTACAAATAAGCAAGCAAGAATTGATGTGCCTTCAGATATATTACATGCCAAGAGGCATTTGAGCACGTCAAAGGCAGCGTAAACGATGAATATTCGTCGCCATCTCCGTCACCACCGAACCAAATATACCAATCTCAGATCCATGCAACACCATCTCCGTCATCACAGAACCAAACTTATCAGTCTCCGATCCATTCATCGCCATCTCCGTCACCACAGTACCAAACATACCAGTCTCCGAAACATCCATCACCATCTCCGTCATCACAGAACCAAAACTACGGGTCTCAATTGCATTCGTCGCCATCTCCGTCACCACAGAACCAAACATACCAGTCTCTGATCCATGCATTGCCTTCTTCGTCACTCACTCAGGCTATTCAGCGACGCACAGCCTCACAAATTATTATATCGGAGAATGGTGAAATATCATTCACATAAGGTGTTTTTAAATGATTGAAGATTCTTTTTTTTAATTCTATTCTTGATTCTTAAAATTGTATTTTACTTAGGTACTTATTGAAATAAAACTAAACTATGAGTACAATATTGGGGTTTTCTTACCTTAACCTCGTCTTTCAGAGCGATCAAAAGGCTTGTACAAACTTCATGTAGGTACTATTTTGGAAATGAGTTGAGATATTTTGAAAAGATAATGAAGGCTTCGAAAATTATCTCCTGTCACCAGATAACGTAATGTTATTGCCAATCGTACTTTAGCTGGAATGGCTTTTCTGAATTTCGTATCTTTTTTTGTAATTAATGGTGCGAGCTTTTTTTGAAATACTACTAGTATTTCAAAGTCAGATGTTGACATACTTACGTAAAAATCCAGGGAATTCCATGCCAGACTCTGCGGTTAAGTCAGATAACATGCTTTCCATTCCTGTGCTGTAAATGAGCAAAATAAAGTGAAATTATTACTATACACTCACGCCTATCTCCGTGTGGTAAGTAGAGATCACTTACTAGAATACTTACATCGTTCGGTTTCTATGAATAATAGTAGTCATCTACCATCTCCTCTTTCTTCTCTTTTTCATATTATTTTGTAAATGATACTCGTACAATTGTAATAAATAATAATTTAACATAACATAACTTCACGCCTGTATCCCCGAAGGGGTAGGCAGAGGTGTTTTATACACCCACGCTTCACAATAATTTACTGACATATAATGCAAAACCACTATATCCTCCATTTTAAATTACCGCCTACGTCTCGGCAGCACAACAAATGAACAATACAAATTCACAATCCGGCACGATGCATCGCGTCAACTCGATACGTATCTTCGCCCGCCTTAATGTAGACAAGAACATCGCCTATGCCCGTACACGATGTTTTTGTCGCGCCAACACGATACGAATCTTCGCCCGCTTATGTAGCCGAAGCAACTGTGGTTCCTCATGGTTGTTGAATAGTGAGCACGTATCGATCATTAGATTCATAAATTACACTTACCATAATAGGAAAATGATTACTGCTAAGAGGATCACCCATTACTGAAAAAGTTCTACTTGAACTAAAAGCTGAAGAAGCAAAAGCCAAATCTAAAATATTACCTTGCTGACCATGAGGAGGGAGTGTTGTTTCCGTGTGATCATTAAGACAAACTAAGTTCATGGTTTCTACAAAAGATAATAACGAATTGCCTCTCGTGTCATTCTTCCTACAACCCCATGACGTATTGTGGGCATTAAAGTGACCTATCAATAAATACTTCCTAGACATTATTTTTAAGTGTAGCTAGAATATTAAATTTACCATTTGGAGGGGAAGGGCAGTATACGCATAATATATCTACTTTGGAGGAACCTACATTAACTGATAACAATATATTTTGACAGTTGTATGTTGAGGTAGTGTCTACAATAGTAAATGTACCTATATTTATTTCTAATAGCAATGGCTACACCTACACCACCATGAGGATGGTCAAAGTCTTTTCTAACAATATTGAAACCAGGTAGCTTCAGAGTTAAAACTCTGAAGCTACCTGGTTAGCTACCTGGTTACCTGGTTAGATTGTAATAAATTACAATCTAACCATGTCTCATTTAATAACAAGATATCAATGGGTTCAGGGAATATACTTCTGCAGTTCCAGTGTAATATGTTAAATGAACTACAGTTCATTTAACATATTACACTATCCATGAATTAATTAGAAAAATTAGATATTAATAATTCTTTTATATTAGGTCGTTACATATGAAATTGCCGTTTTTCTTGAAGAAATGGAGGAAACCGAATTTTCAGTACTAACATTTTGCATTTTTTTAGGAATGACAAATCCAAATTTTATGAAATTTTTTTGTGTATGAATGAGACAAACAGCAACTTTTATTACATTTTTGAAAAGTGACAGCTGTTATGTAATACGAAATTTATCGCATAATACGAAATGGATAGCATTTAGGAAGTACTGTTTTTGAAGATCGAATTAATTTATCAAGCAGCCAATAAAAACAAAATGTAATATAGAGTTGTAAAATCTTGAAATCAACTTTCAAACAAAATGTAAATAATGGCAATGGCTATTAAATTACAGGAATAACAAACTCATGAATTTGTAAGAAAATTTCGGCTATTAGAAGAGGAAGTAACGGGATCTGATTCCTTTTGTGATTCTTTTCTTTTTAGTAATACAATTATAGTTTTAGTTATAGCATTCAGTAAAGTATCATTATTAATTAAATCTGAAATTATGACCCTACCACGAGGCGACTTGGTTGGATGAAACAGGTGCATTTTTAAGTTCAGATACATAGTTGCTAGGGATGAAAGACGGTAAACAGTTAATTGGTTGTTTCCCGGCAGCTGATGTTTATGTGAACTTACTTGCCTTTAACTTTTTGTTTGATTTCAGCCATCTTAGCCGACTTGACAGGACAGGAGGAAGATATAGCCATATGGGAGCCAGTACAATTTGAACATTTAATGGTGGTGGTTTGCTCACAATCCGTATAGAAATGAGAACCGGAGCATATTGAACAAATTTGTTTTCCTTTACACGCACCGCTGCCATGGCCAAATTTACAACATTTAAAGCATCGTAAAAGTGGCTTTATATATTCATTCACAGAGAACCATATGTGATCAAATGTGATGTGGTCAGGAAGAGTAGAACAAAGGGAATGGGCTAATACTTACAGTCTGTAGAAGCTCAACTCTACCAGTTGCTTGTTTTTTCTGAAAGTGCTTCCCTCCTATAATTTCGCAATTTGCATGAAGATTTGCCAAAAGGTCCTCTTCTGAAAGCTCCAAAGGGGCCCTGATGATACCTTGGGACTCGATGCTGTCATACGGAATTTTAGCTGACCACTCATTTAGTTGCAGCTGATCCTTGTTCAATAGGAATGAATTGGCTTCATTCATAGCCGCAAAGAAAACCTTAATGTAATACATACCAATAGGCTTCACATACTGTGCACCTTTAATATTTTTAAGTTCTTTGTTCCCTTTCATTAGATCTATTTTGAAACGGTTGGTGGAGTTATTATTAGAGTTTCTTAATAGCACTGGGAATTCATTCCTTGCTGGATTGTCATAAACCGAATGGTAATCTTTAAATAGACCTCTGTTATTGCGGTAGTAGGTCATTTTTTGCTTAGGGTCCTTATTTGTTGTGATAGGTAAATCTGCTTTACGTTTCGACGACTTGGAGGTGTCGGTGTCCATGGGGATTGCGGCCTGCGCCGCAACCCGCTTCAATAACTTTCATGTACTTGTTTTACGACTTTTTACTTTATTTTTTATAATAAACTATTAAAACAAAGCAAAAGAGGGCAGTTTAAATAAAGTCCAAAGAAAATATTTTCAAAAAGTGCGGCTTATCCTCTTCGTGTTTCCCGCCTTTTTTTTCTCAAAATTTCATTTCAGATAAATAGTGGTGGGGTGGTTGATTTGAAACTATTTAATCGATATAGGTATATGGGTTTTACCTGTGGTTTAAGACAGTTGTAACGTTGTGGATTCTTTACAAATGAAATTAAAATTATATCCATAAATTAGTCGATATTTTAGTATGTTTCGATACTTAATACTAATTATCTATGGTTCTGCAAGCGAGATTGGACAACACTAGCCCAGTTATCAACTGACGGCTCTTATATCGTTCCTTTCCTTGGCAACCTTCGCCGAGGAAGGTCACTTTGACCCCGTGGCCAACTGCTGTCGGCTCCGGGTAAGTTTTGAGATCAACATTTCCTACTTCTTTCTACAGGTGAAGAGTTTCCAGCGGTGCAGCTTATTGCCTGCTAAAATGCATGGCTTAATATATTTTGTTTTATTATGTGTGCTATTTCAGCCTACCTATTTAGTGCCACGAGACCGATGACCCGTACGGTCAGAGGTCGCGGCACCAGCTTGTGCTGCCTATTTATATTCGTTTTATTATAGTTTCTAGCTACGCTGCATTGCCGCTGGGAGATTCTCTTCACCTGCTATTTTAGCGGGTCACTTGGACGTAATTGCCTAGTGACAAACTGACCCGCACTTTTTCTATTTCCTGGGTCTTCGCACCGGGCTTCGCACCATAATGGCGGTAGCGAGGCACACCAGCGGAGACCCTGGCACGCCGGCATCACCACTAGCCACGTGTCCACTAGCTAAGTGCATACTACCATCTTTGCACAACGGACCGGACAACGCCACGGCAGAATATTTATTTACGAATCCATTCCCTGAGGTTCATTTACTAAAATACCTAATATAAATTTATGTAACGTTCTCTATCACCAATTATAATGTCATAATATATTATAATCAAACTTTTATTTATCTCTGCTCGCTCTAGCTGGTAGTTAGTCTCAATTACGTTAATTATTTAATTAAATTTTTCAGTGCATATGTCACACCTTAAACTTCATGCAACTCCATTTAAAAACCCACCATAAAACCTAATCGTTACACAGTAAAACTTCAGATCTGACAATTCGGGACTTATAACAGCAGACCAGCCAAACCAGTGCCTGCCAGAAGCCCAGACCTTAATTCCAATCAATAATCATTGAACATAAGAAAACCACCCAATTTAATGGCATTTGAACGCAATTATTTTCACGGGTGATATGATACCCAACCATGAAAGAGTTCGACTGTGTATCTAAAGAGAATTAAAACATTTGAAAAATACATATCATTTGTATTAAAATATCTTCTTGACTAGAATCGTGGGGGATAATATTTTTTACTTTACATAACAGACATTAACTCTCTCTAACTAAATTCAAACGGTCATACCATAGATTATTTTATATATTTTATACTATACTAGCGGCACGCTATGATGGCCGTTTTGACACGTTAAAATAGTGATGTGAAATGTCAAATTAAAATAGAAAAAATCAAATCAAATGCGCGTCACGTCTATAGTTTTTAGATATTTAATCCTTTTTTAAATTAGATATTTAATTCTTTTTTAAAGAACATAAATGAAAAGTTGTGTCGTAAATTAGTACACTGCACCTCACTATTGACAATAAAGAACAAAAATTTACTCCTTCAAACTTGGTATTTATTTTTACGAAGCTTCATGAACATCAAAACGGCCATGATAGCGTGCCGCTAGTTTAGTGCTGCACCAGTGCAGCACTAAATGATTATGCAGTGTTCCAACCCTAAAATAACTTTTGATCGACAGAAAAAATTGACAGCGTCAAGTGTTATACGAAGATTTCGCTACATATTTCTATTTATTTTCTGATTATATCGAATGGATAAATCTGTAATCAAATTTAATTACATAAATTCTGTTTAATTCGTCTGCACGATCATATTATCATTCTGGTATGTATACGTGTACAAGATTAATTTAACAGCTTTTAGTGGATGTCTGGCGCTATCGATCTCCGTGGTTGGCATTATTTGCTGTTTGTTTGTTGACTTTAAGGATTCCCAAAAGAGGACTTATTTAGACATCTACAAGATGGATTTGGCGGAAACCATGAAGAGTGTACTGGCTAAAAGTACGGGCAGTTCCAGTGGGGCGGCGAGTACGTCCAGCTCGGCGACCCCGCACGGTGCCGAGGGATATGTCACAGAAAAGTTGTACATGCTTTTACAGCTTTATTTACAAAACAAGGGGTGGAGCCCTAGCATAGAACTCTTACAGTGCTTTAGTGATCTTAAGGAATCATCCATGCTTCCTAGTGCTGCATATTTACAGTAAGTAAAGATTTATCAGTTATGCAGAGTGTACTTGTTCAGAAAATGTTAAGTAGATCATGATTTTCTGTTTTATTCAGAATGATGGCTTCAAGAGTGGGTTTAGACACACAAGGTAGATTGATACTCCGTGAGAATGGAAAAATAATATTACCTTATGAGCATTTTGCTAATGCTGTTATGTTAAAACACATGAATGGTCCTCATGGACTACATCTAGGATTAGAAGCGACCGTCAGGGCTGTGAGTATGAAACATTTTCTTATAATATATTAATGCCTGTATATCTCTGAGGAGGTAGACAGAGCTAAAACACCTCTACATAGCAACATTTAAACCTTTTTTTTTATTGGCAATAAAACACTTACATGTATCCACTAAAAATAACAGTTTTAAAACTTCAAATACGTCTAGCAAATTTTGTCTAGCATATGTTTTGATCTTAGTGATAACAGCTGTGATCAAGATATATGGTAGGTGTAAAGCCTACTATGTTAAAGCCACAAGCATAATAAGCTTAAACTCACACTATGGGCCCCATACCAGAATTAAAGGGAAGTAACTAGATATAAAAACTACAGTGGTAAGGTATTACTGTTCACTCGGCTGTTAAGGATCCATAGGATTCCCACTTTAGGTTCTGCTATTATCCTTATTATTAGTAGTATTTTATAGTTAGTATTGCCCTTTAAACACATTACTACTAAATAAATATACAGAAATGCACTTTTTTTTTTATCTGATATAAAAATTGGCAGTATAAACATTGCCTCAAAAAACAATGTAATGTTTAACTTTGGTGCTAAAGTTTGTTACAACTATGTTAAGTTTGAGTCTAGATAGCACTGTAGTATGTCCTATTATATTATTATATGCAGATCTATTATTATTATTTCCAATGTGACATTGACGTTTTGTAAGTGCCATATTAATGGTCTATGCAGAATAAATGGTTTTTGACTTTGACTTTGACAATCCACCCAAGTCTTATTATAATATTTGTGTCTTGTTGATCTCTAATCATGCCCAATCTATTTTAACAGGTGGTTGAATCATATACAATAGGAAGGGAGCAATTTGGAATGGAGAAGGAGTTCATAGTGGAAGTTGTTCAGAACTGCCCTAACCCAGCTTGCCGGTATTACAAAAATCAACTGGAAATGACACAGAAGTCAATACAACAACATTTGTCCCAGCAGCCCACATATATACCTGGTAATTTTTATATTTAAATAGTATAGGGCAGTCCCTCCACAAATAAGTTACACCAGGTTTACTGAAGTTCTGTGTATATCTACTCTAGAGCTCATTTCATACTATTTTTATAATCACAGACAACAATAGGTTTACGTTATGAAAACATTGATTTGCTGTGTAAAAAACATCTATTTTGCATGGTTGGTGTACAATAAATAAAATAGTCGCAAGAATTAAACTATAAAAATAATTCCAAATTTTAAGGTGATTTTCAACTGGTTGTAACTTGAATAACACTGTGTTTATAGAAAAAAAATGAAGTGTATACAAATAATTCCAAGTTTTCAAGTGATTTCCAACTGGTTGTAATTTGGATGAAATTGGGTTTATAGAAGAAAAAAAGTCAGTACATGTACAGTTCTAGAGTAATCCTAAGAAAACTAGACAAACTTAAATTCAAATTTTGCTCACCTTAAAAACGATCATGAGTTTCAATCATCATTTCTAGTATGGTAAAATAATAAAAAAAGACTTGTATAGGATACTAAGAATTAGCATTAAGCCTAACATTATTAATCAATTCCAAATGTTGTTTCATAATTTTAATTACAAAAAACTATAGTTATGTAGGAAAGCAGAACTCATTTTCAATCACATGTTTTTTAATCTTATAATAGATGCAGGTGCGTCAAATCTTCCCGACAGCCAGGCAGTTGAGCGCTTATTGCGCAGTACTGCCTTGGCACAAGATTATCAGCTTCCTCTAGCACCCCATCTCGCCGCTCTCAGTGAGTTCATAGTTCAGAGAACCCTAACTTAATTGAAATGAACCCTAGGTTAATTGAACTCCAAAGTTAATGGATTATATAATTTTAAATTTCTCTATTTTAGGCAGTTTGACAGGGGATAAATCTGATCGACGCAGTCAAGACAAGTTGACGCAACATCAGCAGATGCTGCTTCAGCACCAGAATAGGTCTCTAGGACATCAGTCTTCAATAGACAAGTATGGGCACTCTCAGCAACGGTCCTCTGGATCATCGCAAACCAGCCTTGATTCCAAGCCTAAACATCATTATAGTGATGAACATAAACTCACAGATTTTTTGAGGTGAGTTTTTTTGTGCATTGCTCTGTTCAGTTCAGTTTTAAGTAGCCAGTAAAAATTTTAGTTTTCTTTTTTGTGGGTGCTTGTGAGAACTGTGACATAGCTGTGTCCACAGAATATGAAACCAATCTTTACCAGTCACCTAGACCAAAATGGATGAGGACCACTCATAGCGTCATTCAATTTAAATTTAATTTAAAAGAAAATTTAAATATGTCCATCCAATTATTTCGCAATATTCAAAGATATTGCAGAGCTTTAAACTAATATAGAATCTGCATCACTTAATGTATAAAATGACATAAAACATAATAGTTAAAAAAGAAAATCGGCATGTGTTCACAGTTTTGCAGTTTCTATACATTTACGAAAAAAAGAGAAACTTGAAACAAATGAATAAACATAACAAAATAAACAAAAATTTTCATGTTCCCATATCACTACATAGTATAAAACAAAGTCGCTTTTCCCGTCTGTCTGTCCCTATGTATGCTTAGATCGTTGAAACTACACAACGGATTTTGATGCGTTTTTTTAATAGATAGAATTCAGGAGGAAGGTTTATATGTATAATACATGTATAATATCATGAGTGCAAAGTCGCTGGCGTCTGCTAGTATTTACCGTGGCATGGTTTACTCATTAGTCTGATGAGGAGATAAAAAAAATGTTTTTCTACACTCAGTTCGAAAAATTCGAATTACGAATTCAAAGACGATTCTATACATACGCACTTTATAAACGCATATACATAAAATTAAAAATAACACTTATTATAATACCGCCAACTGTATCATAAAACTCATTATAGCACCGCTATCTTTTTTTATTCATTAAACTAGTCTAAGGTTTTAGGCTGAATATGAAAAAAAGGCGCACGCATGCGCAGTTCGAACTGTGAAAAAAATGGCGCATGCTAAATTACTTCCTTGTAACCTACCTACTTTGATTAATTTCAATTTTTCCTATGAGTGAAGATAAAGTAGTGTATGAAACTGCATATAACTTAGGTATTAAAACACTCGAGTCAACCTATTATCGTAAACAATAATACATAAACAAACTCTCGTATTTTAATACCCCTTCTTATATGACAGTTGCATAAACTACTATTACACAATTTGTAGGTATTTATGTATTAACATATATGTAACTTAAACAACTGACTTTAAGATATTTTTTTAAATTTATAATGGAGAATTTTTTGGTCATGTTTTGGTAGACTTTCCTCACGAAACTGAATTGTCACGCTTTATTCAATGGAAATTCCTGCACTACACATACAAAAAAAAATTAAATTCCTGCCACATGTGGTAATCTAGACACGTGGCGGCGTGTGCAGCCAAGTTCAAAGAAAAAGGAACTGTGGGCCTACCGCGCAAGTGTTGTCGATATCACAGCCGTCGAAATGTTGCGTAGGTCAAGGTCGACGGCCATTTTGTACCGCCCCATTGATAATCGATGCCGGTGCGGCGTAAGAATGAATGAAACGCTGTTTTTGACAGTTAAATAGCTGCCGCCTAAAAAAATTCAAATCGTCGGCGTCGCTTTGAAGTGTTATTTCATTACGGCACCTCATGAGGTGCCGTAATGAAATGACACTTCACACAATGAGCTGTCGTTTTGAATATTATTGTCTTTTCCGACGGTTGATTACGATGCCGCTTGCACCTAACACTGGGCTACTATGGCTTTTATGGGTGCGACTGCCGACGAGTGGATTCTGCCGTCCTATTGCACCTAACACTGGGCTACTATGGCTTTTATGGGGGCGACTGCCGACGAGTGGGTTCTGCCCTCCTATTGCACCTAACAATGGGCTACTATGGCTTTTATGGGGGCGACTGGTTTCTGCCCTCCTTTTGTACCTAACACTGGGCTACTATGGCTTTTATGGGGGCGACTGCTGACGAGTGAGTTCGGCCCTCCTATTGTACCTAACACTGGGCTACTATGGCTTTTATGGGGGCGACTGGGTTCTGCCCTCCTATTGCACCTAACACTGGGCTACTATGGCTTTTATGGGGGCGACTGGGTTCTGCCCTCCTATTGTACCTAACACTGGGCTACTATGACTTTTATGGGGGCGACTGGGTTCTGCCCTCCTATTGCACCTAACACTGGGCTACTATGGCTTTTATGGGGGCGACTGGGTTCTGCCCTCCTATTGCACCTAACACTGGGCTACTATGGCTTTTATGGGGGCGACTGGGTTCTGCCCTCCTATTGTACCTAACACTGGGCTACTATGACTTTTATGGGGGCGACTGGGTTCTGCCCTCTTATTGCACCTAACACTGGGCTACTATGGCTTTTATGGGGGTGACTGGGTTCTGCTCTCCTATTGCACCTAACACTGGGCTACTATGGCATTTATGGGTGCGACTGGGTAGACAGTGTTAGGTACAATAGGAGGGCAGAATCCACTCGTCGGCAGTCGCCCCCATAAAAGTCATAGTAGCCCAGTGTTAGGTACAATAGGAGGGCAGAACCCAGTCGCCCCCATAAAAGCCATAGTAGCCCAATATTAGGTGCAATAGGAGGGCAGAACCCAGTCGCCCCCATAAAAGCCATAGTAGCCCAGTGTTAGGTACAATAGGAGGGCCGAACCCACTCGTCGGCAGTCGCCACCATAAAAGCCATAATAGCCCAGTGTTAGGTACAAAAGGAGGGCAGAACCCAGTCGTCGGCAGTCGCACCCATAAAAGCCATGGTAGCCCAGTGTTAGGTGCAATCGGCATCGTAATCAACCGTCGGAAAAGAAAATAATATTCAAAACGACAGCTCATGAGACGCGGTCGATTTGAATTTTTTTAGGCGGCAGCTATTTAACTGTCAAAAACAGCGTTTCATTCATTCTTACGCCGCGCCGGCATCAATTATCAATGGGGCGGTACAAAATGGCCGTCGACCTTGACCATCGCAACATTTCGACGGCTGTGATATCGACGACACTTGGGCGGTAGGCCCACTGGTGAGGTAGCAGCCATGTGTATATTTCCACGAACCATTTCGAGCTAGGAGCTTGTTAACTGGAGTGCAAGGATTCCCAACTAACATCTTTCGGGACCCAAGCCAACCTCGCCTGCCCGCGGTGCACTCTGCTGAGTAACGGAGAAAGCTTTGGCGAACCGCCAACACGCACTGGACCAGCGTGGCGGTTAGGGTCCAAATCCCCCCATAATTATGATGGACAGAGGAGCACGGTCGCTAAGGCCCGGGGGCTCCAGCTGCAAGACTGACGTTGACGGGCGTCGGTCGAGCATTGGAGTCAGGGGTGCTAAGAATCTTCGGGCGAGGTGCTACCGTCAAACGACCTCAGGCAAGTGCTCAAAGAACGTAGGTTGTCTCTGGTGACATATAATACGCGCACATTAATGACAGACGAGAAAGCCATTGAAATGGAAGAGGAGATGAACAAGCTGCATTGGGACATAGTGGATTTATCGGAGGTCCGAAGAGAGGGCGAGGACACGACAACCTTAAAGTCTGGCAACTTGTTTTACCACCGGGAGGGCGACCAACAGTCCCAGGGTGGTGTCGGGTTTCTCGTTCACAGATCCCTTGTAAACAACGTGGTATGTATCACGAGTGTGTCGAGCAGGGTTGCGTACTTGATACTCAGTATCAAAGAGGTTGAAGGTGAGTCGTTGAAGGTCATACAGGTTTACGCACCGACCTCGGCGTACCTGGGATGAGAGTGGGGCAATTTGTATGTGGGTGGAGAAATCCCAGGGGCCAGAGGTTGGCTGACTTTCTGGAGAAGGAGGAACTCTTTATGATGAACTCGTTCTTCAAGAAGCCACTTAATAGGAAATGGACCAGAATGAGCTTCGACAGTTCCACGAGGAATGAGATCGACTTCATTATGTCTACAAAGAGATGAATATTGAATGATTTCTCCGTGATCTACAGGGTGAAAACCGGAACCGATCAAAGAATGGTTAGAGACACATTGAATATCAATGTCCAACTGGAAAGGTCTCGACTAATGAAGTCCACGATTCCGAGAGTCTCTGACTCTCACCTCCGACCGCTCAGCCCATATACAAAACCCCGACTTTTTACTCGAGCTCGCAAACCGCTTCTCTGGCCTGGAGGATTGCGTTTCTGTGGACGAGGTCAACAACAGGTTGGTAGAAACTTTCGACAAGGGAGGGGAAGTATTCTTTAGACCCCGCCGGAAAGATAGACCTCAAAAACTATCAGATCACAACCTCGACCTTATGGCAGAACAACGCTCATTGACGTTGCAGACTTCCGAGGACGCTGAAGCATATCGGCAGCTCAATAGACGGATCTGTAAGTCCTTGCGATACGATGTTCGTGTCTTTAATACTAATCATATTAAAGATACTATAGAGCAAAATAAGGGCTCTAAAGTGTTTGCAAGAGACTTGTCTATTGGGCAGACCCAGTTGACGAAGCTGAAGACGGAAGACGGCAGTGTAGCGTCTACAAGTCAGAGGTACTGAGGGAGATCGAAAGTGTCTACGGACAGTAATATACCTCAGTAGCTAAGCCTGTTGATGATTTGGTTGAGAGCCAAATTAACCCGACACTACACAGAAGATATTCCGGACATATGTATGAGATTAGGATGGCCCTCAAACAGATCAAGAGCAACAAGGCGGAGGGTGAGGACGGAGGGGTGTGTGTTGGGTAACCTCCTCGAGTGTCGCTCCGATTCCGATCCCGCTGCAGTCCGGGGGGAACGGAATCGGAGCGGCCGGTACACCCTGGGCGGCGGTCAATGGCTTCCCCTTCACCCCTTCATAGGGTTGGCATTGATCGTCGGCCAATACCCAACCTGGCGGTAACACATCGCTCTCCGTACTCCTCTGCTTTCAGAGGAGACAGGATGAGCGATGCTGTTAGTGGTGAGATGGCCCAGGGTCAGCCGGGGTGCGAGGGATATGCTCTATGGGTAACCTTACACCCCGGCGTCTGAAGACCCGAGACGGCGTGCGGTTTTAGTCGGTGCAAGCCCGACATAACCGCCCCCGCTGGCCGGCGGGGGGTATCCGAAGGGATTTCCGCACGATAATAAAAAAAAAAAAAAAAAAGGGTGAGGACGGAATTACATCGGAGCTTGCGGGTGAAACACCGATACTAAAAGTTCTACAGAGGCTCTTTAATTCCGTCCTGCTCGAGGGTACTACGCCCGAAGCGTGGAACAGAAGCGTGGTGGTTATTTTCTACAAGAAAGGTGATAAAACCTAAAACGAAACCTAAAAGAACTACAGGCCCATCTCGCTTCTGAGCCATGTTTGCAAGCTGTTTTCGAGGGTGATCACGAATCGTCTCGCACGCAGGTTTGATGACTTCCAGCCTCCCGAACAAGCCGGTTTCCGTAAAGGCTATAGTACCATAGACCACATCCATACGCTGCGGCAGATTATACAGAAGACCGAGGAGTATAATTTGCCACTATGCTTGGCGTTCGTGGACTATGAGAAAGCCTTCGATTCGATCGAGAATTGGGCGGTGCTGCAGTCTCTTCAGAGTTACAGGTACATCGAAGTGCTGAAGTGCTTGTATGAGTGCTTGCTGATATGATGATGATTTCGACCTATTTCTGACATATCGTTACGTACGTTATCCCTTCACAACTCGAAAAGTATTTAATTTACATATATGAAATTTGGTACACTTAAAGCCCCTTAGCTTGATTCCATTATTTCATAAATGTTGCCTAAATAGTTATTGGTATATTACCGTTTAATAAAAGGCATTTTTATGACGATCAAAAATCTAACCCACTTCCAGATGACCGAGAAACTTGATATTTGGCATAAAGGTAGACTATGAGACATACACAAAGAAATCTGAAAACTAAAGAATTAGATCGGAAAAAGAGAACATCTAGGACGGGACCCCGATCCCGTCCTAGATGTTCTCTTTTTCCGATCTAATTCTTTAGAAAAAAGTAAGCATACAAAATGCTTAAAAATTTAATTGAATCTGAAAACTGACAATTATTGATAGCTAGCTGTTGCCCACTGAAATTTCAATCTCGTTCCTGTAACCCATGGGAACCTATTGCTCGTCTAGAATCCAAAATTTCATAAATTTTGCTCAAATATTTATTGATTATTAACGTTTAAAAACCGGCATTTTTATCGCGATCAATAACCTAAACCACTTCCAGATTACCTAGAAACTTGCTATTTGGCATTAATGAGGCATCTTGAGCTTGAATTACATCCCAAGTGAAATAATTACATTTTGTAAATAATTTTCTGTTAAAATTTAAAACTTTATATCACCTATTAGTAGAAAATATTGTGGTAGCACCAAGAAACAAGAAATTGTTATAACAATTTATTTTGAAATGTTTTAGGTTCTTGTAACTAACATTTTAGGATTCTCTACATGGAAGTTGGCACCCATATAGATCTCAATTATTATCGGCGAAGTCGACAACGAAGCATATTCTTAATATTGAACTTCGCTTTCATTTTACATTTATGTTTCTGATATGAAACAATTTAATCATGTAAATATGTGGGAGCCGCAAAAGTACAAATTGTGAACAGACGTTTAAACTTTTTCAATGTTTATTTTATTTATTTTACGTTTCTACTATAATCAGACTTCACAGTAAATACTTATAACTATGTATACCTACTTTACTGTCCATTTGGTATTTATAATGTCGATAATGTTACTGTTCATTTTTATTTAATAATTATTTATTTATTTAAAAAACTTCATATTGCACCTACTTTTTTATTTTCTGCATCATCTATAAGGCTGACTGGTAGAGAATGCCTGTGACATTAAGTCCGCCTGTGACATTAAGTCCGCCTGTGTACATTATGTGCATGAAGTTTTAATAACTAAATAAACCGTGCCGTAATACCCAATTTTTTTTTAACCTTTTAAATTTGTTATAGATCAAGTGATGCAGATTTCATATGAGTTTAAAGTTTTGCAATATCTTAAAAATCCCCTGTATATTAAAGACCAGCGGTTAACATTCATTCATACTCCCTACTGACTATTTCCCATTTAACGATAAATTATAATTGTATATTTATAATTACATACCTACATAACTTCACGCCTGTATCCCCGAAGGGGTAGGCAGAGGTGTATTACACACCCACGATTCGCCAGTTATGTTAAGGTCCCAATGTAATAGGGGGCGAGCCTATTGCCATCTACCGGGCATATTACTAAGCGAGCGATAATTAACATTTATTAATGCCCCCATAACTACGAAAAGTCAGAGGTGTGTGTCGAGTTCGATCCCCAGTCGCCCTGCGAATGGGGATCGAACTCGAGACCTCGTCTCAGCAGTCCGTTTTGTACGCCACTGGGCTATCGCCGTTTCCAGCTTCTATATTTATAATTATATTATATATTAGTATATAATAATTATATTAGTATATTTATAATTATGATTGTAATTTATTATAATAGTTTTGTATACCTTCCTGTGATACCAATAATGTGGACTGGAATTTATATTACAGAGCAAATCTAGAAAGCTTGGAGTCACTGTCGGGGGGTGGGGTCGCAGTGGGCACTGGAGCAGGTGCGCACAGCGAGCGAAGCGCGGCGAGCGCCGGCGCGGGGGCGGGAGCGGGGGCGGGAGCGGGCGCGAGCGCAGGAGCAGGCGGCGCAGGCGGAGCGGGCGCAGCGCCGGGCGCGGGCGGGGGCGGGCAGGAGCGCGTGGTGCGCGCCTTCGCGGAGCTGGCGCGCAACCTGCAGCGCATGCGGCCCTGCGTGCGCCCCGCCATGTGCAAGCCCTATGGCAAGCAAAGCGAGCAGCTGCAGAAAAGTTAGCGCCCAATACTGCTTTAAACTGCTTCTTTCCAAATATTTTAATCGTTTCAGTTTTGATATCGACATTATTGAACCAAAGTAAAATAACACTAAACACGCGCGCACGCACGCATCAACTTTTTCGCGTGCTGTAAGGTCAGGTATCGACGTGAAATTGGCGCCATAATCCGCCTTACGCAGTGCGCCATCACTCAGGACGTACACTTAGCGATTACGCCATGTTCATTATTTTATATTCTACTAGCGGCACGCTATGATGGCAGTTTTGATACGTTAAAGTAGTGATGTAAAATGACAATTTAAAATAGAAATCAATCAAATCAACATCTATAGTTTTTGGATATTCAATTCATTTTTTAAACTTCGAATTTCGAAAAACATAAATGCCAAGTTGTGTCGTAAATTAGTACACTGCACCTCACCATTGACTATAAAGCACAGAAAGGAGAATGCCCATTCTTGGTTGCGCTTTTAGACGTTCGCGTAAATATTTCAAATGTTAAAAAATAACATTGATTATAGTATGACTTTTCAACACTAAATCGCTTCTATAGAACTTGGGGTTTGAATTTAAATTATAAAGATATAAAACTTGAATGAATATGTAATCGTTTCCATTTTAATTTAATTGTTACCATTATATAAAATAAACCATTGGTGGTAGAATGCAAATATACCAATCTTTTTAAAATAAAATGGTTAAATAATAATAAGTGATAATAATTCGCAATGTGACATTCAAATATATTGCAATTATGAAATCTTAATATTTTGCGTATGTATTCGTAGTTTATTAGTGATAATCAGTTAAAGTTGTAAAATAATGTGTGCTTCAGTGGTAGATTTCTCTTAATTTATACATGGTATCCCTGTCTTACTCAAACGTCAGTTCAACAGTCTGTGTCACAATATTTTCTTGTTGTTGTAGTTTTTCTAGTAATCATTTGATTTCTCAATAACCCCAAGTTCTGTTACGATATGCGTTTATATGTCAGATAATTTTTAATGCAGGCTTTTTAATGCAGTTTATACTTATGTGACATAGCAAAAAGAAGTGTGCAACCGATTTCCATACTGATATGGGCATTGTCCTTTACTCCTTCAAACTTAGTATTTATTTTTACGAAACTTCATGAGCGGGCAAACGTCAAAACGGCCATCATAGCGTGCCGCTAGTTTAGTTATCCTGAATCCCGGGTCCAGATGTGTCTGAGCTTTACTATGCATCTAATGCATCATGCATTACTTGAGTATGTAAAAAGCAAAAACGAATATAGTGTTTTATGTCTGTTTTGTATCTATGTCAATAAAATATAGAAGATTTCTAGCTAATATAGAACCGCATTGACTATCGTTGATAATATTGGCTACATTTTTATTACCTTCTATTTCAGTTCTATTGGATACCATTCAATTAGTCCAGTCGCTACGAAGCTACTTGCCACCGCCACACATCCAGGTCACTTCGTGGAAAAATGATGATAAGCTCCGGTAAATAATTTATACATATAATATGCTTTGTCCTAAAACGCTCAGCTTAAACCGCCGATCGTAGAGACCTGAAACTTGGAGGGTGTGTTCTTTATATGACGTAGGCACTCGATAAGAAAGGATTTTAAGGAAAGAATTCTACCCCTAAAGGGGTGAAAAACGGGGGCAAAGTTTGTATGGGACAACGTGATTCCTTTTTCCAATCTACTTCAAATGTTGCATAAACAGAATGGATGGAAGACGTGTTTCGTATTTTATTAAAATGTATCCGCCAACGGGGTTAAATAGGGATAGAAAGTTATATTGGTAGTCGTTCAGTTCGTGGAATTTCGAGAAAGTTCGATTATCCTCGTGGCCTTTTGCGGCCACATACTCTTGCGCAACCGGTCTACCTCCAACTTGGCTCTTTTGTGTTTATTTACACAATTATTTAGAATAGAATTAGATTTTGATTCTTTATAGAGTTTTTGCGTCAGTTGAAAGGTTTTTGAATGAATGCAGGCTTTTTCTTAATGGCTACACAACTGTAAGTCTGTGTAAAAGTGTGAATAATTCGTACAAGTGTTTCAGTTTTGAACACCATTAGTGATGGCTGTAGTACTATATATTAACATATTACATAACACAACATAACGCCTGTATCCCTGAAGGGGTAGGCAGAGGTGTATTACACACACACGATTCGCTAGTTCTGTATTAGGTCCCAATGTAATTGGAGGCGAGCCTATTGCCATCTACTAGACACATTAATAAACGAGCGATAATTTGCATTTCTTAAATACATACATTACTACGAAAAGTCAGAGGGGGGTGCCCGGGGTGACTGGGGATCGAACTCGAGACCTCGTCTCGGTAGTCCGTTACGCACGCTACTGGGCTATCGCTGTTATTAACATATACTGTGTATACACGCTGATTTTATAGTCGTTTTGTATCCGAAAGTGGGTTACTCGGACTAATCTATGGTACCATTTTAAAGTGTCCAAATAGGGTATTTGACTACTGCTAAAAAATAGTTCTGTATTATGTATTACAACATAAATATGCAGATGGCATCAATATTTTTTTGAGAACTGTTTTATTTACGATAAAAATCGATATTAAAGTTTGATTTAAAAAAAGTACGCGCCATAACGGATCCCGTGACACGTGACGTCACACCAAAGTAAACAGTAGGCGACTTAAAACACGTTTATGTAATTATTGAAATTAGTTGCAAAAATAATGGTTTATTTAGAGATATATAAGATAAAAGTGAAACATTATTAGTAATTAATAATTGAACCAGGCGATTAACACTAGGAAATGCAGACAGCCTGTATTGAAAAACTGTTTACTTATGTGTGACGTCACAGAGCGTTTATAAGCACGTGATCAAATTTCAAAAAAAGTGAGATTTTAATCTTGATTTTTTAACAAAAAAGAAACTTATTTATACAAGAAAATTAATAAAATATGTTTTTTACGGTACATTTTCTTAGGATGACAACAATTCGTACAATATTTTAAATATATTCAAAATGCCTATTACTGAAAAAGTTGTACTGAAAAAACTAATACTGAAAAAAACTAGTACTGAAAAAAGTTGACTTTTCTGTCATCTTTATCACTTGATCGAGTTGAAACATTGTTAGCGCTTCGAATAATTCATTGAGAATTTTACATGAATGAATATATCCCCGTTCCCGTTATGCGCATTCGCTTCGTGAAAGCGACCTTATTCATAAATGCGCGGGAATATTTGACGCGCACCGCCGAACTCGCCGACGCCGTGTCGGCGCACTTTGCGAAACATGTGATGGAAAAAAGCACTGACCGCACGCACGCAAAATCACTATAAAACATACCTACTTTAAAGTAAACTAGGGGAGTGGGGGGCTAGTTGTAACAATTTGTAGCTTCTTGGCTATTAAAGCTTACTTGTTTGGTATTTATGAAATCTAGCAGTACTATTCTAATTAACAACTATTCAACTCTCGATTCCAATTACCTTATGATCGAATAGTTGTAACAGGCTAGGGGTAAATTGTAACATTAGAAACTGAGAACTAGTTTTATATTTTATAAAGATTTATTTGGCATATTTAGCATAAGAAACTTTACGAACGCTAAAACAGGTTAAGACTTTAAAGTTAATTTTTTATTCTAACAGAAAATATTCAAAAATAACAAATAGCAATATCTTTCTTTACTTTTAAGGCATTTTAGGCTTACAGCCATTTATAATCTTAGCTACTTAAGTAACCAGACTTTGTTTCATTAACATTATAACCTTAGATACGTTATAACAAACTTAGGCTTTTAAGTTTTATTCGTAATTGAATAGAAAAATAATCAAATATTAACAAAAACATGGTCTTTCTAAGACTAGATCTTTACTTGCTAAGTAGTTAAGATTATAAATGGCTGTAAGCCTTTTACTTTAGGCTCACAGCCATTTATTATAAATAAATCTCATATTCTTCAGTAATCAGGTTTTTGATTGACGTAGGTAAAATATGAAATCAGTCTTCATCGGAATCACAATTGAGACACAAAAATGAGATCTTATTTCCTGTTGCACATTTTACATGTGCCCACATCTTGCACATGATGCATTGTATCCACTCCTCGTTTGAATTTTCATAAGTTTCCCTACAAGCTAAAAAAAACCATTCCTCCTCGGGTTCAGATTCCGAACAAGAATTTAAAACTTTCTGTTTTACTTTTTCTAGCCCTTGTCTTTTAACTAACTTTATCTTATCGTAGTTTTATGTTGTTTCATTCTGAAATAGATAAAATCAATCAAGTTCAACAAAAAAACCTTATAGACCGATATTCTTAGCAATCCATGGATTCTCCGTGCGGGTGCCGGGTCCATCGCGTTGCTGAGTTGGGAACTCGGGACAGTGCCTGGGACTTGCGACCCAAGTGTAGGTTTAGAAGGGGCCCCTTTTGTTGATGTACATCAACACTCACCTTCACTACCCAAGTTCCCCTCCCTGCCTAACCAAATTTGATACGAACCTACTAGTGCCGCTTTAGACATTCGTCCTAGTAATGAGCTTATTGTAGCTCTCGATAGGCCTAGATCTTTAAGTAGCTTATAGAGAGATTTTGCTGGTATACCTCTCGCTCCCACTTCCACTGCATACAAATTAACCACGTAACCGTTTTTGATTAATTCGTTTGTGAGATCATAGTATTTATTTTTCTTAATTGTGTGGTCCTTCGGTATATTTGTTTCCCACGGTACAGTAAGTTCCACAAGAACCTCTTAGAATATAGGAATATATCAGGTCTAGATGACGAAACCCCAACATCCTCCGGAATTTTATAGTGCTTTTCATACGTGTCGATTAGGAGAGTCCAATCTGGGGCAGTATCTAAGATTGAATAAGGTTTGTTCCTGGATGTTATGGATGAACCTTCAGACACAAATTTGATATGACGTCTGTTAGTAGTCAATCCTTTTTGGGCTCTAGCTACTGCCAGACTCATTGCTTCACGTATGATGATAAGCACCTTATCGTGGCGGCGTGAGTAATGGCCTCTATCGAAAAGCACCCTACATCCTACTAATATTGTGTCTAGCCGTCCCTATTGCCTCACCACAAGTATAACATTGTTTTTCTGTGGCCTTCTCCCACCTTACCAGATTACTCTGGTCTGGGAGGGTCATCTGAAAGGCGTTAAGATAGAATTTTAACAGGGCCGGCGACCAGTCATAAATCAAGGTGCGCCACTTTAAGGCCATCGGTATGCAGAACTCTCCCATTGTCAACCATTCATTTTGGATTTCCAAATTCATCGCGTGCACTCGATAATAAGTTACAACTTGCCCCGTAAAAGTGTTACAACATACCCCACACCGAGGTTTATTGAAATAACGCCTATTAAAAAAAAGACGCTTACTTGGTGTGAAATTATCTTTAATATAAAGTGTATTTGTATAAATCAACAACTGCTAAACAATTTGAAATCTGCGATAATCAATTATGTATAAACAAAAAAAAGTCCATTACCTGGCTTAATCGGAGCGCCTGCACAACACCGGCCCCTGCGACGACCGGCGGGGTACTGATCGCGCTTATATGATAGAATGGGTATTACGTAGTAGGTTAGTTAGAAAATCAAACGAATATTCTTCTATTATGTTGGTAAAAAATGGTTGTAACTACTTGCCCCTGTTGCAACTAGCCCCCCGTTCTCTCCTATTTTTCCCTCATACTTCCTACGGGCTTAGGACCACCGGATATGCTTATTATATATATGAAATATAATAATAAGAATAATATTCTAATAAATATATGAAAATTCTTTATTAGAATATTATTCAAACATAAATTACATTTTGGTCTATGTAGTAATAAAAAAAATAATTACAATAACAACAGACTGCGAATTCAAAAAAATTGGAGATATTTACAAAAGAATCAACTCACATGGGTAACTAATTATAGAAGTCCGGACTCCTCGGCCACCGCGGCCTATCCAGCGTTCACCAAATTCGCTATCTCGGTATTCACGCACAGCACGTGCATAATGAGCACATAGTGATCTTTGCTGGTCCATCATTCTCATAAATTGCGTGAGCCCGACGAATATAGTAAGGGTGCAATCCATGAGAGTGCAAAGTTTTCCATACGAAGTAGTGGCTTACATTGAATATTCGTGCTGCCAATCTTGTACTTCGCCGAGGATCCCGCTCGAAGAACTCGATGATATCTTCAATATCTGGAGAGTCATCTAAACGTCCTCGGCATTGTGCATGTGACGGCGTTTGAAACTGTCCGTGGTCGAGGAAGCGCAGGGTCGCAGCCAAGAAGGCCGGGGCGGACGGAACTTGGGGATTATCGATTCCTAGTAGCCGTAACCCATACAAGTGCTACGGCCGAGAGTTCAATCGCCTAGCCTCTTCCAGATTGTAATTAGCAATGGCATACAGCTGCACCATTGCCAAATACTCAATGTTGGTAAATTCATGCTGACGACTCATTTTTAGAGTAGAAGATCCTTATATTTTAACTGGTCAATTATTAACTATTTTCTACTTTTTATATTATATTATTACCCCATTTATAAATAAATATTGAGATAATTTAATTTTTAACTTATTAATTTAATAAAATTAATAAAATTAATGAGCTTGTAATTTAAGCATTTGTTTTGAAAACTTAAGAAAGAATTATTATTCTATTAATTTATACTAAAAACAATTAATTTTATTAATAAAAAAAATTTTATTCCCAAAAAAAAAAAAATTTAAAGAAATTGGTAAATAACTTTTTCAAGCTAAATATATTAATTTATCATAACGATAACGAGGCGAGGTAAAGTTCCCCGAACTCAAATAAATAAAAAGGATCCTGCGCTAGTCAATGAGGTACTTGCGGCGGCGCGTGCACCGCGGGCAGGAACGGGTGGGAGAGCGGTTGCTAGGTAGTAAGCACCAGCGTCAAGTCGAAACCTGTCGCACCTCTGTAGCTGGGCGGTAAATGGTGAATTAAAATCGTCGCGTAAACCGTAGTAAGCGTTTTACGTTAAGTTTAAAGGAGTTACCTCGAGTTCTCATTTGTTTTGGCCAAACGACATGAATTTTGAAATTTTTATAAAAAAACTAGCTGAGCCGGCAAACGTTGTTTTGCCATGTATATTATTTCTAGGAAACATTTTATTAATAAATTGTTAATTCATAATTATTACACTGGAAATTAATAATAAACTTACGATGAGAGTAAAATTAACATGAGAGATGCACAGAAAAATTAAAATAATATGTATAACAGTCATTGCTACGATCGATACTAAGATTGGGTAGGGGTGGACTACCCTTAACATATAAGGGGATGAAAAATACATGTTGTCCGATTCTCAGACCTATCCAATATGCACACAAAATTTCATGAGAATCGGTCAAGCCGTTTCGGATGAGTTTAGCTACAAACACCGCGACACAAGAATTTTATATATTAGATATTTTTTGATTTTCTAATTTACTTCCAGGTGGTTGCTGTTATCGATATGAAGTGATATGCCCAAAATATTTCGTTCCAAAACGACTATAAACTCAATGTGTATAGTATATTAACATATTATACTTACATACACACGGCTTTCTGCTTCCGGGGGGGCAGAGACAGTACCCCGCCATCTGCTTCTGTCTTTCCAAACTTCACAAGCTCCCTCTACTTTCATAGAATATTAAATCTACAAATAATAAAAATCGAAAAACTGTAAACAACAAAGAATTATGACTTGTACTTAGCCGACCTTATTGTGAGAAAAATAAAAGCATAGGCGGCATACAAAGAAATACGCCGGCCAAACATGAATTTCAAACTCATACCTCTATCCATCCCTGAGAAAAACTCGAAAGAGAGAGACAGCCAAGTGATCCTATAACGCTTTCGGTTTGAGGGACACATCCCTAAAAAATGGCTTCATTTTGAATGTTTTATGCAGTTCATTAGATACTCATTTTTATTTAAATGCGGAATGTGCGCAATTGAAATGGTACAGACCGTCACATTCATTTCATTTACCTTACAGTTCAAACAACATGGAGGAATTGGAGAGCCGCAAGATAGTGAGTGGCAACTAGCCACCGGACGCGCACGCCGCCGACGGCTGAGCGTTGCGGTGACGTCACCCCAGCACACCGGACGCCACGGTCTGACTACCCGCATCTGACTATACTCGACTGGACCCGTCTCTGAATACTGAAGTATTAAAGTTAGTAATAAGAGGGTTACTTTTTGCGATGCTGTATACATAGTTTGATCTCACTACATCTCTTACAACAACTAACAAAATCAGGAAAGTGCATCGGTTGAGGAGGTAGTTATTGGGCCAATAACTGGAGTGAGACCTAGCAGCTGTCTCAAACCGCCCAAAAAAATTTATTTCATGGATTTCAATGTTAGGGGGATGAAATATATATCTATATGTCTCTGGCCTTGGCTATAAAGACTACACAATTTTGGTGATAGGGAATATGCATATTATTCAAAATGGGGGGATAGTGTTAGCGCTTTAATTTGTCGAGCGAAAGTTGTATCCCGCAATTATTCGTCGATCAAAAGGTCCATCGCCCTATCGTTCGCCGAGAAAACAATCAGTCGCAAGTAGAGGAGACCGGGAGAAAAGCCTTGCAGGTCATAACTTCAGGGTTCGGAGGAAAAGTTAATTTAAATTCACAAAACATACCTACGTATAAGTAATTACCCAATGGAACATGTTACTATAGCTAGGTAAATTCATGCGTGATACTCCCATGGTTCGCGCGAGATTAGAGGTGTAACGGCCTGGTCACGACTTTGGTCTTCGGGGCTGCATCGGTAAGCGGTGCGTATTGCACGCCATGCACCCTCAGTAGCGGTTCGTTGCAGCGGCCGCGGCGGACGTATTTAGGTCGTCAAAACGTGCTCAAAATCATGGCGTTATCAAAATTATCCCTTCTCTGTTTAGAAAGCAGTACATTTTTAACATATTTTATTAATCACGTATGCAATGGTGTTGTATATGTAGGTATGTACCTACACATGAAACCTATACATACTAACTGGAAACGAAACTGACTGGACGGAACTACTGATATGTTTACTAAGTGTTTTGCTAAGTAGGAACTTATCTACCTACTGACAGAGAAAAAGAAACTTAAAAAACTGGTCAACTACCTACCTACATTACGTAAACATACCAGTAGTTTCGTCAAGATATTAGTAGCTTCGTTTGGCAGGTACCTAGGTAGTATGTCTTGGGTTATCAATTTAAATTAAACTTAGGTACCATCATAAGTTTAATTTAAATTAAATTGATAACACAAAAAAAAATTATTATTATATATATATTATTATATTATTTTTATTATTATTATATTATTATATATTAAATAAATTAAACTTAGGTACCATCATATTCTACGCGGGGATCGTGCGGTCCATGGCCCTGTATGGGTGCCCAATATGGGCGGAGGCCCTGAGGACCAGAACTGTGCAGATGCTGCGCGCTCCGCAGCGAGTTCTGGCCATCAGGGTCATCCGAGGGTACCGCACGATCTCCTTCGAGGCGGCGAGTCTCCTTGCCGGAACTCCGCCATGGGACCTGGAAGCGAGAGCCCTTTCGCAACTGTACCAGTGACGAAAGGAGGCGCGGGAGCAGGGATGGAACCCCGAGCCTCGAGAAATCGAGGCCGTGCAGTCCCAGCTCCGCCAGGCCATCGTGGTGGAGTGGAAGGAACGACTTGGGCGACCAAGCGCAGGGCACGCCGCAATAGCGGCGGTAAGGCCCATCATGGAGGATTGGCTGGAGAGGCGACACGGAAGCCTCTCCTACCGACTGACGCAGGTGATCTCCGGGAAGGGGTGCTTCGGGGACCACCTGCATCGGATCAGGAAGGAGCCAACGCCTGAGTGTCATCACTGCGACGCGAGCGAGGACTCAGGGCTGCACTCGCTGGCGGACTGCCCGGCGTGGGAGGCGCCGAGGCGTGACCTCGTGGCAGCCATCGGGGTGGGAGTCCTCTCGCTCGGCAGCATGATTGCGGCAATGGTGCGGAGCGCGAGCGCGTGGGCCGCCGCCGCCTCCTTCTGCGAGCATGTAATGCTCGCGAAGGAGGTGGCGGAGCGCGCCCGGGAGAGACTTAGAACTCTTCCGGTCCGCCGAGCCCGCAACTTGCTCGCCGGGCGTCGCAGGCAACTCAGGCGCCGGAGGTCGCTTAACGACCTCCGTCCTCCATGAGCGCAGGCCTGGGGGTGGCGGGTGAGGCCACCTGTCACCCCAGCAGAAGCAGGCCGGGACGGTGGGGCGACTAGCGCCCCTCCCCCAAACCGGGGCAAGACGGGGACACCGTGGTTCCCAAACACGAGGGGGCCATCTCGAAACCGGAGATGGCCCAGGGTCAGTCGGGGTGCGAGGGATATGCTCTATGGGCAACCTTACACCCCGGCGTCTGTAGACCCGAGACGGCGTGCGGTTTTAGTCGGTTCAAGCCCGACATAACCGCCTCCGCTGGCACGCGGGGGGGTATCCGAAGGGATTTCCGCACGATAAAAAAAAAAAAAGGTACCATCATATTCCCCGGCGTCTGCAGCCCCGAGACGGCGTGCGGTTTTAGTCGGTTCAAGCCCGACATAACCGCCCCCGCTGGCCGACGGGTATCCGAGGGGATTTCCGCACGAAAAAAAAAGAAAAAAAAAAAAAGGTACCATCATATTCCGGAAAACATGTTTAATTTCTTCCCACAACTTTTTTATATTGTTTTTATATTTATGTTTGGGATGTTTTGACATCCATATAGGGGGTCGATTTAAAATTTCGGTAATAATACCTCGGTGTCCATTACCGCCACAAATCCGTCTGATTTTTTTCATTTTTATCTACGCCGCTGAGTACGTCACTCTTATACCGCTGTCTGCGCCGCTCTGTTTCGTGGCGTCGCACACATTCGCTTGTACTTTTGTTCCTGCCGGTCGCCGCACCGCGCGCCGCTGTAGCGATTCGCCCGGATAAAACCGCACGCGATTTCATTATGAGTGGGGTCTCGTGGTATACTTCAAACATTTTTATACTTTTGATCTCACCAGTCGCTGCTTCGCGCTTAGCTGCCGGAACACGCACAGCGGCAAGGTCGTGAACAGGCCGTAAGGTTACCACGTCTCGCACGAACGTTTCGCTACCTGAAGCGTGAGAGTGTCACGCATGAATTTGCCAAGCTATAGTTAGTAACTCCACATGACAATTCTTCATTGGTTGTAAAGTTTAAATGTTGTACGGATAGTATCTAAACATATGAGTGTACCTACCGACCGAATCGGGTTTAGTGTTGGTGTTCTATTGTTTTAAGAATATTGGAGCGCAATAAAGAGCGTCGACGCTTACGCTGAATAACTTAATTTCAGGTGTATGTACATCTTGTAACATCGTCACCTCATTCGGCACAAACTGAGTTTACATATTACGTGGTTGATTTTTTCACGCCTTTGTTTTGCGATTTTTATTGCTTTACTTGTTGGTGTTTGCAGAAGTTTCTTTTTATATAGTTTACTTACATCAAATTTTTTTCATATAATCTGTTGTACAAGGTCATACAAAAGTGTATGTTATTGCTTTTTTTTTTTGTTAAAAACGTATTTATGGTTAAGGTATTTTTTGACATTTATTTGAAGATTGATCCTAATGTAAGTTCAATCTCAGTTATTATCGTAAGTGCATTATTTACACTGTGATAGAAGTGTAATAGGTGTAGATCTGAGCGAAGTCTTGACATGAATGTAATTTAGGAAAGTTTGTAGTTAAGTGCGTCAAGTGCAAGCGAGATATTCGAATTTCGAAAATGACAACGTATCTGACCAGTTGCCCCCAAATTAATTTTTTGGAAATTCCGCACGAAAAAAAAAAGTACGTAAACTCGCTAATATTATGCGCACTGAAGTTTGATCGCCAAGTCTTGTCTTGTAATAGGGAGGTTAGTATCTTAATGAAGACTGCAATTTTTTCACGTTCGTCTTAGCTGATGTTGCCTGTGGATGTATAAAATTAGGTTCCAGTAGGTTATGATGAGATGTGCATACTGCACACTGGGATTAGTCTGTCGTACAAACGGATTTTTATTGATAAGGTTAATAGATATAAATTATTATTTGTAGTTAGGCCCCATTTACAGTACCTACTGAATTGTGTTGTATATTGTCTCAGTGTGCAGTAGAGTAAATAGCATGGTCAAAGAAGCTTAGCTGAAGTTGACTTTGATCGTTTTGTATCATTCGCGGAGTCACTATTTACTTCATCACATGAACATCATCATGTGAAATAATGGACTACATATTTTTAAAGATTAGTGCAATAATTAGGCAAAGCCTACGTTAAATTAAAAGTTTTGTATCTTAGTACTGTAATTGTAAATTATAAACATGTATAACTTGTCATCGCATACACATCACAACGGAGAGTGCTGTGAGGTTATATTGTGCAGCGTAAGTACTTGTATGTCATAGTCTCATCAGTGGGTTGATGTACGCATCACAATCTATTTGAGTTTTGTCAAATAATTATTAATTTTAAGCAGCTTATTATAGGTATGTGCGTTGTACATTTATGTTGTATTTCATACTAATCGTATTAGCTGTTTATAACTACTGTATATGGATTTATTACATAGCGATTGTTTTGGTACATTATCCATATATTTAACGAGGCTACTACGTTTTCATCGACAACTAACAATACGCCTAGTGTTAATTAAGTTGATATAACCGTCAAAATCTTACTCTCAAAAAAGTATTATAAACTTCCAAAAGAATCTCTCTCTGTATTAGAATTATAAGCTTTCTAGTCAAAAATGGATTTGCATTTTTATAAATATGATTGGAGTTCTAAGGTATGGCAAATTCATAGTTTGGATGTCTTGTTTTACAAAGTGCTCTGTCATGTTTAATTTCATTGAAGTTATGCTAAGTAACGATTATATTTGCGTTAAGCTTATCCTGCAAGCGTGGCCGCCTTGGCAGCCGTTATGAATCCTTGATAACACCACCCTGACAGCTAATCGTCGCAATCTTTAACGCTACAAAATCCAATTGTGGAATTTATAGTGACACTCACCACTGGGTGTTAACACTGGTTAACAATTATTTATAATTGACGAATAAGATCCACTTATGTAGTAATTTTTTGGGGATTAACATCTTGCAGCAGTTTCGAAAAATAAATAAAAATAGCTTGCATGTTTTAGTTTTGTTTATTATTCACTTCTCAATATAACTTTGATTAAAATGGTTGTCTGGTTTGATGAACGATCACAAAAATCTAGAATATTAAGGTTTTGATCTCACGTTAATAATCTGCTGATCGCCTACTAACTGATAATGACAGAGCAACTTAGGTATTATTTAAATTTTCTATTATATCACTTTTCTCTAATGATGGTTACTTCATACGTAGTAACATAGTTTTTTATTATATTGTAGTATTTACGAACATATTTCAATCATCAATCATTATTTCTTGTTGAAGAAAGCATTTATTCGGTAATACGTACCACGAATGTTCCAACCTCGTTTGGCATCTGAATACTGTGATAAATTTTTATTCAATCAAAATGTAATTTTGACATTAAAATGCAATATACCAATCGGAAAGTAGTTACTATTACACATATAGATTATGTTTCTATATTTTTAAGTTAATATTGTCTATTATAGCTGATGAGGATTTATTATTTAAATGAAGGAACTTAATTTCTTTCTGAAAGATAGTCTATACCAGCTGTGAACATCTGTTTATGGAGGGGATGCGTTCCTTTGAAGAAATACCTAATTTGTTTCAGACTTGTGTTCATTAAATAACGCCCATATACATAAACATGGGTGTTTCTTTTTTACCATTCACCCGATCGCGAAGAAACTAGTAATTTGCTGTGCATATTATATCGGTGATGGTTGGTACATGCAACTCACTAGCTAGCATTAAAAAAAGGTTTGGTTAAATTATACGACCTCTTACCATTGTGATATATGTAATAACGGCTGCTTATATATATTTTAGGGTAAATTTAGTAAAGCTATATAGCAGTGATTTGATTCGATATGTACTAAACATCAAAACTTGACTGCACTGAATATTTTACTTATGTAACGGCCTATTAGGTCCCTCAATATTTCGATTTACGATGATGGGCACAACTAATTTATTATTAAGTTTCTTTACATGAATTAAATCATACTCCATAAACAAGTATTCCTGAAAGACATACAGTAAACTTGGCTTACATGCTTAGCAATAAATATCTTGATTTCAATATTTTCCATATTGGAATCACGTGTTTGTCCAATTTAAATCTCATCAGCCGTATGTACGTTATGTCTAAATTGGCCTTGCCATGTAAATTATTATTATTTGTATTCAGAGATTTTTAAAATGTAAAGGTGGTAATTTAGAAATGGAAAAGCAGTGCTTAGAAATAAATAAATAATGATTAAAGAAACTAATTTTGTTTTCATTTCATTTCGTATTTATATATTTTTGAAAAAGAGCATAAAAAGTGTAATTCAGGACAAAAAAAAAACAATTCAATTTAGGAATATTTACAACATGTATTTTAACTCAACAAGACACGAGTAAAATAACTATAAACGACATTAAATAAATAGTATTATATATCGATTACATCTATAAAATGGACAGATTATACGCAAACCTCGTAACTTCATTCGACTTCAAAGGGAGTTATGAGCTTTGCGTATTAAGGCGTCGATATGTTGATACGAATAATATACCAATCGGAAAGTACTTACTATTATACGTATAGATTATGTTCAATTGATATAATATAAAGATGAATAATCAAAGGATATAAACAATGGAATTCAACACGGTGAGTGCAGGTTAAAAGTAAAATTGAGCCTTATAATTCTGTCAGTCGCTTTTTTTTTAATATTTATGACACGTCAATTTGACTTCACCTCGCCTGATGGTAAGCTGAAGGTAAGGAAAGGCTCAGGAAAGAGGATCAACATTACATACACGTACCATGTTAACAATGGTGGCACTCAGCTTGACGGCCTCATCAGAAGAGGATTATCGCCGCAGCACCGCGTGACACCCACCGGTCCCACTAGTGCCGCGAACACAATCCCCCTGCCCGGCTATGCAGTTGCTGACCCCTGAACGCAATCAAACCGAAATTAGATTACTATGGAGGGTTTTCGCAATCGTGCACGGTGGCACCCACCCGCCCGAATTTTGTGACAAATTTGTTTCATCAAATTTCTACCACCAGTATTTTCTCCGAGCACGTCAGCACATCATCATCACGTCAAACCAAGTAGGTACAGTAAACGGCAGTCAAGAAGCAGAGTGTCCTGCTAAGATCGGCGTGCTGCCGTTTTGTATAGCGTTCTCTTTGTCGCACATCGCTCAGACAGTTGTAGGCAGAGAATAAATATAGACACGACGCTATAATAAAAAAACTGACATGCTATTCGCCTAGAATAGAAAACACTAGTTCAGTAGGTGACGGCCGTTTTTGATGGGCCGTCTTAAATTATTCTCATTATCATAGAGCTAGATTTAAATAAAGAAAGTGGGTTCGTGGGTTCCCGACGGTAGTATAATGGCCAGGATTCAAACCGGAGACCTCTCGACTGTAAGGTCAACTAGAGAGAACGCTCTACAAAACCGAAGTAGGTCGATTTTAGCCGGATTTTCTCTCTTCCAAACGTGCCAACCTAAGCGCCGGGACCTTTAATTATCCTTCATCCATTATCCTTAAGAAGTGGTACATACCTAGTTAATTATAATTTAATTTCGTTGTGTTCTGCCACTTTTATAGTGAAAAATAGTTCGATTCCCAAGGGACCGCAGGCAGAGGGGTTCACTTTCATACTTCAAAACTGGAATATTCGCGTATTTCGAATTGAGAGGATTTCTTTGCCGCGGACGCTTAAATAGTGAAATTATCTTCTTACCTAGGTTTTGCACCTAAAAGAGGTTCGGTTTTTATGGTCAACAAGTCCTTTGGTGCTGTATTCATCACGTTAAAATCTAAATAAAATAATAGAATATTAGTTTTATATATACGAGTATATATCTTAGATAGATTAGATTTTCTACAGATTTTCCCCATATAACATCGAAACTTGTACAATTTATCACCATTCACCACGTTGATCCAATCGTGTGGTATAGCTGTAACGTTACTTTTGTTAGATCAATTCAAGAGAGCAGGATTAAATCGTAATAATATATAAAATATATATGTATAAGATGATATTCATCTAAATTTTCACCACATTTTGGCACAGTATTTATTATACAACTAAGTACAATTTTCTCGCACTCTGTTACACCACTCTCGTACACATTCGGGGCAGTGCCTAACAAGCGAGAATGTGCTATGGGTCACTTATATATTATAATTTGAGAAATTTCAACATATCTGCGTATAAATATATTAGCCTAATATATTTTATATTATACATAGATGTGATGACATTAAAATAAATATTTACAATTAATTATAAATAAATAAAATAACAAACCTAAAATGCATCTTGGAATTCCTCCGCATCGCATGCCTCTTGTGGTAACGCGACCAGAAGTATGGCAGAATTGCCACGTTGTATGGCAATTTGAGAGTCTCAGCAGAGGCAGTAGCAGCTGCGGCACAGCCAGCCGTGCTTGTAATATGGGTAGCATCCCACACCAGAGTTCTATCCATTTTCCAAGGCATTCATGACATACCGTCCGGTCTCTTGCCATCGTCGCCCACCAAACCGTTCGGCTCAAGTGCAGCTGGTACACCGGCAGAGACAAGAGCACGTCGGATTATGCCATTAGGGCTGGCGTGCCGTGGTATTCGCCCGGCGTTGCAGCACGACAAGCCATGGTGTCCGAGTATGTTGACGGCTTCTCCACAGCGTCATCTATGCGTAGAAACACACGGGGCACGAAGGCATGTTGCAATGCGGAAGGTAGTGTCATCTAACATAGTTCCTATGTTTGACGCCGGAACAATAACCAAAAACCCGACTGCTATGTACCTACCGCCAGTAAACAGGCAGCTTCAGCAGCATTGGAACATCTGCAAAGCGGCCCGTCCCACTGTCGCTGTGAGAAAAGGTTCTTTGGGAAATGTTAGGGCATGCAATTTTCCAAGCATTCACTGCATCAGTCTTACACAGCACTTCAGAGTTAACAAGTGTAGGTGCACGGATTTTCCTGGTCAGTTCTTCCGCACTGTGGACCGAGGACAGAAACGAACGGACAAAAACGATTGTTATTTTTTTTGTAAAAGTAAATTGGTTGCTCTGAATGAAATGAAATAAAAACTTAAATACTAACGGAGAATCCGTTAGCATTTAAGTTTATAATATAATGGCATGGTATATAATTGTTTTTTTTTTAAAAGAATATTAGTAACCGAAATTACTAATATTCTCCTTAACCCCTCCAGCTAAGCTAAATTGCTTGTGTTGGGAGTGGGTTCACGTCGGTAGTGTAATGGCCAGGATTCGAACCCGGGACCTCTCGATCGTAAGGTCGACTCCTTAACCACTAAGCTACCGACGCTATCATTGAGACCGATGATAGCATTGTTGTTAGCAGATGTTAAGTTTATTAGAAAAAGTTGTTGTGAAACTGGTGAGCTTCACAATTAATCACAATATAACACAGGACCTATCTCAACAGTACCTGTCGGGCATAAATACAAAGTTGAAATGCATTACTATTTAGTTTTAGTCGTGGTGTGTGGTGAAACTTTCCATTAAATATAATATATTGTAAAAAAGTAAAAAAAATAATTATATTTTAATTCAATCAATATAATTCAATTCTATTACAGTCAGAGACTAAAGTTGCTGAAGGCTAACAAATTTACAGACGACCTTCTTGAAATTGAAATCTATAAGTAAGTATAAATAAAAATTAATCGCCGAAATGTATATACGCGCATGATTTCCGAACAACTGCATCAAACTGGATAATTCTTTTTTTGTGTTCGTTATTGTCAGGACAAGGTTTGTATGAAAGAAAAATTTTAGGAAAGTCCACGGGTAAGGTGCTATTATTGCAGCGGGGCGAAGCCAGGGCGTTGTCAAATTCAAATTCACTTTTTACTTCGTTTTTTAACACAGTAAAAAATATAAATACCGTTGAGTGTTCAAATTATTTTGTAAAATAACATAAAATGGATTAAATTTCGAGTTTTTTGAACGCTGACATTGTTCGCGCGCTTTCGATGACATCTCGTTGCCGCTTTAGTATTATTTATAAATCAGCATTTATAGTCTTAATTATTACTAACAACATTTTTCAACCAAACTAGGCATCCATGCGTTACTCAATGAAACTAATTGACTAAAACGTGACAACGCACTTTAGTTTTAATTGACCTTGGTTCCTATCATTGGTGAAATCCGGAAATGCTTCCTCATGTTAAGTGTACTATACAATATGAAATCCTATCAAGGACATAATAAGCTTTTCTCCCAAACACGAATATTTAAGCTTTTCTCTCGTAAGCGGCTGTGTGACGTCATTTTCGATTCGACCGATGGTGATGCGATTCGTAAATTCAAATGCAGTGCGTATTTTGCACTTTTTGGTTAAAGTTTTATGCAATTATATTATATATAAATAAAAAAAAAAAAAATTAAGTTGTAATGTAATGGAATAAAAATCGAGTGAATTTAAATAACTTGCATATTCCCTATTGGTATACAGATTGTATATGTATTTTTATAATACTTAGAACAAGGGTTAAATTTTCAAAGAACAATGGCGAAATTATATTAGACAAAAATTTGAGCGTCTTAAAATGTCATTATGAGCAAATTCATTCTAGTAAATATCTACGTTTTATGAAATTATCGTCTAAGCTAATAAGAGCCGAGGAAAAGAAAGACAAATTATTATGAGTTTAATTGATTAATTAGTTTCCTTATCAATTCAATGTTACCATTTTGCAGCTATTCTAACAACAGGTCGTAAACTACTGTGCAGTAAAGTCTAATTATTTTTAGTTTTATAAATTATTGTAAGAACTGAATCAATGAAGTATGTTAGTTATTGATATATTTTTAAATGCATGTTTTTCAATCTCACAGGCTTTCTGAAATGAATGAATGTAAGTAATATAAATAAAAAACACATCTATGTGTACACTGTTCAAAGGTTCGAAAAGCCCCATATCCATTGCAAAAAAGAAATGTTGTCTATGACAACATTAGACGTTTGCGCTTATATTCTCTTGGTCTTTAGGGTACTTAATTGCGCTTGCGCTGTTTTGTCGTGGAGTGTTTTCGATCATCTTTACCGTTTTTTTAAAAAAAGTTTATTGTGACCCGGACTGCTTTAAGGACTCTGATCTTTCCTCTTTATGACCCCTGCATACCTACGGACTCTGATACTGATACTTACCTGAGTGACTGTGCTGTTAGTATATTGGATGCCGATTTTGCCTATTCTGTGGATCTCGTTGCTTTAAGCCTTGTTTGCTGCCGCCAAGATGGGAGGACGTGGTAGGCCAACTCGTATTCTATGCATCAATTGCAATATATGCGTCAATACACTGCGCCGATATAAAGCCTGGGAACTTGATACCCGAGTTACCACTTTAATTTGTAGCTGGGTGTATCCCCGAATCGTAAGTATTGAAGATTTATTAAGGATACCATTTACATTTTCAAACCAATTGAGTGATCCCAAAAACATTCATAATTTGAGTTATACCATTTTGTTTTTCAGATTACTGATGAAGACTATGTATGTGAAGCATGTAGAGACCTGGCTATGTTCAGCGTGAATGTTAATTTGCAGCAAGAAGCAAATCAAAGTGGTGAAACACAAGCTGGACCTAGCCACCATGGCCATACTAATGTGTGTATTTTATGTGGTTGTTCCATTTTACGACGTCAAAGTGATAAAGTATTGAGGGACAATCCATCTGAACTGCAGCAGTCCATGATTAATATTATAGAAAGCAGAATAGCACCAAGACAGGTTGGTTTTATTATATTTTTATTTACAATAAAATGGTATTACATCGTCATCGTCATCTTAGCTTCATATGTAAGGTCCCCTCAAATACTTTTAAAAAATGTTATGCTTGGAAAAAGCAGTCTGTGTTATGCATTTAAATGTTAATAGATATGATAGGAAAATGCATATATAGTTTTAATTCTGAGTGTTGAAAATAGTTTTCTTTATTTTCAGATAGCAGCATCTGATCGTGTGTGCCACCCATGCTGGTTACGCACTCAAAGAGAGGTACGCCGTATGACCCATATTGATGATACCAGACCATTGCCTAGTAGCAGTAATACTTCTATAGAGGAATCAACAGCAGTACCCCAAGAGAATCCTCAACCTGTGGCAACTCATACAATAGTATTACCTGAGTACAGAAGAGCGGCCAACTCAAATAATCATTGTGTTTTCTCTAACTGCAATAGCACCACATTGCATGGTATATCAGATAAATTGCGTGCAATTATTCTTCACAATCACCATTATTATGTACCAAACTTAGCTCGTGTTTGTGCTGAACATTTAAGGAGTAATACACTATTTGAGTCAGAAAATAGTATTGACTCGTTTACCGCAGACCAAATACAACATGTGTTTTCATTTGTTAATACATTTAGTCCAGCTATTGACTTTGAAAATCTAGAAGAAATGGACAACAGAGTATTTGAATATTGGGTAGGGTACACTAAAGAACAGTTCAATCTCTTACTTGAAGAAGTACCTAGAATAACACAAATAAAAAGAGGCAGTCTAGGTCTGGCAGCGCTGCTATTGAAGATGAGAACTGGTGATTCTGATGAGAGGATTTCAACATTGGTGGAAGTACCACGTCGCACATTAGAATGTCTAATGGATAAAGTGAGGGAGGTTTTAGTGCAAGATTTTGTTCCTGAGCACCTGGGAATTAATCAAATGACACGAGAGGAATTATTACAACATAACGTGTTGATCCCAAACGAACTATATGATAATGGCAGCAATGCCATTGTAATATGTGATGGCACGTACATTTATATACATAAGAGCTCAAATTATATGTTCCAGAAACAGAGTTATTCTCTACACAAATACAGGAATTTATTAAAGCCCATTTATGATTGTCGCATGTGATGGATATATTGTTGATTGTTTTGGCCCATATAAAGCAACTACATCAGACGCTGAAATAATGACCAACCTTTTTTCTGCAATGGGTTCTCTAAGGCCATATTTCAGAGAAGGTGATGTGTTCATCTTAGACCGGGGTTTTAGGGACAGTATTAGTTTATTAGAGGGATGTGGCTATAGAGCATGTATGCCAGAATCTCTTTTAGAAGGTGAACACCAATTAACTACAGCTCAAGCTAACCGTAACCGCTGCGTTACTATTTGTCGATGGGTGTTAGAGGCTGTAAATGGTCATTTGAAAAGAGATTTTAAACTCTTCAGACAAGAATACTTCCATAGGTCTCTGCCACACATGATGCAGACATTCCAAATAGCAGCGGCTCTCCTTAACAAGTTTGGTGTTCGCTTTCATGACAACATTTATGCGAATGAAATCTTAGAAATTATAAGAGAACGCATGGCTTTAAATAATAACCTGGCAGACATGGTCCAGTTCATAAATATGAACAGAAGGTCATACCATTTTGAAAGTATTACAGCAGATGAAAATAATATATTATACTTCCCAACCATGGAATATAGGGATTTAATTTTGTTTGCCTTGGGAACGTACCAAATAAGACAAGCACGCTCATATTATGGCGAGCATATACGTTTCCATGGAGGCTACAGAATTGAAGTGTGTAGTGAACACATTGATCCCACTCGATATAATCTTAGAATATCTGGCATCACCACGTTAATAAGAGGCAAAATAAAGTCACGCCATGTTAGCAATAAACAATACTTTGTATATATTTTAATACAAAACGATATTCCAGGCCGGACAGGAATCTTAGAATATTGCTGCAATTGTTTGGTTGGTCGTCGCACTGTAGGCTGTTGTGCTCATGTGATGACGCTTGTCTGGTATTTGGGGTGGGCCAGACGTCAACAAAATATTTCAGCACCGGCAGAATTTTTAGATGCAATTATTGTCAGAGAAGACGATGAATAAACTAACTTTAAAATAAAATGATTTAGTTTTTTTACCCTAAAATATAAATAATGTTTTAACTAAGATTGCCGCTCTCTCTCTCTGAAGACTAAACACCTGAAGTGACGGCGAGTACCGCGTGGGATGTCCGTTGCCGGTTTTTCTTTTTAAACTGCTGAGGTGGCAGACAAGCACACGGACCACCTGATGGAAAGTAATTACCGTGGCCTATGGACGTGTACAACACCAGGGGAGTCACACTCGAGCTACCGACCCTGTAAACACAGACTTTCTGTGCCGTCAGTATAGAAGACAAATCGGGAATAGCCTTTGGTCTTCTCTCTGACAGTACAAAAACTCCAGTGAGCTCTGACTACTCTGCTCACCGCCGGGAACACATCACGAGGTTACTATGGCCGCGGTATTCTGCAGGGCGGAGGTACCTACTTCCCCAGTCGGACTGTTCAGTTGGACGTTATACACCAACATTAGATTACAAGAGACAATAGTAGGTATACCATTAATCAAAAACATTGACACATTAAAAGCGATCTAAAGATATAACCTACAAAATGTTCAAGCTCGAATATCTATTATACTCGGCCTTCTCAAGAGTCCAAATCTAGTACGTAGTGAACAGGTAATCACGCTGTATTAAATAGTATTTTTTTCATTTAAAGACGCATCATTTTATTCTCAAATAAAAATATGTATGGGAGGCTGCCATTGTTCTTTTGTTAATTACTTTCTGAAAGGTATAAGAGCTAATTTGAACTGTAAATCGGAACGTGTTAAGGTACTTCTAACGGTGATTGTCTGTACTTTTTCTGATAATTTCAGCCATGGCACGTCCTCTGTTGTCATACAGACGTTGTGGGAGATAGGTTGTTGATTGGCGACCATGGACTGGGACACGCAGCGTGGGACTTCCCCCCACTAGATTTTTTAAATAAATACACGTGTGGAACTGATGAATGAATGAAATAACTTATCGATGTCGGGAATGTGCGTTTAGGAATTGTGCAATAGTTATTATTCGTGTTTTGAGGACAGGCGACTAAGGAATCTATTCTTTGTAAGTATTGCTTAGTTTCAATGCTTTCAATAAATTTGCTTTAGTGAATTAAAAATCAACATAAAAGCGTGGGGTGCTTGATATCAGTCTAAATAAATTTATATCGCTTTTTTAACCGACTTCGAAGAAGGAGGAGGTTCTCAATACGGATAGTTATATTTTTTTTATGTATGTTCGGGCATAACTCTCTCATATATAAACGGATTTGCAAAATTCTTGTTTTGTTAGACAGACATTCCGAAATGGTCCCATTTAAATTTCATAAAAATCTGATGACAAGTTCCGGAGATAGATAACGGAACTCTATAATAAATGCCAGCAAATCAACCATGATTGCTGCTATGGCATATTTAGGATCACATCACGCCTGTACGCGCTAAATAGGCTCAACAGAATAGTCATACGCACATTTTTGCCATTTGAGTTAAACCACTAATTCAATTATTTGCTCAACTTTTTGTTGTTGCACGTGGGAAAATTTAAAAAATCAAATTCAAGGTCAAGTTTATATAAAGCGTGCAACTATATTGAAGAGAAGATACTCTTAATTACACCTTGAAAGTATTTCGACTTTTAGATTAGACGGTAGGATAGGTGTGATTTTATTGGAGATTTTTTTAATGGACTTTTATATAGGTACAATAGCGTGTATATAACCTTTATGTAATGCATTCATGAGAAATTGATGAGAACAAGGAATACCTTCCCGTAACGTTTAACGCTATAGGGTTCAGGTGTTCAGAAAGGTGGCAACACATGAGTGAATTCTTGATTACAGAAGCGTTCATGACGTGCCGGTACCCGCTTACAATAAGCTTACCGTACGCTTAAAATACATAAAAATAAAAGTCAAATATTGAATTATCACTTAAACAATTTCGACAAGTTTTCCAAAACTATCGGCAGTTTTTCGAGGTAGCTGTTGATTACTTATTTTGAACTATACGCGCCGTTTATTTTAAACGATGATGATAACCCTGCTGGGATTAGTTAATTTACATTTTCAATGTATTTAAAAAATATTTGAATCGATTACCCGATTGAAGGCCGATTTCGTCCCTGATTGATACAGGTGGCTGCTTGATACAGCGTGTTGAATAAATAGATTACGTATGTTAGATAAGTACCTACCATAATATTAAATTTTAGATTAAAGTAGTATCTACACTTAGGAATGTAAGTTGTTTAGAACTGCCTCTCACTATCTAATTCGGCTCCGAGCGATCGCAATCATTAATTGCTAATATCTATACGATATAAATTTAAATTAGAAAAATCAACACTCAGGACAGGACACAAACTCGCGAGTCCTTTTTCTCTTTCATAATATTAACCTAAGTCCCGCCTTAGTTGAAATTTCCGAACCTACACGTCTACGGCGACGTTTAGTATACCCGTACTACAATATACGTATCATTACAACATCAAATGTTTAATTTAATATCATTAAAATTTCGGTGTCTACCTCCTCGATCGGGGTCTACCTCCTCGGGGGAAACCAGTTGGCTCAAAGCTGGCCATAGTTGGACAACAATCAGATGTGCCTAGCCCGCAATCGTGGGGTAGTACGAAGCAGCCTGTTAACTCATAAGCCCATCGGGAACCCACCCTGATGAGTTATAAGTTAAAACCAGGCACCTCGAGGAGAAATGCTTCTGAGGGCTCAAAGGACCCCGTTAAAAAAAAAATTAAGTTGTTATTACACTAGTACATTTAAATGCCAGAAAAATACGAGCGAAAAATACAATGCCAAATAAGTATCTGTACGTACTACAGATACTTAAACAAAAACACACATATACTTATTTTTAAAGCATAATTCTACTTTGCTCTCATTGTACATGTGTGCCAGTCCGTTGAGGAAGACTTGTTCGTTGTTTAAGATGTCGTTGTGATGGTGGGGTTAGCAATCGGTTTGAAGATGTAAACGGAATCGTCGAGCCAGTAGTAAGCTTGTGCGAAGTCACCTTCGCAGAGATAGGGGGCTCGGGTCCACGAGACCAGCTCGAACCCAACCTCTTCGCGCATGAACTTTACGAAAGTCGCCAGCTGTGTTTCGAAGTCAATGCCTTCAATTGGTAGACGTTCTTCAGGTTTGTGGTCTGGGGTCACTGTAAGACAGAGGAGAAGAAATTAATGTACACGATGATGTGGTCTTTTCTCAAGTATGTGCGTACATCCGAAATTTCGGGCAATCGGTACCATGAAACGTATTTATCCCATAATGTGAATACAGCCCGTGACACTTCGTTCGACCACTCGTACTTCGTACTTCGGGTTTCTTTCGGCGGGGTTGAAAACAAAACCCGAAGTAACTTCATGGTACGTCTTTCGTTTATGTTTCGTGCGGGCCTGAAGTTTCGTATTTACATGTCATGGTAGATATGAATCTGAAGTACTCGGTAATCTCCATTCCTAGCTCTACTCCGAAAAAAGAAAAAAAACTATCTCTACACTTTTTCTGGAAATTACATTTATTGTCTTTTATGAAGTGTGGAAGTTTACTAGAGTGGTGTCTAGTGAATCATAATAAGTTGGTACTGGCGGATGAGGTCCTAATGTTGCCGTAAGGTATATACAGGACATTTAACTTGTGAAACATAAAATATCATCGGAATGAAGCACCATAAAATATACAACTTGGAACAATTATGTATACTTTTTTACAAAGTATCGTAGGTACCTTCTACGTAAGGCTTATACGGCAGAACTAGAGCCAACATTAGCACGCCGCCTGGAGCAACCGCTTCTTTTGCTTGCAGTAACATAGTTTTTGGCTTGTTGCAGCGGTCTAGCAAGTTCAGCATGCATATGCAGTCGAACTGACGGTAGCGCCACCAACTCTCTGTGTCCAGTATCCTGAAATCAAGAATGGCGATCTTTATAGAATTATTTTGACAGGATTCCCAATAATATACTGATAGGTAGGTGTTCAATATTTTGTTCAGACCATAATTGCAACATCTAAACTGCAAAATGAAGAAAAATAAAAAGCAGCTAGGAGATGTAACACGAGTCTAATTTACTTTAAAAGCCGATCATAAAATATAATAAACTTACTTATATCCTTTGTAAGCAAGAGATTTCCTCATACTGGCAGATATTTCAGTAGCATAATTGTGTGGGTAGAGGTGTGCGAAGCGGCGGCTGACTTCACCATCTCCAGCGCCAACGTCCACGAGTGCGCCAGCGCCGATAGCACGACCGCTTGGCTTGAGCAGAGCCTGCGCTTGAGCCTCGGAGAGCACGAACATTGAACCGCGCCCAAGCCACCTGGAAAAATTATTTTAAATACGAAATACTTTATTTACTCTTTTTATCACATTTGAAGTTGGCAGTAGTGGCCTTCAGTTTGACAGCCTCGTCAGGTACTCCAGTTCAAGGTCCCGGGATTGTAGGAAGAATAAAATATATGTGTTAGTAAAGACTTCCAAATGTCTATGGTGCGGTAAAACCGTTTCATTCTAGATGGAATTGTTTACACTGTATGAGGGTGCCTGCTCGTGTTGTTGTGGGTAGGAAAGGTGAGGGAGGAATTAATTGGAAGAACTCATCGGCACACTCCCTCGTACAGGGTAAAGGGGAAAACCCTGCCAAAGAGGCAAAGTCTCTACGCAATTACGGTTCAGTAAGGTTCAAGGGTAATGGTGACCTCTGTAGGTACTCCCAATAATGCGAACTGCCCATTGTTCAACCTGTCGAGAGTGTCTAATTAGTACTGTGCGGAGCCATCCTAGAGACGAGACAGTATTCCACGCTGAAAAAAAACTGTGTCTTATCCAAAAGACGAGTTGAAACGCTTTTTGACGCCGAGGCAGGGGGCCTCGGCGTCAAAAAGCGTTTCAACTCGTTCATTACTCCAAGTTTACTTGAGGCCGAGGCCGCTGATCACGCTCTCTAAAATTTTTAGATTAGAATGTATGCTGTGTACATTGATCAACGTAACTAGTTGTTGAATCACATAATAAGTAAGTATTGTGGAAAACATTAGGCAAGGTCATCAAAATTGTGTACGAACAGCTTAATAAGTGTCAGAAGATGTGGGTATAGGTCGACGAGCTTTGCCCAAATATTCTTAACCAAATTTTCAGTTTAGTTGAGGTACCTACAGTCAACTAAGTAGTGAACCATAGTGCAATGAATACTGGGTAAGAGAAAATTGCTTCAAAGAACAGGGTGTGGTAACATTCCATCGCCTAGAGTGAACATGCGATGTTTTATTACTTGTGCAGTTTCAAAACTATTAATTTTCTTATCTAAGTTAATTGTTGAAATAATAAAGCCCGTTCGACGTCAGTACCTTCTAATTTAAACGTAGGCAACTTCCTTGAAAGCGATTTGTGAGCTAGTCGCGATGGAGCTTGGTAACAATAGGGCAATTATCCACTACCGTCGTTCGTGTGGTGATGCCGTCGGTGGTGTATCGCGCCGGGTCCGCAATTACTAAGGATAAAGTACAAAGTGCGCTGCGGGCAATGGCGCTGCACCAGCGCTCCAGCAAATTGTGCGCCGGGGGTGAGTGTGCCGCGACCGGCGACGTCTTCATCGCGCCTCGGGCAGCGCCGCCCGCCCGACCCAAGTGGATAATGAGTAAGAAATCCCGCTCTCATTAGCTGCGACTGAGCGACGGTTCGATCGATACGAATTCGTCTGTGCAAGGTAAAGGGATAATCGGCGCTGGGCTCGAGCTATGCTATTAGCCGTAGTACCATATATCACGTACGGCATTATCTGCAGCCCCCGGCGTCCGCGCTGCAATTACTGCGGCCTGCACGCCGAACACCGTTCAGTCACAAAGCCTTATTAGGAAAGCTTGATAAGTACCTAATGTGGCTAAACTTTGAAAGTAGATTGGTATTCACCGTTTTAATTATTCGTCTGTAGGTAGGCTAAATGGCTAAAAACTAGAGATGGTCCGTTTAAATCACGTAGCTCGTCAGGATATTTTGTTATTTTGAAGTAGGTGCCGTGTGAGGATGGACGGTACGATGAAGCATTGGAGACGGTCTCTCGTGGCTCATTTGTGGACAACGCACGGTGTCGATTGATTGCTTTATTGTCCCGTCGGTGGTGCGGAGGCGAGCGCCTATTGGCGACGCCACATACATGATACATGAAGCGCTTGCGCGTCCGCAACTAATGAGCACCGGCACCGCGTAATTGTCACCGGCTGCGGCGTTAACTCGTGAGATTCCAGCGCCGATGTGACATCGCACGATTGAGTCAACACGCAAAAACATTGCGAGAATATGACGCCGCCTGTTACTGTGCTGTCGGAGGAATGGCCTGATTGATTTATTAGGGCCATAACGAAGATAAGCACCATTGTAGAGACGATACTTTACCAATCCTGTATCTTGTAAAAAGTTTCGAAATGGGCATAAGTAAGTAGGTACACCTACCTAAAGTGACATACAGAGAAGTAGGAAGGTATGGAGCTATAGGTAAGTATCTACCTACTAGTTGGATAGGGTAGAGTGTACTCATGTATTCAGACCGATGAAGTAATAGGTAACAGAAACCACAAGGAAGAGCACGGGCCTGTCGAGTGGAGTTGAAAATTGTGCGGCAAGGGGTGACGTGTAAATCGAGTAGAGCAGTAGGTAGGTGGATAGGCGGGTGCGGGGTATCTATTTCAATAGAATGCGGTGGCTTGCAACAAGGAATCCGATGCGGTTATCGACGACGGAGGTGAGAGATGTGTCGCCGGCGGCAGGCGGTCGTCTGCGGGGTGCGCGGGGGACAGCGCTCGTATCGCGATTGCATCGGAGAGCAAACAAGCGGGCGGGGTGTCGCCGCGGCCGGGGGCGCTCAAATCATATTACCCCCGGCCTCACACCCGCGTAGCGCCACACACGTCATTTGAGTGTGCGTCGCTATGGCGACGGCCCGGGCCGTGCATGATATTAGTACGTGTGTGGCTCATCTCCGGTCGTTTAAACTTAACGCGCCGCCGCCTAGCGCGGGAAATTAAAACCGGCTCCGGACCGGAACAAGCAATCGACCCTCCGCGAGTGCTCGGTGCAACTCCGGGCGGGGAGCGGGCGCGATTGTCTGTGGACGCTCAAAATCATACCGCGACTTAGAGCGGATACCTTAATGTGTTAGCACATAGGTATTGTAGGAATTTGAAATTACTATGTTACAGCATCTTAGGTAGGTAAAAGTATCTATAGGTTATCACAGTGTTAGTCCCATTTCCATTCGAAGCTTGCACTTTGGAGGTGCTCTCTCCTACTCTTTCTCTGGATTTGGCTTATGTTAGCTTTTACGGGAGCGACTGCCAACTGACCCCCAGCCCCGAGAGGAAAGTCTGCGGTAGCACAGACTCGCTAGGCTCTAGCTTCGTCCGTCAATCAGCCGTTGTGCCGGCTAGCAGGAGTGGTTGATTTTGGGCCCCGAAGATCTAGTTAGGCCCCTTACACCCATAATTGAAACTTCTTCGAAGCTAAAGTATCACACTTGACACCTTTATACATGTTTGAAATCGTAATAAGCTGCTTAGGATGTCTACCCTATTAATTGGCACCCCTGCCTACACTCAGACTACTAATATAGTTATAAAGAGTCAGGCAGTTCCTAGTGTCTAGCAACACTCCTCCTACACGCTCCTAACAATAAATAACGCAGGTTGAATGAACCTGAGTGAAGTATTAAGATACAGTCAGCTTCAAAATTAATGAATTGACATAGGTGTTTACACCGAGGCTATAGAGGATCAGGCAGGTTGATAATGCAGTCTTTTTCCTAAAAGGCAAGCGTAATAATTGGTTTTGGAAAAAGAAAGAGGCTCCCTTTTAGTAACTACTCAAAACACCTCTCAAAATAGGTAGCTACAAAATAAGTGTATCTACCTACTGTACTCGTAGAACTCTACTAGATACACATTAAAATGGAACATATGAGATAGAAGGCGCCACTCCCTGTATGTAGATACCTACACATTTGCTTTACTCAAAGACATTGTCGCTTTCAGGCACCTCATTAGAGCGCGTCCCATGCGAGCCTACCCACGGCCCTCCCCCTCCCAACTCACCCTTCACACCCCTTAACACACACACGGGCGGGAGCAATTCTTTCTCTGAGCTCGCAAACTTGGATGGATAATTACACTTAGATAAGCACCCGTCCGTTGTATGTGTTTTACAATCTCGTGAGCTTATTTTACAATTTGAATTGAATCACTTTACGAAATGGGAAGTAAAATAACTTAGATAAACATAAAATCGTTGAAACCACGGCACATTTATCGAAACAAATTTTAGGTCTTATAGGCTGCAAACTGCGTACGAGAAAGCAATGGGAGTGAAATTTAGTCGGCATTAAACGATCATACCGCTGTCTGCCGTATCTTTATTGGCCAGTTATGTCTGATTCGCCGGGGCACGCCACCAGATCATCCACTGTTAGTACCTGGCAGGGCAGGTAAATATACACATGACAATTCGAAAAAGTTTCCGCCTAACATCAGACCGCAATAAAAATCAAGTTGTACGGCATACAATCGAACTTCACAGGAACGTAACGCGCGGTGTCATAACCCCAAACAGCACTCAAGCTGCAATAAACTATAAAAAGTGGATAGTAAAATGTATAAACAATGAGAGCACGGCTAAAACGTTTTAGTGTTAAGAGTGGGCCCATAAACCGTTGACACGCACCCGTAAAATATTAACGATACCTACAAGAAAAATGACGACTATCAATGTAGGTACCGATTTTCGGTCGCGAGGACGCGCTACAAATAATGGCGGTACCGAATTTATACGCGGACCCGAATTGCCCCGATTGAATATTTTACCAGGCCACGAATGCGTCCGACGATATTTTTCTATTTCGACGCCCATTTTTACTATCAATTGCTTAGTTTCCCCTGTAATATTATTCCTGTCTCAGTTGTTTTTGATTCTCTTTTGTAAAGCATTAGGTAAGTATCTACTTATATATCAAGTAATTTGTCGAACTAATATCCTGTTAAATGGATGAATCGTACTGTCACTGAATTTACATATCTACACCTTAGGAAAATAGAGATTACCTACTTGAGAGGTACGTTTTTTTTTTTTTTTTTTTTTTATCGTGTGGAAATCCCTTCGGATACCCCCCCGCCGGCCAGCGGGGGCGGTTATGTCGGGCTTGCACCGACTAAAACCGCACGCCGTCTCGGGTCTACAGACGCCGGGGTGTAAGGTTGCCCATAGAGCATATCCCTCGCACCCCGACTGACCCTGGGCCATCTCCGGTTTCGTTCCCGGCCTGCTTCTGTTGGGGTGACAGGTGGCCTCACCCGCCACCCCCAGGCCTGCGCTCATGGAGGACGGAGGTCGTTAAGCGACCTCCGGCGCCTGAGTCGCCTGCGACGCGCGGCGAGCAAGTTGCGGGCTCGGCGGACCGGGAGAGTTCTAAGTCTCTCCCGGGCGCGCTCCGCCACCTCCTTCGCGAGAGGTACCTTTTTTTTTTTTTTTTTTTTTCGTGCGGAAATCCCCTCGGATACCCCCCCGCCGGCCAGCGGGGGCGATACCTTTTTTTTTTTTTTTTTTTTATCGTGCGGAAATCCCTTCGGTTACCCCCCCGCCGGCCAGCGGGGGCGGTTATGTCGGGCTTGCACCGACTAAAACCGCACGCCGTCTCGGGTCTTCAGACGCCGGGGTGTAAGGTTACCCATAGAGCATATCCCTCGCACCCCGGCTGACCCTGGGCCATCTCACCACCAACAGCATCGCCCATCCCGTCCCCTCTGAAAGCAGAGGAGTACGGAGAGCGATGTGTTCCCGCCACGTTGGGTATTGGCCGACGATCAATGCCAACCCTATGAAGGGGTGAAGGGGAAGCCATTGACCGCCGCCCAGGGTGTACCGGCCGCTCCGATTCCGTTCCCCCCGGACTGCAGCGGGATCGGAATCAGAGCGACACTCGAGGAGGTTACCCAACACACACCCCAGAGGTACCTATACCTAACATTTACTAGAAGCAACTCCATAAAAATATTTCATTTCTCAAACTTAAACGTTTTGTGTTTTGTTTACTGACGTTGCAAATGTTTGTGAGGCTGCTGGATGTTTATATCTTTAGCGTTTCGGAAACACAATAACCTTTAAAAGGTGTAAAGGCGTGGGCTCAATTCGAGTCCCAGTCAGGGTTTAAAATAACTCCTCGGAGCCGAATGGTTTATTGCTTATTGAGTAGCTCTGACGAAACGCGCCTCCGACGATAAAACATGGCCAGAGTGGAATCTCAGTCAATATCACAATATACGCGACGACATTGAAATTATCGCTCGGTGGGAGGCGCGCGTCGGACGGCGAGGTGGACCTAACTAAAACAAAATAAGAATAGTCTGAAACAATGAGCATTGTCGCGATGTCCGTGCGTGCGGCGTGCGCGCGGCGCGGCGCGGCGGGCGAGCGCGGCGCGACAGCACCTCGTTAGCGGCCGGCGCGCCATTGGCCACCGCGCGGTGGGCGGGGCGCGCGACAAACTGCGCGCACGCAAATAGCGCACCCGCACACAAATTAAAACAATAAAATGAAAGTAATAAAACAAAGTGAACCCCGAAGAGTATCCACTATCGAGAGGCTTAATGGCCGAGCGGAGGCGGCTGCGGCGCCCTCGCGATTTATTGAGCGGTGTGCCATACAGCCTTATCCGACTGCCAGAATCGAAACTCACTGACACGATAACACGAGAAATTCAAGTAGGTAATACATCAATTATGTAGGAACAGGTGTGAATTGAAAATTTTACCTATCATACAAACGAACACACGGAGGTAGAGTTCACACGAATGGTAGAGTTCCTTAGATAGGGAGGGTAGTCCCGAGAAATCCCCAAATCACACATTTGAAGCAAGAGATGGTATCATTACAAGCATTGTGTTACCTCAAGGTGTATCTTCCGATTTACATCTATAGGTAAATATGTTCCTACAGGTAACTCAAACGCACAGTTTACCTAATTACTTTCCGTCGCTCTGTAATGGCTCAAGAATGGCTTGTATGTACTTACGTAGGCGTGTTATCTTCTGTCACAGTAAGTCACAATACTTAATTCGTTTGTGAGTTGACAAAAACCAATTGTACAAAGAGAGCAGAGAGACATCTATACTGCAATCTCAAGGTAGTAAGTTCTACCCAAGTAGGTAGATACAGTCAGCGTCAAAAGTAGATGAAACCGGTAAGGTTCAAATAAATAAATAATTGTGGAAAAGTACAAGTGATTTATTCAATATGTGTAGCAAGTTCCACCAAGTGCCATCAATCTCCAGTATAAACAGTAGATGATGATTGCATAGATTTCAAAGTTGAAAATTATTCATTATACTTGATCCAATATTTTAGTAGAGCCCAACAAATAGTCGAACAGCATTTTCATTAAAAATATTATCACTTTGCTCCAAAACGAATATTCAAAACTTGAAAATGATCTTTTTGCTTTTGACGCTGACTATACAATATTTAAATTGCTATGTAGAGACTTTTATGGTAGAGTTTACCTATTTATTTTCTTTATCACGATTAAATTAGGTACTAACATACATACCAACCTATCTGAAACATTACAAACCAAACTCGTAAATAGAGATTCGTTTAAAGATTTCAGCGGCGTACTTATAAATTGCATTTGTGAAACCCCCCAACCCAGGGTTTCAATGAGGAAATTCCTGCGCTGACTGCGCTCGGTTCGCTCGTAACGAATGTCGTCTCATTTACTAATGTGTCACATGCAGCCGGCGTTGTTTCACAGGCTGAGGCGGCCGAGGAGGTGAGGCTGTAGAGGAAAGTCTGGAGAGGGGGAGGGTGGCTGTGAGGGAGGATGAGATGACCAATGGCGGCGCGCAAGTGCGGGACTTGGATGCAACGTTAATTACGATATCATGATCTAGGATGGGATGGGAGGAATCTGGGGCTTAGGTAGCGGCACTTTGTTGTTATTTTGTTTAAGTAGGTAGGTATAGGTACGTTGGGGATGCTTTTCTATTGACTACGTACCTGTAGGTATAAACTAGGTACATAAACATTGGCAGTAATATGTACCTGACTAGATTACTAGAGATTAGATTAGCCCAGATTAGATTATTTTTTTAACACTAGGCCAATTTACGGCTAAAAATACTCCTAAAAATGTTTTGAAATGCACCAATCATCTTAGTTTAAATCAGTGGATAAAATCATGCTTAGTAAAATGTGATAGTGATAAAAATTTAGGTAAGTTGAAGAACAGATTAAACACAAAAAAAATGTAAACAGTAGCTACCTAGGTATTCATAGTATCCATTTAACAGGTTCATGTTAGAATAATATATCGGTCACTCAAAAAAGGGGCAACCCTAAAACCATTTCGCCGACGTGTAAGGGTTTGCTTAGAGTGTAAACAAGAGTCCTTCAATCTAAGGGGATACTCGGTCGCTGCCAAACTGAAAGTAAACATGTGATGTGATTATGAAAAGGATGATGATTACTTTGAGGTAGTTAGTGGAGGCTTCATTAGGTGTCAGGCTGCAAGTGTGGGTGCGGGGGCGATCTCATCTCGCCGGGTGCATTGCTGGCTGCGCGCGCAAACAAATTAAAACGTAAGACGCGCCCTAATCAATAGCCGACTCCGCCGCGAAGCCGAATTAACTCGGCCGAATGAAAAAAATGAACAAAATTATATTCGCGCGAGACCTCAAACCCCGACCGCCGCCCGCCGCCCGTAGGAAATTGCTTTTCTTTCAGTGGGCGCGCACACACGCCCGCGCGCGGCGACGTGAGCGCGAGAGGGTTAGCACCGACACACACAATATTATAATTTACGTTTCCTCGTATATCGAGGTGTAAGTAGGTACTTTACCTGGGCGTTTCGCGCCTGCTCAGCCCTCGGCTCACGCTAAATCTGAGCTTTATACGTTCACTTGACGCGACGAGAGCAATATTAGTTTCGAGTCAACTCCTTCCCTACTACAATATTTATTAACGCTCCACCAGCTCCATACGTGCCTTTTTTCATTTCCCTTTCGTTAAAACATGTTCAAGTAATAGAAATATTGCATCGGGATATATCCTCGGGGTATATCTGATAATTTCACTAGAATATTTTGAGGGGCATGAAATGTCATAAAATATTTATAGAGATAATCCGCGGTAGCCTAGTGGTATGGGTAATGGACTGCTGAGACGAGGTCTCGGGTTCGATCCCAGGTTTTACCATGGCACACACCAATGACTTTTCGATGCTTTTCGAAGTTATGTGTGTATTTATCGCAGGCTTATAAGTGCCCGGTTAATGGCAATAGGCTCGCCACCACATTGGGACCTAAATATAAACTGGCGAAATGTGGGTGCTAGCACCTCTGCCTACCCCTTCGGGGATATAGGCGTGAGTTTATGTTATGTTATAAAAATATGCGCAAGATTCAGAGGTTATAGATTTCGTTTGATAAAAACCTGCTTGCTAATTCATAAATAGATTTGATAACGATTTATTTATAATAAACTAGGTATCGTTATAATCGCTAAGCTAAAAGACGAGATTAACTGCAGCATTAGCAACTGCGACTACTGTGCATGAGGTCCCGGGTCCGATTCCCGGGTTGGGTAGTGTTATTGAGTCTTTCAGCTACACATATTCAGCACCATCACAGAGTAAGAATAAGTGCTCGTTTGAAGGAAATAGGTTCGCCTCCTATTACCTAGGTTCCTACGTGGGACTGAAAACTGTTATGAAGGGATTTCCGCACGAAAAAAAAAAAAAAAAAAAAAAAGGTACTTGATTGTTGACGTTCTGAATTATATTACAAGGATGCCAGATATATCCTAATCAGTACGCACTTCTGTTAGTTATTGTGTACCAAAACTTCACTTATTGTCTTCTGAAGGACTTCATCGATTTTAAGTAATTTTCTCACTTGTTTTTTATGAGATGTTTCATTGTTAAAAACGGAAAAACGCTGGCGAAAACGTGAGTGAGGTAGGTAAGGACAGCTAGTATCTATTTAAATTTACATCGTCAATACCTATGCATATGGATATTTTATGCCTTAAACATAAAAAGCAGGTATACAATAAAGACACCTTACTATTTACATTTGGTATATGGGCCGGTTTCAGTAGGTACGAGAGTCCGGTTTCATTAACGGGAAGCTCGGTGTAATCTACGTCAGCCGCCCGCCCAATTAACGCGTCGGCGATGAGATGGCCGCCCGCCCGGCGCCCCACCGGCCAATGGCGGCCGCGCGGGGATTAATTAAGTAACTTCCCGTCTGTGGCACCCCCTCCCCCCGCACACCCACCTACGACCCGTGCACCTCACCCCCCCCGCGCATCCATGGAGTCTGCGGACACGCCCGGAAAACTAACCACCTAATGAGGGGAGATGACCTCACGTGTTTGTGTGCTTTGTCTACTGAACGTATGTGCAAATGTTCATTTGTGTGCAGGTCTTGGCCTTTTGTGTGTCTGTTATGTAAGTGGTGGTCATTTGTTGTTGGTACATTATCTACAGTCCGCACACCGGACCGGGAACTTTGTCACGTGTCACCTAACGTAGTAGGTTCGCACATACACAATGTATAGTACATTACATACAGTACATCTAACGTTAGAGTAATTGACATGCATTCAACCGCCACTTTCACAATGTACATTCTTAATAATAAAAGCTTCGCGTATTCGAGAGAACGTACTGGACATTAGTTATGGGCAATGAGTACGGAGTTTTGTATTGGCTCGTTGAGTAACATTCGTCTTACGTCTTTGAAAGACGTGGCCAGTTTAAAATAGTAATAAACATCTTTATTGACATAAGTTAATTCTAACTGTATTACAGGAATCAGTCATGATGATGACAGGAACCAGTGTCTTCTACTTTTATAACACAACTAGCTGTTGCCCGCGGTTCCACTCGCGTGAACATCTACCTATTCCAGGGATAAAATCCTATAATGTTTTTTCTAGGCAATAATCTTTTTCAGTAACAAATTACAGTCAAATCCGGTCCGCCGCTTGAGCGTTGAGTAAAAATCATCATCACAATTTTTTTAAATAAAAAACCCCATTATGGTCTGATAATCTTCAAACGCCTGAATAGAACCTGGATCATATTAGCATTCAAACAAAAAAAAAACTGCATCTAAATCAAAACTTTGGGAGCTACGATGCTACAGACCCACACATCGCATTTTTTGTTTCGGGGTTAAAAAATCTTTTTTTTTTTCCATCTGACTGTACTCGATGCAATAGATAGGTTTGAGACAACCTGCTTCTTTGTTCGAAACGATCAAAACCCCAACCCATACATATTCCTCAGACAGGGAGGTCAATTAAGCAAAAAGGTCATGTGTCGGAAGCGTATATATGACAGATATGGGAGGGTAAGAGTTAGAACTATGTTTGCGTTCTCGTTTTCATCTGGATTTCGATGAACACATTAAGGTGTTATATACTTACTTACCTTCCTACTAGATCTAAATATCCACAATAGATAATCTTATTCTTAGAAATGTAGGTACTAAATAATTAATGTTTGCTCGTAGCAGTCTCAGGTGTGTAGTTTCTATCCATTTGGTTATTCCGATAACTTAAAATGGGTGACTTCTGTATCGCGCTAGTGATAAAATATAGGAACTCCATCATTCGTATGAAAGGTATATTCATGCCTTTATATTTTGGACGTATTAAGGTATAAGTTTCGGTAAATACGTCAGATGGCAGTTGCTCCCGCAAAAGCCAAGAAAAGTCAAGAGAGTAGAAGAGCGGATCCCGAACACCAAAGCTTCGGATGTAACTGGGACTAACACTGGGATGATGATAATGATTAAAGTATGCGTTTATTGACGTTAACCAGGTGCAATCCTGAAAACCTAGCGAAACCTAAAGAAACTCTGTTGATACATGGGAATCGAACCAAGCAACTCGCAATTTTTTTTCAAATATAAGCACAAACCATGTATCACATAACCAAAACCTATAGAGCCATCGAGACTAATATAAAACAATCAGAATACCTTACGATGCTATATTACCAACAACAGAAGTGAAAAGTTTTTGTCTCGATCTAGCATATTGTATGCAGGGGGAGGCGAACGGTTTTACTGAGGAGTCTGCTTTAACTATTCAATAGTTTTCAATCGAACACCGATGCTGTGGTGTTGAGTCGTGCCGAGACGGTTATCATTATAGCGCCTTGAAGTTTATTGAACTCGTAACAGAAGGCAATCTTGCCTTTCAATAACTATGAATACTGAAACTGATAAACTCAGGTCACTAATTTTCCTACATCTACATTGATGATTTTTTTCACGATCCACATGAATCTATTCCCGGGATATGAAGTAGCCTACGTACTATTCCGGACCAATGTATCTCTGTGATCAGTGAAAATTGTATCCAGACTCGTCCAGCCGTTCGGTTGAAACACACATCCATCTATCAAAAGTTTCACATTTATACTATAGGGTATTTGGCTACTGCTAAAAAATAGTTCTGTATTATGTATTACAACATAAAAATGCAGATGGCATCAATATTTTTTGAGAACTGTTTTATTTACGATAAAAATCGATATTAAAGTTTGATTTAAAAAAAGTACGCGCCATAACGGATCCCGTGACATGTGACGTCACACCAAAGTAAACAGTAAGCGACATAAAGCACGTTTATATAATTATTGAAATTAGTTGCAAAAATAATGGTTTATTTTGAGATATATAAGATAAAAGTGAAACATTATTAGTAATTAATAATCGAACCAGTCGATTAACACTAGGCAATGCAGACAGCAAAACTGTTTACTTATGTGTGACGTCACAGAGCGTTTATAAGCACGTGATCAAATCTCAAAAAAAAAATTGTTTATGAATGGATTACATCTGTAGCAGTTACTATAATGCGAATTTGATTATGATCTCATAATCGGAAGTTATTAAGTTGAAGTTCATTAGTAGGGATTAAATAAGAACCAAATTCAATATTATGAAAATCTGGATATTCATAACTTCAATATCATTGATGACCAATTGATTTTAGAGTAATTAAAGGTGAATTTAATTCATCTAACAAATAAAATTTAGTAATCCATAGTAATCCAATTTCGGTTTGATTGCTTTCAGGGGTCAGCAAGTGCATAGCCGGGCAGGGGGATTGTGGTCGCAGCACTAGTGGGACCGGTGGGTGTCACGCGGTGCTGCGACGACAATCCTCTTCTGATGAGGCCGTCAAGCTGAGTATTATTGTAAACATGGTATGTGTATGTAATGGTGACCCTCTTTCCTGAGACTTTACCTTCAGCTTACCATCAGGCGAGGTGAAGTTAAATAGACGTGTCCTAAACATTAAAAAAAAAGAAAAGAAAGTAAACGAAAGTGGTAATGCAATGAAAATTAAAGTAATTGCTGGTAAAATTGTTAAAACTACTATTAGTGAGGTGGTGTTAATGGGCCCCACGAAGACCTTCGGGGCCCAGGCCAACCTCAGCTGCAAGCCGGTACACCTGCTGATTGACAGACGAGGGCAGGCGCAGGCTTTCCTCTCGGGGTTGAAGGGGTTACATGGCAGTCGCTCCAACAAAAGCCGTATAAGCCAAACCAAAAAGAAGAGAAGGACTAATCGGACCCTGAGGGAGAAGGCAACCATGCTAAGATGCTAATGACTTAACATCTACTTCAAGTAACATAGTATGCTGCATTTCATACTTATTCTCTAAAAGCGTAGAAGGCCTTTTCTCTCTCTCTCTGTGTCCCACCCATTCTCTAATACGAACATCACACGATCCTAAAGATTGCAAGCGTTTACAGGCTACTGTAACCGCTAACTATCAAGTAGACTGTGTGCTTGTTACCTTTGTAGTACAATCCAAATATTCTTGTTTGAATACTGTTACGTTCCGGATCCTCATTTCATCGTCTGTTGTGTGATATACCAACCAGGACCAAAATTGTACCAGGAAAAGTATGGCTCTACAATTTCACTTGGTACAAATTTGGTACCGTTCGTATTATTGTTACTCAATTTACACAAGAACAATTGAACGAATCTAAATAAAATTTGGCACTGAGATAGTATTTTTTTTAAAGAATATTAGTAACCGAAATTACTAATATTCCCCCTAACCATTCCAGTTAAGCTAAATTGCCTGTGTTAGGAGTGGGTTCACGTCGGTAGTGTAATGGCCAGGATTCGAACCCGCGACCTCTCGATCGTAGGGTCGACACCTTAACCACTAAGCTAGCGACGCTTCACAAGATTATAGTCTGTAATAGCATTCGTGGGAACGGGATCAGTATTTCACGCAGTCAGAACCTCGGTTTGTGAAAACTTATATTTAACAATACGACAATCGTGAAGTTAGTGTGTAGTGTGTATGTGTATATACTGTACCGAAGTAAGTACACATTTAAATATGTATTCAACTTCATAAATAAGTTAACAGCAATGAAACTTTTATGGGCCATATTCTTTATCTTGTTTTGAATTTCATCATCGCGTCTGCAATACGAGATTTAAGTGTTAAGCCGGCTTTTTTCGTATCCCTCCCAATGTTTTAGAGTCGGTTATACAATCTTGAGATTGGATTCAAATAACTTAACAATGGGAAATTGTTTCTGTATGTTGATCTGAATTGATCCTTGATACCTATTAATGTGATTTCATCAATGATTATGACAGCACGCCAAGGAGATTGAGGAAAATATGTCATATTTGTTATCATATATTCATGTATATATACATGTGTAAATAAGCAGAGTTGTTTAAAAACTACATTTTGCCAACTATATTTTTGTTTATTTTATTTAACTTTTTGATAAGGTTGGCGTGGGCCCCGTAGATCTTTGTGGAGCCCCAAAATCACCCCTTTTGTTAATTTTATTTATTTTAGTTTATGTATACACAGAATCATTCGAGGATACATAAGTAAAGAAAGAATTACCAAGGCTCTGCTTATTTCTTCAAGCAATCTCCTCTAGCAGATCTACGAGAGGAGAGTGAAAAATAGAAAATAGTCGTATGGTAATGTAAATCTATTGCAGTCAACGGATACTTTTTCAGATTCCGTGCTGTTATTAAGAATTTCTTGAAAGAATAACCCAATAACGTTTTGCTCAACTCGAACCCAGGACCTCATGCACAGTAATGTCACTCGCTGCCATTGCTATCTTTGCATTGCGTACGGAATTACAAAACGTATGACCTCTTAAAATTCTATATGTAGTTGTTCATAATCGAAGGAAGCGTGGGATGTGGGGGTGCCAAAATAACTAATAGTTTTCGCGGGGGCGTGTTAGCATTTTTCTTCTGTCGGTGACGGCCAAGGGGGGTGGCGGGACCCCGGGTGTGTGCGGGCGCAGGGGGGGGGGGGGGACGAGGCTGGAATAACTCTCTTTCAGGAATGGCTACGCGGATCATTTATACTTCATCGGCTTTGTTAATAACAGTGTTGTAAGCCCCCAACAATGAAACGAATGTTTGTTCTCCGTAAGAGAGCGAGATTTATACCTGCCAGGAACAGATTATTAATATAGCTATCCTTTGAGACTTGCCTACTTGTTTTATTAATTGAAGTAGCTTATGTGATTACCTAGTATTCTTAAATTATAAAATAAAATAAGGTATAGCCGTTTTTACTTAACTGATTATAAATTGATGCCTTATCTGAACATTTGTAGATACGGGAAGATATAAAACGAAACCCTTAGGTTAGTCCAAAAAGGTATACACGACCTACTTGTGAATTGTTTGCCACTGAAGTAACCTGCCTCAGTGGTATAGAAAAATTTATATGACATACAACATTGTACCTATTAGGTATGCTTATAATAGGGGTGCTTGGTTGGGGACCTCCACGCGGTGCACCCTGGGCAACGGAGACGGCAGCGCCTCTCTCCTAGGGCGGGAGAGACGCTGCCGCCTACGGCCAACTCCGACCGAGGCGAGGACGGCCCTGTTGAGGGCTGTTCGGAAGCTTTCCACGTGTCCCTCTGATTAGCAGATGGCACAGTGGAGAGCAAGTAAGAGGGCCATCTCGAAACCGGAGATGGCCCAGGGTCAGTCGGGGTGCGAGGGATATGCTCTATGGGTAACCTTACACCCCGGCGTCTTAAGACCCGAGACGGCGTGCGGTTTTAGTCGGTTCAAGCCCGACATAACCGCCCCCGCTGGAGACCCCCCGCTCTCCAGCGGGGGCGGTATCCGAAGGGATTTCCGCACGAAAAAAAAAAAATAAAAATAAGTATGCTTATAATAGCTCCACGTTGGATCGTTTTCCAATCTAATGGTAGGTAAGTGATTATGCAAACTTGGTGTAGCAAGCTGACCCAGACGATAGATACCTTTTTTTTTTTCTTTTTTTTTATCGTGCGGAAATCCCTTCGGATACCCCCCCGCCGGCCAGCGGGGGCGGTTATGTCGGGCTTGCACCGACTAAAACCGCACGCCGTCTCGGGTCTTCAGACGCCGGGGTGCAAGGTTACCCATAGAGCACATCCCTCGCACCCCGGCTGACCCTGGGCCATCTCACCACTAACAGCATCGCTCATCCTGTCTCCTCTGACAGCAGAGGAGTACGGAGAGCGATGTGTTCCCGCCACGTTGGGTATTGGCCGACGATCAATGCCAACCCTATGAAGGGGTGAAGGGGAAGCCATTGACCGCCGCCCAGGGTGTACCGGCCGCTCCGATTCCGTTCCCCCCGGACTGCAGCGGGATCGGAATCGGAGCGACACTCGAGGAGGTTACCCAACACACACCCCAGACGATAGATACCTATTCACACCCAAATTCTAAACATCTACATTGTAGCTAGTCGGGAACAGACTCTACTAAATAATTCTACTTCTAATGTTGATGCATGATGTCAATGGGAGCAAATACATAGATACAGTAGCCAAGTCTATGTGTCACTGCTACAGACGACTGGAAATGACGAATTCAGTAAGAACCCATCTATATAGTTAATTTTGTCTCAGCTTGGTAATATTTGTTTGGATGAGTGTTCGCCACAATCGGTCACTCATAACAATGCAGTTAAAGCCGGAAACCGGTCCTCTGGCTCCGTGGTGAAAGCCTACCTCAACGCAAGCAAGAATCCAACGGGACATGCACTAATCAGTTAGTGCGAATGCGACGCCATACAACGTGATACACTTTTGATATCGCCATAGTATTGAGATAATATACCTACATCTACCTCATTTTGATATCAGTTGATCACAATGATCATAGCCTGCATAATACCTATCAATGTTCTAAAGTAGGTCCTATAAGAACAGTGAGCAAAATATAAACACCCACTAAAAAGATAACGCATAAAGATCACGCGAGTAAACTGTAGGTTTTATTTAAGTTGTCTGTGAGGAAGGCGCGGGGCGAAGTATTGCCCAATTCCTACCGCATCTGTTTTACGTCCCGATGAATCGCTCCATGCAAATAAACCTGCGTTATTGTTCCTTTGAAGGGCCTCTAACACCGCTTACTTCTTTATTTGCTTAGAACTTATATTAACTTCGAGATGAAGGAGTGGAAACTTCACTCACGGAGAATCATGATAGTTTATAAAGAAATGATTCTTTTATATAAATTTACGTGCAACAATTCATTATAGGCATTATGGGTGGTATGTATTTCCGTTCAAAGTAGAAATAGCCCGACTGGGAAAGAACTCCACCTAACAGAAAATTGCTGTGGTGGCCCGAGTTGCTTGCCGGCTTGATGATCGATGATGATGATAATGATGGAGTATTCGTCGCAGAATCTGCTTATTCGTGATAGAAGTGGTCGGGACAGCTTCTGAAGTAATAATGAAACCTGCTTGAAACTACAAAGGCTATAAAAAATAGCTGATAGTGGTAATTTCTGTGTCACAAGTGGAACTAGTAATAATATGCAAAATCTAGGGATTTTTTTATTGGCTACATTGTTTTCCTTGTGAAAACTTTTGGAGCCACCATGTCGCGAGCTAGACGAAGCGATATTGTGGAGGTCGAACCGACTAAAGCCTCAGTTCACAGCTTCACCCGAAATATATAAAACAATCACCTACGTAAGACTTAATTAACTACTCGTAGGTGTTTCCAAGCAGTCAATCGTTTAAATAAAAAAGTAACACCCAATTACACCTACAATGGTATGTAGATACTCACAGTAAAGCCAGTAGAATAAAGTGTGAATCCAGATAACATCGTAGAGACAATAGGCATTGTTTCTGAGTGTAAACAAGAAATTCCCCGACCAATAGGACGCCGTTCCAACGCTTGTGAGCGATGGTAATTAAAAATTCAAATTAGTCGTCGTCCCCTACAGCGACGCGGTTGGTGATTACACAGCGTTAATTACTTTCGACCAATTAAAAGTAGGGGCGACAGAGCGGCAAGTCTTCCAACCAATAGGGACGCTTGGCTGAAACGAGGCGTGGTAATTAAGACCAGCGAAAGGGTTGTGATTTTCCGGGCGTTCTCGGGGGCGTGCAATTAATCACTGGCTATATAAGGAATGGTATCTGCACCCTGACTGTCTACATTGTTTTATACTGCTTATAGCATCGTGCGACAAATTTTTATAGATACCTAATGTATGACCTGTGCCTTCATAAGTACTCAGTTTAATTAAATAGGTACCTACTTGTTAAAGCTTGATATGATTTACTTAATCATAAAAGCTAATACCTACTAATAATTATTCTTTAGCCTTACGCTAAGTTTCCGTAGCATCGACACAAGATCTATATCCCTATATGGAAATATCAATTTATCGGAACAGATAATATTTAAGGACTTTCTACACACCGGCATCATAGTTTGATTCCCTTGTAATATGTATTAATGGGTCGCAAGTCTTGTCCGTCAGCGAATTGCTTCAAAGACAGTAGATGCGCTAAGATACAAACCTGGCCAAGCTGATCCCTGACAGCAATGAGCACTTCAGGGGTGTGAGTAACAAAACCTTTGAAAAATGGGATCCCGATGGCCTAATAATGGTGATTGACTAGATTACTCATCATTCTTTCACCTAATGGGTCAATAGAAGTGGCGCACTCGTACTTGCAGTCTAGAGGTAAGGGGATTACTCTTCTCCAAAAGGCAGGTATCACCATCATCATCATCATCATCATCGCTCTCCGTACTCCTCTGCTTTCAGAGGAGACAGGATGAGCGATGCTGTTAGTGGTGAGATGGCCCAGGGTCAGTCGGGGTGCGAGGGATATGCTCTATGGGTAACCTTACACCCCGGCGTCTGAAGACCCGAGACGGCGTGCGGTTTTAGTCGGTGCGAGCCCGACATAACCGCCCCCGCTGGCCGGCGGGGGGGTATCCGAAGGGATTTCCGCACGAAAAAAAAAAAAAAAAAAAGGTATCACCATCAATGATAGCCAAAACTTGCCAGGACGCTTCGCTCAGGAAACACAACTGAGGCTTTAGTCGGTTCGACCTCCACAATATCGCTTCGTCTAGCTCGCGACATGGTGGCTCCAAAAGTTTTCACAAGGAAAACAATGTAGCCAATAAAAAAATCCCTAGATTTTGCATATTATTACTAGTTCCACTTGTGACACAGAAATTACCACTATCAGCTATTTTTTTACGGATTACCAGCACGGAGGTCTTGGCGAGCTCCTCTGAATTCCTGGCAACGTCAACGTCGGAGATTGCAGTGGGCTAGGCTTCGGCAAAATGAAGAAGATAAAGGACACATTTGGCAAAACTGTCCCTTCGTTGACGAATCGCGAATCAGTACTCATCCAGATAACCGACGTGTCCGTGTCTGGAGAAGACCAGGAGACCATGAAAGGTAAAGAACTGCCACTGGAACAGCTCAGCAAGGCGGGAAATCGGTGTCCTTTTGGGGTGTTATTATGTTTGGAGCTAGAACGGCTTTGATCCCATATCGAGGCTTCATGACCGCATACATGTATAAAGCAGTTGCTATTGATGGAATTGTGAGACCATTCCAAGTAAACCATGGGCACCAATTTGTACTGATCGATGATAATGCGCCCGCCCATTGAGCTCAACGAGTCAATGCTGCTCTCCGAGAATACGACATCACAAGGTTAGGCATATTCATCTATCCATCGGTGGCAAATGGTCAACGTAAAACGATTCCTATAGGCCTCCCTTTACGTATTTATTAGTTTAACGATGCTAACTAACGATGTTGAGTTTATGTTTAAAAGAGGAGAAAATCTACACCCAATAACTAGGTACCTACACCATTAGATGGCCTCTAATGCTAAATTGTAATTTGATATAAACACATCAAAAGTGTCAAGGGAACAAAATACATTTAGCAGAAAAAATATCTAATCAATATTTATCAAATCTAGCCTTACAGATAGGCTTTTGACTTTAATTCTTATGAACAAGTGAACAAAGTACCCCTTTGTTGTGTAAAGACATAGGAAAATAACATTTTTAGCAAATTGTGGGAAATCAACCAAATTAATGGCGTCAATTTGGCACCTAAGTGGTAAAAAGGAGATGAATTAAGTTTTTTTTTCTTGCAAAAATAAAAATATTAATAATCTGTAATAAACACGAATCACATAATCGCAGCGGTTTGGCATGCTTGAATTCAATTCATCAAAAGCAATTTACTTTGTAATAACTCTAAAAGTTGTTACGGGGTAGTTACGGCATCTATTCTTTGCCGGGCTCTTGTTTCAATCATATCCCATGTATGCTCAATAGAGTTGAGGTCTGGCGATTGAAAAGGTCACGTTGTTACGACTCTAGCAGTGTGTGGACATGCATTGTCGTGCATAAGTTGAAATAACCGGCCATGCAAAGGGATGATTACGCATGAATCGCCATTTTGCAAGTGAATCTGTGCATTGAGGTTGCCCCCTTATCCAAATGAGATGAGTTCTTCCACCGATTCAAATACCGGCCCATATTATTATTTTATTGCTCCACCGTATGGATGATCTTCCAGAACAAATATCAAATGTTCGCGGGCCCATTGTAAACGGGTGCTACGATTGCTGGGTGCTATAGCTTTGTCTATAGTTACACGCAGCGGCCATCGGGAACGCAGGTCCACTTAATGTAAACGATTTCGGATGGCTCGATCGCTTATTAACATGCCCTAAGTCCTGTGGAGCCTCGTAACCAACATCATGACGGTCAGGTTACGATTACGTCGATCAGTATTTTGGATGAGCCGGTCCTGTCCGCGTGCGAGTGGTGATGCGGAATCTTCTTCCATGTCGCCCGGCCACGCTGCTCGTAATGCGATAACGTGTCCATGGGAGGCTTATCACGGTCAGTGTAGAGCTGATAGCAAAAGCTACAAAACGTGGTCTGGGACCAGCTGCCAACATACCGACCGTTTGCCCACATCATCTCTTTTCGAGATAAATGACATAGTCGCACCATATCAATGTTATTCTTCTTAACAGACTGCAGAGGATCTATGTTCGTCTGTATATATTTTTTTGTATGTTCATCGATATTTCCGTAGTTTATAAACCGATTTAAAAAAAAATTGCATTGGGTTTGGTTTAACTCTAAGTTGGTTCCACATATGATAGACCTCATGGAACATAGAACCTCCTCCTTTTTGAAATAGGTTAAAAAACACAAAAGACTTTTCTGTTGTATAGTAAACCTTAATTACAGCAATACTTCAAATATTACTTCATCCCTAGAGACTTGATGTATTTTTTAAACTGTAGATAGGTAAGTATCTTTAGCCTGGAAAGCTTTTAGCTTTCCTTCTTAACATGTTCAGTAGGATGTTCAGCTTTCGACACTGTTATCTACTTTTTTATCAGGACACAACTGTGACAGGGTTATATCTGATCAATAAAGATTCAACTGTTTCAGCTGTCTGACGAACTCCTTTGATTTGGCATATGATGTTCGTAATAGAGCACACGTATTGAATTCTATTTGAAAACACAAAAGAACTCTCTGGAAAGTATTAATTAAGTACCTACATTAAAGTTCCAGATTACTTTGACAAATTTATAAAAAAAATGTACCTTTAAAATGTACCTAGTAGTTTCTTTTTACCAGATATTTCCGAAATAAGTAAAATTCTATTTATAGTTGAAAATATTCGCAGACTTGTTTGATTTCCATATTCACAAATAGCTATTTTGCCAATTGCAAATGAGTGCTGTGAATTTTTATTGTACATCTCTGTATTATACGTGAATCAATACGCAGACACCATTAAACCTTTTTTTCAAATTCTGAGTAGCTAGTATTATTTATTTTGCTAGCTCTGTTAATAAAATACGGTATGAAAATGACTATGCAGAGCATTTCCCGCATTCCGAACATCTTAGCGTGTGTTATGCGCGCTGAACGCATGCCGAATTAGCTCATTACGGAGAGCGGCCGCTGCAGCTCGCGGAGATTTATCCCGCACTTACCGCACCAACGAGACCATTAGCCATAGCACTTTCAGCGAACATTATTCTTCTATTTTGAGTTGTCTTTTAGTTTATCAGTGAAAAATTAATTCAAAGTGTACAAACGTATTAAACCAAAGTAGCTATCGGCAACATGGTTACGATTATACATATTCGTCATAAATTATATTCGGTGTACCTATATATGGCTCCTCCAAGATCTTTGGAGTCCAAACCACCCACACCAGCAAGCCGGTACACCTGCTGATTGACGGACGAGACTCCAGTACAGGCTTTCCTCTCGGGGTTGGGACGAAAAACAAACCAATAAAAGGAGCACAGGGGATGAAAAAGTAGAGGTATATTATTAAAAATAGCGCCCCTATTGAGGTTACGATCATCAAACGTTTGAAGACATTTTTCTTTATACCTACTCAGGTGGCAGACAAGCACACGGCCCACCTGATTTGGAAGCGGTTACCGCGGCCTATGGACGTGTGCAACACCAGGGGTGTCACACTCAAGCTCCCGACCCTGAAAAAACCTTCACAAGCATGTGAAGGTTTCTTCATGTTTAAGAACCCCATATTGTAGTCGCTAGGGAAAACCACAGTAGGAAGATCATTCCACAGTTTGAGCGTGCGCGGAATAAAGTGCCTTTCATATTTAAACCTACACGCACAGTTTCCGGTCGCAACGTGAATTCCCTGTCTGTGGCGAGCGGTGCGTCATAGATTGTGACCTTGGGCATCATATCAAACAATTCTTCTGAACACACCCAATTGTATAAGCGGTAGTAAACGCACATAGAGGCGAAATCTCTCCTAAGGTTGAGAGGTTCTACACTGCCTGCAAATTTTCCTAAATTTATATAAGTTGTCCTTTCGTTTGGGACAGAATGAGATACACACATTAAACTAATAGGACCCAGTTAAAAATTATAGCTTTTGTACTAGGTTCTTGTTTATAGTCTACATTATTACAATTTCATCTAGAAGAGTACTGAAACTATCTGGTTATTACCTATTTATTGCTCTAAACATAGTCGCTCCATAATGTAGTAGGTACCTAAGCTTGCTTATGAGTTAGTGCTCAGCACTAGTGATGTGTTTTAAATGGGTGGGTTCGATTAGAGAAGCGATAGATAGTAGCTACGGAGGTGTTTATGCGTCGGCGCCGCCACCGCAAGTGACGTTGAGTGACGCGGCCGGCCGCGAGCCTCCGCTTAATAAGGTAAATGAGATGCGGAGGCTGCCTGCGCGAGCACACCCGCAGCTTAAATTAGAGCCGACTTGCGAGTCGCGCTCTCGCTTAACAAACGCCTTGTTACCTAAGGGATTTATCTTAAACGAGCTGATTTTCTACCCAGATCTCCTACTCTTCACCAGGCATTTAGCAAAGCTATTGAAAACTTTGCTGTAGTAACCGTGCACATTAATGGTAAACCAATCGTATAAAGTTCCACTGCATTTATAAACATGTTTTAATGACGTGAATGTAATTTTAAAAATAGAACACCTAGGATACTCAGCCGTGTATTTATATAAAAACGAGTCAGTACGATCTGGCAATAACATCATTACGAAGAAAAGTATCTATATCTACATTAAAATAGACGAAGGTGCAACAAGAATAGTAACACTAATAAAAAGAACGAGTCGACGTTGGTTTTAATCGACAAAAACGCGGTTGACTACATTTTTTACCCAATTAAAACAGCTCGATGATAGTTTTTTAGCACTTTTTATTGGTTTTGAGTCGAGCACGGTTTTTACCCAGGGCACGGGTCAAGCGAGCTGAGACAAAGCGCGGCGTGGAAGCACGCGCGTCGTGCTATCCGTTTGGTTCCGCGTGCCGGCAGACCATTCAGCACTAATCGCTTCATTCACCGACGAACGAGCGCTTTTCCCCGTGGCCGATCGGTCATGCATTCCGAACTGCTCACTCTGCCAGATATCGGTTTCGATGTGGCAAATGAGCTCGTGCGCTGTCGTTCCTTGTCTCTTGTCCAATGTCGAATTAAAAGTGTTCAACATAATAACATGCATTTAGGTAGGTGCACTGTAGACTGTAGGGTGCTAATTCGAAAATGGTGGAATATTTTTGAAAACAAAAAGCAAAAACATTATTGTATGAGTTGGGTTCGATCGAGCGCGAGTACGTGGGCTGCCGCTGCCACTTTCTGCGAGCGAGAAGGAGGCGGCGGAGCCCGGAGAGCCCGCCAGGCGCGGAGGCGACTCAGGCATCAGAGGTCGCTCAACGACCCCCGTCCTCCATGAGCGCAGGCTGGGCAGGGAAGTGGGGTGAGAGGTGGAGCCAATCACCCTAGCAGACTGGGGCGGTGGCGGCCGGGTAAGACGGGGACACCGGAGTTTCAAAATCCGAGGCGGCCATCTGGAAACCGGAGATGGCCCTGGGTCAGCCGAATTGCGAGGTAAATGCCTTACACGGCCACCTTACACTCTGAATCTGAAGACTTGAGACGGCGTGCGGTTTTAGTCCGACATAACCGACCCCGCTGGACGGAACACGAAAAACAAGGTTCGCGGAATCTTGTGCGTTTTATTTTCCTTTTCTGCTTAATTCTGCATAAACAGTACCTAACACCAACAATTCAGCATAGTTTGGGTACTTTGAGATAACTTACACTTCAAACTTTAATACAACCACCATCATCAGTCTTCCCGTGACTGTAACTGATTGACTGACTGACGGCTCCTGAAAAGCAACAGAAACGTCGTCGGGTTCCGTGTAAATAATAAAATAACAACAAATATCATCAGCTATCGATTTGATTTAACTCAGGCAAACAAGCAAATTAACCTGTATGGTATGCTTATTCACGAAAAAGTGCAGGACGGTTAAATGCGCAATTTTGTTATAATAACCGCCCCGCTGGCCGGCGGGGGGGTATGCGAGGAGATTTCCGCACAAAAAAAAAGTAGGTAGTTCAAGCCCGAAATAACCGCCCCCGCTGGCCGGCGGGGGGGTATCCGAGGGGATTTCCGCACGAAAAAAAAAAAAAAAAAGGTACTCCTTGCTGCTACTGAGAATCAGTTTGTGTTATTGTATCAGTATTTATAAGTACAAAGTATTTATACGTTCCCATCCTATCACTACACCAGCATTATAATCGTAGAGTTGCGGTACAATATCACAAGAAGTGGAAGTTTTGTTGAAATCCGACGCAGGCCATTCAGTCCTGCTGTTTGTTTACCATTACCCGTGTACCGGGGCAGTACTCGTTCGGACGATTATAGTGCGATTTTTCTCTGTGATATCTTTTTGCACACCGATCTCTAACAGGCTTTTATTGGTTTTATTGTATGGTTCTAATGAATTTATTTGTAGCCTATTGCTGATCACAACTTCTACTGCCGATCACAGAGACTTTGTTGCGTTGTGACTTTTCAGTTCTTTCACTTAATGTCATTTCGACAATATTTTAGGGACTTCAAAGCACTCTTTAACATCAAATGACTACTAAAAATAAAAGAAGCATAACAACAATGTATATAATATTCATTGTTTGGAATGAATGAAATAAATGTACTATTGTTCGTTGTTTGGTTGTTTGTATTGTTTGCCATAAGTGACGTCATTGATATTTGAACAGTAAAAAAAGGCTAACACACACTTTGGAAAAATATCGAGATAGATTTATCAAAGATAAGCTCAAAGTTATTCCCTAAATGAATGAGCTTTTTGTAATTAATCGTTTTTGTTTTTTTTAATTAATACGCCTAATTCGCACTCGCACTGTTACGAGTTCCATATTGCGCATAATGCCAGTTACAAATCATTGATTAGTAATCTTGTTGATTGCTACTGTCTTTTTTTTTGTGCGGATACCCCCCGCTGGCCAGCGGGGGCGGTTATGTCGGGCTTGAACCGACTAAAACCGCACGCCGTCTCGGGTCTTCAGGCGCCGGGGTGATATGAATAAAAATATATGAAATACAAAACGTGCTTAAAATTTGTATTCGCCATAATATATACTTGAAGAATATTTTATTCTACACATAGAATATACACAGCGTAATAGAAAATCTAGATGAAAAGCCGTCATTAAATGACAATACGATAGGGCAAACAGTAAAACCAGTTTCGAGATAAATATATATTTTTTAAATCTAACCGATAAAGGTCGCACCTTTTGAAAGCGAACGACCAATGTTAGTGTGCCACTAAGCAACCGTGAAATAAGAACCGGCCAACAATGAGTCACTACCACTGTTACGTATGCCTCTTAAATAATCGCGCCTTCTTCGCTAGCCATAACAGACATTATAAAGACATCTAACATCTATCAACTGACAAAGCCTCATTTCTTGAATAGCTTAATAGATTGTCTTTGCAAATCATATTCTAAACACTGATAATGCGTATAAGAGATTTTTGTGATTACAATCACAAAATGTGGATGATAGAGAAGCAGAAAGTTTTTCTACATACTTTGGCAGTAAGTAGGTAAAAATAGGAGATCACACACTCGCACATGTCCAAAGCATTAAGATGCGTTTGTCGAATCAGGGGCCCGATTCAGTAACGCCACGTTTCCAAATCGCGTGATTTCGATTCGATTAGTAAGAAAAACTGTAAAAAATATTTTAGTATTCAGTATGATCTGTCAAAACAAAACCTACCTTCACTTTAGTGAGGTTATTAAACATTTAGAACCAGTCATAGTTGATTTCGTCTTCAATTAGATTTTGAGATTTTAATTTTCACTAGTTTTGAAATCATACGTTTAAAAAAAGGAATTTTACTGAATCGAGCCCCAGTTTTTGCGAGCCATAACGTAAACCATCATTACTCAACTTCAAGTGACCTAATTATTCATCCAAACAAAAAAACCTTTCACATAATGAGTGAATTAATTTATACTAATAATACAATTTTATGAGTCTGTGCCCATATTATAAAGAGTAAAGAGTAGCAACACTGCCACGCCTAGGTAATTAAATCTTTGGAAGGTGGTCACGAACGTTAGCTCGGCTTGCTTACTGTGTGCTGTAGGTGGCTGCGAGGGGTGGACATGACGGGGTCATACATCGGACAGACATGTGCGCACGTAGCGGAGGTGGTGCGGCGTGATTAGTGCGTTGCGCTCACGGCAGCGCTCGCGTCGCCTCGTGTGTAACCCAAGCCGTGCGCAGTAACGCTGTGCAGCCGCGCCATAACATAATTAAAAATGATTTAAGGCATTCGCTCCGGCTGCTTTGTTTCGCGCATTATGTTTCACTTGTTCGCGTCGCAGTCGCGCTCGCACACCTCCATTTTTAACGCGCCCGCTCTTAATTCTGTCACAGTTTTTATAACCCTTTTGTATTTATTAATTCCCTTTCGGCTCCGGTAGCTCTACGGTTCTCGGAAAGCGATTTTGACGTGACATTTCTTTGGGTCGTTGTGTCCCTGTGTTAATGAAGCGTCCTATTTCGGCGCCGCCAAAAAACAATCATACTTGGCGTAATCAAAGCAAGGTCTCATTCTATTCCAAGGTCTCTAATTAGTACTTCCTAAAACTCAGTATCAGTAGAACATTCTAGAGAACTGCTGACGATGGTATCGTCATTGCAACAATAGAGCAAGTTCCATACGAATTCATTGGTTTTAGATTATGATCAATTGTTGTTTTCATCGATGCAGTAGCAAGAATTTCGCCCTGCTATATATTATATCTATTTTTGGAAACGTGCGCTTAAAAGGTAAAACGGTAGTAATATTGGCAAACAATGGGGAGTCACGTCACCGACAATACAATTGCAGGTTAAAAGTACATATTTAAAAAGATTAAGTTCGACTTGTTGACGCGTCGCGCCTGGTTATCGAATTTCGGCAATATAGCAACCGTGTCCTGGCCGCTACCAAATAATTTTCCATGGTTCATTCGATGTTGACTTTAGCCTTTACATTCAAGTAATTACCAGAACAAACTCATGTGACGAACACATTTAAAATTGCCCTCTTACTCGTAAAAGGGAACTCATATGAGATTGATACCCTCCAATAAGGTAGGTATATCGTTATTTTCTAATATTGCACGAGGCCAGTCTGGTTTGAGCTGGATAGTAATAACACGTAAGTGGCTAGTGTTTGCGGTCGCTTACCCCACGGTGACCATTGGTAGCCGGCTCGCATCTATCATGAGCATGACGACAACCTATCACCAAGTCTCGGTGTCAAGCATCCGACTGAAGGCGATGTATTTTACGCATATGACAAGAACATATTTATACTTAAATTTTCTCCTTTTATGTCCAATATCTGGGTGACCGAGATCTGCTCGGTTTTTTTTCAACGTTTTCTAAAAAAAATCATAGGTTTCCCTAGCTAGATCGATTTATCGCCCCCGATACCCCCTGTATACTAAATTTCATGAAAATCAGTCGCGCCGTGTCCGTAAACTCGTATATATATATACAAGAAATGCTTGTTTGAAGGTATTAGATAGATAAATAGATATTCTATTTTGAAATACAAGGCAGCCTTGTAGTTGAACATTGTGTTTAATCGTTAATTGATGGATGTCTCACTAGATGGCGGTTGGTGCATTTTTTGTGAATCTCGCTTTTAAAATTGGATTTTTAAAATTAAATTTTTGTACTCTCTAGTAATGGTTCTTTTATTTAAACAATAATATAAAGGCGATTTTGAAGGTTACGTCCTTACATAAATTTCGTCCTGTAGGTATATGGATCAAAAGCACACCTTTCCTTCCTTCCATCCTTTGACCAAACGACCAGCGATATACAATCTACGAGTTAGATCATAAACCAAAGCGACAGGTTTCTATTATTATGTGAAACTGAGGGCACTAAGTCTTAGAGATATCTCGTTTAGTTCAAGTGATTTCTAATTAAAGTCATACGTGATGACTTGAAGTAATTCATAAAATTAATTTAGTTAAATGTCATCGTAATTTTTTCGAAGCGTTTTGTTTTTGCGAATGCTACATAGTAGAAGAGGTGGCTATCTGGAGGTCCATCTCTGTTAATTAGTTTTTTGTCGGCAGCGGCGGGGCGGGCCGGCCGACGCCATCAAATTACGATGAGTCGGCCTTTCGGCTACCGGCGCCGCGGCCAACAATAATTATACACTCGTTACTACCGTGCTGCGCCTGCGCTGAGCACCAGTCCACATAGACGTGACGAATGCTCTCAATAAATGAAATTGGAGAAATTATTTTGACATGAAATTAATGATCGAAATATTCAAAGTACATACTGTGTTTGCTTAACTAATGTAAGTCAGCTTCTGTTTGGATGATAAATCCGAAGTGATTAAGGTTTGAGTTAATCCTTCAAGCTTTATTGTTATCAGTGAATTATTTTCTAAACGCTCATCTATTCTATGCACATTGATAGGGTAGGGCGCACGCGCTACTTCAGTCGACCAGTGTCGACGATAAATTCCATCGATAAAATCGGCGGTCTCGACGGCGCGCCCGGTAATTTCTTAACGACAGCGTAACCCGGTGGCGACGCGTGCGCATACGCATTTTATTTCTCTCGCATCAAGAAGCCGACTCCAAAATAATCGTTCACCACTCAACTTAGATGGTAATCACGGAGACTATTAACGACCATCTTAATGTAACCTTTTTGGGCAATGAGTTAGAAAGGTTTCATTCGAAAGCATTTAGATCTGTGTCTCATATATGTTGAGTAATTTTCAATGCACATTTTGGACAATTACTGCCCTAAATTAGCGTTTAATAATTTAATATTGCAACATTAACGATACTTACACTAATAAGTTTACGAAGAGATGAGCGAGGTTGTTTTCTTCTTAGAAGTGGTCAGCTCGCAAGGCATTGTGTTTTTAATTGAATATAGGTGGAGGTGGCGAGCCGGCTACTGGCTACATTGTTGGTGCTATTCATACTGCTCGAGAGCGCTTTCTATTAATTACCGCAATATGCTCCACGTTATAGGGCTGTCTCGGGGTAAAAGTGTAAAAAGTACGTCAGTTGTACTTTATTGAATTATGAATCCTCATTTTAACGCGACTGCTTTTCCTAATCTTACGATACAATACCAAATAATATACAATGTAACAGTTCAAGAATGTCAACGATATTTTGATCACAAAATAAATCTCACTTGGAGCTCAATACTTTACCGGTGCACATCCCTGAAGTACATTGCGCTCGCGCCGCAATAGGTACCTACGTGAAGCTATGTTGTATTATCTTTAATTAAAAACCTCTAAAAGTCATCTCTAGATTAGTCAGAGTGGTCACAATAAGGGTTACAAGGGATCCACCGAAACACCTTTGTGATTCGTCACGAATACAATTTATTTTTATTTTCTAAGAATCCTTTGTTAAAGTTAACCGAATTTGTTGTTCAATAAAAAAATGCCTAATTAAAGAATGTTCGAGCTGCTGTAGAAATAGTTTTGGTTCTTTTATTCTGGCTTCTAATTTACACGATACTAGCTGTGTTCTGTGGTTACAGTCGTGTTCACTTAGGTTTTTATCGACTTGTGTGTTGTAGTCTGATGTTATTTTATAGCAGGATCTTATATATAGATAAGAAGAACAAATATGCATTTAAGCACAGGCTCTATTTTATACTACTAAGGTAGCAAACGCGCACGCAGAACATTTGAGGGTATGCGATTAGGATTATTATCTTATATAGAATATTATTAGTTTACTATGCAGTCGCAGCTTCAAATAGTCGATACCTTAGTATTTTTGTTACCCCTTTCGAGAGAAACTTTTACGAATGGTGGTATACTGGGTGGGATTTAGGGTATACGGGCGTGTGTGTATAATTGCTTTAATGAACAATATGAGGCATTTAGGCGATATTTATATCTAAAGGTAATTTACAAATGCCATATCATACCGGTGGTCGCGTCTCGTTTACTTAACGCGATGATAATGGCGGTATTACGAGTCATTATCTACATTCCTAGGTCGGTTATATCTCCACCGTAAAAAACTTATGTGTTAACGGTAAAACATTCCTGTGAAGTTGACGTAAGGCTCAAACTCTACAATAATTATTACAATTTAATATTTAAATCTCTCAAGAAGGTTCCGTTGCCAAATGGCAAAAAACGGAACCCTTATAGATTCGTCATATCTGTCTGTCCGTCCGTACACACACAGCCACTTTTTTCCGAAACTATAAAAACTATGCTGTTGAAACTTGGTAAGTTGATGTACTCTGTGAACCGCATTAAGATTTTCACACAAAAATAGAAAAAAAAACAATAGATTTTGGGGGTTTCCCCATACTTAGAACTGCAAATCTTCTTATATATAAAAATGAATTGCTGTTCGTTAGTCTCGCTAAAACTCGAGAACGGCTGGACCGATTTGGCTAATTTTGGTCTTGAATTATTTGTGGAGGTCCAGAGAAGGTTTAAAAGGTTTGTGATCGATTGAGGCAGTACGAAGTCTGCCGGGTCAGCTAGTCTTTATATATAAAAATGAATTGCTGTTCGTTAGTCTCGCTAAAACTCGGGAACGGCTGGACCGATTTGGCTAATTTTGGTCTTGAATTATTTGTGGAGGTCCAGAGAAGGTTTAAAAGGTTAATAAATATGGAAGTTGTTATCAATTGAGGCAGTACGAAGTCTGTTAAATATTTTTTTCATCAAAACCCATACGTGTGTGGTGTTTATGGATAGGTCTTCAAAAATGATATTGAGGTTTCTAATATCATTTTTCTCTAAACTGAATAGTTTGCGCGAGAAACACTTCCAAAGTGGTAAAATGTGTGTCCCCTGTAACTTCTAAAATAAGAGAATGATAAAACTAAAAAAAATATATGATGTAATTACCATGTAAATTTCCAACGAAAATTGGTTTGAACGAGATTTAGTAAGTAGTTTTTTTTAATACGTCATAAATCGTAAACCGCACTTTACATTTCATTCAATCAACTCAAATATAAAAATTAAAAAAGAAGTCGTTACAAGTTATGTTACTTGCTACTACGGACCCCTTAATGGGCGAGTCCGACTCGCACTTGGCCGCTTTTTTAAGAACTTGCTGAGCTTAACTTCATGCCATAGGTAGATTTTTTTCAAATTTACTCAATATAATGTGAAGTATGTTTAAGTCATAAGTCTGAAAGAGATTGAATGTACAATCTAGAGTTGGAAATCCAATTGTAAAACTAATAAATGTAGGACGTAATATTAATTAATTACCAACAGCTTAAGTAGATTAGGTACCTATCCATCAGGGCACGCCGCAATAGCGGCGGTAAGGCCCATCATGGAGGATTGGCTAGAGAGGCGACACGGAAGCCTCTCGTACCGACTGACGCAGGTGATCTCCGGGAAGGGGTGCTTCGGGGACCACCTGCATCGGATCGGGTTTTAGTCGGTTAAAATCCGATATTATTACTTTTTTCCTGCCTGTTTTGCATAACAGAACTCCACTCTAGATAGACAATAGGGCGAAACGGAAATCAAGAAGTGAAAACCGTACTGAAAAGGTAGTCAGTCATAATACTTATTACCAAAGTGCCTAACATCGTTCAGAATTATTGATCATGGGTGGGTAAGTCTATGGGATTTATAACGCCATTACATACGTTGATCTCGTTAAAAATGTCATTTAGTCCAGTGATCATAGTGGTTACATCTCTCTCCAACAAGGTATGAAAAGCGCTTGCAGTACACGAAGGCGCGAGGACTGATGCGGCATAATTGTGCGCAGCCACAGCCTAATGTGCGGTATCGTGGAATGTAGCACTTTCCATGTTAACGAGCGTGTATCCCGCCCCATCACGCGCCCGTGCATCCTATCTGCCACCACCGCCACAACGTCCGCTGTTTTATTTTTCACACAAGTAACACCTATTTGTGGTAATCCTCATACTAAATTTATGATCACCAAGATTTATACTCCACCTGCTATTTAGTTAATAACGATGTACCCGTCCAATAAAAATCGAAAAGGTACCTACTTTTAAATGAATAAGGCACTGGATTTCTGGTATATCAACACCAAGACGTACACTTTCATTATGTACGGAAATAAATCAAAATAATACCAACGCAAAAGATAGCGAATGGAAAATCATCCTCACCCCGCGCCCCCACCCCAACTTGATTTATGCCTGTAATTTTCCAGGCGTTTACGTAAGTAACTCACGATTTTTCTGTGTGCACACACATAATTAGATAATTTTCCTGAGTTTCTACAACTGATTTATTCGGAAGATATTTTTATATATTGTAGTCGTACACATTGGGAGATGCCAACGTCCAGCCACAGCTGCTTCAAGAGAATCAAATCAATAGCTTATTGCAGTCCACTGACTGCAATTGATTGATTTGCTTGATTTTAGTATCTACATAATACATAGAGAAGAAAGCGGCGATAGCCCAGTGGTGTACGTAACGGACTGCCGAGACGAGGTCTCGAGTTCAATCCCCAGTCGCCCCGGGCACACACCTCTGACTTTTTATAGTTACCTATGTGTGTATTAAAAAATGTTGATTATCGCTCGCTTAGTAATGTGCCCGGTAGATGGCAATAGGCTCGCCCCCTATTACGTTGTAACCTAAACATAACTGGCGAATCGTGGGTGTGCAATACACCTCTGCCTACCCCTTCGGGGATACAGGCGTGAAGTTATGTTATGTTACATAGAGAAGATTTAGGAAACGAGACACGTTTAAAATTTTGTGTACCTTTTTTTTTTTTTTTTTTTTTTTTTTTTTTTTTATCGTGCGGAAATCCCTTCGGATACCCCCCGCCGGCCAGCGGGGGCGGTTATGTCGGGCTTGCACCGACTAAAACCGCACGCCGTCTCGGGTCTTCAGACGCCGGGGTGTAAGGTTACCCATAGAGCATATCCCTCGCACCCCGGCTGACCCTGGGCCATCTCACCACTAACAGCATCGCCCATCCTGTCTCCTCTGAAAGCAGAGGAGTACGGAGAGCGATGTGTTCCCGCCACGTTGGGTATTGGCCGACGATCAATGCCAACCCTATGAAGGGGTGAAGGGGAAGCCATTGACCGCCGCCCAGGGTGTACCGGCCGCTCCGATTCCGTTCCCCCCGGACTGCAGCGGGATCGGAATCGGAGCGACACTCGAGGAGGTTACCCAACACACACCCCAAATTTTGTGTACCTATGTAGATTTTTCCTTTACATAGTTGCAAAGAGTTACGTATGACATTATCGCATTTAAGTGCTTGGACATGCGCTGTAAGATCTTTATTTATAATAAGAGGATTACTAAAGCATACAAGCTGTGAATTAATATGATGGTATCGCTCCCCGGACCGTTCCCGTATTAATTTCTGTCACAGATTTAATTGCTCACCTCTTGGCTTAAGCTTTTTAATAAATCCGAGGACAGACAACGAAACGCGATGCGACCAAAAAATACACGACAAGGGCGCGGTCGACTAAAAAAAGGACAGATTTTAATTTATAAAAGACAGGACAAACGATTAATAATTTATTTGTATCCTCGGTTTCTTGCGCGAGAGGGTCGAGCGTTAAAAACAACCGTTAAAACCGGCGACTTTGTATAGCTTGCGCTTAGCCCGAAATGCCAATTGCGGGTAGACACAAGTATACAGCGAGCCGGAATGTCGCTTTAAAAAACCTTACAAATAAATAAATCGCGTCGCACGCACCGGCCACGTAAAAAAAACATCTACTATATTCGATTCTTTAATGTGATTTTGAAAAAATAGAAGTAAGCGGAGGCTGCCTCCGATTGAAAATGAATGAGGGCGAGCGCGATAGTGGAAATTAGCATTGAGGTAGGATTCAGGAGCGGCTTTTGTGCGATTATATCGAGGTGTATTCTTTGCGCTTTTTACGGCGGCGCGGCGGCTCACCCGGCACGGCTTTTCAGTCCCTATTACGATCCTGTCGCCTTTTTGCAGATAATTATTGTCGCTTTACCACCCTACCATATCACATTGATATCTGTACAATATACGTTCTATCGATACAATGCCTACAAGTACATAGGTTTTACGTATTTACATTCGCAAGCGCCTGTTCTATTTCCGCCTTTGCTACAGACCACCGTGATAGAATGTTACTAGGCCACACATTACTAGTTATGAATACTAGTAATGTGTGACCCAAGTTACTAGTGATATTTATTTACAAAAAAAAACTAATAACCATTACAGTTAGCGAAATTGCTTCACTTCGGTGTATAGTTTATCGATAAGTAGTGTCGTGTCCTCGAAAGACATCAGTAGGAAATTTTCAGACAAGATTTATGAATTACATGTATTATGTTAATGACAATACCAAATTAGATGCATTAATAATGACTAAACAGCTCTAATGAGAAGTGGGTCGAATTGAGTGTACTTGGCTAAGATCTGGAGGACCCAAGCCAATTTCGCCTGCAAGCCGGTACAGCTGTTGATTGACCAACGAAGCTCTGGGGCTGGCATTCCTCTCGGGATTGGGGGATCAGACGGCAGTCGCTCTCATAAAAGTCAAGTTAAATCAATCCATAAGGAAAGGGAGAGAAGGAGACCGGACTCCTAGCTATAAAGTGCCCAAGTTTTGGATACGACCGGGATTGGCATAGCTGTAGAAAGAAATGATAGAGACGACTCGCGCGTCCAGCTATTACGCTCGTCTATTTTCATAATTGTTTTACACGTGCTGGCCGGTTGCAGGTAATCGTGACTGGGCCATTTGCACCTCGTTTCACACGGTATATGCGGGGCTAAGCCGCTGGCTAGTTACATTATAAAACTCAAACAATAACCAATGAAGCGCAATAGATACTAAGCAAACGAAACGCAACTTGACCAGATTAGATCACCTGTGATGGAGGCGCGGCGAGTGCGATCCATAAATTAGCGATTACGCATATATCCAATAATAAAGGCAACAATAGGATTGAATGCAGATGAGCGGCCGACCGAACGAAGCGAGCCGATCGACATTTGTATGCGCTATCTAAGCGCACAATTGGATGCCGGCGCGAGTCTTCGCACTAATGGTACACTATCGAAAGATCGCGTACCACCGCTTGAAAAGTGGCGACCGCCAGGGAATACAGACCACACGCCGCACGCACAATAAATAAAGGAATATTCCCTACGGTTTGCTTAAGAAAGTACTGTTTCTGTTGAAACTAATTCAATGTGGCTTTCGCAGCACGAGTAATCCCGCTCTGCTGTGGAAGTACTGCCAACTAACATTGATTTAAGAAGTAGCCCTCTTATTCCCTTGCTATTTTCTACAAGTACCCTCTACAAGTAGCAACATGTGAGTGACATCTCTAATGTTGTAAGCGTCCAAAAGTTACGGTAATGGCTTAAACATACCATGGTATAAAAAAAACCGGCCAAGTGCGAGTCGGACTCGCATACCGAGGGTTCCGTACAAACCAGTATATAAGTAAAGTTCACCCATCACGACAATCGAGTCATAGTTATGATATTTATATATAAAATGTACCTACCTTTTTTTTTTTTTCGTGCGGAAATCCCTTCCTTTATCTGTACTATAAGACGTTACTTCGTACCAAATTTCAAGATCCTAAGTTCCCGGGAAGTACCCTGTAGGTTTTGATTCCCGTGCGAGTTTCGAAAATTTGCGGAAAATGCGGCATAAACGGCTGTATCTTTTGATTGCTTTGGCTTCGAAGTTTGATTTTTTCATAGCTCAAAGGGACAGTAGACCTGAGTATTAGATATCGCGTTCCTGAGAAAAACGGTCTTGACAGACGGACGGACGTACGGACGGACAACGAAGTGATCCTATAAGGGTTCCGTTTTTTCCTTTTGAGGTACCTTTTTTTTGTTTTTTTTTTTATCGTGCGGAAATCCCTTCGGATACCCCCCCGCGTGCCAGCGGGGGCGGTTACGTCGGGCTTGAACCCACTAAAACCGCACGCCGTCTCGGGTCTACAAACGCCGGGGTGTAAGGTTTGAGGTACCTTTTTTTTTTTTTTCGTGCGGAAATCCCCTCGGATACCCCCCCGCCGGCCAGCGGGGGCGGTTATGTCGGGCTTGAACCGACTAAAACCGCACGCCGTCTCGGGTCTGCAGACGCCGGGGTGTATGGTTGCCCATAGAGCATATCCCTCGCACCCCGACTGACCCTGGGCCATCTCCGGTTTCGAGATGGCCCCCTCGGGTTTGGGAACCACGGTGTCCCCGTCTTGCGTTTGGGGGAGGGGCGCTAGTCGCCCCACCGTCCCGGCCTGCTTCTGCTGGGGTGAGAGGCGGCCTCACCTGCCACCCCCAGGCCTGCGCTCATGGAGGACGGAGGTCGTTAAGCGACCTCCGGCGCCTGAGTCACCTGCGACGCGAGGCGAGCATGTTGCGGGCTCGGCGGGCCGGGAGGGTTCTGAACCTCTCCCGGGCGCGCTCCGCCATCTCCTTCGCGAGCATCACATGCTCGCAGAAGGAGGTGGCGGCGGCCCACGCGCTCGCGCTCCGCACCATTGCCGCAATCATGCTGCCGAGCGAGAGGACTCCTACCCCGATGGCTGCCACGAGGTCACGCCTCGGCACCTCCCACGCCGGGCAGTCCGCCAGCGTGTGCAGCCCTGAGTCCTCGCTCGCGTCACAGTGATGACACTCAGGCGTTGGCTCCTTCCTGATCCGATGCAGGTGGTCCCCGAAGCACCCCTTCCCGGAGATCACCTGCGTCAGTTGGTACGAGAGGCTTCCGTGTCGCCTCTCTAGCCAATCCTCCATGATGGGCCTTACCTAAAAATAATTAATTTTAAAGGACAAACCACGGATCAAAGACCAGAGGAATTCCTGATACTACTCAGTGCAGTGCGTACCGATCCACAAAGTTCCAAAATACTATAAAATACAAGTCCCCATAGGTCTTTGATACTACTTGATACTATGTTAGGTAGATAGTATGGTTACAATTATCATTATAACTAAAGTTCTTTTAACTATTTTCAAAATAACTACGATCATATGACATAGTTATAATACCCACGGGCGTTTCATAGATGTTTGTAATAACTAATGGACGAAATATCTAAAAGTCAACTCACCTACGGTTTATTCAACAATGGACGATTCACTTACCGTAGATTTATCAGGGGTCAATATTTGTAGACTAAATAAGTAAGTCAAGAAACTCACAAACAAAATACTAATGCGCGCAGTATAAATAAACCGTAGATTTGTTAAAGGTGAGTCCTCCAATAGGTATTTCAAACATAGTTGAAGTATCCAATATCTCAAACAACCATTAGATGGATCGTTCGTTAGTGCAATTGATTTTAGTTTAATCAAACTTAGGTGAATAGAACAGTAGTCAAGTCACACCAATATGCATTATGAACATATGTGAATCGACCGTAGTCATGTTGAAAATAGTTAGTGTAATTACAATGATACGTAACCGATAACATTGTACAGCGTGGGATTGATACCGAACTTCACTAACTTATAATGAAAAAAAAAAAATCAATATTTATATACCATCACTCTGGTTCCCAATTCGCATGGACAAACCGTATCGTGAACGTGTTTGATCACGTGGACGATTCAAAAATTTCCAAATTGGTTAATATAGTTTTTAAGATGTTAATTAATATTACATTGTGAAAAATTTAGATTAACACAATCCTAGTATCAGTAAGTCTGTTGGAGATGTTAACAAGGTAAAAAAGTTACTAAATGAAAAAGTAAATAGTGTTCACGTAAAGTAATGCTATGTCCGTGTGGTACGCGCCTGAATGATAAATAAAAATAATATTATTTAAAAAAACATACCGCATATTCAGTTACACGAGTTTCAATAAAATAATGATGTCAATAAATTTTTAACATTTACAACGCGTTACATCAACACGTTATTAATATTGCTTAAATCTTATAATCCAAACTTAATGTGCAATACAATCGAATCAATTTAAATTTAACGTAAAATATGAGATTGTATAAGGAATCTCAGTACAGTGTTTAAAAAGCGCGCAATTAAGAAGAAATGTCAAAAACTTAATAATATTTAATAGCATCTGAAATATAACTATATGGTATTTTTTTATTATTAACTTACAAGATTTAAAAGGTTGTGGTAATTAAAGACCGCAATAACAATCAGTTTAATGTTGAATATTAAACCTTTATGGCGAAATTTGCATATAGCGGTGATTCTTTAAGTTTATCGCGTTAATTTACAAATAATTATTGAGTAAGTACGGTTCGGAGAAGTCTCTCGCATAATATGATCAGATACGTAGGTACGTATTCGGTTAAATTTAATATGTAATAAAATATAGTACAATCGAGACACCTCGCCTGCTGCTTCGGAAAAGGTAAATAAAAATAAAGAAGTAAGAAGAATATGTTTTAGATGACTATATTATCTGAGGAGCTCTGAATCAAATCCAGTTTTGTCCCTCTCGGGACAAAATTGAGTTAGATACGGTTGGTGACAGTCCGCAACAAGCAAAATGCTACATCGAGTAAGACTTAATTGTATGTAATTCCATTGTAATTGCACAACAAAATTGTGTAGTATTTTGAAAAACTTTTGTTTCCTAACGAATTGTCCTAGTCTTTAATTGGTTTTCAAAATATATGTATAATTTTACTAAGTCAAAAGAAGTTTATGATGCTAAAGCCTTTTAATCTGCGCATTTAACTCCCGAAAATATCTTATATACTTACATGTTTTCAAAGTTAGGACAGGGTCAATGATAATCCTAATGGACCTTGAGTACCTACTGACTTTAGATGTGTTTGAGTTATTTAACCGAATAACAGGAATACAACATGATTAATGGTGTACAACTAAAAGATAAATTAAGTATTTCATGAAGTGACTATTTCGGAAGTAAAGTTACTGCCCCTTTGGAAACACCACGCAGGGGTGTGTCGCGTACGCAAACTGAACAAGATTTTCTTGAATAAATTTGTAATATTCTGAAATACAGTTAGGAACACTGTGGTGGATGATTGTTCACCATCTGATGGCGGGTAACTATGACGAAATCTTCTATTTGGTTTGCATTTATTTATTTATTTATGTCACACAATCAGATATAAAAATACTAAAATGGAAAAAGTAGTACAGAGGCTCTGCTTATTTCTCAAAGAAATCTCTTCCAGCAGACCTGCGAGAGGAGAGTTTGAATAGAAATGAATAAGTTAACAGTGTGTGGGGAAGACGAGAGACAGTATAGTGTATATAGATAGATATATATATATATATTATATATATATATATATATATATATATATATATATATATATGTATATAAAGATATATAATATAAAATAAATACATGCATTGCTTTATGTTGGTATATAAAATCATAAAAGATTATGGGAAGGAGTCAATCATGGGTAGAGGAAAGATATTATTGACGAAGTTTGAGTTTAAAACTACTAATTGAGTTCCAGTCTCTGATATCAGCAGGAAGCGAGTTCCACGGTCTCACTGCATGAACAGAAAAGGAAAATGAGTAGAAGTTGGTTTTATGGGAAGGGAATTGCAAAATGCATCTATGAGATCGCCTTCATAATTTATGAGTGGTTTCTTTTGGCTTTTGATAACAGTTTGTTTAATCAAATATATATTTTTTTCTGTCTTGCGTATGATTTTTACATTTTGCCAATAGTATTTTTTCTTGTTTATACATTTCTTATTATATACTAGGTCCGCAAGACAGTAGCTCCTGCAATGTTGAGCTAAGAGTGCCCATGTCTGAGTGATTTTGAAAGGAAGTTGTAGTTTTTGACAAATCAGCTTTAGAATTTTATGTTCGGTGATTATTCTTCCGTGTCCCGTCCGATTTTCAGTTTTCTTTTTTAATCGGTATTTATGGTTATAGGGTACGTTTTGGCGCCTAAACTTAGATTTTACTAATTGTGGTTTTTGAGAAATCAGCTTTTGAATTTTTTGCTCGGTGATTATTCCTCCGTGGTTCTTCATAATTCAAATTTGTATAGCATATGTCCGTAACATCACTATCATCTATGATTCTGTTAAAAATCATTAAAGTCGGTCTGAGGGTCTAGGCGCTAGAGTAGAAGAACACAAACGAAATATATCGAGTGGAGTGAAAGGAGCTTTCGCTCGACTTCGTCTCACTCTCAGCTCAATTATTTTTATCTCCTTTAAATAGCTTCGCCTTCATAGTACTGTGGTACCCGGGGGGTTGGGTACCACGCGTGTATGAAGTGATGAAATTATAACACTTTAAGAGGAAAAGATATTTATTTATTAACCACTCGCACTTCCTACTTATATTATTAGGGATCTACGCGGTTGTTTTAACTTTAAATAGCGGACGGGGACGTATAACGCGGACTCGGCCCAAGGATAGGGCTTAAAGCGGGGTTCTTCCCAGGATACTTTTCTCAGCTTCAATCGGAACGGTTCCACTAGGCCCGTTCAGATCCCGAATGTCCAGGCCGCGATTGTTTTATAACGTTCCTAACTTAAATTATTTAAAAGGTACAATAGTTTTATTTAAACTCTGACACATGATGGCCAGGTAAACGAACCGTAGTGTGTCGAACGAGGTCCGAACACTACATCAGCTACGCCCAAGGCCATGTGACAGTTACATCGAAACCCTAGGTAAACTAAATCTGGGACACAAAAAAAAAGTTATGCGAATTGTCCCTTACAATGGGAATAACGAAGCAATCTTTGTAATAATTAGTAAACGATAGTAGAATCTCAAATTATAGCAATTAAACTGTAATAAATACTGAAAAACACGAACAAAGAAAAATTGCTTCATTCTTGGCCAGGCAAAAACCCAGGTTAAAAGAAGCCTGGCCACAATCAGCCTCATCAAAGAAAAGTTTGGTGTCATTTGACGACACATTTTAAGCTTTGCCCTGAAGGGACTTAGTAACAGAGTACTTTTAAGACCTACCTAACTAAAAAACAAAAGATGACATAAAGTGATCTATCTTTACACATTATGCATGTGAAGCAGTCACTATGTCGCCTACACATTACTAAATTATTTTTAAATCAACATTAAAGAGAAAGAACCTTACTCCATAAAGAAGAGTCTGATCGAAAACTAACTTTCAACCATCGTCGGCGCTCATGACCAGAACGATTTGACTCTCTTATAAAGTTTAGATCATAACTCTCAACATCAGACGAAAAAATAATTGCCTAACTCCTACGCTATAACATCACGAATATAACAAAACAAATCTATTTATCAGGAAAACTGCTTTCGTTGTAACGCTGATCTGCAGTCGCAGACCCGGTATGCTCCATGCTCATTACATTTCTCTCTCGAGGCCGGAAAAACTGTCGGCTCGAAGTTGGAGTATCTCTTCTGTTAGATCCCGAAGAATTCGGGTTACTGGGGAAAACATTAGTGTTAGCAATGTTCCGAGGTCTTAGGTTGTATCTCGGAGTGCGGAAATTGTCCCCTCCATCCCGTGGACTCGACGATGACGGAGCTTGACGTGCATCGTAAGATGTCGTGTCTCCTCTATTCCCGTAGCGGTTATGGAATCCGACTTGACGGTTATATCCTTGTGGAGGGTTCGTAGGTAAATTCTGTGTTCTATCCCCCTGCACGTCGGGTTGTACTTCCGATAATTGCAACAGCGCGTCGCGGAGTTCTTTTTTATCGCTGTACACCCTTGCCGCTAAAATGTTTCGAAATCTTGGCGACATTGACTTCAGAAATCTACTTATTATCTTTTTATCATCGGTAACCTTAGCTTTACTAGCCAAGTTGCACAATCTGTACCAATAGGTGACCAAGTTCTCCTCTTTGGCTTGATACGCTGAATAGAACAACTCTAAATCATCGCCATGGGAAGGAAACTCTTCTTCTAACAGTGAGCACACTTGTTCGAAAGTTAACTCTTCGTTAAAAATCGACTTGTAAAAGTGTAACGCTGCGCCCTCGAGGTAGGCAGCTAATATTGTGGCTTTGTCAGCCAACATAAATTTATTTATGGCGAATACGACATTGAAGTCTCTCAAAAAACTTTGGAATGAGACACCGTCAGTGCCACCAAATTTCTTTGATTCAGCCATCTTAATGGTAGTAATACAATATATATAATAAATTCAAATTTGTTATCTGTTTAAGGCGTCGATCCAATATTGCACGACGTCTTCCTTCTCAAGGTACGGGGTCGATCAATCCACTGCCAACTGCAGAATGTTGGCGTTTCCACCTCCTGTGGAAACCGGCGTTCCTCCACCAAATTCTATGGAAACCGGCGCCTCCTCCAAAGCTGTGGTACCCGGGGGGTTGGGTACCACGCGTGTATGAAGTTATGAAATTATAACACTTTAAGAGGAAAAGATATTATTTATTTATTAACCACTCGCACTTCCTACTTATATTATTAGGGATTTACGCGGTTGTTTTAACTTTAAATAGCGGACGGGGACGTATAACGCGGACTCGGCCCAAGGATAGGGCTTAAAGCGGGGTTCTTCCCAGGATACTTTTCTCAGCTTCAATCGGAACGGCTCCACTAGGCCCGTTCAGATCCCGAATGTCCAGGCCGCGATTGTTTTATAACGTTCCTAACTTAAATTATTTAAAAGGTACAATAGTTTTATTTAAACTCTGACACATGATGGCCAGGTAAACGAACCGTAGTGTGTCGAACGAGGTCCGAACACTACAGTACACTGTTTTTTATGAACATTTTGTCTTTATCAGAGCCTGGACTCTGGTAGCATACCTAATATGAATCTGTTGAAAAGATCAGCATCACTGCGTGTGCTTTTCACTTATCCTCGTCAAGCTGAGAAAGCAGAAGAAAATAAATGCTTAATAAAATGTGTGTTCACTATAACCTGGTATCCGAGCTCTTTTAAGATATCAGGAAGTTCCAGATTTGTTTTCGACTTGGTTTTGGTTCGAAGTTGGTTCTGGACGTGTAGTTAACAATATCGCGCATCGTTTTACACTCGCTTTATCCGTATTCATTTATGTCGTTCGCAATGAATCACTGTTCTATGCGATTGCTATTGTTGTCCAATCTTGTTGTTCGTGGTTGTCAACGGAGTTGAGTCCAACAGTCGTTGACATTGTACGTGATCGTCGTTGCCACTAATATATATGTAAATAGAGCGGAGTATAATCGAAACACACGGCGGTCCGGCACACTGACGTTCTCTCACATAACCTTGTCGAACTATCTATCAGTATCCAATTTCTATTTCGATTTCTATGATTTACTTTTGTCGTCAATTTTGAGAACCTTCGTTTTTGTATTTAGTCTAAGGTATAACATAAATAACAAATCTGAGAAATCTTTGAGGATGCTATGAAAAGTCATAATTACCTAGTCATAGTAAATTTGAAGCAAATAAAACTTGAAGCAAATAGTTTTCGATTTGATATTAATGAAAAGGTAATATTTACCGTAATTATCATTGACCCCGCCAAATCAACTCATTGAATATATTTGATATCATCTCATTTAGTAACTCCAAATTTCTGATAAACTAGGACACAGATATAACTATAAAAAAGCAGATTTTCTTAAAATCAATGAAAAATTACAGACTTTGACACCTGAAAGCATAGCCAGCCTTAACTGTGCAAAAACCCAATATGAAACTTTTTATGGTGCACTTAAGAAAGCAATCAACCTGCATGTACCTTTTTTTTTTTTTTTTTTTTTTTTATCGTGCGGAAATCCCTTCGGATACCCCCCCGCCGGCCAGCGGGGGCGGTTATGTCGGGCTTGCACCGACTAAAACCGCACGCCGTCTCGGGTCTTCAGACGCCGGGGTGTAAGGTTACCCATAGAGCATATCCCTCGCACCCCGGCTAACCCTGGGCCATCTCACCACTAACAGCATCGCTCATCCTGTCTCCTCTGAAAGCAGAGGAGTACGGAGAGCGATGTGTTCCCGCCACGTTGGGTATTGGCCGACGATCAATGCCAACCCTATGAAGGGGTGAAGGGGAAGCCATTGACCGCCGCCCAGGGTGTACCGGCCGCTCCGATTCCGTTCCCCCCGGACTGCAGCGGGATCGGAATCGGAGCGACACTCGAGGAGGTTACCCAACACACACCCCAACCTGCATGTACCTCGTACAACCTTGGATATCAAATGACACAAAACAATTAATCGAACAGAAAGTTGCACTTTGGAATAGATACATCTTGACTGGGCTTGATGAGACTTACAAGGAATTTAGGAAACTAAATAATAAACTTATAAACTATAATAAAAAAGCACGTATGCATTATGAAACGGGTGTATTACAAGCTGGACCGAAAAAATTCTACTCTTACATAAGGCAACAAGTTACATCAAAAACAAGCATCCCAACGTTCTGTGTAATGCTCAGGGAGAAACTGTTACAACGTCTGATGAAAATGAAGCTTTCGCAGATCAGTTTGCAAGTGTATACCAAATAGACCCACTTAATCAATTCCCAACCTTGGATCCATCACTCCGAGTTGCAGATCCCATAAGTGATATCTTGTTCACAAAAGAAAAAAATCTGAATGCTATTAAAGAGATGAAAACAGATTCTTCACCAGGTCCAGATGAAATCCCTGTTGTCATACTACTAAAATGTGACCTTTCAGAGTATTTAACAACTATTATGCAGACATCATACGACACTGGAATCTTGCCAGACTTGTGGAAAACTGCAACTGTGACGCCTATATTCGAAAAGGGAAGTAAATTGGAGCCCTCTAACTATAGACCTATTAGCTTGACCAGTGTAGTTTGCAAGGCCATGGAAAAAATTATAGTTAAACATATAAGGGACTTCTTTACTAACCATCCCGTAATCCCTGACCAGCAACATGGTTTCGGCCCACATCGCTCCACTATATCCAACTTATTATCATGTTTGTCGTCGTGGACGAATGATTTCAACATTAGAGAGCCTATAGATGTTGTTTACTTGGATTACGAAAAAGCCTTTAATAAGGTGCCGATTAGGAGTCTTTTATATAAACTGGAACTTGTGGGAATTCGTGGAAAGTTGCTAACCTGGATCGGAGCATCCCTGCAACAAAGATCCTTTCGTGTGAGAGTGGGTGAAAGTTTGTCGGATCAGCGAACGATAACCAGTGGTGTACGACACAGCGCTCTGTCTTAGGACCAGTACTCTACATTATTTACACTTTTGATCTACCCTGCTGCCTTAAATGTAATGTTAGTATCTTTGCTGATGATACCAAACTCTTTGCCAATCCACTGACCAATTATGAAGATGCCCAAGCAGATTTAGATAGAATAGCAAACTGGTCAAAAGAATGGCTCCTTAATCTGAATGCCTCGAAATGCACTGTATTGCACATAGGAAGCCGTAATTCTCACTGTACATACACATTAGGTAACACACAACTAATGGAAGTCAAAGTTCCGACAGATTTAGGAGTGAAAATTACCGAAGACCTGAAGTGGGAGGCCCATATACCATCAATTACTAAGAAAGCAAACAGCCTCATCTACCTCACCAGCAAGCATTTGGAACCTTAACTCCAGAAATGATGTTGAAAATCCACAAAACTTACATAAGACCTATACTAGAATACGCATTCCAAGTCTGCAGTCCCTACTTTGTTAAAGATATATATATAATTGAGAGAGTGCAACGAAGATTTACCAAAGTCCCTAGGAAGCTCAAATAACGGACATACGAAGAGCGTTTGTCGATGCTAAAACTCCCAACTCTGAAGGATCGCAGGAACCGTTTGTATGAGTCTAATGCTTTGTGTCGATTTTTTTTTCATACCACTTAGGTGGCAGACAAGCACACGGCCCACCTGATGGGCAGCGGTTACCGTGGCCTATGGACGTACAACACAGGGGCGTCACACACTCGCGCTTGCGACCATGTAAAAAAAAACCTTCAAATGCCCTTCTTGAAGAACCTACTACAATATGGATTGTAGTAGGTTCTACAATATAGGACTACAATATGGACTGTAGTCGCTTGGGAAAACCACAGCAGGAAAATCATTCCACAGTTTGAGCGTGCGCGGAATGAAGTTTCTTTCATACCTCACTGTGCGCACTGTTGCCGGTTGCAACGTGTAAGGATGAATTCCCTCTTGGCGAGCGGTGCGATGATAGAATGTGTCCTTGGGCATCATGTCGAACTATTCTTTTGAATACATACCATTGTATAGGCGGTAGAACACGCACAGAGAGGCAAAATATCTCCTATCACTAAGAGTTTCCACCCTGCCTGAAAGTATGTGATTGTCGACGATCCTCAGCGCCCGTTTTTGTTACCGAGTCGAACGGGTCAAGTTTGTATGTTCAAAAAGTGATAGCAGTACTCCATGAGGGGCTGGACTAGCGACTTATCGAGAAGAAGTCTTTGTCCCGCAGTGTAGTACTGCTTCGGACTGTTAAGCAATCCGAGCTTTTTGGATGCCAACCTAACCTTGTCTTCCAGGTGACTGCGGTACTGGACTTCGCTGGAGATATCGACACCGAGATCGAGATCTATACTTTTGGAGATGGTGAGTGGGTGTGTCCAGGAATTGTGGCGGTACAATAAATGAGGTTCTCTTAGCGGTAAATGCACATATTTGTGTCTTAGTAAATGGATTAGGGTCAGTCTTCCCCAATCGGACACTCTTGTGAGAGTATAATATTTATTTCAACCTTGTTAAATAGACTTCAATTATAAATGAGATATAAACTTGAAACAAATGTGAATCAAAGTTTATCTAAATAAGTAGGAACAAATTGAAATAAAACTATTTTTAACGGATTCTATCGCGATTTATTTGATGTTATTTTATATGTTACATTGATCCGGACGTTTCAGTTGCTTTTCAGCAGCCATGGTCACGGGGAGACTTCCGACAATATTAAGTAGAAACAAGTTGAATTCCTGAGGCGAGATCAGCCGAATACAAGGGATTTTTGATTTTGCGTTTTTTTTTTTTGCGATTATTTTTTTATCTTGCAATGGTTCACCCCAGCACGAATCTATTACCGAAAACAGAAACTCGATAGCTCATCTCCTTCATATCCAAAACCGTGACAGAAAATTGGCAACGACGACGACGTCAACGACGACGACGTCGACGACGACGACGTCGACGACAACTCCTTAGCAATAGGGCTTTTCTAAAGAAAATCCCTAAAAAAGACTACAGGTACCATGTCATTCAACGCAAAACTACAACTGTAAACTGTGTGGTATATGCGTATACCTTATAGCGGTGCCAGTAGCTTACAAATGAATTAAATTCTTGCAATTTTATGGTTATCCTAGAGTTTGTAAAAACCACAATTCAGCGGCAATTGATGACATTTTATTTATGGCATCTAAAAGAGGCAGAATATAATCTTGCTGATTAAAAACTTTTGTTTGTCAGAACTTATTATACCGATTTAGTTGTTGCTTTTTATAATATCAATATTTTATTAGAATTTAAAGATTTTTATTCTACGCTCATGTAGTTTACAGCATGCTCTTCTTAAAACCTGGACTTGTGTCTGAAGGCTGTGCTCTGTTGCCACTACTGTGAGGATTAATTCTATTTTTGTGGGTTAACTCGTACGTAAGGTATCATGTTGGTGAGTATTTCTGTGGTTATTAGGCTTTAGATGCCTGAGATCTAAGCTTTTTTATATAACTGTTTAATTTACGAAAAAAATATGACGTAAGCTGACGTATATTTTAATAATACTGTAACTGAATAATAATAAATTTCTGATTGTCATACAAAAAAATACAAAATGTAGACACAATTGAAATTGATTGGAAATAAATTCATTTAGGGCTGATAAGAGGATAGTGCGTAGCGTGGGCTGATTGAGCCCCATCCTGACTAATAGCGCAATGATTAATATCTCGGATATGCTCCTTGAAGGGGAGTTCCTAAACCAAAGTTTTACTGAAACAGTTTTGTAACCAAAGAGTTATGTAAATATGCAATCTACTGAGAGCCTACTATATATATTTCTAATAATTCCTTCCATTTTCATTCTCTGTGTAAGTGGCAATGCACAAGCTTACCTTATGGTGGTGTTGGAGAAAAAACGACCAATAGCAATTTATCTGCTTTAGTAGCAAAATAAACACAAAGTTCGTTACCTCATTACAAAATCCACTACCTGCTACTACTAAGTAAGGTATACATCACACAATATTTAAATTCATTAATATTAAGTCCCTTCTGTCTGAACCTCAGTCCAGCAACCAGTTTACATTCAAAATTTCAATACAGAATTTGACCCAACTTCGTAAAATACAATGTGTGAATAATTATAAGCAAAATAAAATAAATACAAATTGCAAAGTATCAAATGATGATGACTGGGACAAATGTAAGAGCATAATGGGTCCAAGGAAAAAAGGACATGAACTCATACGCATACAAGTAATTACAAAGGAAGATAATTCTAATTGTTTCTTTTTCTTTTAATAAATAGGTATAAATTTATACCAGTGTAAGGTGAGTAAAAACATTTGTGTGAAAAATTTATGATATTTCTATATTTGAAATATTTGTATGCAATATACACTTAAGTATAAGACTTATTACAGATATCGTCTCCATTTTATGGATGAATTGCAAAACTATTGTACTCTCAGTTCTTTTAATCAGACACATACCATGGTTTAGAACTCTCCCGGCCCGCCGAGCCCGCAACATGCTCGCCGCGCGTCGCAGGCGACTTAGGCTCCGGAGGTCGCTCAACGACCTCCATCCTCCATGAGCGCAAGCCTGGGGGTGGCAGGTGAGGCCGCCTGTCACCCCAGCAGAAGCAAGCCAGGACGGCGCGGCGGGGCGAATAGCGCCCCTCCCCCAAACCAGGGCAAGACGGGACACCGTGGTTCCCAAAGCCGAGGTGGCCATCTCGAAACCGGAGATGGCCCAGGGTCAGTCGGGGCGCGAGGGATATGCTCTATGGGCAACCTTACACTCGCGTTAAGACCCGAGACGGCGTGCGGCTTTATAGCAGTCATATCAGTATTATGTTATAGTATATATATATATGGACTGGATATATAGACGCTGACCAATTTGAGTGTATGGGGCCCCGACAAAATCTTTGGGACCCAAGCCATTCTTATCCTGCTAGCCGGTACACCTGCTGATTGACAGACAAGGCACTGGCGAAGGCTTCCTATTCGGGGTCGGAGGGTTAGTCATCAGTCGCACTCACAAAAGCCAAGATAAATCAATCCATAAGGAAAGGAGGAGTACGAGAGCGAACCCCGGGTTCCAAATTGCATTTAGCATAGCTAGTGGTAAAGTAGGTATAATCCACCACCATAAAAATAACAATTTGGCGAGTAGGACCATCAGAGCTTCTTGGGCTGTAGGAAAAGGTTGACAAGCTGACTTGAATACGAGTTCCAAGACAGTTAACTATCCCTGGGACTTCCCGAGTGGTTTTACTCGGTGTTTTGTGTTGTGTACAAGAGTTACAGTAAAGAGAATGTGGGTGGAATTGGTCCTGCCAAAAAAGTCCCTTTCAAGTATCAGGCAATCAGGCAAGGCGGGTGTTTGTGAAACACCTTAGCAATTAAAATAACAGGATAAATTATACCTATTTATAGCTCTGTCAACTGAAACATCACTTACCTACAGCTTATGGCACGTGGTATATACTATTAGTGGCATGCATCTAGTTTCCCATGAATTTACTGTTGCTATGCAGTATTGTCTTGTACTCTTCGCGAACGCTACTTAGCACTCCAGGACTCCATACCCCTCACTGGTAGACGCGTAGTAAGTGATAAATAAAACGTAATTGAGAAGACGGAAACAGCCAATGAGTAAATCTCGTCCGTCAATTTATTTAAATTATTTATTAGTGCTTCGCTATAGACACCCGTCATGATCGCTCAACCCGCCGGACGCTCGTGATACAATTATATGGCGGATGGATACTGTTATCGATATCCACTGTGCATTTAGAAGTAACAACTTTGAATTTGAATTTGAATTTATTAATGTAGAATTATATTTATTTTAAACTTGCATTATATGCTTTCAAGCTGCTTTCGCTCGGTAATTTTTTTCTCTCTTTCTTATGCCTAGATGCTACCCAAGGAAATTAATGAAATTCGGAACCTAAAATCTGTGTTGCTATATGTAGATATATGTATATATATAGGAAACTTCATACCAAGTTTAGATTTAAATGTCGGATGTCAGGCAAATAAAGAAGTGTGCCTCACAATTCACAACTCCTAAGAAAAAATATGTTGAAAAAAAAATGAAAAGTGTAACATTTTCGATTTCAAACCTGCCGTTATTCATAATTCTTTTGGTAATTTTCTTTTAACTAATATAACTCGACAACGTTTTCGTGCGATTTTCATGGAATCGATAGTTGAGCGATATCGATATGCGGAAACATCGACTGTAGGCCAACCGACATCAAGTAGAATTAGTTAATTTGTACAGATACGACACAATGGACGAGGAAATAACGTATACACACATGCATATATATATATCTACCGGGGGATTCTAATTGGCGTAATTGAACGAATCTGGACGCACTTAATAATGCTGCATGGTCGTCATTCAAATGGTAATTCATCGTACGTAAAAGATATGATTCATTACTTTTAAATTAAAAAGTTTGAGGCGCTAACTCGTAATATATTAAACTGTTTCACAAATAACCTTGAAGAAATTGCCTACGAACTTCTAACTTTAAAACGATTATATTTTCACAGATCAACTGATCAACTTGGATAGTGAAGATTATACAGAACAGTAATTTCTTTATTATTAACATCCTTTGAGTTGTACACACAGTACAAGAAGGTTCTACTTATACTTAGTCTCACTCGGACAATACTTTGGTGCATTTGGGGCCCAAGCCAACTTCACCTGCAAGCCGGTACACCTGCTGATTAACTGTAGCGCAGGCTTCCCTTTCGGGGTTGCGGGTAAGACAGAAGTCGCTCCCGTAATAAACCAAAATAAACCAAACTGTGGAAAGGAGGAGTAGCAGAGCGGACCCCGGGCCCCAAAGTGCCAGCTTTGAATGCAACCGGGATTGTCGCTCGGTTGAAGAGTTAAGAGTTTAGCAGATAACGCTGCAAGAAAAGTTGTAAATAACAAGAAACGAATTAACGTCTTACCCATTAATGTCAGTGACGGACCAAAAGTGCCTTAGCACCGCCTTGGCTATCAGGTACCAGCACTGAGTCCACACCCACGAAGATTTTTCGATGGATGAAGATAGAAAATGTTTGGTTTCTTCGTCAGGATACAGCTGCACGAACTTAGCCAAAAGTTCGGGGGACAGACGCTCCTTGTTCACTCGGTACCACTGAAACAAAATCAGGATGATTAGATGAAAAATAATGAGCAAAGTGGTAGAATTTGGGCTATTGAAGAAGCTTAGAGCTTATGCCACGAGGATATATCCATTACTGTTTTTATGCTACAGTTTTTTGTTTACTTATGAGAAAAAAGCAGAATCTTGAAATTAACATTTTGAGTGAACAATATCCACGTTTTAGAAGGCAAATTACCTGTTAATATAATATTGCAAATAGTAGCATTGAATAATTTTCTCATAAATCTTATAACGTGGATCTAGATGAGCCGTCTGAAGTAAGACGTAGCGCCTTCAGCGTTACATATTAGTAATGACATGATTAAAGGCAAATCGCTATTGCTTCTTCTCGACCATTATACAAATTGATGTTTAACAACCCATTGCGCCAAGTTCTTAATGAGAGATAACAAAAAGAGTAATCGAGTGCAAATAAGAGAGTGTAGTATGAAAGGAGCGTGGAGCTCGTCACCCGTTGTGTGTTTAAGTCAGCCGCAGCGGCCCTACAAAGGGCAATGCGGCGGCTGTTAATTTCACGCTGCCTCGAATTAACATTTCTTTACGCCACAGAATAATGACGAATTAAAAAAGTTCTCGCCTCTACATGTAGCCATAATGACGGCGGCCAGCGAGCGAGCGAACTCATCAACCCAACTTAATTAATGCCAGATCTGTCTTTGTATTAAAATCGAACGAGGTCCGTATAAAAAAGAGGTAAGGCGAAAAGCTGCATGTTAAACGAGATTCTCTCAGGACTTTAATTACTTTATCTGTAATTAAAGTTCGTTTTAATGACATCCGCGAGTAATTATTAACGTGTTTATTAATTTTAAAAGTGCTGTATCAATACCCGGTTCGAATGGCAAAATTCATGGCAACATTGATGCTTAATGTTTTATTAAAATAACTCAATTAAGGAATCAGAAAGATAGAAATAATGTCATCCATTGATACTGCTGGTATAATAATAATAAAAGAGTAAAGAGCAGTAAAGTGCGACGACAAATGATGGCGTAAATGTGATAAAATACGGCTTTAGAAGGTAACACACGGAACTCCAAATTGTCTAAAACCGGTAGTTGAAACAATCGTCACGGCAAATCGAAACGTCAAGTCGGGAGCTCGTATTCAATTTTATAGTGAGTTCGACGCGGAGCCGAGCGATAAATGATGGCCGCCTTTACTTTGTGTAATACAATCAATGTTTTATACTATTATTCATCCGATTAGACATCGCTTTTTTCGTTCGGCTACTAGTATTTCTGGAACTTTTTGTGCTCCTTTAAATGTTTGATTACAGTACTAGGAATCTGCTATTGCGGTGAAGATAAATGGATGGTTGCGTTATCGGAGTTCGGATAAAGGTTCGGGCCACAAAGTGTATTACTTATATTCAAGGCATGCCAATTTTGATCCATCATTAGAGGAGTTAGGGCATAACGGGCTTTCGACTTTGGAGCCGCTAGAGTGGAGAACTACTTTTGCTCCATAGAAAGAAGCAGTCAACAACACTTGCTGCTTTGGCGCTGCGTAGAGTTGCTAGAACTCTTAACAAAGCTGTCAAAAATAAGTCGTTGACGTTTACGGTTACCTGCTTTCCAACAGTGTGCTAGTTTCCGACTTTGTACCTAGTATAAGAAAAATCCACCCAATGGTTCTAATGTGCATCTCCGGTTCAACTTAACCAATTGCAATTAAACATACGGCACGTTTTGAGTCTGAGCGAGACCTTTTTAATAGAAATATCTGCAACTAAATCCGTTAAGTATTATTGCGTCCACCGAAGTAGTAACAAAAAATCTTTTTTTTGGTGATTACATTCGTTCATTTAAATAACCCAAATATTATTTTTTAATATCTCCAATGTATAGACACAGCTAATTTACAATTTTATAATAGTCTCGATAAGGCAAGCTGTCCAAGAATCACAAAATGTTTCATCAATTACTTAACTAACATATCAATCACATAGTAAGAAAGACCTATGTTTACGGATGGATGGTACGGATTTTTAAACACATAATTATAGTGAATTTATTATTCTTCTGACTGGCTGACTTCGTAATCTTCTTCATTTTGCTAATCGTCTTGCTAATCTTGTCATGAGTTTTCCCATTAGCCTACGACGACGTACAGCCAGCGCTTCTCGGTTCCAGCGCCAAGTCTCGCAGCATTTCATTTGTTTTTCTCCGTACTCCTCTACTTTCAGAGGAGACAGGATGAGCGATGCTGTTAGTGGTGAGATGGCCCAGGGTCAGCCGGGGTGCGAGGGATATGCTCTATGGGTAACCTTACACCCCGGCGTCTGAAGACCCGAGACGGCGTGCGGTTTTAGTCGGTGCAAGCCCGACATAACCGCCCCCGCTGGCCGGCGGGGGGTATCCGAAGGGATTTCCGCACGATAAAAAAAAAAAGGTATATTTCGATGAAATCTTTAAAAAAAAAATCTTCATAGGAGGTGTAGTTATGACCCCCTGAGTCCGAAATGACCACTGGTCAAAAAGTTTATATATATATAATATGTATGTATATATGTATGTATGGTTCCACTTCCCAAAATTTGCGGCACTCTCACGGTCACATTTTTGCCCCGATCGCTCTCAAACTGCGGTCAAAAATTGCTTGGGTGTAAACTTAGTTTAAGTTCGTGAATGGGTGGAATCCGGCCTATGGGGACGGTAGGGCCTCACTTTATGTGAAATCCGTTTTTCCTCAAAATTTCACGTTCCATGAAAGATATTCGAACCGTTCTAATTTTATCCCATAGTATACATGAATACCATCATAAACCTATAAGATTAAAACTTTAACTAAAAGTGGAGGGGGGAAAAACCAAAATTTTTCGGGAAAAAATCATAACTTCTAACCGGTGAACATTCTTGGTGTCGGAAACATTTTTAATCGATAGGCCATTTTTAAGTCTAAAATAAATGTCTGAAAAGTTTTTCGCTAAAAGTTACCGTTTTCGAGAAAAAAAAATTAAACATGTTAAAAATGCGCTCGGCGTGGGTCATAATAATAATAATAATAATTAACTCTATAATGTCTATCTCTCAGAATGGATGTAGAAGTGGGGCACGTGGTACGAAGGAGCTCCTTATTTTTGATATGGCCATTAGCCAACAGGTCCGCCGTAACCGAAAGAATCTGACGACATGCTGGATTGACTACAAGAAAGCCTACGATTCCGTGCCACATACATGGCTTTTGAGGGTGCTGGAGTTGTATAAAATTGATACAACTCTATGCACCTTCTTAAAGGAATGTATGAGGCAATGGAGGACGGTTCTTCTTTCTCCAGGGTGTGGTCAGGTCCTGGGGGATGGTGTACCGATAAAGATCGAGAGGGGTATATTCCAGGGTGATAGCCTGAGTCCGTTATGGTTTTGCCTAGCACTGAATCCTCTCAGTACAATACTGGAGAATTCAGGACTAGGCTATCAGTTGCGGAGAGGAGGTCAAGTTATATCCCATCTTCTTTACATGGATGACTTGAAATTATTTGCCCCCACCGACTCCCAGCTGGTAGAATTACTTAAGGTAACTGAAGCCTTTAGTAATTCTATCAGAATGGAGTTTGGTGTAGACAAATGTGCAGTCATGCATGTTAAGAAGGGTGGGGTTGTGGAATCTGAAAGAATTGAACTTTCAGATTCCACACAACTGAAATCTCTCTCGGCAACTGAAACCTATAAATATCTTGGTATGTCACAAGCGCTAGGTATTACTGAGACTGCCATGAAACAGACGTTGCGGGATCGTTTCTTTGGGCGCCTGAAAAAAGTACTTCAGAGTCTTTTATCGGGCGGTAACAAAGTGCGAGCCTACAACGGCTGGGTCATGCCAGTCTTAGTATACTCCTTTGGCATACTAAGATGGACTCAGACCGAATTAGATGCCCTGGATAGGAAAGTCCGTACGTTGCTAACTGCAAATCGTATGCACCACCCACGCTCGTCAGTAATGAGGTTGTATATCCCACGGAAATGTGGGGGTCGTGGTTTTTTAAACGCCAAGACTCTCCACAACCGTGAGATATGCAACCTTAGGGAATATTTCCTACACGTTGACGTGGGTGTGCACCGAGATGTAGTGGCAATAGACAACGGACTAACCCCTCTCGCTCTGGCAAAAGAGAACTGGCACAAACCGGTAATACTTAGCATCGCTGATCGCAAGGAAATATGGAAGAGCAAAGAGCTGCATGGACGTTTTTATCGGGCCTTAAATGGGCCCGACGTAGATATAAAAGCATCAGTGTTCTGGCTACGCTTCGGTGATCTCTTTGGAGAAACCGAAGGTTTTGTCTGTGCAATTACAGATGAAGTTGTCATGACGAATAATTATCGGAGGTATATCCTTAAGGACGGCACGATTGACATATGTCGGGCGTGTCACCGTCCCGGAGAATCCCTAAGACATATTATCTCTGGTTGTTCTCGTCTTGCCAACGGAGAATATTTGCATAGACACAACCAAGTGGCCAGAATCGTTCATCAACAACTTGCTCTAAAGTATGATCTTGTAGATTCGGAGGTACCGTATTACAGGTATGTGCCCGACCCAGTTCTTGAAAATGGTCGTGTCACGTTGTACTGGGATCGATCAATCATCACTGATAGGACTATTGTAGCCAATAAGCCTGATATAGTGGTGATTGATCGATCAGAGCGTCTCGCAATAATTGTTGACATCACCATCCCCCATGATGACAATCTCGTGAAAGCCGAAAAAGACAAACAAATAAAATATTTGGACTTGGCTCACGAGATTGTCGACATGTGGGATGTGGATTCAGCAATTATTGTTCCGATAGTCGTATCGGTTCACGGACTGATTGCCAAGAGCCTCGATAAACATCTCCAGAGGCTCGCGTTAGGCAGTTGGGTCAAGGGCTTGATGCAGAAGGCAGTGCTCCTCGATACGGCACGTATTGTGAGGAGGTTCCTCTCCCTGGAGCCCTAACCACCGGTAGCTTGGTCCCTGTACCCGATGCCGGTGGGCCACTATTTTTTATATTTTTAAATATATTTGTTTTTTATTTATATAGAATGTATTTAAAAATATAATTTATATGTATTTTAATTGTAATAAAGAGAATAATAATAATAATTTATTCATCAAAAATGAGGGCTGTACATTGTACTAATACTAGTTTTACAATTATGGTCTTAATAGCTAAGTCATATAAGTAAGTACTATAATAATGTCTACATTAGAAGTAGCATATTATAAATGTGCCATACAATAGTTTTTATTGGTAAAAATAGAATTTAAATTAATAATCTTACTTTATTTACATTTTTCGACCTACCTGATCTAGGTTTTTATAAACCTGTGCTTCAGGTTATGTCTGTTCTATAATTTAAAGTGCCTATTGCAAAAGTTATACAACATAATGTAAAAGTATCTATGTTTACAGCTTATCGCTACCTATTTTAATATTTCTAACAGTTTCTCCGTGTCTGCGTAATCTAGTTTTTCTAAATATTCTGTAGTTAAAACCTTACAGTTCCAATAACTTAGATTATATATGGCTAGTATTTTGTTTAATTTATTATACAGAAAAGGCCCTAAAAACATATAAAATTTATTTACAAACTCATGCTTAGCTTGTGGATTTTCACAAACTATGTCTTTTCTTCTCTTATCTGAAGGTACTGCGGGTGTAGGGAGTTTGGTATGTTGGAGTAGTATGATGTTCAGAATAAATAATTGGCGAACTGTTAACACCTTACAGGCCCTGTAGAGTTGTTCTGTAGGAAACCTAAAAGGGCGAAAAGTGGCTACTTTTAAAATAGCTCTTTGGGCACGCTCTAGTGGAAGTAAGATTGAGGATCCAGCCCCACCCCAGGACGTTATACAATACGTAAGAATGGACTGACACAACGCCAAATATACCTGCTTAATTAATTTATAGCCTGATATTGCACGTAAATTCTTAAATATATACATTAATTTTCGTACTCTTGCACATAGCAATTCAATATGTTTACGGAAATTCAGATTTGTGTCAATCGTTACTCCAAGATATTTTATATTGTCAGTTTTTGTTAATGTAGGGCAAGCACATGCAAGGTCAGCGGTTGTACAATAATGTGCATACATGTTTATGTTAGTCACAGGTTTATTAGTATTTCTCATTGTAAACATTATATATTTTGTTTTATCGGTATTTAGTGATAAAAGATTTCGTTGGAGCCATTTCGTCACATAATTAAAACCCTTTTGAGCGTGTTTAAATAACTCATCTCTGGATTTAGCTGAGAACAAAAGAGCCGTATCATCAGCATATGATATAATATAGCCATTTTGAAGTTTTGAGTTGCAAAGGTCATTGATATAAATTAAAAATAAAGTTGTCCCTAATACACTCCCTTGTGGGATTCCGTATCCACTATTTTGGAGTTCTGAGCTCACTTTCTGTCCAATTTTCACACATTGTTGACGATCCCTCAGATAATCTCTCAATAATAGCAGTTGCGTTCCTCTTACTCCAAGAGCTTCCAGTTTTTTTAATAATATAGAACATGATATGGAATCAAATGCCTTGGCTAGATCCAGGAAAATCCCCATAGTTTTCATGCCTTTATCCAGATTGTTAGTTATGTAGTCTGTCAGTGTGTGTACAGCTTGGCTAGTTGACCTATTCGGCCTGAAACCAAATTGATAGTCCGAGAGTAAGTTATTGTCTTCCAGATATTTTGTTAATCTGGTGTGTATAATTTTTTCTAATATTTTAGAGAGGCCTGTTAATACCGAGATAGGTCTGTAGTTATTGACACATGATTTATCACCAGATTTAAATATCGGGGTAACGACTGCTCGTTTAAGTGATTTCGGGAAAATACCGTTAGTCAAGCACAGTTCGTAAATATGGGTTAAAGGGGATGCAAAGATGGATTTGAACTTTTTTAGTATGTTATTAGGAATGTTGTCCCACCCAGTAGAACAATTATCCTTCAGCCCCGCTATTATTCTAGTTATTTCCTCAGCGTCTGTATTTAATAAAACAAAGGAGTTTAGGTTAGAATATGTTGAGCGTACATTTTGGGATTTCAAAGTAGTGGAGCTATCACTAGAGCAGGCTGGGTTGTGAATTTTTTCTGCGAGAATTCTTGCATAGAAGAAGCATAGGTCATAGAGTGGCAAAAAAATATTTCTAACCGAAATAATATTAAAAATAACGTATTATTTTTTGCTCTAAAATAAATGTCCGAAACGTTTTTTGCTCAAATTTACCGTTTTCGAGAAAAAGAAAAAAAATAGTGCGGTACGGAAATTTCCGACTCTATATCTTCTTCTTCTCTTATATATAAAAATGAATTGCTGTTCGTTAGTCTCGCTAAAACTCGAAAACGGCTGGACCGATTTGGCTAATTTTGGTCTTGAATTATTTGTGGAGGTCCAGAGAAGGTTTAAAAGGTGCTATCGATTGAGGCAGTACGAAGTCTGCCGGTCAGCTAGTAAAATAATATTAATTGCTTCACGAAATCTACCTGTGCGTTCCCCCTGCGGGAACGGATTTTTTTACATACATAGTTAACGTTCAATTGTTACATTGTTTTGTTATATGAATGGCTATGTAACGGTGACTAAGCTATGTAACGTTGGCACATGTACTAATGCAGGAAATTGTATTACATGTGCGAGTGCCTTCCATGATTGAGCTATATAAATGGATTCTGATATAGACCTTTTAACTAGGTAATTTTGTAACTATATTATTAGGATAGGTGGGTGTGCTTTTGTAATAAATATATGTTGTGGCCTGCGCATCACATGAACGTACCATTTTACATGAAATTACTAAACTTAACTTAACTTTGTTCCCCACCTCACGAACACAGCGGGATCATCAATCCGGCGTTAACCCCGGTTGCATTCAAAGTATGCACTTAGGAACCTAGGGGTCCTCTCTCCCCGCTTTCTTCTCCTGTCGTGGTGTAGGTTGGCTTTCACGAGAGCGACTGCCGTCTGAACCCCTAACCTTGAGAGGAAATTTTATACCAGAGCCTAGCCCGTTAAACAGAAGATGCACCGGCTCGCAGGTGAGGTTTGGGCTCCGCAGAACTTGGTTGGGCCCCATACACCCAAGTAAATAAATAAAAAATACAGGACCTAAGTTAACTCTACATCCACAGACTAATATCAATGGGATGAAGATGTTCGTCTCTATTTATTTGTACGAAATGTGCCAATGTACATAGGTACATTAATATCAGTCTGGAATGACTACCAGCATTAGTCATGACATGAATAAGTAAGTGCGCCATATGGTTATGAAAAAAAGTCAAACCAAAGTATACCTGTAACTATTAGATTATCTAAAACATTTTACGACGAACGGCAAAAAGTATCGTAAAAACCGAAGCAAATAAATATTTAGTACCGAATACTGATAGCGAATCACGTTGGTGATTATGCAATGCGCCGTCTTTACATTTAAAATAGCCTGCATCAGAATTACGGGATTCGACGAGGTAAATTCTCCAGACGGAATACAAATCATGGAAAATTTTGTATCCTGAAATCATTGATGATATTCTGGTAAATTGTTACGCAGTAGTTTTTTTTTTTTTTTTTTAAAGAATATTAGTAACCGAAATTACTAATATTCCCCCTAACCCCTCCAGCGAAGCTAAATTGCTTGTGTTAGGAGTGGGTTCACGTCGGTAGTGTAATGGCCAGGATTCGAACCCGGGACCTCTCGATCGTAGGGTCGACTCCTTAACCACTAAGCTACCGACGCTTCCAGATTATGTATTTGGAAGCTATTAAGAATATACTGGCAGAATGTAGTAGAAGTTACAAATGCGCACTGTGATATAGGTTTCATGCTGTGTAGTTTAATGGATCAGTTTTATATTTGAGACCATTTATACTTTTATTATACAGGTGTGATGCGTTTTATTCTAAACAGTTTTTTATCGGTGACCAAATGTTGACTTCGGAACGTGTATAATGACGAAATGAAAACATGGTTTTTAGATGGTAGACCCATCCTTTTTCCAATATAAGAACTTCTAGGTATATTTAATATTGCGCGAGCGCGTGGGCCGCCGCCACCTCCTTCTGCGAGCATGTAATGCTCGCGAAGGAGGTGGCGGAGCGCGCCCGGGAGAGACTTAGAACTCTCCCGGTCCGCCGAGCCCGCAACTTGCTCGCCGCGCGTCGCAGGCGACTCAGGCGCCGGAGGTCGCTTAACGACCTCCGTCCTCCATGAGCGCAGGCCTGGGGGTGGCGGGTGAGGCCACCTGTCACCCCAGCAGAAGCAGGCCGGGACGGTGGGGCGACTAGCGCCCCTCCCCCAAACCGGGGCAAGACGGGGACACCGTGGTTCCCAAACCCGAGGGGGCCATCTCGAAACCGGAGATGGCCCAGGGTCAGTCGGGGTGCGAGGGATATGCTCTATGGGCAACCTTACACCCCGGCGTCTGTAGACCCGAGACAGCGTGCGGTTTTAGTCGGTTCAAGCCCGACATAACCGCCCCCGCTGCCACGTGGGGGGTATCCGAAGGGATTTCCGCACGATAAAAAAAAAAAAAGGTATATTTAATATTTAAATAGTTCAAAAGAAGAGATATTTGATATACGAGCATTAAGGCTTGTGATTTCTGTTTAGGGCACATTTCCTTTGTTACGCCATCAATGACCTGTTCAAAAAACTTGGATAGCTCAGCGTCGACCATGAATTCACGATTACCTCGATGCCATTGAAAGAGGAGGTAAGGGAGGTAAGAAAGAACCTTCTAAGTAAATACTTACATATGAATGGAAACATTGGTAAAAACAGAAAGTGTAGGTAGTACCTATGTTTTTTACAATTGGATTATGCATGGTGTCAAACATTACTAAACTACTAAACGGTATAGGTACTGCTGTTAAAATAATAACGAATACGTTACTTTGTTATTGTTGATTTATACAATAGCCAAGAGGTACCCGTTCGTTTATTTATGAGGGCATATCTTTAAGATTCATTTTCTGCTCGTGTAAGTTAGATTTGCATGAATAACAATTACCTATTTTAAAAATCTACCTGTTGAAGATAAATCGTGAATGATTTATTCGACCCGACGACATATCGAGGCCGAACACCTATCTTATTTATTTTATGGTCTATGTGGGTTACCGAATTTCGCGGTTCAGTCAACAGGTCAGATGATAATAAAAAGTTTTATTTCTATACGTGTTGAAACACTACTCACGCGACCAGTCATAGCCATCAATGAGCTTATTATACTGGGCCGACTCGTTAGTGAGCAGGTCAGCGCAGGCGCATACATGAAACGAATCGCGGGATCCAGGTCCTTTATCCTACGGTCGTTAGCCTACAGCTAATGAATCAGAGCCTTTAGTGCGAACATATTGTCAATATGAAGCGAAATATTAATGCAACGCGCGAGCTTCTAATTCCCATTTTAATATGCGTCGGCCAGTTAAAAGCAAAAGCTTCGACGTGTGACGTTTTGTTTGACTTCCACATATCAATTCAATTCTAGGTGAAAGGATTTATATACGTCTGTGAAAAGCGCAATGGAACAATCTGTCGCAGTCGCAACATATTCCAAAGATAAAATTTTACTACTTAATTTATACTTACAGTCGTTATGTAGATACAAAAGGATTAAACAATGTTTTTATATGAGCATGTGCTTACATTTAGAACGCTTTTCAGAAGTACGACATAAATTATGTGCTCCTATGACGGCAAGCCAGGGTGTGTTGGGGCAAGTATAAAACATTGTACGTTTGCGAGCTAAGTGGCGCATGGGATCTCAGTGGATTTGCCAGTAAGCGGCTCTGAAGCTTGTTTGCCGGGCGCTCCATTAAAATGGGATCAGTCGGGATGCAGATCGCTTGGACGTACTGCAACCGGGACACATGAGACGCCTTGGAAAATATACGACGTAAGTACTATATTGATTATACATGGCCCGTGAGTTGACGTCATGAATACTTGACACGTAGAGACTTGTCTTAGATTTATAGGCATATATCAACAGTCCCGATTTCGCGGTTCATTTATCAGTAGCTTGGTGATTGATTGCAAATATATGTGACTCTGTGAAAACAAAAGAACCTACAAATTAATTTCAATGGGGCGGAAGAAGATCTACAAGGTAGTTACTATAATATCAGGAATATAGCATATAAGGAAGGCTGTAAACTTAACTCATGCGTCTATATTGTCCGCATAACGATAAGTTTAAGCAAATGACGGTAGTTCAATGTTCTGATAATAGTTTAATTATACCATAACACACATTAATCATCCTTATCTTAAAGAAGTTCCCGATTGCATCTGAGGCTTTACATGGGAGCCCGGGATCCGCTTATTAGTTCTCCTACTTTAGATTTAGCTTATGTAGCTTTTATGCTCAACTTACCTCCCAACCCCAATAGGAGAGCCTTGCCTGTCTGTCAATCAGCAGGTGTATCGGGTTGCAGGTACGGTTGGCTTGGGCCCCGAAGTTCTTGGCGGGATTCCAAAAACACCCCTATGACGCATATTGACATACGTTAGCCCAACATATACAGCGAACGGCTCAAGAAACAAACAGAAGCACAAAAGATATTTAGTTTCCACAGCTTCAACTAAATGGTAGAAAAAGGTGACTGCTAACCTTAATTATTCAGCGATCTAAAGTCGCCCAGGTTAAGACCCGAGACGGCGTGCGGTTTTAGTCGGTTCAAGGCCGACATAACCGCCCCTGCTAGGGCGAAGGGACTTCCGCGCGAAAAAAAAAGGTACGTCAATACTATAGATAGGAAGGAAAATAATATACCAATCATTATTTACACAGAAGCTCTTGTATGATGAAACAGATTGTACTATTCCTAACCAATTGATGGTTGGTTGCTAGTCAGGTCAAAGTTATAACGACACCTCAAAGTTCGTTCAATAGACAGAAGTAAGAGGCTGCTTGTAATAGCACCGACAGCTATACATACATTCCAAAGGGATGTGATCCATAAATAAAAATCCCCTAAAGTATTTGCTTCTGATAATTAATGTTTATACCATGCCTATTTAATCTATGCGGGGTGGACAGGTAGAGTTAACTTTTATTTCGCTTAAGAAATTAAAGTTATCTTTTATTTTTCAATATTTCATAATGAACCACAGCACTCAGAGCCTCATGCGGTAGTCATTTATTATCTGACGTCTTATTTTGTGATAAATGACTAACAGCGATTTCACCAATGATTATAACCGCGATCAATTCGAACTAAACGTTTTACATAATAATTTTTATTATCTCGGTTCCCAACGTAGGAACCCCGTTTAGTTGAACTACTTAAGAGTTTAATAAGAAATTTTCACGTGCGGAGTCGGGACTATGTGATAATGTGAACAGATAAAATTTCTGCAAGAGTATAGTAAATCCTTTCATGTTATTCATACTTAGCAATTTTGTTTCTATTGATTTAAAATTAATAATTATGTCAAGATAGATAGATAGATATTCTTAATTGTACACCAAGCAAAGGATACAAATGTCTAAAATACTTAAAAACTAAACTTGTACAATGGGCGGTGTTATCGCAATTTGCGATCTCTTTCAGACAACCTTTAGATCGACTAGATTGCTAGAAATGGGTAGTGATAGTGGTGTACCTATTATAGGACTATGTCTGAGGTATATCTATCCAAGTTACTTAGTAGTAACTAAGTAAGTAAGTAGATATATACGCATTGGCTCGCCCATAAACTATGATAATGGCCCAAGGCCTAGATGTATGATAGCAATAGTCTCAATTAAAACTCTATGCATGACTTATAGCGGCAAAACAATTGATTTCGATTAACACTCGACAAAGCTACTAAACAATAAAACATTCTATTGGATACGCATATATTTCAACAGATTTATATGTTCTTGTACAAAGAGCAATAACTACTAACAGAGATGCAATTTACTCGAATTGAACTGCATTGTTTGGATATTATATTGTGGTTAATTCGCTTAAGCCTGGGTCCAATATTATCTTGTGGTTATATTTTAATTAAAATGTGTCGTTCATAAATAACATTACGTGCGTTCTCACTAGAAATTAAAATATTGTCGTGATCATGCTTTTCAGCAATAAAGTAGATATTATTGCATAAGTAAATAAGCATTCCTGTCAACCATCCCCATAATTATATGTTACAGTACAAAGGAAATCAAATAAGGTTTAAGCTAAATAAATAATTAACATTATTACATACAAGTATTTTAATTGGGTGTATGGAGCTCCACTAAGGTTTCCTTGGCTCAAGCTAACTTCGCCTGCAAGCCGGTATACCTACTGATTGACGGACGAGGCTCTGGCGAAGTTTTCCTTTCGGGGTTGGGGTGTCAGACAGCGTAGCTCTTGAAAAGCCAAGATAGACCAATCCATGAGGAAAGGAGGAGTAAACGAGTGGACCACGGGCTCAAAGTGCAAGCTTTGGATGCAACTGATGCACCAGTGATTAGCGCTCGGATAGGGATGATCTATTTCTAAAGATTTAGATCGGAAAAAGCTTGGAAAAAGAGAACATCAACAACAGAAGAAGGGATGATGAATAGTTTTTTAATTGTGCTTTTTAAAGACTAGGTATTAGTAACGCGGTTCATTATTCTTCTAACTGAAATTGATTCATATTGGCAGTGTACTGGATGTAGTAAGAACCCACAACTTCTTAATTGCAAGTCCAACGCCTTATAATTGCACCACCGCAAATATAATATACAAAATGGTAGTACAATCATGCAGGAAATGCGATCCTTTTTTAGGGTTCCGTTGCCAAATGGCAAAAAACGGAACCCTTATAGATTCGTCATGTCTGTCTGTCTGTCCGTCCGTATGTCACAGCCACTTTTTTTCCGAAACTATAAGAACTATGCTGTTGAAATTTGGTAAGCAGATGTATTCTGTGAACCGCATTACGATTTTCACACAAAAACAGAAAAAACCATTAAATTTTTACTTAGAACTTAAACTCAAAAATTTTTTTTTTTCATCAAAACCATACGAGTGTGGTATCTATGGATAGGTCTTCAAAAATGAAATTGAGGTTTCTAATATTTTTTTTTTCTAAACTGAATAGTTTGCAAGAGAGACACTTCCAAAGTGGTAACATGTCCCCCCCCCCCCTTTTTAGTGATAAAACTAAAAAAATATATGGTTTGAACGAGATCTAGTAGTAGTTCTTTTTAATACGTCATAAATCGTAAACCGCATAAACTAGAGTCTTCCCCGAGACTTTCCCGTGTAAACTAGAGTCGAACCCATACATATCGTTCAGCGAATTGGTAAGTCCGTAAAGTACGAACCCAGCAGCCCCCGGCCTTGGCCACCATCGCCGCAGACCTCGTCCTTTTATAGGAGAGGAATGTGTAAACAGCGACTAGATCTTTTTGATATTAATTCCTTCCTATAGTTTGATTTATTGTGGGTAAAAGAAGATGTAAAATGCAGCACTAGATGGGTACGCACCTCTCGTACGTCGCTTGTAGTCCGCACCCAGCGCTGCTGCCTTTGAGCACAGTACACTGTTTAAATGTTTTGATATATATATAATTCCATATATTGTATTATATAAATATAATATATACATTGAAACACGGCGCTCGCGCTCCCTGCGCCGCGCCGCCACCTCTGACTTCGTTTTCGAAGCCTCAGACGCACAACGCACTTGCGGCTAATCGCAATGCGGCCAGCCGCTATGACTATAGCCCATACAGATAATAATCAAACGTTAAAGATGGTATGGATAGATGGTAGCAAAAAAAAATCGCATGATCTGTACTCCAAAACATAAAAATGCACGCAAAGCCTAAACCGTTGGACGTGCAAACTTGAAATTTCGGCAGTAGATTATATTGTAGGCATCCACTAAGAAAGGATATTTGAAAATTTCACTTCTAAGTTGGTAAAATAAGGAATGAACGTTTGAAGCATGAAATTTTCCTCACTTATGTCTTTTCAGGGGAGCCCCTTATTTCGCAGAAAGAAATTTCATAGAATTTCGTTTCACAGAAAATGTTTCATATAATATTTGGTCCTTATATTTTTATTTCGAATATTATTGTTTCAAAAACAATTTACTACAATTCTTCTGTAAAATAAAATAAAATCAAATTGTTATTAAATTGTTAATAAAACGTCATTATAGATAACACCCCGACTCAGATTACCCCGACTCGGATAGGTTAGGTTAGAAGGCTGAGGCGGCAGCGAAGCGGAGCGGAGCTCCCGCCTTAGCCTTCGTAATCACCCAGAAATAGGACCACCCAGAATCGTTTATTGTATTAACTTATAGTTATATTAAAAAAAAGTATAGCTTCACCTGTAAATTATTTGACTGAAATGAACGGTATGAATTGAAACGTTTAGAAACTGTCACTTTGATAATATGTTATTCTTGGTAATAAGTTTTATATTAAGTAAACAATATAATGATAAAGAATATTTGATTTGTTATTCTATGATATGATTATTCTAATGTTAAACTTTATGTGAAACAAAAATCAATGATTTAAAAATCTTTAAAGTAAGTATTCTGTATATTGATTATTCTATAAAACGAAATTATGCGAAACATTTTCTGTAAAACGAAATTATTTAAAACAATTGTCTATAAAACAACGCACACCCGTCTTTTCAGAAATAAATGGACACGTATATTAGTTTTTCGAAATTTTACTACTAAGGGGGTAAAATAGGCAATGAACGGTTGTATGGAAAGCCCGTCATTTTTGAAGGAAGAAGCACGAAATTTCATATAACTGCTGAAATAAACGTACATGTATATTGGTGTTTTTCAATATTTCACCCTTAAGGGGGCAAATAAGGGATGACCGGCTGTATGGAAGTCCTTTAGATGGAAAGTGCTTAAGTGTTGAAGTAAGAATCAAGAAATTCAATATTAATGCTTATTTAACATTTACTATTGGACCCGGTGGGTGGCGGTGCAATCAGGTTATAGGATATTTTTTATGAATTTATTTCCAGGCGAAGCCTTTATCTATAAAAATGAACTTTTCATAATACCCACCACTAAAGTTATTGAACAGAAACGCTAACAGATAGAATTTTGTATATTTAACAGATTTTTCTCATTTGAATAATTTGCATTCTCGGTCTTAGATGCTCTTTGTTCTACACGATCTCGAGTATACCCGGGGGCCACCGTTGCGTAATTGTTTTAGACTCGTCTTTTAATTGTTCTATCCGGGGTCGCGATTTATGGTCCGACGTGATCGCCAGTCTTAATGCCATTCACATTCATTTGCTCTATTATTTCCGCGTCGTCGGACCCTGGGAATGCACCGTCTGCAAATTTAATCAACTATCAATTCATTCCAGTCGAAGAACAATTTGTTGGACTGTGAAATTAGCATTTAAAATATTTTTTGTTAGGTCTTACAGCTCTGATTAGAAATTTTTAATTTAATTCTTCGCAGGAATTTATACTATCTACAGTGTTTGGTTAAAATATTATCCGAACCAGAAACTTTTCACATGTTTATTGAAATGCACTTCAGAAATATCGGCTTTACTGTCAATACAGCTCCTTCAGCCTATTAGCTTCAGTATTTTTTATTGCCGAACATGACAATATTAAATGAACTGAAATAATGGGGTGTGGATGAGACAGAACGTCATCTGCAGCGTGGGCACGCGTTCAAGAGATTTACGAGTGTATTTAAACTGGTTTACATTAAGCACCAACTTGGTCGATTTGATCGTAAAATCAGCCGCTATGTTTCGAGACAATATCGACTCTGGTTACCACCCAAGCGGTGGATTGTTAAATTAACTCCGGGTTAACTATGGGTCACTTCTCTGGTAAAATTCATTTACGGAAACGTGTTATTCATATGTGCAATACGACTAAGAAGTTGGACTCAATGTCTTGGATAAATTTACTTAACTATAGTGAGTATAGTTATAACTATAAAGTCGAAAAGAGTAGTTAGCAAATAGCAACTAACAGAGTTCAGGGCTGCTACGAGTAGATTGTTGGGACGCGATCGCTGATTGCCTATCCCATTGTTAGGCTAATTAAGGTCCCAATGTAATAGGGGGCGAGCCTATTGCCATCTACTGTGCACATTATTAAGCGAGCGATAATTAACATTTATTAATGCACACATAACTACGAAAAGTCAGAGGTGTGTGCCCGGGGCGACTACACAAACAGTTCATTGAGAAATCTTACATCATCATAATCATCTTAATATGAACACCGGCCCTTGTGGCAGCCCTCCTCGCTGGCGGAGTGCCCGGCGTGGGAGATGCCGAGGCGGGACCTCGTGGCATCCCTCAGACTGGGGATCCTCGGAGTGGGAGTCCTCTTGTCCAGCGTCTTGCTGGTGCGGAGCGCTAGCGCGTGGGCTCCGCTGCCTCCTTCTGCGAGCAAGTAATGCTCGAGAAGGAGGCGACGGCGCGGGTCCGAGAGACTCAGGTCTCTCCCGATCAGCAGCGCAGAACCCGCGAGGCGCGGAGGCGACTCAGATGACGGAAGTCGCTCAACAAAAACCTCCGTCCTCTTTGAGCTTAGCAGAAGCAGGTGCGTTGCGCGCGCCCCCTTTTTCTGGGGGCAAGACGGGTTACCAAACCCGAGAGGGCCATCCCCCCGAGGGGTTGGGGTTTAGTCGGTTTGAGTCTGACATAATCACATAACCTACCCCGCTAGCTGGCGGGGGTATTTACGCACGGACAAAAGGTTGATGAGGAACAAATAAACAATTACAAACTTGAATTTAACACGGCTGAAATCAGAGGAAAACTTAGTTTGTAATAAAATCACCAAATTTAGAGTTCCCGTTTTAAACTTGACTGCTAATATGGCGTCGACCTTGAGGGCGGCTGTAATCCGACACCTTCGGGCCTCAAGTACGTTTTCTTATTCATTGATTTACTGAATTTACATATAAACAATGTCTGTATGTTATATATTAACAAGTCATATTTCACTCTTTCATTGTGTATTCCGAATTTTCATTACAACTTTTATTGTTTTTTTTCTGTTTATAATGGAGGGTAGGTTTTTTATTATAAAGTAGTTTTTAAGTATGTAGGTAACATGGTTCTTACCATGGCTGCTGAAAACCAACCGAAACGTCGGGATCAATGTAAAATATAAAATAACATCAAATAAATCGCGATAGAATCCGTTAAAAATAGTTTTATTTCAATATGTAGGTACTTAAAAAAACTTTGAATAGCGGGATTTAAGTACGACTCAATTCTCTATTAGTTACCAAGCAGGTATGATCCTTATTTAAATACCTACACAATTGGGGATAATTTTACCACTTCTCAAAGTATGAACGCATTTGTGTGAGATGTGACAATATTCCTTGAGAAGCCAATAGAACGGCCGTTGATTGAATTGATTGAAAAAGATGTGGAGGGGGGTGTCGCTGGGTCGCCCGGTGCTTGGTCCACCGGTATTTTTATAGCCTGTACACGTCCCAGAGCGCGAGGGCGACACATTCCCAGCGAGGCGACGTTTTTGCAGCGCCAACTTTCATTAGACTCCGCGCGCCGCATTGACCAACGCATTTCCTTTTAATAAATGAGTTATGCGTTTATATCCAAGATGGCTGACGCTTTATACCACTACGGTGTCAAGAATCTTACAATAGCCTCTGAGCTTTAGCAATCCTGAGTTGCATTTTTCAATGCAAAAAAATGTTACAGAACATGATTTGCTGCCAATTATTATCATAGTTGGGCATTACAGGAAGGTATTGGTATTAGGCAGGCGCTACAGGTTTTGAGTTTGCTAAATCCGAGGACCGGTAAATATGACTGGATTACTATTCCTGAGACCCCAAATAACTACAAAATACATCTTGTCGCCAAGTGTGATGGTCCCTATCCACCTATTTTTTTTTCAACTTTAACAATATGTGCGAATAGTTTACGACAACGACAATTTACAATGCTGTAGATAAAAAAAAGTCATCGTTGGTTATTTAGAAAGATTTTTTTTGATTGATTATTTTGGCCATTTTACAAATTTTTTTTTGTTTCTGCCTGCGTTACGCGAAAACTTATGTATAGATTTTATAGAAAGTTACAGGAAACTTTAAGGTCTACAAAAACTAAAACATGGCCAAGTTTCAACTCTTCATAATAATTAAAAAGGACGTTATAGACTTTCAAAATATCGCGCTAAAAACACAGGTTTTTGCAATTTACCAGAGATCTACTTAACTAATTGAAGACCACTGGGAGCTCATTCGATTTGTTTTAAAAATATACAGATTTTTACATGAGGCACTTTTTTGTACGACCTCTAGTTTTATTTTTAAACAAGAAAAATAGACAAATGTACCAAAAACGGTTTTCCACGAATAAAATGAAAACTTGGGGTCGTAAAAAAAATTGCTTCTTATAAAAAATGTGTATTTTTTAACCGACTTCAAAAGGAGGAGGTTGCCAATTCGATTGGTACCTTTTCTATATGTGAGATTTATGATAAGATACGAGATTCTTTTTTAGTTTGATGCGGAATAGTTGCCATTTGGTACTATAAAAAATTAACATAGTGTGGCCCAGTAGTTTTCATATTAAGTTTTTTTTTAAATTTAATTAATATATATTTTTTTATCAAATCAATGAGTACCAGTAGACCTCACCTCAATCCACTTAGTAGATTTTCGGTAAATTGCGAAAAATCGTGTTTATGGCACGAAGTTTTGTAACTTTATAACTTACGTTTTAATCAATATGAAAAGATAAAACTTGGTCATGTAGTATGTTGTAGCTTTTATAGACATTAAAGTTTTTTATAAGTTTTAATGAAATCGATTCATAAGTTTTCGCGTTAAGCAAGCAACAACAAAAAAAATATTTTTGTAAAATGGCCAAAAAAGCGTTTCTAAATAAGCTACATTGATTTTTCAAACGGCTTCATAGTTGCGAATAGCTTATCTACAACATAGTTGTTGTTGTAGTAGTAGACCAATCGCAAATATTGAAAACGAAGAGGCGGAAATTTTTGGGGTGTCAGGAATAGGAATCCAGTATAGTTGCCAGTCCTCCGATCAAGCAAACTCAAAGACCTGTAGCGCCTGCTTTACATTATACTTTCATTTTTGTTCCCAAATTAAATTAAAGTTATACGCCTGCTTTATATTATACTTTCATTTTTTGGTCCCGAAACTGAGGGGGGCTGCGGCCGCGCTATCGCGGCTGATGCCCAACGTTAAGGGACCCAACGCCCCCACTAGGAGACTGTACCTGGGGATCGTGCGAAGCATGGCCCTATACGGGGCCCCCGTATGGGCGGAGACTCTGGCGGCCCGCAACGTGGCTGTTCTTAACAGCCCGTTAAAGGCGATGGCCGTCAGAGTCATCAGGGGGTATCGCACGATCTCCGTCGAGGCGGCATGTCTCCTAGCTGGGACCCCTCCATGGGACCTGGAAGCGAGAGCCCTTGCGCTGCTGTACCAGTGGCGCAAGGAGGCGCTGGAGCGGGGCCATAGGCCGGAGCCCCGAGAAATCAGGGCTCAGCGGTCCCTGCTCCGCCAGGAACTCATGGAGACATGGAGGGTGCGACTTGAGCACCCAAGGTGGGGGGAATCCACCATTGCGGCGGTGAGACCGATCATGAAGGAGTGGTTGGAGAGGGACCATGGGGACCTCTCCTACCGGATGTGCCAGATGGTTACCGGACACGGGTGTTTCGGTAAGTATCTGTGGCGCATCCACCGGGAGACAACGCCGCAGTGCCAGCACTGCGAGGATCCTGGCGAAGACACGGCGCTCCACACGTTGGTGGAGTGCCCTGCGTGGGCGAGTCAACGCCGGGATCTCGTTGCGGTCCTGGGCGTGGACGTTCTCTCGTTGGAGACCATGGTGAGGGCCGTGGTCTCCGACGGGAGCAAGTGGCACGCCGCCGCCTCTTTCTGCGAGCAGGTAATGCGCGCGAAAGAGACGGCGGAGAGGGAGCGGGAAAGAACCCTGCCCCCCGAGTTTCGCAGTCTGCGGCGAGGACGCCGCAGACTCATCTACGCCCGGGACTACCGACCTCCATGATCGGGGCCTGAGGACGGCAGTTGGCCGACTCGCCGTCCTTACAGAAGCAGGCCGTGGCGGAGGCGTGTCGTGTGTGCCCTACACACGCCTGCCAACTCACCGAAGCGGGATAAAACCCGACCCCACCAGGCGAGGCCGCGGTGGCGGCCAAAGTCCGCCGGCAACCCTGGGGTTATCCTTTCGAGGGCTTACCCGGGGTGCCCGGCAACGGACACTTGGGGAGGACACCGTGCGGTTTTAGTCGAGACACGACATAACCACCCCCGCAGGCCGGCGGGGGGGTATCCGAAGGGATTTCCGCACGTAAAAAAAAAAAAAAAAAAAAAAATACTTTCATTTTTGTTCACAAATTAAATTAAAGTTATATTTACTCTAAGTCCCTGTAAGTAGTAAGTGAGCCAAGATGTCAAACTACAGATCCATCAAAATTTCCACATTCGGTTCGAACGCTCAAGCTTTTTGTTAGCTGTAAATGTCCTCAAACTGCGCAAGGCTCGCAGTTGTCAACTTTTCTTGTATTTATTTACTCATTCACGCATTTCTTGTATGTCTGTCCTCTTGTTTACGACTATTCAGTTCATCTGGACTCTGTAGGCTTCGTTTGAGTTTCACTTTGAAGATGTCTGTATCATAAAAGTTGAACGCACAATTTAAAAAGAACGTAAAATTTATATCTGAATTTTAATCTTTGATTATTAAACACCTATCAACAGAAAGTCGTCCTACAGACTGGTTTATTTTTTAATGGAGATTTATATTCGGGGTCCCTTAGGAAATAAAATAATCACGGCGGCGTCGATTTGCATACAATGGTAAAATAATTTTACGCGAGTTTCGCAGCGCTTAATTCTACTTTTTATTTGGCCTTCCGCGCCCTATCTACGAATCAAACGGCTGCTCGCGCGCGCCCATTTAAGTGTTAACATTTTTGAGAAGCCTCTCGAATACTTTTATGAATTGTACAAATATAAGTGGCAGACAGCCTCGTACATCATCATTAATAACTTTTCAGTTTTGAACAAACTAATATTATTGAGAGCCTATGAGGTATACAAATAGACTGGCAATAAGAATTGAAAACCCAAGCAGTCTTTAAATTAACATAAGTAGAAAATGGGATGCCATTCTAAAAACTGACGTTCCTAACGCAATAAGCACACCAGGCGAGCGAGATGCGACTAAGGCAGACTGCGTGGCGAGGTCGCGCGGTGAGCTCTACAGTCGGTGTGGCGCCGCCGGCTGCCTATTCTTGCCTGCCACCATACATGCACGTACGCAATCGCGCGTTTGTTTTAAAGCCCATAATGGGATACTAGGTTGCTTCAAAAAAGAGGTAGGAAAAGGTTATTTTCTATCAAAACAAAATTTACATTCAGAGCAAACATCGGCTGTCATAAATTGAGCACAAAAGTGCGAGCGACGGTCGACTAGCAACAAAAGGGCATGACTTTTCCCGCAAAAAGATGATCCTTAATCTGATTAAATCTCCATCGCGGCGGACGTCGGACCGTGAAAGATTAATGAATATTTGTGCGAGGATTCCCGGCTGGGTTGGCACGTAGCGCTGTCATAATCATATTAGCTGCGACCGGAGGCTCTGTCCAGGCACGCACGCACGCACAAAGTCAGCGCACTTGTATACTTCAAACTATTTTACCTACTTTTACTACTACTTGACTGGCCTAACTAGAATGTAACAATTTATGAAGTCACAGAGAAAACCTTTCATATTTTCTTGATACCTGCAAAGTTAATATCTACACACGTCACACCTGTCATTGGACTCACATAAAGTGTACAAACTAGAATTTTTTAATTGCCAATTACATTTAGTAAATGGAAACAAAGTTACAAGTTATAATTTATTAGGGTCGCTCTCTACTTATAATAAATTCTCTCAATAAAATAACAAACAAGGTATTAGAGAGAAGCCATCGTCACAATTTAATAATTCATGTTTAGTAGTAAGTTAATAAAAGGATGTTATTACCAGCGCTGATGTAGAAGTAAAACTCATTATAATTTTTAATACGTCTCTCTACACATAAAATAGCGATTACAAACATGGCGTAGCGAGCTATACGCAACGCGCGTTAATGTAAGTGTTTTCACACCATGAATTATACATTGAATTGTGTCCTGACGGACTCTTTACTCATCCGTGCTGGGGCGTTGAACACCTAACGCCATACTACATTATACCCTAAACAATGACTAGTATAGGTGTTCCAGATTCTCGGCATGATGCACCTGTCTAGTACCCTCCACACCTTGCAATATCGAAAATCACAATTGAAATTAACGCACTTCGAGTGAGCTCAATAAACACACTCGTAAAAGAATCAATTGCTAAGACCCGAAAGAAATTAAACGTGAGAATGTATTGTTTCATATAAGCGTGAACAAAACGAAAATCGTTGTTTGCGTTAACCAGCTCTCAGGTCGTTTTCGACCTGCTTTCGTGAACATAAATCGCATTAAATAAAAGCATTATTTATGACGTCCATACTTCGAATTGAAAAAGTAAATTTGAGTTTGTATATTCACGTGGGCCCTAGGCCATAAACTGTGTATTACTTTAGTTTCAAAGAAAGAATATTTGCGATTATTGGTTCTAAACGGGTCCATTTTGTTTTCTACAGTGTTGCAATGATGAAATAAATTAGTTATTTTATGAAATCAATTTCTTTATTTTTATGTTGGCTGCCATTAAGATAAGGTATCGCTTTATGTATAAGATTGATTCATTATGAAGAACTTAACTTAACCCAGTTTTTGTGTTTTGGGTTCCGTACCCTGAGGGTAAAACGGGACCTTATTACTAAGACTCAGCTGTCCGTCCGTCCGTTTGTCACCAGGCTGTATCTGATGAACCGTGCTAGCCAGACAGTTGAAATTTTCACAGATGATGTATTTCTGTTGCCGCTATAACAACAAATACTAAACACAGAATAAAATAAATATTTAGGCACCCATACAACAAACGTGATTTTTACGCCGTTGAAATTAATAACGGCAACAGCTTGGCAATAGCTAACGCTTGAAATACTCACAGAATATTTAGCTTTTTATTCACTTAAAAAATAAATAATTAAATAAAAATTAAATAAATTAAGGGGCGTGCCCCTTGTATAGATAATGGTTGGAACCCTTCAAGCCAGAATACGACTCGCACTTGGCCGGTTTTATATAAATACCTACTTGTATAGGGAGTGGTAATATTTTATGGTAGTACGGAGTACGTTTAATATATAAGTATATGCGAATTGAAATGTTAAAAAAAGGGTCAGACACAGATGAATGTTGTATACGATGTCGATTAAATTGTTGACATCAATAAAATTTCATTTTCACATTGTCCTGTGATCGCAACATAACTTTTGCTGGCCACATTAAGAGACCAGAGTGTCGGATTGCTAATTAATTATTAGTTATGGCTTGTGGCAGCTATAAAGGCGAGCTCATCAATGATTCAGACAAGCAAACAAAGCGTGCACCGCGGGCATTATCCGCCATAAGACATCATAAACGGAGCACCATCATCTGGGCTTATAAAAAATTCATGCTCATCTCACATTTCGGCACCCCTCTTAATTTCGCGTGAGCCTCTTCTTGGTTCGTGTAAAAACTTCGGGTGTCTTTTTATGACTTTTACTGCGGTATAATTGGGGTGGGGCGAGCGCTCGCGTCCCCGAGGTGACATAAATACTACCCCCTAACTCCTCACAACCAACTACCCCGACTTAATCTCATGTAAGGCTATACGCCACGGAAGCAGATCGCATTAAAACGTCTTGCCAACTACAGGTTAAATTACTCCAAGCTTAAACCGATACTATGTTGGAGTCTGTTGGAGAAAACCTTGTACGATGGTCATTTGGATTATTATTTTTAAATGTGTATACTTAGTTAGTTATTTAGTTAACAACAAATAAGGGCGATGCTTATGCAAATTATTTTTATAGATTTCAATGTAAGAGATCGTGCCAGAGGGGCTTATGCATTTATTGTGTTTAAGGAAATTTTCCTTAAAAGTACCGTAGTATTGTAACACCATAATAGTCTTAAAATAACAACTTTCGCACAAAGTAATCACCTAAATATGAAACTTGATTCTTAGTAGGTACTGAATTTAATTAATAGTAATCTAGATTTGACGATTGAACTTGGTTTATCAAGCGAAATGACACAGCTTCAAGACAGTAGGTATAAGAATTCCAATTTAAAGGAGGTATCTATCAAAGTAGTGTGAGAGGTGGCGAAACGCGTCTCGGCGCGGCCTTTAGAGGCGTGCATGTGTATATTTATTCACAAATTCCGAATAGCTTTCAATATGTACAAATGCGGTGACTCCCGCCTGTCGATCCACTCCAATATCGCACTCCTTGTGAGACATCACGGAGGCGACGCCATTATTCGATGCGACGATTGACTCACACGGGAGCATCGCCTCCTCAGGACGCCGCATGATAGATGAGACCCAAAAAACATATCCGTAATTGAGATTTCTATTACAGAAATTGAAAGCGATCAGTTTTTTCATGTTTGTTTACCTAACGTGAGTGGTGGCGGCAACGCTGCTATCGCGTTTCGGAAGTGTTCGCGGACGTCAATTTGTATATTGTCATTATTAGAGTTGGTGCGGAAAGTTTGGGTGCGTTCATCCATCATGGTGTGACGGGCGACCGGTCCGATATCGCGCCTAATACGTATTGATTTCCCACTTAGCGTTTTTCTTGGGAATCGCGGCGCTCCACCCTTCCGCCGTCCGGAGGCCTAACGAGCTGTTTGTCCTCTACTCGCAGCAACTAGGGCAGTTGTCGTACCACACTCCGACGTCATCCAAATCACGTTGTAGTAGGCAGGTGTCATTGAGTGGCCAAGGACGAATGTAGTGTGTTAGTAATTAAAATGAACTTTTGTGCCTGCCTACATTTAATAGTTATATCGTTATCGTTATATATATTATACTTCGTGTACCTCCCTATATTGAAAATTACTAGCGATAAGGATCAAATTTTGTATTTAGATAACATTTTGTTTTTGAGTTCATCCATATTGGTCTCTCCTACAAAATTATGTGATTTTACAGAGAAAAAATATAACGTCAAGCGATGGTCGATTGTGCAGGTAGGTATTAATTATACAATAATAATTTAACAAACATTACCCACAACTACAAACCGATAAATAATAGGTACCTAATGTTTCGTTAAGAAAAAAAACAAAAGAGAAATCAAATGAAAAGGCACGTGAAGCTATGATCCTCTCTATACAATAAAATGTTAAGCTTCATCATTAGGAAATAAAAACAATGTTTGGAAGCCCATCTTCTAAAGAAAACTGTCTGGTTTGAGAATATGATACCGTATATGTAGCAATGCACGCAAATAATGTTCTTTTTTGATGCCATGTCGGTAACGAGGAAGCTCGTATGAGATATGATGTAGGCAAGTGAAATATTTGTGTAGGTACATTTGCCTAAATGCTGTAGAAAAAGATTTCGTCACCAAGGTCCCCGGTGGGGGGTGAAGGGGGAGGCGAGAACAATGGTTTCGGTTCTCACACGTGTGGAGGATTATTTGCATTCGGAAATAAAGAGAGGAATGATAAAAGAAAGGCGCGAGCGAGGTCCCACCACCTCAGGGTGGGGTGTGGGAAATAGGAGATAGGGGGGTGGGTACGGGGTCGCGTCTTCAAGGGGGTGGGGGCTCGTTACGCGAACAATGGAGAAATAATGTACAGATTGCAGTGAGCGATGCGCCCAGCGCGACTCAGGTGTCTCAGTTCTGTGTGGACATCACGCCTCTAGTGTTCTGTGCAACACTAACTTTATCTACGTACGTAATAAACAATTGGCATGGGAGTACCTACATATGAATGTGAACGAGTTTATATTTTGAACTTGTATTGTAGTTCAACTATCTACAAAAAGGTTATAAATGTTATAGACCTATTTATATATCTATGAATAGGAGGGAAGAAGTTTACAATTGTATGGATAGCAGTCTTATCTTTCAGTTACCTTTTACGATAAGCCACGGGACGAGACGAGGTTATAATTCAATTAATATTTCATTAGACGATTTTGAGAATGCTCTTGTGCTTTCTAAGATGTAGGTATGGAAGAAGACAAAGGGTACGTATAATTTTAAGTACTCCCGAGTCTCCAATAGAACAAATAGATTATAAAGACTTTCATTTGAGATATTAAGACTCTTAATAAACATTACGTAATGACAGAGATCGTAAACTGGCCATTTACGCAGATTTACATAAAATGTTGTAACTACTCTATTCGGAAGTCATAAAGCACAACATCAATATAACAATGTCCGAACGTAAAGTGTAAAGCGACGTTTTAATGGCAGCAGCGGCGCGGGTCGGGTAAGGCGAGGCCGGCGGTTTAATATGGGACGTGTTCATAGGAAGCGCAAGCAATCACAACACAATCACCCCATCCTCGCGTGACACCTAAAACGTCCTCGTTTATATAAGTATAAATTAATCCATTTAGAGCGAGCGACCGGCACCGACGGCGACCGACGATTAACGGAAGCTTCTACTTAACTAATTTATCCTCGGGTGGTTTTAACAGAATGGATAGCAGTGATTACGGCTGATGGCGACGATCTCGTGTGACGACGCTCGGCTTCGAGCGGGCGATGCGCGTACGCAGCCCGCACACATGTGTACTCGCAATCAAATGTTATTCGTTACAATTGTTGGAGGCATAACGTGATTTAACGATGATTAGGATCAATCACATGACATGGACTTTTGTACTCAATGTTACTTCATCTATACATATAATAATATCGTAATAATGTGAAAACTGTAGGTCGGTTACATAGAATAGGTTCTCAAAAAAATAATTGCTAATCTAGGAACGATGCCGATGCTGAAAATGCAATTTATACAATTTTTATCTGTTTGACTGCAGGTTATGTTCACCTCATCCAGCCGAATCCTTAGCCCATTTACACAGGGGACTCAAATCGCATGCAACTCGGTCATTTCCTTCGGAAATGTTGAGCAGCTTGAGTGTGCAACTGATAAACGATCAGTTGATTTTAGTCACCAAGGGCATTCGGCCGGTCGCCGCGCGGCAAAAATCGTGCAGCTTTAGTTACCCGTGTAAACCCCGCATTACAATTTTGGTGTTCCAGAATATTATTCGTACCTACTAAGATCATAATATATTGTATCATATTTATGCAAATGTATGAATAGCAAATAAAAAATGAATAGCACATAGGCTAATTTTTATTTCGGGTATGGATTCCTGTGGGTCGCGGGAACTGGATAATTATTTCACGTGGGTGAAGACGCGAGCACCAGCTAGTAGTTCTATATTGCTGTATATATTACCTACAAATACTAATAATAGGAAGTTATTTTTATTATTTATAAAGTACCTATATGAACCGTAATAATCCGCTGAAACTCAGGGACATTATTATTCCAACTCAGCTTTGCTATAGTCAAATGTTTGTAATCCAGCAAGCCCGCGACATTTTAATAACATTGATCAAATAGAACAAAAGTATGTGGACCGAGCACTCGACAGAGATGAAAGTTAAAAGGGTCGTGAGGGGGAATGTGGGGGGTGTGGTGTGATGGGAGGAGCGGGTTGAATGTCTTATTCCCTCCACAATTCAGAGGTATTTCGTGTTCTTCATACGCAAATATATCCTCGTTACGGAGGTACACGTGAGCCTACGATTGCGTGTCTAGTATGAAAACCCCTGGCGAGTCAGTGCTGCCGAACTGTGGGAATTGTCCCTACAGAGAAATTGGATTCGGTAATCAAACGAATTCAGCAAACTATACGTTATCCGCCAACACTTTATGTTTATTGAGTGGATGCATGGTTTGTTACATCATTGCAATTTAAATTTATTATAATTTATGGTACCTTTTTTTTTTCGTGCGGAAATCCCTTCGGATACTGCCGGCCAGCGGAGGCGGTTATGTCGGGCTTGAACCGACTGAAACCGCACGCCGTCTCGGGTCTTAAGACGCCGGGGTGTAAGGTTGCCCATAGAGCATAATATCCCTCGCAACCCGACTGACCCTGGGCCATCTCCGGTTTCGAGATAGCTCCCTCGGGTTTGGGAACCACGGAGTCCCCGTCTTGCCCCGGTTTGGGGGAGGGGCGCTAGTCGCCCCACCGTCCCGGCCTGCTTCTGCTGGGGCGACAGGCGGCCTCACCTGCCACCCCCAGGCCTGCGCTCATGGAGGACGGAGGTCGTTAATCGACCTCCGGCGCCTGAGTCGCCTGCGACGCGCGGCGAGCATGTTGCGGGCTCGGCGGGCCTGGAGAGTTCTAAATCTCTCCCGGGCGCGATCCGCACCATTGCCACAATCATGCTGCCGAGCGAGAGGACTCCCACCCCGATGGAATTTATGGTACCTATCTTCTTAACCCGTTTGGTGTATTCTCGCTTGATTGATTAATGCCGGGTCGCTATGGGCCCTATATATACGCGTATATTTATAACATAACCATATTATAGTAGCAGCGATATGTTATCAGCCTATAAATTACAAGCGCTCTAGTATTTTAATTAAGTTCAAGAGGAAAACCTAAACAAATAAATAATGCTCGTTCGTGTTTCTATTATAGTAACCACTTTTGCGGTAAGTAAGTTATGTGATGGTTGTGTATTAGATCCATAAAATTAATAGACTATGATAATGAAAAAAGGTAGGATTACCTTTTTAGGGTTGCGTTGCCAAATGGTAAAAAACGGAACACTTATAGATTCGTAATGGCTGTCTGTCTGTCTGTCCGTCCGTATGTCACAGTCACTTTTTTCCGAAACTATAAGAACTATACTGTTGAAACTTGGTAAGTAAATGTATTCTGTGAACCGCATTAAGATTTTCACACAAAAATAGGAAAAAGCAATAAATTTTGGGGTTTTTAATAATACTTAGAACTGAAGCTCAAATATTTTTTTTCGACTTACCCATACGTGTAGTGTATCTGTGGATAGGTCTTCAAAAATGATACTGAGGTTTCTAATGTATTTTTTTTCTAAACTTGATAGTTTGCGCGAGAGACACTTCCAAAGTGGTAAAATGTGCCCCCCGCCCCCACCCCTGTTACTTCTTAAGAAAATGATAAAAAAAAATATATATATGATGTACATTACCATGTTAACATATATGATGTACATTACCATGTTAACTTCTACAAAAAATTGGTTTGAACGAGATCTAGTTAGTAGCTTTTTTTAATACTCCACATAAATCGTAAACCGCAATTTACCTTTCATTCAATCAGCTCAAATATAAAAATTCAAAAATACATTTAATTTCATAAACTACAAGAACTTTTATATTATGGTACTTGAAACTTGAACTTGCTGCTACGGAAGCCCTTCATGGGCGAGTCCGTGTGCCGTCAGCAAAAAAGTCGACCAATATCCTAACAGAAAAGAAGGGAAAGAAAGCAAATATTTCACAAAATCATGTTAATCGCGACGAAGTAAAAGGGTTTGTTATCCTATCAAATAACACCAGAGAACATGGATGCTTTAATGTGCAGAAAAATTTAAAGAGTGCCTATGAATACCCACATCGGATAGGACGTGAAGGGGCCGGATAACCCATCGCCTGATTAAGTCGTGGGTATTCAACGAGTTTACGTATTTTTGGCACAGTAAAGTTGCCACTTTACGCCACAACGAGGTGCTGGCGGTCCGCGTCCAGTGTTTCGCGTCAATACACAGAAAAACAACGAAGGTTAACTTAAGGTGGTGTTGTAGTATCAACTAAATAATGACGCAACTGTTACTTACATAGTAGATCTTCTAGTTGAACTTTAGATACAGGGCACGCCGCAATAGCGGCGGTAAGGCCCATCATGGAGGATTGGCTAGAGAGGCGACACGGAAGCCTCTCGTACCGACTGACGCAGACCGGAGATCATCCGGGAAGGGGTGCTTCGGGGACCACCTGCATCGGATCAGGAAGGAGCCAACGCGGCGTGGGAGGCGCCGAGGCGTTACCTCGTGGCAGCCATCGGGGTGGGAGTCCTCTCGCTCGGCAGCATGATGGCGGCAATGGTGCGGAGCGCGAGCGCGTGGGCCGCCGCCACCTCCTTCTGCGAGCATGTGATGCTCGCGAAGGAGATGGCGGAGCGCGCCCGGGAGAGGCTCAGAACTCTCCCGGCCCGCCGAGCCCGCAACATGCTCGCCGCGCGTCGCAGGCGACCCAGGCGCCGGAGGTCGCTCAACGACCTCCGTCCTCCATGAGCGCAGGCCTGGGGGTGGCAGGTGAGGCCGCCTGTCACCTCAGCAGAAGCAGGCCGGGACGGTGGGGCGACTAGCGCCCCTCCCCCAAACCGGGGCAAGACGGGGACACCGTGGTTCCCAAACCCGAGGGGGGCATCTCGAAACCGGAGATTGCCCAGGGTCAGTCGGGGTGCGAGGCATATGCTCTATGGGCAACCTTACACCCCGGCGTCTGCAGACCCGAGACGGCATGCGGTTTTAGTCGGTTCAAGCCCGACATAACCGCCCCCGCTGGCCGGCGGGATTTCCGAATCCGAAGGGATTTCCGCACGAAAAAAAAAAAAAAAGATACAGGGAATAAAGCTTATAATAATTATAATATTGTAATATAGCTATCAGAAAGTCGCTCACGTAAAAGTTTACATGAACTAAAAATTATGAAAAAGAGCAATAGAAGAGTGGACCCCGGGCGCCAGGCTGCAAGATCGTGATGGGGCCCTTATACCCATAGGGCCTCCTATACCAATGGGAGGCCATAGACTAATGGGCCCACATATGGCCCACGTATGGGACCTGCACACCCGTGGGGCCCCATACATATATGTAACTCATGGGGCCCATACGCCCGTGCTGCCACATTCACCTATGGGGCCCCATACATATACATAACTCATGGGGTGACATAGACCCATGGCACTCCGTAACCCTATGGAGCTCCATACCCCACATTCTCTAAGACGTGGCATTTACGCTAAGTACCTACATTTATAAATCATACGATTTCACTGTGCATGTGCCGCAAACTGACACACGTTCTGCCTCTAAAACGTTCCGTTCGGGACTGATCGACTCTCCGGAACATATAGAAAGAAAACGTAGATTTTTTGAATTTTGATGGTATAATTCCGAATTTATGTAAATTTTGATAACCGTTTTTCATTCTCTTGTTAAAATGACCTTTATTTTGGTATCAGTTTTTATTTTTGTCACCTGAACACAACTCAAATTAAACTGGAATCCCTTTTGGATTAGACCAATATTTGAGACCAAATTCTATCATGGAAAGTAAAAGTCATCATGTATCGGATCACCGAAAATACTAGTTTGAATAGCCTAGAATAACATATATGACTTTGCGAAAACAGGGACTACTCAGTTTCGAGAAATCCTTATCTAAAAACACCCTTCCTCAGATGGCGGAGAGTTAACATTTGCAAATATGCCCAATTTTGTAGAAATAGTTCTCTCCTGTTAGGATATTCTTATTATAGAAAACAGGCCAAGCCCCTTTTGATATTAGAATGTAAACCTCTAAATACAAAGTCGGAGATTTTACACTTGCTCGATTCGACACTCGCTATATACGTAACGTGACCATACGTCCTGTTCTGAACGGGACTGTCCCTTTTATCGGTTCTCAGTCCCGGTGTCCCCGAAAAGAGTCTTTGGATGTGAAATTGTTCCGTTTTCCCAAACAAAAATCTTTCACATAAGATTTGTATTATAAATAACAACCAGCAGGCAAGTCGCCAGTGATGGCAAATTAAGAACTAAGTAATCATCTCTGTCACCATGGACACCTTAGCATTTGTTACGTACAACCTAGAAATTTTCTTTTGTCTGCAGCTTCAAAACTGTTTTTGCTTGAAATTCGTGAGCTTTCTTTAATAAGTTTCTACTCTACTATCATTAATGTCTTTTAGAGGTTTCTTATTTGCCTTCAATGCACAAGAACAAATACCGTGTATAAAGCCATGCTGTCTCTATGATAGAGTCAACTAACCCGGGGAGTCCCAGGTTAATTGGCACTGTATGGTACCGGTTCGTGCGGTCTGTGAGAGTGAGTAATATGTTGGGGACATGGTATGGTAAATGTCCTGAGACACAACCTTTTGATAGAAATGTATAGAAGAGAATGACATATTGAGCTGACCATAAATAATTAGGACAAAGGCAGGTATACTATTCGTCACACCCCGGCGTCTGAAGACCCGAGACGGCGTGCGGTTTTAGTCGGTGCAAGCCCGACATAACCGCCCCCGCTGCCCGGCGGGGGGGGTATCCGAAGGGATTTCCGCACTATAAAAAAAAAAAAATAAAAAAAAAAAGGTATACTATTCGTCAGAAACATCTCATGACAGAGTTTTTATTAGTAGGTGGTGAGATGACTTAAAGTTTTCAAGATGTTAGGTAAACATTAATGCTTCTTGATATTAAATGTAAATTCATACATCTAATACCTTTAAACCAGCATGTGTGTGTGTATGTATTATTATATAATTATGTATTATAATATAGTTATAGTATTATATTATATAATTATGTATATATAATCTAGTACTACTACTATCACTATGTAGCGGTGGTGTGTTGCTGTGCGTCTGGTCGTTCGTTTGATGAAAGTCCTCCTTAAAAAGTCATCGATCTGATAAACATACATAAGCCTAGGGCGACCTTTACCAGGTTGCCTACTCACGCTCGGCTCATTTATCAATTTCGTTCATCCTCTCTACGTGTCCGAATTATATAAGCATCCCTTTCTCTATCTTGGTCACTACATATTTAATTCAACCATACCACAATGCTCCCTTATCACGCTGTTCCGCACTTGGTACGTCAACGTCACTCCAGGTATATCTCACGGACTCCTTATTTCCATTACAAATAAAAAAAAAATAAGATAAATATTTTTGTTTATGTGAGCAAAATATACAATTTCGCTAAAGTAATTTATTCCGTGAATACGTCAAACATCGATATGCTAATGTATTCATGGAAGAAAATATTGTTTAAGGAGAAACAGTAATTAATTATCGTGGCGCGTTGACATTAATTGCAAAAAAAACCGTTCAAGTGCTACTCGAACTCGTGCGTCGAGGGTTCTGTACCTACCCATTATACCGCCATATCGCAATAAATATTTTCTTTAATTTTTTTTTCATAGCACAATTTTATTGAGCTGAGCGAAGCGAAGCTCTTATACGTGGCTAAGCCGTTTGGTCGAGACTGTACTCTTCCGGAACCACAATACCGATCTTGACCAAATTTGCCATGGTGATAGTGTAGACACCGCTGAGTGGTTAGAGGGGTCAACTGTTCAAATACAATGTACCATTGAGGAATAATCATCGAAAAACAGTTTCACGAGCGCGCGGCCTTAGCTATTTTTTTTCGTGCGATATCCCCTCGTGTAACAAGCCCGACATAATCCCCCCCCCCCGACCCCCGCTGCCCGGCGGGGGGGGGGTTAGGTCGGGCTTGAACCGAATAATACCGCACGCCGTCTCGGGTCTTCAGACGCTGGGTGTAAGGTTGCCCATAAGGCATTTCCCTCGCACCCCGACTGACCTTGGGCCATCTCCGGTTTCGAGATGGCCCCCTCGGGTTTGGGAACCACGGTGTCCCCGTCTTGCCCCGGTTTGAGGAGGTGGAGGGGCGCTAGACGCCCCACCGTCCCTGCCTACTTCTGCTGGGGTGACAAGCGGCCTCAGCTGCCACCCCCAGGCCTGCGTTCATGGAGGACGGAGGTCGCTATGCGACCTCCGTCCTCCATGAGCGCAGGAAGTACCTACCTATCTAAAATACGTACAGTTACACCTCTTTAAGACTGGGGTAGGCAGAAATAACCGACTAAAACCGCACGCCGTCTCGGGTCTTCAGACGCTGGGTGTAAGGTTTTTCTTTTCCCTTGTACCCCGACTGACCTAAACCACGGTGTACTAACTGGTATACCTGTCGTTCAACAGATAGGGACATTTTATTAATAACTAGGAGACTGACATATGTTGTCCTACCTATTCATTTGAGTTAATCCGATTGCGGCAAGTCCAATTGTGAATATAAACCATCCAGGACCTACTCAAACATGCGGAATTTCATCAAAAATATTTTGCCGTTTTGGATGAGATCAGTGATATACACATAGACATAAGGTATTAATAATGTCAGGATATAAAATTTGAAAGTTTTTGAGTGTAATTGATCACACTAAACAAAAGAGCTTCAACAATTTAGTTGAAATATAGCACACAGATAGACCATGATTTTTCCTGTGGTAAAGTGAAGGCTATGCAAACAGAGTCGCAGGTAATAGCTAACAGCAATGCAAACAGTTGTAGTTAAATAATTTATGGCATGGGTGTAATTACTTGTACTAGGAATATCACAAGAAATTAACTAACTAAATAAGAATTAATTGAATTAACTAAATAAGAAGTTTATATGTCAATAGGTAACTACTAATTTTAAATAACAAACACACAAATGAAATATACTGTCTACACACTCTTCATCCCATCGTCATCTTCATCTGAGCACCAATCTCAGTTGCACCTTGTCCATAATCTGGTTTACCTTACTCTACGAGGTGCTCATGGCTAAGCAGTAACCAAGGAGGTTAGCACATTGAAAGTATATGCAATACTAGGCAGGTCATTCTACGGTAACCAGAGACCCCTCTGTACCAATGAGAGCATGTTAAGCCGTCGTTTCTAAGTTTTGCTATTGCTAGTAGGTTGTGAATGTCAGATATCAGCCCCTTCTCAGAAAGTATCGAAGTTATATATACAGCTATTTACTAGGTAGACAGAAGCTGACCCCAACTGATTTGGGAAAAGACTTGGAGGATGAATTTGGTTTATCTTACAATCATACTATACCATTACACAAGTGAATGTATTTTCTTTATTAAAACAGGAGGAAATGCAAACCTGGTATAGTAACTTGTCTAGCTTACACATCTTCTTCATCCTGGTTTTGGAACTCTGATAGTTAAAAAAAGGAGTATTCGGGACGCAGTTTACTGCAACGGATTGTTTTGCATGCTAGGAAAAAATATTAATAAACGCTGACATATGTGTTGATTGTAATGAACCTACATGTTTCATTGGTTAATTTGAACTATTAGTGCAAGGAACACAATAATAAAAAAAATTATTAACAACAAAATGAAAAAATAGTTATTTTCATTTCTTTATAGGAGATATTTGGATACTGTGATAGTTGGGACTAGTTGTAGCCAGTAGGATATAACCTAATAGTTTAGCACAGCTATGGTTTAAGATCATACAATCAATGTCCCTATAAAAATTTACAGTTTACGATTGAACTCTTTTTAATTTATTCATGATGACTTGCCACCCATATTAAATGGCTGTTGACTACTGATTATATCAGACTGCCCATTGGTTTTCGTTGCATCCCAATTATGACTACCCTATTGGTATTTCTAACTGGGATGCCTATAAATCTTTACTGTGGTTACAGTAGACATTCACTTAGTGTGAGTCAGGTTAGTCATGATATATTCTAATGAACTAATGAAATGATATATTGTTAATTCCCTGTAGTTTACACGCTTAGAGTGGAGTTCACTAATGATAGGAACTGCAATCAAATTGAACTAAACTATCTAGTTTAGTTCATCTCATCATATCTAGTTTAGTAATCATTGTGTAAAATATGAGAACAGAACAGACCCGGCTAAAATCTTATATTCAATACAAAAATTTGGGCAGAGAGCAAATATTGTTAATAATATCTGTTGTTATCTACATTATAATTTTAAATAATCAACAACTTACCTCATTCTGATCCAATTCTTCGAGGTATCTATCATTGTTTTGTTTCTCATACAAAGCTCGGGCAAGTGCACTTCTGGGCCGATAAAACCTATTAACTCCAGAGCCACTTGCCATCTCGCTAACTTTGCTGTTTATTCTATTAAATATTGTTTTGTACACTGTCTGATTTACATTTGGGAGAACATCCTTTGGACACACCAATGGGCAGTCCAATAAATAGCTGGGCATATAGTGAGCTGCCACATGTAGTACCTGACAGATGAGGACCGAATATGATAAAATACTAAAAATAAATAGCATTTAAGCTATAGACTAATATTTTCAAAGGTGTTTCGTTCAAATCTATGTAAATATCACTGTTTTATTATGGTATAGCCTTACTTGTGCGTTATTTCTATGGGTAATCTATAAAGTCTTGTATCTGTTACAATTTATTAGACAAATTTCTTAGATCATAATACTAGCACTTTTGTTTATTTGTAATAAAATCTATAAAAAGGTCCAAAACATTTTTTGCTCCCTAATCCCATATGTCAAACTTGTTACTGTCACTTACCGTCAGAGGGCAGAATGTTTAACAAAAAGTGTTTACGAAGCTTCTTATTTACACCTGCGGTTACGTACAGTTACCCTGAACGTAACAAATTTTCGTATCTTTACAAATCTAAACATCTGTACAAATAAATAAAATTGAAGTGTCTGTTTGTAATATTAAAATAACAGGTTTTAAATAAATGCATATGGGTGTGGGTACGACACATATACCAAAAAAGCATCTTAAAATTTTTCTGTTTGGCTGTCAGTCTGTCTGTTTGGAAAGAGGTAATTTCTGGACCAACTGGGCCAATTTTTGTGAGACTTTAGCTGGCAGATAGGTAAATATTATAAAGCGTAATATAGCCTATTGCTTTTATTTGAAGATTAAGGAGAACTTGGGTTCCGCGCAAAAAAAAAACCTTCAAAATCTAAATCCACGCGGACGGGCAAAATCCTCGCGAGCACATCTAGTATATAATATATAAGTTTGGAAGTATTAATTATTATCTCTTGTTTGAATGCTATGATTTTATGATAATATACAATACATTTATGTCGAACCTAATTCAGTTTTCTGCTAAACCGTCTTCGTAAACACAAATAGAATAAAAGACTAAACTTATCGTTTTATGTATTGATTTATTAAAAGAATGTAATAATTTAAGCTTTGCAGAAATAATTACTTATAAGATATTTTTAAGGCTTTTTATTTTGAAGAGAATCGTGATATAATATATACGCACAACCTAATTACCTGTTACCCACGTAGGTAACTATACCTACCTAAGTATATAAATTTTCTTTAACAAATCTACATATACCAGGTGTAAAATAAAAAGAGGGCATTAAATAAGTGAATACTAACCGTCTCTTGTTTAGCTTCAACCGAAGCTTTTGCAACAATTTCTCGAAGCACTAAATGCATCATGGCTTCCACTAAGTGTCTATTAACAGTTATTTTCAATCCAATAAGATCTTGTATAAACAGGAGGCACCTGAACCGTTATTTTAGGTTGTAGAGCACTGGTTATTTTGAATATTTAGGTTTAATCGATGTATGTTGTCACTCAAGTTTTTAAGTCGATAGATACGTCTAAATGACTTCCTGGTGCGGGGAAAGGTACCTACTTGTAATTTATCACTAGAATTGCACAGAACAACGACATACAAGATCAACAGAATCCCAGTTCAGCCTTGGCCGTGACTGACCGTTCACTGTCTCTTCGCCGCGCTTGACCACCTCCGATAGAGTTTACAGAATCCGTTGCTTACAAATAATTTTTGTCGATAAGAGGTTTAGATTTGTACGTGATTAAGTTTCTTTGAATACTTTGATTACGTATTGTAAAAACTTAATTGAAAGTATCAATAGTCTTTTGAGGAATTGCGTTATTAAATGAAAGGCTATAATCAATTTAACCATGATAATTATGTATAAGGTTGGTAGGTCTCTACGACTCTACTCTGCCGATCTACGTAGTGTACCTACAGCCTAGAATAGGTATTGCTAAATCAAGTACCTATACTTAATATTGACATTAATTAAAAAGCCTTAAGAAGGTTTATATCTAACTACGTTTTTTTTTTGCATTTTGTGTTTTACGCGTCGCGTCGGGGAGAAGTTTCAGAGTCCGGTTAAGATCGGCTTGCTTCAGTTTTGAAAAGAGCTTGATATCATTTTACACCTGGTTTTAACAATTTTATAAAGGTTACAATCAAATTGTCAGTTTGATGTACCTACGGTAGAGAGAACGCTTTATGAAACTGAAGCTCTCTCACTCGCGACTCTCACTTTTGTTCCCAATGTACCAAATCAAAAATCACGTATATGTAAAGTGTTAGTTTCAAGTATAATTAGATAAGCTAAAAAAAAAATAATAATTAAGCTTGTTATAAGTAGATAGGTACCTAGGTACCTGGGGTGTGTGTTGGGTAACCTCCTCGAGTGTTGCTCCGATTCCGATCCCGCTGCAGTCCGGGGGGAACGGAATCGGAGCGGCCGGTACACCCTGGGCGGCGGTCAATGGCTTCCCCTTCACCCCTTCATAGGGTTGGCATTGATCGTCGGCCAATACCCAACGTGGCGGGAACGCATCGCTCTCCGTACTCCTCTGCTTTCAGAGGAGACAGGATGAGCGATGCTGTTAGTGGTGAGATGGCCCAGGGTCAGCCGGGGTGCGAGGGATATGCTCTATGGGTAACCTTACACCCCGGCGTCTGAAGACCCGAGACGGCGTGCGGCTTTAGTCGGTGCAAGCCCGACATAACCGCCCCCGCTGGCCGGCGGGGGGGTATCCGAAGGGATTTCCGCACGATAAAAAAAAAAAAAAAAAAAAAAAGGTACCTAGGTACCCATATAATCAATGAGGTAGGTAGAGACTGCCATATGTAACAGCTTTTTTCAGCCCAGGCGGTTTTATAAACGTTCTCACTACTCGGCATGGGTCTTCTATGATACGGAAATCCCCAAGGCCAGCCAGCGGGGGTGGTAATGTCGGACTCGAACCGACTAAAGTCTCGGCAATTCCCCCGCAACCCGGCTGACCCTGGGACACCTACGGCTTTGAGATGGCCTCCTCTTATCTTACATCGGAAGACCCGACACGGCGTGCGGTTTTAGTTGGTTTGAGTCCGACATAACCACCCCCGCTGGCCGGCAAGGATTTCGCCCGGAATAAAACGCATATAGGTATGAATTTTGGAAATTCGGTGGTTTAAGATCGGTAGGTAAATAAACTACCAGTCCGACATGCCATTAACTAGACCACTACACCATCACAGCTTGTTGTTTTCCAAGATTTTGCAAAATCTAGATTCTCATGGATGCTCAAGATCGTGCGAAGTGCAGAAGGAAAACCAGGAAAGCGGACCCGCGCTCTGAGGTGAAACCTCGGATGCAATAGGGACATAACGCTAAGATGATGATGACTACCGAAGATTTTATGCTTATTTGTTAACATAAGAAAGAAATACTAGTAGGAAGATTACTAGTATTATGTGTACTAGTATTATGTGTACTAGTATTATGTGTACTAGTATTATGTGTACTAGTATTATGTGTATATACTTAGAATTACTAGTATTATGTGATAATAGAGATTAGATTTTGAAACATTTAACATATCTATCAATATATAATTTAATATATATCATACTAGCGGCCCGGTACGTGCTTCGCTACGTCAAAATGATCCGCCATGTATTGAATTCAAGGGCTTACCCGGGGTAATTACTCAGTGCAGTGTTTTCTTCGACCCCCTCCACGTAAGCCTTCTTTAAAACCCTTTTAATGGAACGCACAGCATTCTCCGCTGCCCCATTGCTGGCAGGGTGATAGGGGGCGACCAATGAGTGCTTAATGCCGTTATGATAAAATGTTCTCAAATATACCTATAATTAACAGTGTATTAAGATTTAGGTCGTACACAGGCGGTGTAATTGAGACGCTTGGTTATATTGTTGTTAGCGTCTCGTACAATAACAAAACTATAACTTTAAAGTTATTTGTTATAAAAAACGGTGGGCCGCCACTAATGGGCCGTAGTTGGATTCGTAAATTAAATTTATATCCTGTTTATGCAATAGATGGTTTGCACAATATGACCGTAGCGGACTCGATACCTAAAATTTTAAGGAATGAGTTTCCCGAGGTTTTTGCTGACGGTTTGGGTACATTTAAAACTAAGTTACGCCTTTATTTAAAAGAAGTTACGCCTGTGTTTGTAAAAGCGCGACCGCTACCACTAGCATTACGCGATCGAGTTGAACGGGAGCTGGATCGGTTGCAGAGGGAAGAACTCCGATACATTATTACGTCTTAAGGCGACGTTGGAGCCATCTACCGTAATTCTTGCGAACTACGTAAACAATGAACAACTCAATCTTCAATCATCAAAAAACAATGTTTAAAAATGATTGTAAAGTTCGGTAGTATCGGAGAATTTCGAATATCTGGGACGTGTCTAGGTGGCTCAGTTGGTCAGAGCATTCCCCCTGTAAGGGACTGGTCGCGGGTTCAAGTCCCGTCCTAGATGTTCTCTTTTTCCGATCTAAATCTTTAGAAAAAAGTAAGCATACAAAATGCTTAAAAATTTAATTGAATGAATTAGGCGGAGTCATCAAAAAACAATGTTTAAAAATGATTGTAAAGTTGTTCATTGTTTCCGTAGTTCGCAAGAATTACGGTAGATGGCTCCAACGTCGCCTTAAGACGTAATAATGTATCGGAGAATTTCGAATATCTGGGACGTGTCTAGGTGGCTCAGTTGGTCAGAGCATTCCCCCTGTAAGAGACTGGTCGCGGGTTCAAGTCCCGTCCTAGATGTTCTCTTTTTCCGATCTAAATCTTTAGAAAAAAATATGAGCATAGTTCTAAAACCCTTATATAATTTACTAAAAAAAAATGTCAATTGGCGGTGGGGTGACGATACTGAACAAGCGTTCGTTGCAATTAAAAAGATGTTAAGTAGCTCTCCGATGCTCGCGCACTATAATCCGTCTGTCGCACTTATATTGTCGGTAGATAGCAGTCCGTATGGCATCGGCGCGGTCCTAACACAACCGAACGCGGATGGCGTCGAGCGAGCCGTGAGTTGTGCCTCTCGCACACTCACCGCTGCCGAGACTAATTATTCACAACTAGATAAAGAGGCTTTGGCCATTGTATTCGGGGTGACAAAACACCACCAATACCTGTACGGCAGGCGATTTGTTTTACGTAGTGATCACAGAGCACTCAGCTATATATTTGGTAAAAATAAAGGTATACCCGTGACGGCCGCGAGTCGCCTTCAAAGATATGCTATTAAGTTAGCTGCTTACGATTTCGAAATTCAGTATGTTCGATCAGAAACTAATAGTTATGCAGATGCACTATCCCGGTTACCTCTGAGTTCGACTAAAAATAGCGACGGGTAATAGAGAGGAGTGCAGCTACTTAAATTTTATACAGGAGGACTTACCAATCAGTTCTAAGGAAATTAAATCTGAAGTGGCCAAAGATCCCTTGCTAAATAAAGTGATAGGATATGTGAAGTTTGGTTGGCCGACGAGCGTTCAGGACGCATCGGAAACACCCTATTTTAATAGAAAAGACTCTTTGCATTTAGATCAGGGATGTTTGGTATGGGGTTATCGTATGGTTATCCCCAAATCGTTGAGGGCAGGGCTACTAAAAGAATTGCACGACGGTCATCCTGGCATTGTCAAGATGAAACAGATAGCTCGAAACTATGTGTGGTGGGAATCGTTAGACGCAGACATCGAGCGCGTCAGCGCCGAGTGCGCGGCATGCCGGTCGCAGCGCGCACTGCCTGCGCCGGCGCCGCCACACTCGTGGCCATGGCCGACCGAACCGTGGTCCCGCCTGAATGTGGACTTTTTGGGCCCCCTTCACAATAAATATTATTTGGTCATTATTGATGCCCACTCTAAGTGGATTGAAGTGGAAAGGATAAAATCCACATCTGCCACTATCGTTATTAATCGTATCAGACAGATTTTTGCACGTTTTGGTATTCCTAAACGAGTTGTAAGCGACAATGGGCCCCCTTTTACGTCTTTAGAATTAAAGACTTATTTTGAAAATAACGGCATTAAGCACTCATTGGTCGCGCCCTATCAACCTGCCAGCAATGGGGCAGCGGAGAATGCTGTGCGTTCCATTAAAAGGGTTTTAAAGAAGGCTTACGTGGAGGGGGTCGACGAAAACACTGCACTGAGTAAATTTCTATTTATGTATCGAAACACTGAACATAGCACCACGGGACGCGAGCCAGCCGTGGCCATGTTCGGTAGACGCTTGCGCGGGAGGTTAGACTTGTTGCGCGCCGATGTAGGTGAACGCGTTCGCGATGAACAGCTGACGCGCGAGCAGCGAGACGCTGGTGCGCCCCTGCGGGTGTTAGCACCAGGCGATCGTGCCATAATGAGAGATTATTCGAAAAATAACCAAAAATGGTCGGATGCTGTAGTAGTCAGTCGCTCGGGGCCAGTATCGTATACTGTTCAGTCTGATGGCCGTATGCATAAACGCCATATAGATCAGCTACTAACAAAAGATCGTAGGAAGTCGCGATATTCTTTGTGCAGACGTGATAGTGTAGAAACTAACACGGACATATTAGAGGGTAAGCCGGATCCGACGCCAGACACCAATGTTATTGTTGATGGAACCTTTGTAGATGAAACCCCAAATATAAGTGTGCCAGCGTCTACTTTGGACGAAGTAAATATACAAAATGATATTACCGATAATCGTATACGGCGGAGAGCTGCTTTAGAGTGTATAACAAAGTTAAAGAAATATTAATTCTTTATGTAACAATGTAATGTTACATCTCTTTGTTTATTCTGTTTTTTACCATCAATAACAGCTTTTTGTTATAGTGAGTTCTACACATGTAGAACATAGTACACTCAATAATGGGAAGCGTTGTTATAACTTTGTGTAGTAAACCTTATGTACTGTCCCTTTGCTGCCGTATATGAATGGGAGGAGGACAGTGTTGTGTACGGTACTTTTATATGCTTAATGTAGCTAGAATATTTGTAACAGCATAGAGGGTAGTATTAATTACTTTTATAATAAACCAGTCTGCTTTGAATCTCGGTGTTTGATTGCTGTGTCCCAGATATATCACCCGGCAACGGACACTTGGGGAGGATCAATCCCTTCGGATACCCCCCACCGGCCAGCGGGGGTGGTTTTGTCGTGTATCGACTAAAACCGTACGGTGTGCGCGCGAAAGAAATAATTCTGAGAGATTTTCTTAATATTTTTTTCCGTAAGAACCTTGTACAGAGTATTAGAAAACTACAAAAAAATATCGGCCAAATCGGTCAAGCCGTTTTCATGCTATGTCGTGACAACGGAAAACGGGTTTCATTTTTATATATATAGATCTATCAGTCTGTTAATAAAATTAGTAATGAGATACGCCGGCCAGCGGGGGCGGTTATGTCGGGCTTGAACGGACTAAAACCGCACGCCGTCTCGGGTCTACAGGCGCCGGGGTGTAAGGTTGCCCATAGAGTATATCCCTCGCACCCCGACTGACCCTGGGTCATCTCCGGTTTGAGATGGCCCCCTCGGGTTTGGGAACCACGGTGTCCCCGTCTTGCCCCGGTTTGGGGGAGGGGCGCTAGTCGCCCCACCGTCCCGGCCTGCTTCTGCTGGGGTAATGTCCTGTCAATTTAATGTTATTGAAATATGAAAATAAATATCTTAATTTTGTTATAATTGTTAGAAAGTATAAAAAAATATACACATCGTTGAGGTTATAGTCTATCTCCGACAATGTATCCTAAATTGGATGCGTGATAAATTTGTACTTATCAACGTGAGACATTATACCTACCAATCACAGACCTCGCGATGTTATCTGATAGGAATTTAACTATATTCGCGTTGATGCCGTCGATTTTTGATGCCGTCCATTTATGTAAAATATGAAGATCTAATCTTCATATTTCATATCTAATGACGATATAATATAAGTTTACTAAACTATACTTACCTTGATTTGAATGTCTGGAATCTTTGGTTGATGGTATCTTGGCATTATAAAATAGGTAGATATGTGATAATTAACAAAATCTTATGAATTGTTACTGTATAATTAAGTACAACGTGGTCGCAAATATGACGATCGCCTTGTGGTAAACGATAATGACGTATATCGGCAGTAGATACATATGGCTGCATGCAAACCTGCGGCTTTATCTTCACGCCGCACTGTTTTAAATCGAGATAACAACAGCAGGTGTCAACGATAAATTTGACGCTGATAAGTGTAATTTTCTTATTACACCTAAGTAATCCGATGTGTTAGTGTGTGAATAGGCAATGTAATAGAGTTAGTAGCTAGTGTTGTGCCGATTTCAATATGATTTCAATATTTAGGAGATCCAAAATTCCCGTTCGTTCGTTTAGAATCCATCTACTTGAGAACTACTTCCACCCACCCTACGAAAGTTAAGGGTAAACCCCTCCATTTTCTTAAGTAATGTTTTGCTTATGCTGGTTAGTGGAGTAGCTGGAGCTTCTTCAAAGGCGTGATAGAGTCGGTAACACGTAGTTACCCCATGTGTTTAGTATGGGTACCTTTTTTTTTTTTTTCGTGCGGTAATCCTTTCGGATACCCCCCGCCGGCAGCGGGGGCGGTTATGTCGGGCTTTATCCGACTAAAACCGCACGCCGTCTTGGGTCTACAGACCCATAGAGCCATTGCCCATAGAGCATATCCCTCGCACCTCGACTGATCCTTTTTATTTTATTTTTTTTATCGTGCGGAAATCCCTTCGGATACCCCCCCGCGTGCCAGCGGGGGCGGTTATGTCGGGCTTGAACCGACTAAAACCGCATGCCGTCTCGGGTCTACAGACGCCGGGGTGTAAGGTTGCCCATAGAGCATATCCCTCGCACCCCGACTGACCCTGGGCCATCTCCGGTTTCGAGATGGCCCCCTCGGGTTTGGGAACCACGGTGTCCCCGTCTTGCCCCGGTTTGGGGGAGGGGCGTTAGTCGCCCCACCGTCCCGGCCTGCTTCTGCTGGGGTGACAGGTGGGCTCACCCGCCACCCCCAGGCCTGCGCTCATGGAGGACGGAGGTCGTTAAGCGACCTCCGGCGCCACCTCGACTGACCCTGGGCCATCTCTGGTTTCGAGATGGCCCCCTCGGGTTTGGGAACCACGGTGTCCCCGTCTTGCCCCGGTTTGGGAGAGGGGCGCTAGTCGCTCCACCGTCCTGGCCTGCTTCTGCTGGGGTGACAGGCGGCCTGCGCTTATGGAGGACGGAGGTCGTTAAGCGACCTCTCGTCTACCTACTAATAATTACTTCTTTTCACTTGACACTGATTAGACAATATCAATTAGGACTTAAATAATGACGGGGTAATTGACTATGAATGGGGGAGAAGATTTTTTTATTTTTATTGGATTAGTGTAAAATCTCCCTGCCTACGACCATATCTCTAGATATTTTTCTCTGCTTAAGGGTCGCAGATAATTATTATCCGTAACTGTGATTGTCTATTGCCCTTGTACTTTATTTCAATCCCCGCGACCTGATCTTAGGTCTGGTCTTAGGTATATTATAAAAGAGAATATTGTGTTATGGATGTAGATATGGCATCTGCCAACGGAAACCTCATAGGTGCTTATTCTCACATTTTATTTCTCTTTATTTATTTACGGGTACGATAGCCCCACCGTATCCTAATCATATTCATTGTTCCCAAAACTATTTCTATGTTGCCCTTGTTTTGGAATGTAATCTATACTATCATAAAATTGTAAATTAGTTGATTAGTTGTAAAACATGACTGAACAGATTTTAATGCGGATTTTTCTAGTAGTATCAGGTTTTGGTCGGACTTGAAATCCAAAAAACGGTAACCGACCACCACGCGCGGAGCCGCGATAATCAGCCAGTATACTATATACCTAGCCATATATCCAGGTGTCAAAAAAAAGTAGAATAATTTAAAAAGACAGAATGTGAAGTTTTGTGTAGGTTCAATATGGATTCTCAATCACGCGCCGATTGCCTCGAGCAGTATGGTGTTTGGACCGCGGCACCGACGCGGGCGCACGCGGGACATTTAAAATAATTACAAGCCATCCGACAGACGTAACAGCCAGTGTTTTGAGACCATTACTTATTTTTTAATTCAAAAAAATATTTTTAAAAGCACACTTAGTACCGATTGGTGGATTGTGGCCAATAAATGAGACTATTACAAGTTTTCGGTGTAATTTTCTTGCTCGAATTATTGTATGTTGCACCAAATTTATATTATTATTGGATGTACTGTATTTTCAATAATAGCTATCTGCAGTATGCGAAGATGTGCAGTATGGTTCTTTGTAGCTTTTTAATCGGCTTTAAAAGGTATGAAGAGGGAAATCATGACAATTTTATGTGGAAACAGATGGTTGCAGGGAAAGGTGTGTCTTTTATAACATTTTCGTTTTTTTTAATGTTTATTAAGCGTATAATATCAATTTCAATAAATTTCTTAGTCTTGGTCAGACTTAAACTAATAACTCTGCCGTATGTTTGTAGGAAATTGGTTAAGTAAAACCGAAGATGTGACCAAAAAACAATAATGGACTTCCGCGCGGGCGGAGCCGTAGGTATAAGCTAATTAGATGTACGATTCTACATAGGCGCAACAAGAAAATCGCCGTAGTAGCCATTCCATGATCCATATATCTACGACATAATAGTATTTACAGATTTTATACCTAAAACGTTAAAGTCAAAATACTGTTTAATTTTGTTTGTCAATAAAAGTGATATCGGGTCTATTGTTGTGGATGGTCTTATCTGTTGATATTGCTCTATTAAAATATAGTATATGTTTAGTGCTCTCCAGTACAGGTTTTGGGTTGTATTGGTAGTATGGTGTAGGTTTGTTGGATATGAGTTTATGATTGATGGCAAGTTTTTGATGAATGATTTGTGCTATTTGATTGTGTCGGTGTGTGTAGTCTGATTGAGTTAGGCTAGGACCGGCGCCAGTAATGTGCTGAATAGTTTCGGAATATTATTATTATTATATAATGGACGAGCAGCAACTTGCTGGTATGTCCATATCACAGTGTTCGTAAGGTTTCATTGATAGTTTTTAGCGATTTTTCTTGGCGAGATTTAAAACTGTTCACAGATGGGGCAGTCACAACACTTTCAAGTTGTTTGTTCCCCATATGCACTACGCGGTTGTTAAGAGAGTGATAGGCAGTAAGGGAGTGTGAGTGTGTCCGGCTGAGAGTGAGGCTGTGTCCCCGTGACGAGTACGCTTTTTCCCGAAACACTTGCCCAATCAACTCTCCCCGTTCTGTATGTGTACCTAATTGTCACGTTTAATATTGCCAATTTTCATGGGCTAGGATAAGTTACCCTTTTTTTTTTGTGCGGAAATCCCTTCGGATACCCCCCCGCCAACCAGCGGGGGCGGTTATGTCGGGCTTGAACCGACTAAAACCGCATGCCGTCTCGGGTCTACAGACGCCGGGGTGTAAGGTTACCTATAGAGCATATCCCTCGCACTCCGACTGACCCTGGGCTATTCACAGTGTCCTCTCTGATAACAGCAGAGGGGTACCTGGAACGGCCACCCCCCCGCGGGTCTTGCAGGCCCGCCATACCCCGACCCCCTCGTGCAATGGGGTCAGCTGGCCCTGAAAAGGGCCGGTTGGTCGGACTCTTGGCCGTTGACGCCAGCTACTCCAGCAGAGGAGCAATCCATGATGCGTCATCGCCCACGTTGCCCAGGGTGCACCAAACTTGGAGGTGATCCAACCAGTCGCACCCCAGGATAAGTTACCCTCAGGTGGACTGTTTGCTCTAAGTTAATGAAGTTCTAATAGCGTGTAAGTATACGCACAAGTGACCATGTTTATTAATTAAAAGAAGCTATAGTATCTAATATCCATAACTTCGATAATAAAATACAATAAAAACTGGTTTCATACAACGAATACGTAAAGGTATTTAAACCAATCATTCGTTTAAAAGGGTAAGATGATCAGAAACAAAACCAAATGGTTGGTTTAATTTAAATCTGTGCACGTAGTTTTTGCACCCCCAACCGCATTCTCACAGCGGCCGAGACTTGATGCACTTCACTTCTGATTGGATCATTACCGAGTTCATCATACCTCGTGCGATCCTCGGGCCAAGAATGAGACGAAAGTATCGCTACTAGGAACCAAAGAGCGAGATAGACAGCTCCAGCCCAGCACATCACTCAGAAATTATTTCATATCATGATTATTGGAACTTTATTGCACTTCGTAACTAACAATTGACATTAGGAAATGCAATTTCATATTGATTTCGTAATATCGTCTCTCGTTTATTTTTATCAATGCGGCAAATCTTTCTATGATTTGCGGCTAACCATCGATGGGCATGTTGGTTGTTTTCTTGTAGCTTCACGTTCCGAGAAAATGTCATTAAAAGCTCTATAGGGGATTAAGTCAGTTTAAATTTTCACGTTGCCCGGCAGGAAATCGGTTTAGCCGTAACAAAGGGTGGGAAGATACCAAGAAATTATCTTTCGTCGGAATACAAACCGCTAAACATGCAATTACACCGTTACAGATGGCGCATTAAGTTATCAAAAAATAATAATGTTTCACACCGGCCGGAAGGTGTCGTTGGCATCACGTCCACCGGCCGCAATCACTCGTTCGTCACTGATTTCAATACAACGAATATAAGTACTCATCAGTCCTCACGTTTCTAATAAAAATCGTCAGTCGGGCATCTGTTGTCTTGCGCAACCGCATTTATTGCCGTTAATGGTCCCTTTCTTAATGTTAATTTGTGACCGAGTAACCGTCACTACTGTAACTCGATTCGTTTATTCGTGCGTATCTACATCGAATGGATATCGTGCAAATATTTGTGATATACAAAATTATGTCTACATAAAAGTATAATTACAGCGAAATCAATTTCATTATTAAGTTGGTTCCAAATAGGAATTGAATAATACAGTAGAAATTGCCACAAAGTACTTACCTATTGGAACTATTAACTATATTATATACAGTATTGATAATAGCGTGTAATAATCAATATGTGGCTACTTGATTTTGCAGTTTTGAGATACAAGAATTTTAAATTGGTTGATTTCTATATTGAAAGCTTAGTAATCGAACTTGATTCGATTTTCCGTGGTATCCCCCTATAGTATTAGGTACATAGACCGCGGGTATTACCATCGAGATGGAAATGAATTAAACATAATTCGAATAATCGAGGCTCGGCCAATACAATAAAACAAAGGGAAAAAGTACGTCTGCGGCCTGCCTTAGCGAGGGAACGAAGGATTTCAATTTGGAACGTGATGAGGCGAGTTTTCATTTATGTACGCACACTGATTCGATGATGTCGGTAATGACTTGGATGAATCAATGCATGCTGTTCCTAGCTCTTTTATAGGTCTTTCACGCACATCCTTTAGGTACTTACCTACCAACAGAAAGTTCTACTCTACTGGCCCCTTGCCACTAAATTGTTTTGAAATAATTGCCAGGTGAGTTGCGGGTTCTATTATACTCAGTGCAATTTAATTGCTAAAAATATTGTTGTTTATTATTTTTATGAAAAAGGAGTTCATTGGCCGAATATATTATTTAGAAATAGTTAAGTATTTATATTTACATAAGCGAAAATAATTTCTTACTAACATTCTTCTGTCCGTCAAAATCACATTTTATTTTGAACGACCGGTGAAGACGTTTCGATATAAGTACACATTGACAAAAGCAAATGAAGATTTTTCTGTTACATTTTAGTTAGGAACAAAGCTAAAAAGAAGATCAGATACCACCTTCTCATACGTCTGGTTTCACATCCATAGTAAGTGCTTAAGCGGTTGATTAACGAAGTCGACACGGCAAAAAGATCGAGTCCTATAACTTGCGCAAACGCGCAGTAAATATCTCAGGTTATAAATTTACAACACATTTATTTATTTCACAGTGCTTACAAATTACAAGGAAAATAATAATGAGCTGAAGTCATATCTCATTATTTAAGTTGAAGCTTAGCGACTGTGGACAGGCTGAAGAGCTTTAGATGCCATCTAAGACTCATTTAAAAATGCTTTCCGCAGTGTTGCATTGTAGCAATTGAATCTTTATTTTGTAGATAGCAAAAGTAAAATTGGAATAAGCGGCTGTTGACTTATTACATATCCTATCATAACAGGATGGATACGGAGGAGTTCGTTAAGCACTTCCACAATTAAAAATCAAATTGATGATTGCTCGATGGGCGGTGGTGAAAAGTTGCGAGACCATAAGCATAATGCTTGACGCTTATCTAAGAACGTAGGTATCAAAAGAATCGATGTTTTCTCCTTTCTTTTCATTTGTGCTAGTTTTGGAAGTCAATCAATATTTTTGAAATTTATTTTTTCTCTTCTCCATAGGTAAAAAAAAATACGAAATAATTTTTTATTTTTGTTTATTTAAAGCTATACTTTGACGTGTAGCTTGTGTTATTATAAGGGTTTTAAAATTATTATATTAAACGGTTTTTATAAAAATCTCTGGGTTCATAGGTTCATGTTACTCTGACGAGAGCATCACTTTACTAATATGAGAAATGATCTGTCATTATTATTAGTTATAATACCAAAGTTTAAATGAAGTTGGTAATTTTCTAAAAGGACTGTGGCTGTCACACACAGGTTGGCAAGATAGCTGGTAGTTGATGAGAGAAGTCATCTTATTGACAAAACTAGTCTCACCTCTAGATTTGTCAAACTGGACTCCTTGGTGAAACTAATGCTACTAGAAAGTTGCCTTACTACTTACGGAAAAATAAGTACAGCACCAGTATATATCTACTCTCATTTTCGACTTTATTGAACCTACATAATTTTATTGCATACATTCGTTAAAGACATTTGCCATAAAACAAGATAAAGAAATACAGTTTCAACTTATTCCAAATGTCTGAAATAAACTTTCAACGCGTTTAAATTGCGAAAACAAATTGTAATACATCCTCAGTATACGTCATCGTGTTGCTGACTGACCCTACAAAATACTGCAGATAATTAAAGCGCCCACTTGTAATTACTCCTTGAAGTTGGAATGCAAATGTTGTCGCCTCCAGTATCTTCAACGTGGAAGTTGTGGCTCCAGTGAGAAGCGTTCTATGAAGCTTGTATCGAAGAGGGTATTGGGCGTAGTACATCGTTAATTTGCTAAAGAAAAGAGAATAATGGTTGACTAAAATAATACTATTTTCTAGCCTACTTTCAAGAAAAGATTTCAACTTTTTTTTAATTTTTACAAGTTTGCACGTGGTATTTTTTACCAGTGCCTTTAGAGAAAGGGATTTTACTGCGCACGTTATCGCATAAACAAATATATGCAGCGCTATCTAGACCCAAACAAAGTTTGTAATATGGCTATATATATATCCCTTACAGGGGGAATACCCTGTCCAACTGAGCTACCTAGACCTATTCATGCATACAGATATTTTTACTGAGCGGGAATCGAACCTGCGACCTTCGGTATAGCAGTCAAATGTTACGCCGCAGAGTCATATACATCACATTCGCTCAATCGCCGCACGCGCCGCTTGTGCGGTTTCCCGGGAACTGAGGACTAACGGCTATGCGAATTGTTAAGATAAGCGAATGAGATTTACACGTCGCCTTGTCATATCTTGAACCTTTACCGTTGGTTGACCGACACTGTTTTAGGAGTTATTTATTGTTGTTTCATTTTAAGGAGGGAGATTAAGATGTAGGTACTTGGATATTGAGAATTCAAAACAAATTTACATGTCAGGACCGACTTAAATATTTTATTGTGGATGTATCTGCTTATATCCATTTTTGTTAAAGCCTGATAGTGTTTATTCACGAACACCACTATGGAATATATTACCAACTAGCAGTCCCCCGCGGCTGCCCCCATAGCATACTTCGCCCCGTGGCATACTTCGCCCCGTGGCACCTATTTAGCCCAAACAAATCAAAATTTTGTTTTCATTCAATTTTTTAATTTTTTCTCTCCGTAAGACACATCCTCGTACTTCAAGGAATATTATAAAAAAAGAATTAGCGAAATCGGTTTAGCTGCTCTTGAGATTTGCGCTTAGCAACACATTCAGCGATTCCTTTTTATATTATAGATAAACAAAAACTTGGTTTGTTCATTTTCACTTCGGCAAAGATACCTAGCTTCCAAGTTTGAATTATGATGTCCTCAGAAAATAAATCGAACGGTTCTTTGGCGACGCGTGAAAAAGCATCAGATGAGGCCGTCAAATTGAGGGCCACCTTTATAGCATTATTTGTATCTGCTTATCAACAGGCGAAGTGAAGTCTTATTGACGCCGCTCTACATAAAAAGGAGAGGGGAGAATAGTGAAGAGTTTAGGTATTTCTTGTTTACCATCATCATCATCATTCCAGCGGCCATCCCGGTTGCATCCAAAGTTTGCATTTTGGGGTCCGAAGTTCCCTCTCTTAAGTTTTCTCCTCTTGATGTGGCTTATATTGGATTTTAAAGGAACGACTGCCGTCTAACGTCCCAGCCCCGAAAGAAAATCTGCGCCGGTGCCTCGTTCGTCAATCGGCAGATCTAGCTCTCGTACCAATCTACGGAAGAGTAGAATAAGTAGACATAATACTATTCTAGATTTTAGAAACAATACCGCAAAAACAGAAATAACTGTTTGGTGCTAATAATAGACCGAATTTAAAATACGACCTCAATTTGCAGTTTAGGTGAAAAAGAAATGTAAGCACCGACGGCGGTGCCAAATAATTTTGTATAGCGTGCTAAAACTAATGCGATTGTCTACAGCAACACTAATTCATAGGGGCAATCTAAACTATAAATATATTGCAGAATAAAGGTTTGTACTTACTAGATACATTTGAAGTAGCGAAATTTTATTAAAAAAGTTCATTCAGTTCCAAAGGTCTATACCGTTCTTATTTTAAATTACATCTTTTATATATCAAAAAAAAAAAATTACATCTTTAGGTATATTTGTTTGCACTACATACGACTATATAATAATATATGCAGGTTTATAAAACTGCTACTACCATTTAAATGTTAACGTGAAAACAAAAGCACCACAACCTATGTACTCCAAATGACGACAGGTATATAACTTCAGAAGATCGTAGGTATTTTAGGTGCTTTTAGATTACGATATTAATCTATAATCTACTACAAATACTACAAACTAGCATAGATCTTAGCACAGGTACCTAGTTAGCGTAGAGCTCTTATTAATTGATGTTATAACATTTCTGAAGTGAAAAATGCATATTTTTTTAACTTGTAACATCTATGTTTATTGATGTCTATATTACTAAAGTATCTCAATGTCTATGACGGGCACACTGTCATAATTCAGTCTGCTACTTCGTAAGTTCGGAAGCAATCAACGATTTCAATTGAGATTCCAAAGTAACTGCAAATGTCTCATTTAAATTTGGTATTAATGAAAGTTGGATTTTGGTGGTTTGTTTAATAAATAGTTTAGCGCATAATATAAAGTTAAATGGTAGAAACCACCGGTTTATAAAATACAAATACTTAGTCAAACACTTCAAATTGTCGAGTGGCTTTAGATTGGTCTAGAATTGGAATGGGGGAATCTATTTATGTTGAAGAGATTTATCATAATATAAAAACGAATCGCTAAATGTGTTGCTAAGCGCAAATCTCCAGAGCAGCTGAACCGATTTCGCTAATTCTTTGTTTACAATATTCCTTGAAGTACGAGGATGGTTCTTACGGAGAGAAAAGTTGTAAAAATGAATGAAGAAAAAAAAGTTTACATGTATGGTTGGGATAAATAGGTGCCACGGGGCGAAGTATGCCACGGGCGAAGCCGCGGGGGACAGCTAGTGATATGATAAAAATTATACATATTTTATTTCGTAAACAGGACAATGCAAATTATACATATTGACGCATGAAAATATTTCCACTGAGCGGAAATCGTTTGAACGCGACCTCTGACTTAGCAGTCGAACGATCTACTGCTAGGTCACACGCAGTCGTCTTTTTTCTATTTTATGATCAGTGCGTTATGATAACAGTAACACTATATGGGCAAATATCGTGATGTGGATGAAGAGATGTACTATGCAGAGATGTAGATCGATTGGAAAATTGTTCGGAAGATTAGTTAAAACTGAAAATACAGCTAATTAGCGTGTATCTCTTCTATCTATACTATTATGAAATTGTAATTTATTGTGCCTGTACATTGGAGATATAAAAAATTCTAGGACTATGTTAACTATCTATTAACAAGGTTTTGGTTCGACTTAAAATCTGCCGTATGTTTGATTGCAATTGGTTAAGTAGAACCGGAGATATGACCAAAAACCCATAACTGACCTTAGCGCGGGCGGAGTCCCGGACAGCAGCTAGTATTCTTATCAAACATTCCATGTACCTCTGCACAAACCTCTGCACAAATTACACAAATTACTGCTGAAGGTTAAGAAAAGTACAGAATAAAGTCCAACAACCTATTCGAAATGTAAGTAAATAAAACTATACCACCTCTTGAATATTCATACAGGAGGTAGCTTTTGTTTTTCGTGCGGAAGTCTCCTTGGATATCCCCCCGCCGGCCAGCGGTTATGTCGGGCTTGAACTGACTAAAACCGCACGCCGTCTCGGGTCTACAGACGCCGGGGTGTAAGGTTGCCCATAGAGCATATCCCTCGCACCCCGACTGATCCTGGGCCATCTCCAGTTTCGAGATGGCCCCCTCGGGTTTGAGAACCACGGTGTCCCCGTCGCGTCGTGCCCCGGTTTGGAGGAGGGGCGCTAGTCGTCCCACCGTCCCGGTCTGCTTCTGCTGGGGTGACAGGCGGCCTCACCTGCCACCCCCAGGCCTGCGCTCATGGAGAACGGATGTCGTTACGCGACGTCCGGCGCCTGAGTCTCCTGCGACGCGCGGCGAGCATGTTGCGGGCTCGGCGGGCCGGGAGAGTTCTAAATCTCTCCCGGGTGCGCTCTGCCATCTCCTTCGCGAGCATTACATGCTCACAGAAGGAGATGGCGGCGGCCCAAGCGCTCGCGCTCCGCACCATTACCGCAATCATGCTGCCGAGTGAGAGGAGTCCCACCCCGATGACTGCCACGAGTTCACGCCTCGGCGCCTCCCAGGCCGGGCAGTCCGCCAGCGTGTGCAGCCCCGAGTCCTCGCTCGCGTCGCAGTGATGGCATTCAGGTCTTGGCTCCTTCCTGAGCCGATGCAGGTGGTCCCCGAAGCTCCCCTTCCCAGAGATCACCTGCGTCAGTCGGTACGAGAGGCTTCCGTGTCGCCTCTCTAGCCAATCCTAATATAGGAGGTACCTACCTATCTAAAATACGTACAGTTACACCTCTTTCCGACTGGGGTAGGCAGAAATAATAATAATAAAAATAATCTTTTATTTAAACACATAAACACATAAAAACATAACCTCACGCCTGTATCCCCGAAGGGGTAGGCAGAGGTGTATTGCACATCCACGATTCGCCAGTTATATTTAGGTCCCAATGTAATAGGGGGCGAGCCTATTGCTATCTACCGGGCCCATTACTAAGCGAGCGATAATCAACATTTTAATACACACATAACTACGAAAAGTCAGAGGTGTGTGCCCGGGCGACTGGGGATCGAACTCGAGACCTCGGCTCGGCATTCCGTTACGTACACCACTGGGCTATCGCCCAATATTATTTGTCTAAAATCTAAAATAACATCTTTCCGCTTACTAAGATCTTGGCATACCTACGCCTTTCGCACCTTTAACTTTCATAAATGTTTTCATACATGCACGCTGGTTGTGGGTAGTCTTGACCTTACCTTTGCTTAAAACGGTTTCGATCTGATTGACATACGTATGGCTAGGTCGACCTCTACCCGGCTGCTCTTTCACGCTTTTTATTCTTTTTTTTTACGTGCGGAAATCCCTTCGGATACCCCCCCGCCGGCCAGCTTGCCTCATAAATCTGTTTCATTAATAAATAATAAATATTCTACGACATTCTACGGTTCTAGAACGCGGATAAACATACTTATATACTTTTTTTTTTGTAAATACATACATGTTATACAAAGAAACACCCAGACCAATGCAAATAGACATATTCATACACACAAATATTTGCACTGAGCGGGAATCGAACCCGCGCCCCCTGTCGTAGCAGTCGAATGCACTACCGCTACGCCACAGAGGCCGTCAACCGTCGTAGTCGTCAAACCTATTAGGTATGTTATAACTAATCCATCATAAATGTTCTAATTCTTAGCAATACAGCTGCCGATAAAACACGTTGGCAGAGTGGTGAAAAGACACCAAAATAAACACAAGATACGATTAGAAATATATTTTTTTCCATAACACAAACAAACAATATCTTCTCGTTTCGCGAACAAGGCACAAGGAACAGACAACAAAAGCTAACAAATCCGGTTTGTCCTGTGGGAAGCGGCCGTGATTTAATACAAATTATTATTAGACGACATAAATAACGTGGTACGGGGGTGAGGCGGCCAGAAGCTCCTTAATAAGTAATAAAGGGGTCATCGTTCATACCGAGAGAGAGTGGAATTAACCTGCGTCAACATATGGCGTGGTAACCGCCGCACGGCTCTCGGAGGGGCTTGCACTCTGAAGCGCTTATTACAATGTGTTTTTAACGCCTGTAGTGTGAATTGTGACTGCTTCAAATGTTTACTTTAGGCATACTCTCAAGCTTCATGTTTAGGTGTCGATTTCTAATACTCGTAATGACGTACACTGATGTCATAGGTATCCTTTGTGTTAATTGACGATGATGATGATGATGACGGGGTAATAGGGCCCCATCAAGATCTTCGGGACCCAAGCCTACCTAACTGCTGAAAAACGTGCGAGGTTGAGGTCGACTGAGTCAGACGGCAGTTAAATTAGAAAGGAGAAGAAAACGGACCTCAGTCTCCAAGGTGGAAGACTTGAATATAAACGGGATCTGCGTTAATATGATGATGATGATGTTCATTATTGACGAGCTCAGAGAATCATATACGCAGACTAACATCCACCAATACCATCAATAATCCAACGAAACTAGCACATGCATTGGACATTTCGATTGTAGGTAAACGTTACGGGGGGTGTGTGTTGGGTAACCTCCTCGAGTGTAGCTCCGATTCCGATCCCGCTGCAGTCCGGGGGGAACGGAATCGGAGCGGCCGGTACACCCTGGGCGGCGGTCAATGGCTTCCCCTTCACCCCTTCATAGGGTTGGCATTGATCGTCGGCCAATACCCAACGTGGCGGGAACACATCGCTCTCCGTACTCCTCTGCTTTCAGAGGAGACAGGATGAGCGATGCTGTTAGTGGTGAGATGGCCCAGGGTCAGCCGGGGTGCGAGGGATATGCTCTATGGGTAACCTTACACCCCGGCGTCTGAAGACCCGAGACGGCGTGCGGTTTTAGTCGGTGCAAGCCCGACATAACCGCCCCCGCTGGCCGGCGGGGGGGTATCCGAAGGGATTTCCGCACGATAAAAAAAAAAAAAAAAAAAAAAAAAAAAAGGTAAACGTTACGGAATTATTTAGCATTTTTTAAAAGCGTTGACTGAATTGATGGCTACATTGAGAACGTTGAACTCCGAGAAATCGTTACGATCGCATTGTATCATTCAAACTGCACCGGTAAATCGATGCGTGTGTGTGATAAAACCTGTATGGTTTTCTGTCTGTTTCTATGTATAATATATACCTATGTATTTACAAAAAAAAAGTTTATAAGTATGTTTATCCGCAGTCTGGAACCCATAACACAAGCTAGTTAACTATGCTTACTTTGGGTCTAAAACGCGCTGTGTAGAATGTCGTAGAATATTAATTTGTAGTTTATAGGTTTTTTCAAGCTCACACACGCAGCTATTTATCAGTGCAGGTCAGACGGTTCAGTGCGATCCTAACGATTTTTCGTAACGATGCTTGACCCATACGATTAATAATGAAAAAAAAAAACTTCAATACAGGTTTTTTTTGTAGGAACTCTACAAACATACAATTTATAAAAAGCATATATGCCAAGACACAGAAAACTGTTTGTTAATCACACAATCTCATGGTGGGCATTGAACCTCCAGCACTCAACGAAATGACAGTGCGGTAGCAAAGTAACCAACTTTAATCACTGCATCATCCCTATAGTCAATTTTTTTATCGTATATGGTTAAGGATATAAAAAATTGACTATTTGAATTCTACATTCATAAAGGGAAGGTTAAACTAGTTTACGAAGTGAAGTCATGTTTCATACATACAAGGATATATATTAAACTTGAATATAAGTCAAAGAACAAAACAACGATAGCACTTGCAGCCGTTTGTAAACTTGATAGGATTATCAAAACTCCATGCGGTACACAAGGATACAGTTACTGTGATAGAGTTGTTTCTACACAAATGTAGCTTACCGTCTATAAAAGATATGAGATGTCATAACCTTATCGTGTGAGCTACAAATGTGGTTTGTATGACAACACAACTTACGGAGACGGCGTGAGGTTTTGGTCGGATCGAATCCGACTTAACCACCCCCGCTGGCCGGTGGCTTTACACAATGATAATAATAATTCTTACAGATAAATAAAATTGAAGTGTCTTTTTTTTTTAATATTTAGGACACGTCAATTTGACTTCGCCTCGCCTGATGGTAACCTGAAGGTAAAGTCTCAGGAACGAGGGTCACCATTACAAACATGTACCATGTTAACAATGGTGGCACTCAGCTTGACGCCCTCATCAGAAGAGGATTGTCGTCGCAGCAACGCGTGACACCCACTGGTCCACTAGTGCTGCGACCACAATCCCCCTGCCCGGCTATGCACTTGCTGACCCCTGAACGCAATCAGACCGAAATTGGATTACTATGGAGGGTTTTTCGCAATCGTGCACGGTGGTACCCACCCGGCCGAATTTTGTGACAAATTTGTGTCATCAAATTTCTACCACCAGGTAGATTAGATATCATATCGTAGATATTCTCTGTATCTAGTCTGTCCGAAAAATGAAAATAACAGATTTTTTAGCGAATACAATACAAATGCAGATAAATCTAGATATTTGTATTTATATATTCTGAATCTCGGAAATAGTACCAACGATTTTCATGAAATTTAGTATACAGGGGGTTTTGAGTGGCGATAAATCGATCTAGCTAGATTTTCATTCTTAGAGACGTCGAAAAAAAAAACCGAGCGTAGCTCGGTCGCCCATATATTGTTCTTTATACACAAAAATAAGTTAATATTGTTTTCTGTAGGCACTTCATATATCGCTTTATTAGCAAGGTGCGTGCCAGGAATATCCACGCGCTATTAACTATATGTGGGGTTGGCTCACCATGGTATTATTATTTATTGGATTCAATTAACCCTTCATTGAATGATATCTTACTTAAACAATATCTTCTTCTTTTATTCTCTTAGAAACCTTTATTAGATGTGCGAAAGTGCGAAAGTTATGTTTCAATAATAAGATCACTCGCATCATCATTATTCTAGCGCCTAGTGTCGGGTCGCCTCGTTCTCAAGATTTGATTTGTCCTGGCTGTTAAGGGAGTGACTACCGTATGATCCTGCAACCGCGAGCAGAAAGCCTGCGCCATAAACTTGTTCGCTAATCAGCAGGTGTACCGACTTGCAGCACACCTGCAAACCGGTGCACCTTTGACATCCTTGGACTCTGAAGATCTAGGTCTTCAAAATTTCCATATGGATATACATATCCTCATGAGTATAATATCAATCTCTTGTTATATTAATTCATATCAACAAAAGCTGCCCCATTTGCTATTACGTTCATATACTTTAATTTCGAAATAGTACATCTGTAGCCGGCCAGTCATCAGTGCGTAACGTGAAATACGTAATAATATTTAATATAATCCACTACGACAATATGAATTTCAACTTCTATTAGTAGGTACCTCTCTGAAATAATTTTGATAGCTTCAAAGCTGAAAGGGTTAGCGGCCGGCGAGGCCCGCAAAGCACTGTACTTCCGTAAAGCTCGGCGCACACAAGCCGCACTAATCGGCGGAGTGCTGCCCGTTCTAAATATCGCTTTTACACGTCCACCGAACCATAAATAATAACTCTATGAAAACATAAATGTTCTCTTTTTCTATCGTTTTCCGAGTTTCGTATTTTTTTCATAGAGTCAAAAGCTTGAACAGACCACTTTCGCATTATGGAATTGCCAAAACTCAGTTTACGTTCTACGTCTAAACGGTGTATTTTAGACACGGGTCTAACAATTTTGACTTCTAAGGTAATGGAGGAAGGTATATATTTTCTCTAAGTTTAAAATAAGTTAGATCATTTTATATTACAGATGTACAGTGAGCGTAGAAATGAGATATTTTGGAAGTATTACGCAAATTGGATAGCTTTCAACACTCAACGGAGTAGGTTCCGAACTTTCGCGGGGAAAATTGAATTAAAAATATCATAAGACGTAAATATGTATGGGGATCGTAATGATGTTGCTTCTGCAGCTAGCCCGCAGACGTTTCGGATTCAGATTAAATAAGTTTTATTTGAATTAGTTTCTGCAAATATTCGAAATAGGCAGATAGGCATTTTATTACATCTAATTTTTGGGAACATATCTATGGAGCTTCCACTTCCACCTCATATTATTGATCATATGGGATCATAAGGGAGCAGTAGAGGATTTAGCATTGTTCTGTCCCGTAAAAGCTCACTCTTAGAGAGAAAAAATCTCAAATCTCTATACTCTATGGAGGGGCTTGTGGCTCGCTCATGCGTTACCTAGAGGATTACTCCTCAATTAATGATCGGCAATATGACTTACGGATGATCTTCTGGCGTGCGCTACCCACCTACGGGGTGAGGCTATAGATAAGCATGACGAGTGATTGGTCAGGTCAGTCTTGACATCGCCAAAGCTTTCGATAGAGTCTGGCACAGGTCGCTTCTTTTCAAACTGCCTGTATTTGGTCTGCCTCCTCGATTGTGATTTGTAGTAAACGTTAGCCAGTTTATTAATACCTACATATTTTGTACTGAGGAGGCGCTTAAGCATCTGTTATAAGCGCTTTCAATGATGTCGTTGGCAAAGCCATAATTTATATTGAAAACATTGTGACATATCTATAGATATATATATATATATATATATATATATATATATATATATATATATATATATATATATATATAGGGACGGATCTGTCTATTTATTTTGCATTTATATGATCAAGCACCGATATACTTTTAATGACGTTTTCGTACGAACTTGGCAATAAGTAATTATTCAGGTATAGTGTAAAGTAGGTAGATAGGTAAATGTGGTATCGACCCTCCTTAATCCTGTCGATGGTTGTTGATGGACCACTTAGGGATATTAATTATAATTATGGTAACGATCTCATTTCCATAGCTAATGCTAAGGTTTCGGGGCCGCCTACCAAATAGAGGTATCAAAATCTATTCATGTTGTAGAGAATTAGAGAATTAATGGTTCATATTGGTTGTACTCGTTGAAATTTGAAATTATGTTTACGTAGCGTGGATTTTGAAAATGTTGTATTACGTTGCATGCAGGAGGTATCCAGAACTGCCTTTGGAGGCCTGGTACTGTGCAGTCATTGTAAGTTTTTACTTATTGAGAGTTTCCCAGGGTTGCATGGTCAAATATTTGAATACTTAGTTTGTGGTATAAAAGATAATTCAACGTCTTCACGCAGGTTTTAATATTTTGTTGCTTATGTTGTGGAAAATGTGATAGTTATTTGTTTAGTTTAACAAATACATCAGTGGAATTAAGTATATCTTTACATTGGAATATGGTGATTCACGTAGCACAGGTACGTTTTTAATCCCATAGCTATGGTTGCCAGTAAACAAAAAAGTCTGAAATTATACCAAAAAAAACGCCATCGGTAATTTTTGATAATTATGTATAACCGGTCCAAAATGAACACGAGCAACTACTTGATCGTGGGATGTAGACATACCTACGTATATAATTGTTTCTTATTAAAATCAACGTTAATCTTTTTTCGGAGCAGATTCCGGGCAAGAAACCATCGCATTATGTTTAAGATTCGACAGCTATAATTTCTGTTCAATCAAGATTTAATTGTTTTAATGAGGCTACATGCGTGAATGGTCGGCCCAATTATTGTTTATTTTTAATCGCCTCAAGTGGTTTTTATGTTCGCAAGAGGCACGCATAGCGGCCGCTGGCGATCATTTTCATTATTTTAATAATGTAAACTTCCAATAATAATTTACAGTGATTTGGGGTTAAACACGTTAAGAGATATTTATGATTTACCCGAGAGCTTGAAACACAGTTAGCTGTGTAATTTGATCCTCGGCTTATGACTTCGCTTTTGTATTCTTTGTTGCACTCGGAGTACAGAACCAGTTCACCAATTTTGTGTTATTAATAAAATTATCTTACAGTGTTTAGCGATAGTATAATTATTTATTCTTTTGTTCTTTTTATTTAATCCCGGCAACCCGCTTTACAATTAACGATCATAAAGTACGAGTTTCTACATCCCGAATCACACAAGGTTTGTTTTATGTGTATTTTCGTTTGTTTGTACTGATCGAACACAACCCTTGATCAGGAAGCAGTTATCGAAACATCATCAGGTCAGTTAGTTCTTACTTTGCATAATTTCTTAATTAAAAACTCTTTTTGCAAAATAAGTTAAAAAACTGCACTAAAATGTAGGTCGATACAGAAATCTACGTGGCAACATAGAAGGGCAGCTTTGTGAATAAACCCTCTCCAAAAAAACACAAGAGGTCGCGGTGGTGCAGCTAGCGCGGGGCGGTGTTGTGGGCCACCGCTAGATATTATTGGATATCTACTAAGTGGTGTTATCACATTCTTCGATTTTGAGGAGATATTAGGTAAGGTACCTAAAATTCCAATAACAGGGCACATCTTTAAAAATAATATGTTATTTTTATCTTCATATATGGTTATGTATTTAGGATACCTATGAGAACTAGTTTCGAACACTAGTGTTATTACATACTGTAAACCTAGTTTAAGGTCTATCCACACACATCAGGGCCGTGTCTGGGCCGTGCGGGCCGTGCCTTGTCAGGGGCCCAAAAAATTATAGTTGTGTACATTTTATATGAACTCGTTCACATACGTCCATGCTCAGGCCGGCGATGGAGCTTCAGTGCATGGACCGACGCCGGCCTTCAACTTCCAACCTTCAAGGGCTAACATGCGCTATCACGTTTTTGTTGAGGAAACCTGTCCCAATGTTTGTCATCAAACCTTGCAAATTAAATTTGATCCTTTTCCCGGTAACCGACTGAGCTGAAATTTTGCATACATATGTAAATTGCGTGACAATGCAATTATTAGGATGAAATGGTGCTGATCTGATGATGGAGCTGGAAGGTGACCATAGGAACTTCGCAATGAAACGACACAACCTCATCGAGTTTGACCTCGTTCGAATCGTTTTGACGAGTAGTTTGTCTTTCAATGGTAACCAGGGTCTGATGATGGAGCTGGAACGTGGTCATAGGAACTCTGTAATGAAACGATACAACAAGTGAATTTATAGAAATTTTGTGTGTACCAGTAAACCGGAAGGGTTTGTATAGGTACTCACATTCGTACACTTAAATCACTAGGTATAATACACTAAGTTTAGTTCAACGGATTTTCACTGATGAAATCCAGCTTAAGTGTATATCAGTATTCATATATCATTTATTATCATGTTCATATATCATTCATTATCATGTACATCAGTATAGTAACTGTGAGTGACCCTGATGGACAGACCGTTTTCCTCGTTTAACCTATATCTTTGAGTTGACATCTACGAGTAAGTACAAAACTGCGATTCGATATACCAGTCGCATCACGGAAGATATCGCAGTAGGGCCGGCCGTTGCGTAGTTTTACTGACTGCAACTGGGAGAAAGCTCGTTGAAAACTCATATCCTACTTCCTACTATCCTTCCTACTAATATTATAAATGTGAAAGTTTGTGAAGATATTTGAATGTTTGTTTACTCAATCACACTCCAAGGGCTGAACAGGTCTGGCTGATAGATTATAGTCTGGAATTACAAATGGCTACATTATATCCCGGGAATAGGTTTCTATGGGTAACTGGAACGTGTGCAGAATTCCACGCGGGCGGAGCCGCGGGCATCAGCTAGTATAATATAAAGTTCATTTGCCTGTGACTCATTAACTAAAAAGAACATTCACTGAGTTTTAAAAGCGCCAATACTTTACAGTGATTTGACAGACGTCGAAAATCGATTACGGCGCATAATATTTGCATTCTTCTCTGCAAAGAAATATATAACGGCAAGCGTCGTGTAGTCAAGTTTATTCAATGGTTTAAATTTTTCATTGATATATAGTTGCAATTTATCGAACTTCGTAACCGATTAAAACCGCACGGTGTCATCAACATTAGACCTACTGCTGAGTAAGATGGTTTGATACCAACCAGCTCCCACCAGGTCTTGGCACCATTCTGGGTGACTCTGCCTTTTCGCCACCTCCTCAGCTTCGAATAAAGGTACCTACCTATTTTTTTTTTTTTTTTTTTTTTTTCGTGCGGAAATCCCAATAGCGAATAAAGGTACCTTTAAGCTAAAATCATTTCTGATTATTCCAGATGACAGCTTAGCGGTGGAACCTTCAAATGTTACGTCAGAAATTGCAAATTCGATTCCCGCTTAGAGCAAATAAATATGGATGAATATATCTATTTGCTTTGATGGGGGTTTACTATGTTCGCATCAGTTTTCTTAGACATGAAAGAACCGAATTAAAAATAAGAAAGCGTGTACAAGATCAACACTCTAGTCGAGATCCAAAGATATGTTTTCACTGTAAAATAAAATCAAACTGTAGATTCTATACTCGGAAGTGTACTCCAACTTGAGACTAACGGGAAACTTTACTATCTGCGTCATGAATTTCAGAATAACGAAGTACAGTCAACGTAGCTAAACAAATTCTAATTTATGGATCCCCTTAGCTGAGAGCTAACCTCTTATAAAATAATAATCTAAACATCAAATAAATGAACTTCAGCCGCTGGAGATTATAAACCTACTCATAGAACAGTTATTGGTCCATGTATTCCAATATAAAAAATGGTTTGTATATATTTTATTGTTCAGCCACTTTTTTCCTTGACTGTACATTTGAAAAACAGGTACCAGTCACGAAAGGAACGACTTGGGCAACCAAGCGCAGGGCACGCCGCAAAAGCGGCGGTAAGGCCCATCATGGAGGATTGGCTAGAGAAGCGACACGGAAGCCTCTCGTACAGACTGACGCAGGTGATCTCCGGGAAGGGGAGCTTTGGGGACCACATGCATCGGATCAGGAAAGAGCCAACGCCTGAGTGCCTGAGAGTCATTTTTAAAACTTTATTCGTGTTTGTTTAATTTTATATTATGGTCCTTTTTCGTAATACGTATAACGTATACTACAGTTAGGTGTTTTCTGTATCTAATCTTTCACATGACATGTTGTCGACATGTAGTGAGGGCGAGAAAGGAGTGTAAAGGGGAAGTGAGGCTCTAACTAACAAGTTAATCCAGCCCCGGGCGGATATGAAGTTTATATCACGCTTTGCATTATGGTTCATTATCTTAGTAATTTTTGCTTTGTTGTGCTGCAAGTTCAGGGGTGTGCTGAGCATGAACGCCTCTCTAAGTTAGATTTATTGAAAGCAATTTTCCTACTATTGCCAAATTTTTATGTAATATACTTTATCAGGATATACTAGCTAACACGTCCTGGCTAATCGGTGAAACCAATTAATCTATGTGCGAGTTATCACCTTATTGGTTGACAATCGGATGAACGGTGTGACAGCGCCAACACAGAATTCTTAATAATACATACCGTAGTTGCCTATATTTAAATATCCAATCCAATCCAATGTAGGTAGGTATTTATTATATTATTATTTTCATTTAAGGGATAATTTTATGGCTATCCTATACCACGCTATTATTAAGTTCTAGAAATTACGTCTGATTCAGCTTATAAAAAACCTATGTTTGTGTTTTTTTTTGTTACCAAAGTGGTCAAAAAGTTTTTAGTTCATCTGGTGTAAAGTAGTTAGTACCTACATCTGTGAATGTTGTGAGAAGATCGTTACGCTCGTTAGGATTCGTGTTTTAATTTAAATTTGTGCGGTTTAGTAGTTTACTAAGCACAATTTTATGATATCACTTTTCGCTTTTCATGATTGCAGATGCAGTGTCATTGAAACGAGCCAAAATAAATTAAGAATAGAGTCGAGCTGTATGAAATAAACCCATCAGAGTAGGTAGTCACTAATACTGACTACCGTCATAATGAAGGTGAAATAGTATCTTGATCAATAGCCACATACAGGGTGGAAACGTTTAGTGTCTCCAGCCGATTACTTCATCATTTTTAAAGATATTCAACACTTCTAACCGCTATTAAATCTGCATCACGTAAACTATAAAATGATATAGGTAAAAAAATAAAAAAGCGAAAAAGTAACGACATGTTCACTTTTTCTCTTTTTGAGCTCGGTAAAAAGAGATTAAAATATGAAATTTTTAAGCAATTCCTATGCTAGCTTTTCCAGTTCCTTACACGGAGAATACTTCGACCAACTGGGCTACCTGGACACATCCTAGATACTCGATTGATAATTCTCCGAATATACATATTATACGTCTCGGGGCGACGCTGGAGCCATCTACCGTAATTCTTGCGAACTACTGTAAGGGACTGACTGGTCGCGGGTTCAAGTCCCGTCCTGGATGCCCTCTTTTTCCGAAATAAATCTATAGATCAAAAAATATATGTTAATAAAAATAAGATGCATTTTTCCCGTTTAAAAATGGATAATTTTTGAATTCCTTGAAGTTTGTGTTGAAACTATTAGTAATTTTTTTTCATGGGTAGTTTGTGAAATTTCACCATCCCTAAGGTGTGGTTGCAGGTGAGACAGTGCGTCGCCTGCGGCGCTCCACCGCGTCGCTGCGCCGGCGTACCCTACCCCTGCACTCTCCTCTGCCCGCTTCTATTACGCCTCCTGCCATAGATCGATCACTCAAGCAACCGTCAATTAACTTATTGCGGGACACAATTTTAGCTCAAAAAAAATTGTTGATCATCATTTTTACTAATCTTATGCTATTTCTGCTTAAGCATTTGATCGTAGCCATTTCATAAAGCTTTCACACCTAACATAAATACTTATTGTAGTTATACGACTTATCTCTGTTATTTAAAGTCGTTATTAAAATTAAAATATACCTTTTTTTGTTTTTTTTTTCGTGCGGAAATCCCTTCGGATACCCCCCCGCCGGCCAGCGGGCGCGGTTATGTCGGGCTTGAACCGACTAAAACCGCACGCCGTCTCGGGTCTTCAGACGCCGGGGTGTAAGGTTACCCATAGAGCATATCCCTCGCACCCCGACTGACCCTGGGCCATCTCCGGTTTCGAGATGGCCCCCTCGGGTTTGGAAACCACGGTGTCCCCGTCTTGCCCCGGTTTGGGTTACCCTCATACGTTACTGGCTACGAATAGTAAACACGTCCATATCAATAACACGCCTCCAGCTCCTGGAGCTATACTTCTCTATTCCTCCCCTGGATAGCTCCTGACGTGTACACAAACGTCATTATTACTGTGTGTACTGGTATTAGACTTCTTGACTTTACTAGTGACTATTCAGTTAATCATTCTGTATATTTGTAAGGCTCCAGTGCCCGCTCCGAAACGCCTTTAGGAGTTAGTAAATTGTGGTGAGGCGAGGTTCACGCTCCACTCATTACCGCCACGTAATGTGTTCCGTCATCGAGATTAAGTCCTCAGTAATGGCACCCCTCCTTATAGGTACACATTTCTACAGCGTCACTATTACAATTGCACGTAATTGAGGTTTGTTCACTTTTAGTAAAATGGCCAATTTAGTTCTTAATGCTGTTTGTGCTGTTGTTTTATTAAATGATGTTAAACCTTTGAGGTCTCGTTTGTCGTGGTTATTTTGTCTCCGACACTTACCGATAGGTACCGATTATAGAACAAAGAACCCTTTCTAATAAGAGCTATTAGGAACGTAGGACCCATTAAAATTCCTGATGATCCATACCTCGTTGGGGAAAGATAACCACCTGTCTGAATATTAAAATATATAGTAAACCGGTGAGAAAGATCTTTAAGAGCCTATATCTCACCTATTTGTGTTGCTTGCATAGTCACGGACTGCACAGAACTACAAGATAACACGCTGACTTGAAAGAATTTCAGTTCCATTTCAGGTATTTTCAATAGGCGTAAGAAGTGACAGTAACTTTGTTTGCTTATAGTTGCAGGCAGTATCACAAAATGAAGAAAACAATACAACAAGTGTATGGTACTACACGAACTGCGTAGCATCGATAGCTTTACCAGTCAGCTTATATCATATCGTGAGTTTCTTGTTACATTATTCAAAATTACCTCCTTTGTATCAGCAATAAATACTGCACTGACACCTAAATTTCAAAATCTAAAGGACTATAAACTTAATGGTGATCGCAATGATAGAAAATTAGCAACATCCTGGTAAGAGTTAGGGTGAGGTATGGATTGCCGGCGGCGGAGATCGAACAATACTGACCCACGAGCTGCGCACGCAGCGACAATGAAGCAGCCGCGGGCGCAAGCGACCGAGACACAGTACAACCACCCTCATACGACAGAAAGGGACAAACTTTTGCACTCGCGAGATTTTGATATATTTCGTATAATTATCGAATAATCTACTTTACATTTCTCGTTATAACATTACGATAATTTTGTTCCATTACATCGGGTTCTAAGCGGTGACCGTTCGCTAGCACAACGATTGATAATAATCGCTTGCAAAGTATAATGGCGTACACCCACGGGTAATTATTGTTGTGCAGTCGTGAGTTCGTGAGCCAGTGGAATGGCGGAATGCATCTCCTTCGGGGGTTGCCCGCCGTAAACCAACACGGCTCGCCGTTCGGCCGGCCGCGTAAATAACTGATCGCTTTCTTCGCGCTAATGATAGTGCGGCCGTTTGCTCTCGCGTCCTCTTTAGTCGATCCCGATAAAATAATTACCAGTATTTATAAGTGCTCACACTTAATCGCAGCTTTATAGTTATTAAGTGCTATGTACGCTTTAAAATTCTTAGTGAAATCGGAGGGAATTAATATGTCAGTAATTAAACAAGTAATGAATAATTGGAGTGTACAGATGACCGTTGTGCCTAATGCAGATTCTTGGAAGAGTAACAATGTATGTGATGACTATTCGATGTAGAATGAAGTCATTCCTTTGTTCGTTGACGCCCGAGGGATGGTTTCGGCGTAACAAACGCACATGAAGTGTAGATGTTGCATTGACGTTTGGTCACGGGGTATCGTCGAGCGCAGTTCTCTGCCAACGTTAATGGGCCGCACTGGCCGTCGGCTCCGTTATCCCTCGTAGCTAATGATTGGCCGGCATTAAGTCCCGACTGTTCCGTGCGATTATTGGATCTAACAGATAATTTTATATCGCATTGTCCCGGAGCGTAAAATTTTCTGTTGTTATTACGGGACGACCGGCACGCGCGGGACGCAGGCCGCCGAGAGCTCTGACCGTATCTTCGCATCTTGGCAAAGGGTATAAGAACGGCGGGGAAAATCACGATTCGTTTAGTACAACTGTAAAGTTTAACTATAGGTAAAATGAATTACCACTAAATAAGATGTATGCTCTCGTAACTATAGGATTGCAGGGATATCAGTAACTTATTCGTCAATGCTCTTCCAACTTGTATACCTACGGTGTTTACATATTTTTTCATTTATAAAAATAATCCATACTAAGTATGGTTATTATTTATGTTTGTTAGTGGGTATACCAAGACTGAGAATAGGTGTCTTTTTAGGGTTCCGTTGCCAAATGGCAAAAATCGGAACCCTTATAGATTCGTCATGTCTGTCTGTCTGTCCGTCCGTCCGTATGTCACAGCCACTTTTTTCTGGAACTATAAGAACTATGCTGTTGAAACTTGGTAAGTAGATGTATTCTGTGATATTTGGGGGATACTTGAAACTGAAACTTAAAAAAAAAAAATCATCAAACCCATGCGTGTAGGTTATCTATGAATAGGTCTTCAAAAATGATATTGAGGTTTCTAATTTCATTTTTCTCTAAACTGAATAGTTTGCGCGAGAGACACTTCCAAAGTGGTAAAATGTGTCGTCGTCCCCCCCCCCCCCCCAGTAACTTTTAAACTAAGAGAATGATAGCCTTAAAAAATATATGATGTACATTACTATGTAAACTTCCACCGAAAATTGGTTTGAACGAGATCTAGTAAGTAGTTTTTTTTAATACGTCATAAATCGTAAACCGCAATTTACCTTTCATTTAATCAACTCAATTTTTTTTTTAAAAAGCATTATTATGTTAGTTGCTGCTACGGAACACTTCATGGGCGAGTCCGACTCGCACTTGGCCGCTTTTATTTAATATAACCGAGGCTAATGGTAACATGATAATGTTTTTTTACTTTATTTGGAATCCATTTCTAGCCCAAGCAGTTAAGTTAAGCTGAAGGGGTTACAGAACTACTAGTAATTTCGATTACAAATATTCTTTAAAAAAATTACACTTTCAGTGTTTTACTACCTGCAACTGAAACATACCATACCATACCATGCCTGCATGTTCCAAATCTTAACATTCGTCTCTTTAACTACTTTATCAATCGAAATATTTACATCCAATTCCATTCTTCGAAAGCTGACTCCGCGATAATTGCAACGCGCTTGGCGCATGCCTTTACGTTTGCATGTTGGCACAATACCCGCCTTTATTCACTCATCTTGCACCTTGTTTTATCTCCAGGAAAGGGTACATGGTACAGTTTAGCTTCTAGCCTTTTAAACTCAGTGATTGGTCTTATTATACAATCAACATAACACAATATCCAAAAACTATGCGATCTTAATGGAGGTCCTATTTTTCCTATATAATGAATTTAGTTTCGAAGATTGTTTACTTAAAAAATTCCGGTCTTTTTTTTTTTTTTACGTGCGGAAATCCCTTCGGATACCCCCCCGCTGGCCAGCGGGGATGGTTATGTCGTGTCTCGACTAAAACCGCACGGTGTCCTCCCCAAATGTCCGTTGCCGGGCACCCCGGGTAAGCCCTCGAAAGGATAACCCCAGGGTTGCCGGCGGACTTTGGCCGCCACCGCGGCCTCGCCTGGTGAGGTCGGGTTTTATCCCGCTTCGGTGAGTTGGCGGGCGTGTGTAGGGCACACACGACACGCCTCCGCCACGGCCTGCTTCTGTAAGGACGGCGAGTCGGCCAACTGCCGTCCTCAGGCCCCGATCATGGAGGTCGGTAGGCCCAGGCGTAGATGAGTCTGCGGCGTCCTCGCCGCAGACTGCGAAACTCGGGGGGCAGGGTTCTCTCCCGCTCCCTCTCCGCCGTCTCTTTCGCGCGCATTACCTGCTCGCAGAAAGAGGCGGCGGCGTGCCACTTGCTCCCGTCGGAGACCACGGCCCTCACCATGGTCTCCAACGAGAGAACGTCCACGCCCAGGACCGCAACGAGATCCCGGCGTTGACTCGCCCACGCAGGGCACTCCACCAACGTGTGGAGCGCCGTGTCTTCGCCAGGATCCTCGCAAAAGTTCCGGTCTCAAATAAGTTTATTTAAGACCTGAATTGCTCACAAACTCAAAACAGATGAATAAATTTTTCTATTCAAGTCTTGATTTATTAAGGACCCTTGGATACCAGGACCTATAACATAAGTTCCAAACAAGGTAAACTGTTCTGGAACTTGGAATTAGGGAAATTAAAAATATAATAATTCTACTGTCCACCATAACGAACAGTAGAATACCTAAGGAACACAATTTGAGAACTACTTATAAAATACACTAACATTATGGATCCTAAACCATTTGACAAACATAAGACGCAATGCATTAAGAGCATCACAGTTAAATTTTACGATGTCGGATTAAATTTGCATCGCAAATAAGTAAAGACCACCACTGATGTTTTCATTGTTATAAAGAACTTCAACTGCGACTTCCACTACCTCCGCTATCGTATCACTACAGTAATCTGAACAACGGCTACATAAACTGTGATAGCAATAAACGGTCCAAACGTTGGTGCGACACTAAAGCATTTTGATAAAGAAATTATGAATAGTACACCGGTATTGTATAGTACTGGTTCGCACCTTTGGCTCACGAACGCCATTCTTCCCGCGCCTGTAATGAGCCCTCTAAATCAAACAATAGCATTAAAGTGTCAATACGGCCTCGATAACACCTCGCCGTTTTCTTTTGCACACGGAATTATGGCTATAAATCTATGGAAGGCTCGTTTACACTACACGATTCGTCTTTTATCGCCCCGCTTGCATTAAATTATTATCAATCGCGTGGCTTTAAGCATATCTTTATCACAATTTAAGAGATAGGCCTGCCAAATCTACCCGGGTTGTTTTTATAAAGTTTTGTACTCCTAGTGTGAGTTTCTAAGCTACTGAAATTATCAGAACTGTTGTGTTGTGTTGTGAAACGTTATTGTGGATGAGGAAATTTGACAGTCATAAACATTGCTTTGTTACCTATATGAATAAAGATACTTAAATGTAATTGTGGCATCCTAAATATGTCGTGTAGCGTCGTATGGGTATAAATGTGTAACGTCACCGGTTGGCAACACTGGGATGTTAGGTTCGGTGGTTGATGGCGGCGGACGCTTAAAAGACTGACGCGTTGCCCGGGCACCGCGACTCGTGACATTCGTCAAACAAATCGTACCATTTGTCAAATTGCTTGCTTGACAAGGGACCTAATGGGTTAAATGAAATCAAGTAGGATGTGATAAAGCATATATCACAATACCATCAATGCATATACAGATAACCTAAGGTGGCAGGTGCTATAGTAATATTCTCAGGAGCTTGAAGAGTATGACAACGCCCTTATCTGATGAGAAAATGAGAGAAATCACATAGATTTCAATAACATTATGTACAACTACTTATGAACAGCTCTGAAGAAAACTAAACCTAAAACATAGATAAATATTTACATACATGCGTCATAAAATTCCTCTCATCATCACCGACTGGTAAGGTTCCCAGAAGGTTGGCAGTTTTGCACGTTGAATGGCAATGCTGATTCTTTGTACAAGACAAAGTCCAGCCCTCTGGTCACATGTAGCGTCGATCAGCCCCGTTGCCAAATCTTTGTAGACAAAACGGGAGCTTGGACCTCATGACCCCTGCATCTCAACCCCAAACGGCTCAAAAATTCAATTGATATCTAAATGGTTTCACACTTTGGTGTTTTCCTATGATCTGTAAGAAATGTATTAACTACAATCTCTGTGCTAGTTACTGGTAGTGCCTTTAATAATAGTTTATTGTCTTTATTGTTCTATCGTAACAAGCACAATCATTGCTGTTCGTAAACTGAAGTGCTCTTAATTATGAGTAATCATAAGATGAATTGCTGTTTACTTATTTAATGGTCGTAATATGTTAACCTTATGTTTCAATGACAACTGTATTTCTTGTTGGTATGAAGTAATGTAATATAGTAGAATAAGTGGGAGTAGGTATTTTATTTTACAACTGCAGCTGATAATAATAAATAATATGTATTTTAAATTTAATAATGGAACAATAGAATTTAAACAGGCGGAAAATTTGATTTTCCTCTGAAATTACTGTGAACGCGTAAAAAAATATTGTGAAGTCTACCCAGGTCATATCGAGGATAGTGTTTTTAATCATTATAATTTAAGGTAAGAAGAATTACTATTTAAAGATGAACCTTTAGGGTGGCTTATAGCAAAATTCATAGACCACGCTTAGTCATTACTATAATGTTCACATTCATATGAAACGTTTCCCTTACTAAGCTATGTACTAAATGTGGGACTTTACTATAATATTTGCATTTGTAATAAAAAAAAATCCCTTGCTAGGTAAGGTCTATTAATCCCCTAATACAGACAGGTGAAGTCCGACGGAATTTTAAGTTCAAATTTGTAATCGCACGACTGCGGAAGTGAGTTCCGCACGAAAAAAAAAGGTATCTACACTCTACCGAAAACTAACATAGGGTTGTATTCTTACTGGTGAGTAAGATCATTGAGTGTCTTCAGGCAGAGATGTATGGTAAGCAACGTACCTGTGTATTAGATGTAGAATGAGCTTCTGGGTATGGTGATCATTCCAACGGGCGTGCCGTGAAGTAATTTGTAATAATTTATATGTAAGCAATTAAAGGTATATATATATATATATATATATTTACAAGTTATTATTTTACTTGCAATGTATGTTTATTTAGGTTAAAACTTGAGAGATAATCTAATTTATCGCACAAGATTTGACCTAAACTGCCTGACGGTCCTCTACCTAATAATCGATTGCACTGAAAGTGCTATCAATTGGGTATTGTTACGACTCATTTCTTCTCTGTACGTGGTAACGTGCAAATGACAACTCTGGTATTACAAGCATTCATGGGCCATGGTAACCGCTTACCATTAGATTGTTACTTTAGGTTGTTTGCTCCCTTTGTAGTATAAAACGCTAAAGGCGTTGCGGGAGCGTTATTTACATTGTTTTACTAGCAAGTTGCATTCGATTTTTGTACCACTGTATTGGTTCAGCTTCTGGTAATAAAACGGGTATTCCTGGTAACAGTTATTCTAGATAATTATATTGCTCAATATACACTCAGTACGTAATCAAAATATAGATAAGTGGTGCTCATATTATGCATATATTCTCATTTATAATTCCTCAAGCGTATTGACGAAATAATGACTCAATTGAACCTCCCCATCAGGCCGAACAGGTAGAGGTGCTCAAAAGGTCGACAATGTAAATGTAACAAGAAATGTAGGAACAACCCTATTCTAAGAAGTTAACTGCATAATTTAGACAGTCATTTGCGGCTAGCGCCAAATGTCAGACAATTTTGTGCTCTTACGACCGAATGTATACGAAACTTTTAATGTTTTACACATTGTTGCTAAACATGGCAAAGTTGCATACGGAACTAACAGGATTTATTGTTCAAATATAAATTAAACATTTTAAATTTACCGTCTCATGGTATATTAGCGCTCATTTTTGTGTACTATCGTGAGGTCCTGAGTACGGTTTGGGGACCTTAAGTGTCATTAGGCATTATTGTTTTAAAATTTTCATTAGCAGCATGATATTTGAAATTCTTTGCCCCACGTAACAAACACGTAACATTTACAAAAAAAAAAGATTATTGAAAAATATACAACAATAAATTAAAACCTAAAGAAAACTAAGCCTAAAAGACAGATAAATGTTTATATGCCTCAGAATTCCTCCGCATCATCACCGATTGGTAATTTTATCAGAAGGTTGTCAGCATTGCCACGTTGAATGGCAATGCTAATTCTTTGAGCAAGATAAAGTCCAGCCTTCTGGTCACACGAAGCTGGAAATCAGCCGCTTCGCCAAATTTTAGTTTTAAGTTCATAAGTTTAATAATAAATACTATTATTTTATTGCTGTCTCATCATCATCATCCTAGCGCTATGCATGGTTGCATCAGAGGCTTTCACCTTGGGTCCCGGGGTCTGGTTACTCGTACTCCTACTTTTGATTTGGCTTATACGGCTTTTATGAAAGCCTGCGGTAGAGCCTCGTTAATGAGCAGGTGTACCGGCTTGAAGGTGAGGTTGGCTTGAACCCGAAGATCATAATGGGATCATACACCCGAATCCACTGCTATCTAGCGGGCACATTTTTAGATTTCATAATTAAATAAATATAAATAATAAATAAATAATATGTGTAGGCTGACACAGCACTATCTAGACCCAAAGCAAGCATAGCTTTACTAGCTTGTACCTATTATGGGTTCTAGAATGCGGATAAACTTACTAAGATATAGTTTTTTATTCTAAATACATACATATTATACATAGAAACACCCAGAAAAATGCAAATAGACATATACATCATACAAATATTTACACTGAGCGGGCATCGATCCCGCGGATTCTGACTTAGCAGTTAAACGTTCTCCCGCTACGCCACAGAGGTCGACTCTGTAGTATTTAGAGTGGCTTTTTTGCATTTGGAAATTATCGGGCTTCTTCTCAAAGGAGCCAACCTGGACCTGCTTCTGCTAGGGCGACGGCTAGCCTCAACCGTCACCCCCAGGTCGCGTTCATGGAGGACCGATATCATTCTGCGTTCTCCGCCGCCCGGCTTTCTGCGGGACGGAAGAGTGTTAGATAGTCGATTTTCACTAGCATTATGCTACATTTCGTATGACTAGTGAGAGTACTAGATTCCTTTTCTGCCATCCCTTCATACTTTGCATTCTCCTAACTTACTTCTCATTTGCTAGCTGCAGTCGTTCTATGGCTGCAGTGATCGCTTTTCATTAGGTGGTATGTGCGCTTCATCATCAGCATCCCGTGCCACAATACCGGTTGCATGCAAAGCTTGCACTCCTCCTCCAGTTATCTTAGCTTTGACGGAAGCGATTGTCGTCAGACCCAACCAGACATCTCGTACCGTTGCAGGTAAGATTGGCTCAGGCTCCGAAGTTTGTCCTATATACTCCAACACTAATTATTGGTAGTTATATTGCTTTTTTTCTCATTTATCAGCCGAGAAGCAATAGTCGCAAAAAGGAATTAACGACATAAAGATTAGTCTCCACAAAAACAACAGCCAAATAAAAACGAAACTGTTCTGGTATCGGCAATCGAACAAAACGTTACAAAGTCAATGCAATGTCGCCGTCGAAGGGTTGAAGATAAATACGTGCAAGGGGCCGGGAGGTCGGCTGTCGGAGATAAACAGGGGGCGAGCAATTTGTACAACTACACAAATGCACAACTCTTCCAACGATGGACGGGGTGCGGCCGCGAACGGCTGCTGGAATTTTGAACTGTTGAGCTATATCGACTTCCTGCTTGTTGTTTTATAAATGATCTCATATTAAAATTCGATACATAATATATTTTCTCAAAATTATCACAGAAGTGTACTACGATCTATGACAGAAGTCATACCTACCTACTTCGTTCTCGTCCGCATTCACTGATTAGTGGATGTCTGGGAAAAGTCGTGCTTGCGTAGAGGCAGGTAATAGAAAAATTATTGTAAGTAGCAATCTTTCTACTTAGGAACCAATAAGAGGTCAACTTCGGAAGAAAATCTATGATCAGCACGGTGAAAGTTTCAATCAAATCAATTCATAAATATTGCGTACCGCAGGCAAATGTAAAAAACCGGCCAAGTGCGAGTCGGACTCGCCCATGAAGGGTTCCGTAGCAGCAAGTAAAATTTATATATTTGAGTATTTTAAATGAAAGGTAAATTGCAGTTTACGATTTAAGACGTATTAAAAAAAAACTACTCACTAGATCTGGTTCAAACCAATTATCGGTGGAAGTTTACATGGTAATGTACATCATATATTTTTCTTAGTTTTATCACTCTCTTATTTTAGAAGTTACAGGGGGGGGGGGGACACATTTTATCACTTTGGAAGTGTCTCTCGCGCAAACTATTCAGTTTAGAAAAAAATGACATTAGAAACCTCAATATCATTTTGGAAGACCTATCCATTTATACTCCACACGTATAGGTTTGGCGAAAATTTTTTTTTGATTTTCAGTAAATCTAAGTATTTAATGTTTTTAACCCCCAAAATTTATTGTTTTTTTTTCTATTTTTGTGAAAATCTTAATGCGGTTCACAGAATACATCTACTTACCAAGTTTCAACAGCATAGTTCTTATAGTTTCGGAGAAAAGTGGATGTGACATACGGACGGCCAGACAGACAGACATGACGAATCTATAAGGGTTCCGTTTTTTGCCATTTGGCAACGGAACCCTAAAAATTGTACCTTCGTAAAACGGCCAAAAAAGTCTATATTACCTAGAATATTTTTTTATCATCTACATTTTTTTTTATTGGTGAACTGCTCGCGTTTGACCAGTATCTCACCTATGGGTAAGTGATGATGTGGTCTAAGGTGGAGCATGCTTACCTAGAAGTAATCTGTTCACTCTAGGCTTAAATTTTAGTATATTGACGTTATCCTGGTCTCGGAACTATTAAAAAAGTAGAAATAAAAAAATTATGTTTTCGCTCCTACCAGACTGGACAGATGATGACAAATCGTCCGTAGTTCGGGTGAAATGGTGAACGTATGCGTAGCATAGAATCTCCTCCTTTTTAATGTCAGTTTTAAAAGGCGTTAGCTGCATATAAACTTAAAAGCTACGACAATTTGTACGCATTGTAGTACCAATCAATTTGTCTATTACAGTCCTTCTGGATATATACCTCGTCGTTCAGTAGTTTTTGCGTCCATCGCGAACAAATAGACAAGAATTCAGACAAGTATAGAAGACGGCATAGTGGTACAATAGCGAGTGGGCAATATAAAAACAAAATAAATATCGAATTGCATCAAAATAACTTAGGAGTTCTCTGCATGTTTTAAATTTAAAAGGCGATTAGGTAACACGATATTGGGGTGTGTGTTGGGTAACCTCCTCGAGTGTCGCTCCGATTCCGATCCCGCTGCAGTCCGGGGGTAACGGAATCGGAGCGGCCGGTACACCCTGGGCGGCGGTCAATGGCTTCCCCTTCACCCCTTCATAGGGTTGGCATTGATCGTCGGCCAATACCCAACGTGGCGGGAACACATCGCTCTCCGTACTCCTCTGCTTTCAGAGGAGACAGGATGAGCGATGCTGTTAGTGGTGAGATGGCCCAGGGTCAGCCGGGGTGCGAGGGATATGCTCTATGGGTAACCTTACACCCCGGCGTCTGAAGACCCGAGACGGCGTGCGGTTTTAGTCGGTGAAAGCCCGACATAACCACCCCCGCTGGCCGGTGGGGGGGTATCCGAAGGGATTTCCGCACGATAAAAAAAAAAAAAAAAAAGGTAACACGATATTTTATATGTTAGGGACAATGGCCCAGGGTCAGTCGGGGTGCGAGGGATAAGCTCTATGGGCAACCTTACACCCCGGCGTCTGTAGACCCGAGACGGCGTGCGGTTTTAGTCGGTTCAAGACTGACATAACCGCCCCCGCTGGCCGGTTGGGGAGTATCCGAGGGGATTTCCGCACAAAAAATGGGACATTAGAATCAATAACGTTGATTTTGCAGAACGACGGCTGTTAAGTAAAATTCAATGACCGATTATTAATAATACAGGGTGATTCGGGTAATTCCTTTACCTGCATGTGGGTCAAGAAAAGATGACCAGTTCACAGCAATAGGTTCGCCTCATATTCCGTGACTCCGAAAATAAAATTGGTGAGATGTGGGTGTAACACACATCTACCTGCTCCTTCAGCGTGAAAATACAATAGCGAGTGGGCAATATAAAAACAAAATAAATATCGAATTGCATCAAAATGACTTAGGAGTTCTCTGCATGTTTTAAATTTAAAAGGCGATTAGGTAACACGATATTGGGGTGTGTGTTGGGTAACCTCCTCGAGTGTCGCTCCGATTCCGATCCCGCTGCAGTCCGGGGGTAACGGAATCGGAGCGGCCGGTACACCCTGGGCGGCGGTCAATGGCTTCCCCTTCACCCCTTCATAGGGTTGGCATTGATCGTCGGCCAATACCCAACGTGGCGGGAACACATCGCTCTCCGTACTCCTCTGCTTTCAGAGGAGACAGGATGAGCGATGCTGTTAGTGGTGAGATGGCCCAGGGTCAGCCGGGGTGCGAGGGATATGCTCTATGGGTAACCTTACACCCCGGCGTCTGAAGACCCGAGACGGCGTGCGGTTTTAGTCGGTGAAAGCCCGACATAACCACCCCCGCTGGCCGGTGGGGGGGTATCCGAAGGGATTTCCGCACGATAAAAAAAAAAAAAAAAAAGGTAACACGATATTTTATATGTTAGGGACAATGGCCCAGGGTCAGTCGGGGTGCGAGGGATAAGCTCTATGGGCAACCTTACACCCCGGCGTCTGTAGACCCGAGACGGCGTGCGGTTTTAGTCGGTTCAAGACTGACATAACCGCCCCCGCTGGCCGGTTGGGGAGTATCCGAGGGGATTTCCGCACAAAAAATGGGACATTAGAATCAATAACGTTGATTTTGCAGAACGACGGCTGTTAAGTAAAATTCAATGACCGATTATTAATAATACAGGGTGATTCGGGTAATTCCTTTACCTGCATGTGGGTCAAGAAAAGATGACCAGTTCACAGAAATAGGTTCGCCTCATATTCCGTGACTCCGAAAATAAAATTGGTGAGATGTGGGTGTAACACACATCTACCTGCTCCTTCAGCGTGAAAATACAATAGCGAGTGGGCAATATAAAAACAAAATAAATATCGAATTGCATCAAAATAACTTAGGAGTTCTCTGCATGTTTTAAATTTAAAAGGCGATTAGGTAACACGATATTGGGGTGTGTGTTGGGTAACCTCCTCGAGTGTCGCTCCGATTCCGATCCCGCTGCAGTCCGGGGGGAACGGAATCGGAGCGGCCGGTACACCCTGGGCGGCGGTCAATGGCTTCCCCTTCACCCCTTCATAGGGTTGGCATTGATCGTCGGCCAATACCCAACGTGGCGGGAACACATCGCTCTCCGTACTCCTCTGCTTTCAGAGGAGACAGGATGAGCGATGCTGTTAGTGGTGAGATGGCCCAGGGTCAGCCGGGGTGCGAGGGATATGCTCTATGGGTAACCTTACACCCCGGCGTCTGAAGACCCGAGACGGCGTGCGGTTTTAGTCGGTGCAAGCCCGACATAACCGCCCCCGCTGGCCGGCGGGGGGGTATCCGAAGGGATTTCCGCACAAAAAATGGGACATTAGAATCAATAACGTTGATTTTGCAGAACGACGGCTGTTAAGTAAAATTTCAATGACCGATTATTAATAATACAGGGTGATTCGGGTAATTCCTTTACCTGCATGTGGGTCAAGAAAAGATGACCAGTTCACAGCAATAGGTTCGCCTCATATTCCGTGACTCCGAAAATAAAATTGGTGAGATGTGGGTGTAACACACATCTACCTGCTCCTTCAGCGTGAGAATATAAAATAGACCTTTGAAAAAGGTGATATCGAAGGTCTGTTGATTTTTAATTTTTAATCGACTTCACAAAGGAGGATGTGCACAATTTGATAATACATTTTTCTTTTCGTTGTTTAAGTGCTTCGATATTATTGTCACGTACTTTTCCATCGAAGAAATATATAAATAATATCCTGCAAGGTTTGTGTACTCTGGCTATCCGCTACTAGGCTATGGCTAAACCCGATTCTTACACTTCCACTTACACTGCGATTCTCACGCATATAAAATTTTGACTCTGCAAATTTGTGAGACGGGGCAGTTTATAAAATAACAAGTTTAAATATTCTTTAATGGATTTATAATTACTTCTCTACCTACTTAGACATTGAGTATCTATTCTTGTTTGGACGCTAAAGATTGCTAGGTATACAAACATATCTTACCTTTCCTTTTTATTACGTAGGGAATGCTGTTACCCACGGGATCGCCGGCCGTCCAGTAACCGGATAGGTATACCTACTAAACCGTACGGTGTATCATACTCTGCGCCTTGTCGAGGGGGCCTGCAACTATGCATACATGGTCGTCGTCTACCCTTTCCTGCATCTACCTCATGTTCTAATAAAGAACATGCAATCCACATCTAAAGTCTTCAGCCTAATCCACATTGGAACTGCTCTGAATAAACAGTAGCTCTCATTAATCACCCCGGGCCGCGGAAACTTTCTCTATTCAACTGAGACTCCACCTGACTTGGATATTTTCTTTTAACTTTTAAGCTTTGTTCAAAACTTTTGATGGACTTGGAGTTTTAAGTAACTTGAATAGTAATATATCTTGTGCAAGAGCGCTCCTTTATTGTGTTATCCAAGCTTGCCAGGTACATTTTGTGATACTGTTTGTTACAGATTTTGTATGGAGATTGCATAATAATGTACCTATTTCTACTAGTTCTAGTTCTAGTTCTAGTTCGAGTGACACTGAAGCGGTTGATATGATGTTTTTGTAATCTTAAAGTCAACTGTACTCGTTGTCTATTAACAATATCTGCATTATGTTAAATAAACTTTTGATAAGACTCCACACATTGACGGAGTGCCCAGCGTGACGTTATCTCACTGGAGACCATTCCGAAACCGTGGTCTCCGATGGGAGCAAGTGGCACACCGCTGTACTTTTCTGAGAGCAGGTAATGTGAGCGAAATAGACGGCAGAGAGCGAAGGCACCGCAGACTTATCTACACCCAGGACTACGGACCTCCATGATCGAGGCCTGAGGACTACAGTCGGTCGACCTGTCGTCCTTACAGAAGCAGGCTTAGATGGAGGGGTGTCATGTGTGTCTTACAGACGCCTGCAAACTCACCGACGCGGGATCAAACCGAACGGCCAAAATCCGTCGGTAAACCTGGGGTTATGCTTTCGAGGGTGGACCCAGGGTGTCCGGCAATGGACGATTGGTAAAGACACTGTGTGGGGATGGAATGAGTAGAGCAGTCTGTCAGCCCTTACATGAGCAGATGCAAGTTGCAAAACTTGCATCTGCATTTACCATAGACTCGAAGTCTATGGTAAATGCAGATCATCAGGAAGGCCCAATAGCAATAAAATGCCATATTCTTGTTTATTGAATTAGTATTTAAAAATAATAGTGAAAACTAAAGAAGCTATCTGCTTTTTCATTGACACTTTCATATTAAATCATGTGGAAGACCGGTAACATTAAAATAACAAAACTTAAGACATTTCTAATCAGTAATTGTTTTTATTCACTGGAAGAATATATGAATGAATGCAATGAGTAATAATATTTAAATCACATTCAAAAAATATCTTCAAAAAATATATACAGTTGAATTAGTTTACATCGTATTGAATTTATTAGCGTGACTTCTCTTTATGTTATTATTTAATTTTACAAATTTATTGATTAATTGAATATGAATTATTGATTGACTTGCTGTGAATGAAATTATTGGACATTGCATTGAGTTTATCTAGTTTTAATTGTATATTGGTGTAATTTGTGATTTTAATATGTACGCAGATTCTTGTTTTTGTTAATCTACAATCATTTACTGTGTCTTATATTATTAATACTTTGTACTTCAGACACAATTGTAACAAATTGTTAATGAACAAAAAAAATAACGCTTTAATCCATTTTAATTGAATGTGTAGGTAATATTCGCGTAAACTTTTAAAAATATGAGAATATAAATAATAAAATTTCACCGGTATCAATTATAAGAATCAAGGTACCGGTGTTTAACCCTTTGATAAAGGAAGCACAGTCTTCTGTGTCAAGCTCTTGTTCCAACCATCTAAAGGGAGTGTATTCAGGTGTTGGTCGAAGATCTTCTCCATCAATAGTTGTGCGTATATTACAATGCAGCATGCTGAATCGTAATTTGACATGTCACCAACGTCATGTGCTAGGTTCTATACTTATTTATTCAGATCTTTATACTTTTCGGCTTGTATGAGATTCTAGTCAGGAGGAAAGAGGATATTAATAAATAATCAATTTGAATACCTAGGTATAGTATGCGACATTTTTTTTTATTTTATTTAGGACACGTCAATTTGACTTCACCTCGCCTGATGGTAAGCTGAAGGTAAAGTCTCAGGAAAGAGGGTCACCATTACATACACGTACCATGTTAATAATGGTGGCACTCAGCTTGACGGCCTCATCAGAAAAGGACTGGCGTCGCAGCAGCGCGTGACACCCACCGGTCCCACTAGTGCTGCGACCACAATCCCCCTGCCCGGCTATGCACTTGCTGACCCCTGAACGCAATCAAACCGAAATTGGATTACTATGGAGGGTTTTTCGCATTCGTGCACGGTGGTACCTACCCGGCCGAATTTTGTGATAAATTTGAGTCATCAAATTTCTACCACCACAAGACTGTGTGTGTATGTTTCTGAGTAGTCAGTGAATTTAACCAACGAATGACGGTATTATTAATACAACTCCATCTGCCCCTTTGAAAACATACCTACAGATGTGATGATTAACATTAAAAATATATATCACAGAGAATATATTTTAATGCTATAGATGTCGATGATCGTTCATGGCATTTAAGAAATGAAATTATAAGAAACGAAAGATCATTTCTAATTCTACATATAGTTGTGCAATACTTCACGATTAACCACAAAATAAATGGGCAAAAGATCCACTCACCGCCATACCTGCAATCAATTTTTTAATTTACTATACGAGTACAACAAAAGCTTTTAGGTACATCTTATTGGCAGAACAGATAATTGAATAATCCAATTTCAATTTCCAAGGAGTAATGGAAAATTGTTTCAATTTAATAAACAATACTATTATAGATTCTCATTATAATGAGATAATAATTTATCGGACTGCTCCAAGAGCGGCCCGAGTCACCGTAGCATTAAGTATGTACCTAATTCCATTAGGTAAGCGTCATTTCAATCTAACTCGGAATTAGTTCCACCTTATTGCCGGCTTGAGAATTTTTATCACAGCGAAAGCAATCAGAGCGCCAATAATTTCCCTCATAATGACTCGTTGGTCGTAAAATTTGAGCATTGCGCCAAAATGGTGGCACATTAAAATTCTCTCCCCATCGTTATAACTGGAGTTAGCGGCGGGTACCGATCCGTCGACGATCGGGACAATCGGCATTTCCATCTCAATCGGGCCGCGCAACCCCCGCCCCTCCGCCGTTAGTTTTCTTTTTTAAATCGCGCGTTAAAGATTTGGCGTGAACGCGTGAAGGGTTGGTTCCCACCCGCGCCGTTCCTGATAGCCGCCTCCTCATATGTCCTCGTCGATATTGCAATACGATTTAGTAGCGCCCGAGTTGCTTTCTCAACGGATCTGCGTTTGCATTTACATACAATATTACTTGAGAGGATTTTGAAAGCAGGCTGAGCTTATAGATGCATCGCTTCCAACGCAAATATCTATACCTATACCTACCTACTTGCAGATAGGATAGGTAGATCTGATATAAACCTTAATAATTGTTTTGAGAATGATGTGCAGAGTCACGAGTAAATATCGCGTGAAGAACTCCTGCATACGCGACAGCCTCCATGTCCGTGACATTGCAGATAAAATGCAGGAGTGCCGCCTTAGCTCGTGTGGCCACGTTTTGCGGCAGCCGGCTTTCACTTCGGAGCTCAGGGCTGCTTACTCCTTCTCCTCCTTTTTATTTGGCTTAGGTATACCGCCTTTATGAGAGCGACTGACCTCGAGAAGTAAGCCTGCGCCAGAGCCTCGTCCTTCAATCAGCAGGTTTGCAGGTGAGATTGGGTTACCCCAAACACTCATTAATATAAAACATCAAACGGTATAAGGGATTAATGTATTTCCGTGGAACTGTTTACCTGTTATTGTGAGTCTTGGGATTCATGCATTTCGTAGGCATATCCGGAAAAGTACCACACAGTCACACACAAACTCGAATTTCGGTATAGCGTGGAGCATAAATAGGTTGTAATTCTGCATTTAATTTAGCGTTTATAAGCACATGATCAATATCTGGTTGACGAATATCTGATCTGCTGGTATAAATTGTTTTTATTGTTATTAATTATAATCTATGAGTGAATTACATGCTGTCTCGCGTCGTTGGGTGTGTCCTCTTGAGGCGGACATTGAAAATCAGTTACTGTGATATGCAATGACATCGCTATCATAGTTTTGCTGAATGTCGCCCCATTGCAAGCAAAATGCAAAAATGCAAAATGTAAAATACTGTTCTGAAGCTTTGCAATAAACATTTATTTATTTATTATATAACAAAAATATCAATAGATTATAATAAAAATAAAAGTAACAATAAGTGAGCACTGCGGTAGTCTTATCGATAAGAGCGATCTCAACCAGATAACCTTGGTATGGAAATTAGGGGAGAATTATAGAAATAGTAGTAGTAGGCAGACTATTCTATTTGTTTTTTTTTTGTTTTTAAGACAATCCCATCACGAGAACTTGTGATATCGACATTTACCTAGTTTTAATGGAGAATTTTCAGTTGTCTAATGCGACGTAGTTTAGCCGGGGAGTGGTGGTTTTGTCGGATTTAGAATAACTACTGCTCTAGGGACTTGGGAAAAAATGTACCATAGCTATAAAACGTGGGTTTTGATATCCTACTATCCCAGGTTCTTAAAGTTAAGCCCGACAATACATCTATCGAGGCAGCCTTGAATGGTGGTCTTTTCTTTCTGAGCTGGAATTACACGCAATCCATTAGAAAAGTTACATTTTTCTTTTGGTATGTTTATAATTATAAGTACAAGTTGCGAAGGTTGCCAAATATGTTAAGTTACTAAAAGTCGAGTAGGTAGTCATTAATCAGGCGCGTCCTTGTGAAGCAAAATGAGTCGTCGCGTAGCAGTAATTTTGTCTTACGCATTCTTTTATTTATAACAACTTGTAAAAGAAGCCATTGCGAAATATCAAAAGTAGAAATGTTGTAGTTCACCTGTCGTGACCTTGCCACCTTATGGATATTGTAACTTTAACTTAGTTCGTAACAAACTTTGTAACTGCGAGTTAGACATGACACTCGAGTAATACAGGCAATAAGGGCTAGGGAATTACGTCATCAATTTCGCTACTATTCTTCGTGTGAAGCTTTCTTATGACTTTTTTTACTTGAAGTATGGTAGTAAAGACACACTGATTTATTAGTTCGGTTAAGCGACGTTACTCTATTCAAACTGATACATGGGTGATCTTTTTAATTGCAATAGATATAACCAAGGTTTACAACACAATTACAATTTTGAATAGAATAATTTAAAACATTAACATGGATATATAAACGAACAATTTAGCAAAATAGTAAACAGAAGAACGTGTGTGGGGGTGTATGGGGCCTTCCCAAGTTCCTAGGGGCCTAAATAAAGCTCCTGCAAGCCGGTACACCTACTGACTGACGGACGAGGCTCTGGTGCAGAGTTTCCTCACAGATTGGCAGGTCTTTCAAATGCCATGATAAGCAAAATCGAAAGAGGAGTAAGAACAGGCGGAACCCGAGCTGCGAGGTGAAAGCCTCGGTTGCAACCGCGAATAACATTAAGATGATGATGGGGATCTGGACATGTTCTGTGCATCGTGCAAATCTGCGATCTATTATATAGACCCGGACAGTCAGTGCCCTGCGTTCTTGCTCTATATCCATATTTTCTTTCAAGTCATCAGTAATACAGTGCTTTAAGTACTTAAATGATTTAATTACCATTTTCAAAGAATGAACCACACAGTGTTACCTGAGGAACATATATATTTTGGCAGCCCCTTGATTTAAGAACCATCATCTCAATTTTCCCTGTGTTATATTGAATCCTATGGGCTTGTGTATGTATATGATTCACAAATACCAACTAGGATTGACGGGCTAAAGAAACCCAGCCATCTGCATAAGAAAATTATGATTTCGATTATAATTTTGTTCGAATAGAATGTAGAGCAAAAATATTATAGGTAGGTAATGTGCATAATGCCAAACGCATAAAAGATTCCTATAATAATCTCCACTGTATAGATTTACTATAAATTGTATTAGCTTCGCTTATTATAGTACCTCGTTACAACACGCTACAATTATGGTACAAATAAATAACTTTAATTTAACATATTTTAATATAGGAAAACATTTATATTTATTGGAATCATAAGCCAACTCCCAAGTGTAAAATCTCATTTAAGATTATACACGCGATACAATAACGGGGAAAATTACTAGCTGCAACTATGTCTCATATATGTAAAATAATGTGGCCGATATATCCTTACCACCCGCCACCCCGTGGGGGCGCGTGATCGAGGAGATAGAGGCTCCCGCGAGCGACTTATTCCGATATAATCAATAACTTAGTGAGATCCCCTTTGCATCCAGCCGTGTGACAGTTCCTCCAATCGAACGGGCTAAGGGTTGTTTTTTACATTTTTGTTCAAACACCGCGTGATTAGAGACGCGACGTGTGCGGGGGCTTTTTGAAGTACACGTCGTTTCACTTGGCTAGTTTGTGTTCGTTATTTTCTACCAGTTTTCGGTAATAAATGTTTGCGCACAGATTTGTCTTTTATGCATAACGAATATGTAAATGTTTGCTTCGTGTGTTGGTTTACGTGTTACTATTCTGTTAATGTGTTGCCTTTTGATTTTTTTTGTGGTACCCTTCAAATTATGTACTTGACAGCACACTATTAGAAATTACTTTTTCTTTACATATGAAAAAAAATGAGTATATAATAGTAGATGGTTGTGCCATGCTTCTCCTGCCACTAACAGTTGGTTCTACCGGCGAAGTACCATTCTCTTACTAAATATAGACGCTAAGCAGCAGTGCGCCGCATTTCGTACGATTGTTATTAGTGCAAGGGGCGTTAACTGTCTTCCTTTTCTTAACCTCATTTCCACGTTTTCGTTACCCTTCGGAACCAAGTTCATCAACCAGCAGGTGTACCCACTTACAGGTGAGATTAGCTGGACTCTGATGGTCGCGTTGGAGTTCCATACACATAAATGAAAAGTAAACTATCTACTGGATTTTTTCGTAGGTATACTCCGTATTTGGAATTCTTTTAAATAAAATCCTTACACTGATTTGTCACAATGAATTTAACCTTTGGCTACTGACGTGGTTTTCTTGTCACACTAGTACCGACGTGAGGCCTGAGAGGCCCCTAATACAACATTGAATTTTGTGAATAAATATGTAATTTATGTATCAAATTATAGATTATATGGTTAGTAGTTTGGGATCTGCAAATTGAAGAAAAGATAAAATAATAATGAATTTCATAAAACTTTGTAATTATATGTCTTAACTTCTTTGACTTTGTTTTTTAACTAAAAAATGACTACTACGAAACAATAAAAACCCCAAAATAAATATCACTTTTTAGGATCCACGAAAATACTTTTCCTTACAGTTGAGTTATATTCATTAAAAAAAACCAGTAATTGGTATGCTTCACATTAAGAAACAATGTCCAATAACAAAGTTAGTCACAATCAGGAAACATTGTTCAGCGCATACAAACATGTTTATTGCACGAATAATATTGACGTGAAATGTGGATCTTCTATTTAGTTTAGGTGGACAAGATAAAAATATTTTCACTGTTTTCTCTTTGTTGGTTTTGCCTTGAACTGTATCAGGTATCAAGTATTCTGGCTAAACAAAGTAAAATGTAAAAAGTCACATATGTAACTACCGACGTTGGGCCGCGTTGGACTTCACACACGAAATGGCTTTGGCGTAACTATACTTGCAGCTACTAAAGAGTGCAGGGGCATTACCGCGGCGCGCTTTGAACAATTCAGTTTCCGGCCGCTCAGCTGGGAGAGAGAGATGGAGTTATACACAGTGTATAGTTCCGTCTCTCTCCGTTAGCTGAGTGACCTGAAATTGAATTGTTCTAACACGTCGTGGTAGGGTCTCAGATCTCTCTATATAACAAATCGTATGTCCGGCGCGGCCTCACAGCCCCCACGTCGGTAGTTAAAGGTTTCGGAAGCGTCGTTAGCTTAGTGATTAAGGCGAACCGAGAGAGGTCCCGGGTTCAAATCCTGGCCATTACACTACAGACGTGAACCAACTCCTAACACAAGCAATTTAGCTTACATAGGGGGAATATTAGTAATTTCGGTTAATAAAATTCTTTAAAACAATAAAAAAATAATACAAAAAATATTAAAAAAAAAACATGAAAAGTTTCGTGCTGTTAAAAACTTCTACTTAGCAGACCGTGACTTGGAACTGTCGTCGGAGTCTGTCCAATTGACGCATTCAATGCTATTCTTCATTCTCTGTATAAACGTGGATTCATAATAGGTGTTTCCACTTGTTATAATACTATATTAAGACGTTATGGTGTAGAAAGCCTTACCAACCTCCTTGAGGTCCAAGCCAACCTCACCTGCTGGTTGGTGCATCTGCTAAACAAGGAACGGGCCCGGGATGTGAAGAGGTAAGTAGACCTCGGGCTCTGAGGTGAATCCCTCTTTTATTGTTCTACTTGGGGAATGCTTTTACGCACGGCACCTCCGGCTACGGGGCAATAGCCGGAGATCGTGTGTGTGACTCTTCCATCCAGCCGGATGGGCATACCCACTAAACCCCACGGTGCGCCATGCTCTGCGCCTTGTCGGGGGGGCCTGAAACTATGCTAGAATACTTCTATGGCGACCCCCCCTAGCGCGTGCCCACTAACGTGGGCACCACACCTTTGAAACTCTCGATTGGGCGACGTCCAGGCACACATGGACGTCGTCCCCTTGCACGCACTCTAGGGGCAGGGTTCTCTCCCGCTCCCTCTCCGTCGTCTCTTTCGCGCCCATTGCCTGCTCGCAGAAAGAGGCGACGGCGTGCCACTTGCTCCCGTCGGAAACCACGGCCCTCACCATGGTCTCCAACGAGAGAACGTCCACACCCAGGAGCGCAACGAGATCCCGGCGTTGACTCGCCCACGCAGGGCACTCCACCAACGTGTGGAGCGCCGTATCTTCGCCAGGATCCTCGTAGTGCTGGCACTGGGGCGTTGTCTCCTGGTGGATACGCCACAGACACTTACCGAAACACCCGTGTCCGGTAACTATCTGGCACATCCGGTAGGAGAGGTCCCCATGGTCCCTCTGCAACCACTCCTTCATGATCGGTCTTACCGCCGCAATGGTGGATTCCCCCACCTTGGGTGCTCAAATCGCACCCCCCATGTCTCCATGAGTTCCCGGTGGAGCTGGGACCGCTGAGTCCTGATTTCTCGGGGCTCCGGCCTATGGACCCGCTCCAGCGCCTCCTTGCATGATAAAGGGCTAGGATAACTACTGACGACAAATGAACTGCTAATAGCCAACCGCTATAAACTATTCGATACTACGACTTATCTGCTGTTAACAGCATCATCATAGCGGTCACCCAAAAGTTTGCACTTTGGTGCCCAACGTCCGCATATTGTTTATGATTGGTTTGTCGGATTTTCCGGGAGTGACTGCCGAATGATCTCTCCATGAAACAAACTGACATCAAAAGGTAAAGTCTTCGCCAGAGTTTAGTTTTTGATGGGGCCACATGAACCTATTCGTTCGTCTCCCAAACCATCTTGTCAATGAAAGTAATTGCAATCAAATTCAATCAATTACAATCAAAATTGAAACACCACACGTTGCCACGTTTAACTCAATAATTTTTATTCATGAATTTAACCATGTTTTGTTTGATATGAGTATGATGATGAGGTTTTTAAATTAAGAAATTCGCCCTAAGTTTATCAATATAGTAATATGATATAATATATTGATACATACATAATATATACTGATGTTTATTATGATTTGTTATTCATGTTTTTTTGTTGAGAAGTCGTGGTTACAACTGTGCAGGCGATGTGCAAGGGTATATGAATACTTGTTTGTTATCTTAATAGTATAGAAAAGAGCATATTATATTTTGGAATTACTAAAGCGCATGTTAAGTCGTAACATCATCTTTAAATTAAAACAAGTTTTTTTTCAATTAATCAATCCACTGCTGGCCCTGGATTCACCCGATATTAAACATAGAACCCAATTCTCCAGAAGAAGGTACGACGTATTCCAGCTGGACTGATGACTTGGAAAAGGCAGATGGGCTAGACTGAATGCGGAACACATCAATTTGTATGTATTTTTCTATTAATTTGACTAGCTGTTACCCATAGCTCCACCCCTGTGGAGTTTTGAACCCGTCCCGCAACCCATGCGAACCTATTGCAGGAATAAAAAGTAGCCTATGTATTGTTCTAGACTATAGACAGGGATCGATTCCCTGTAGTAAATGACAGCCAAATCCGTTCAGCCGTTTGGCCGTGATTGAGTAACAAACATCCAAACATCTTCACAAAATGTCATATGATTAATATTAGGTAGAAATTTATATAACTACTGCATCGAATGGGCAGGCACTAGCTCACGGCAGAAGTGTATCAACAACCTCATGTTCCCATCACCCACCGTGTTTTCGGTTCCACATATTTTTTTACTGACTCCGTACTGCTACCGAGAATTTCCTAATAGGATAACCTAAGGAAACTTTAGCGGACCCGGGAATCGAACCCGAAACTACACAGTAGCCCCATATGCCATAAGTGCCCCATCGTGGTGTATCGATCCGTGTTTGTCATTCTAACATTAAAAAAAAAAATATAGTAACCGAAATTACTGGTATATTTCCATTAACCCCTCCAGTAAAGCCCAATTGCTTGTGGCTTCACGTCGGTAGTACAATGGCCAGAATTCGAACCTGTAACCTTTCGATTGTAAGGCCTAAGCTATTGACCAAAGTGGTTTAGGGGTTTAGAATTTATTATTTTATTTGTTTTAAAACTTTAATTTGCTCTCTTTTCTCAATTGTATAGGTACTTCGTTATTTTTTCCATATTTATCGCGATAAGTCCCGAGACGTTATAAAAATATGTGTATACTTACGCCAATAATATGTCCAAAAAGATATGTAGATATTAACCATATTAGCACTGGCATAATACTAACTATGTTTTGAGATCAAGTCTATTACGGTCAATCGAGTACTTCTTGTTCTCTTGTACCGAGGGTTAGCTATTATCAAGCCATATACTTGTTAGACACCTGAATACTATACGAACCACTACCACTCTCTCATTCAATATTAACCTTAAGTAGTATACTGCATTTAATACAGTTTGTTCGAATTTCGAGTGTCTTTAATTCCTTTTTCTTTACTCCTTCCTTTTTTTTATCGGGCTTTAACTGGCACAGGGAAAGTGGAACCTCATTAGCCTCACCACTCGAGTCTCTACCACAAAAAAAGTCGTAGAAAAATTGGTCATATGACTAAAATGAGTTATTTTAGTCATATGACTGATCGAAAAATTGGGGGTGCAGTGAGTTGCTGGCATTTGCTTTAGGCTTTTGAATTTGAAGGCTTTCTTTTGTTTATCTATACCATCAAGACCCAAGTCAATATGCTAATCGCTGCACCTGCTAGACTACGGACGAGGCTCTAATGCAGGCTTTTCTCTCGTAATTGCGAGATTAAGCGGACCCCGGGCTTCAAAGTGTAAACTTCGGAAGCAACCGGGAAATCGCTAGGAGGATGATGATAATATTTGGGCAAAACGGCATTGGTTTAACTTTTAAGGGCTCAACAGTATTTTAACATGTAATGTAAACAATATGACCAAAAAACAATAATGTCAAAATACCAACCTAGGCATCGCTATTATTTTCAGTCTAAATCCATTATCGTCTTCTTAGCGTTGATGCCGGTTACATCCGAGGCCTTCACGCGTGAGTGAGTCGCATAATGTGACTGTGAATCCATGAGGATTTCTTTAACTTTTCGTTGGGGAAAGTAAAAGTATGCCACTATAATTAATGTCATTAAATGCGAATAAGAGGGAACCCGTGGTAACTGCTTATCATCAGGTGGACAGTGTGCTTGTTTGCTAGCTTAGTTCTTTAAATAACAGTAATAATAATATGTTTTATTGTCTCATAGAATATGTATATAACATTGATTCCCACTCTAGGATTCCTTGTCTCGTGGTGTCTATGTAGTCTCCTTCAATCCTTTACGACAATTATTATTTATTGCGCTATAATTAATGTCATTAAATGCGAATAAGAGGGAACCTGTGGTAACTGCTTATCATCAGGTGGACAGTGTGCTTGTTTGCTAGCTTAGTTCTTTAAATAACAGTAATAATAATATGTTTTATTGTCTCATAGAATATGTATATAACATTGATTCCCACTCTAGGATTCCTTGTCTCGTGGTGTCTATGTAGTCTCCTTCAATCCTTTACGACAATTATTATTTATTGCGCTAGAGATGCATAAGAATATGTATTACCTTGCTTAGTGATCAGACCAAATATTAGTTGATTTTTAAACCGTTTTTAGGGCATTAAGTTGGTAAGGATGTGCTCCATCTGATATTAAGTGAACGCTCGTCGCTTGGCTGTTCCTCTCTCAATTCCTGTCTTTTCAGTCCCTGGTATATTGCAAAACAATTTAGACTATGTTAGGCACTTGCTATGATCAACGAGCAAGAGTGCTTACCGTACTAGTGGCATAAAGTAGTAAATAAAAAATGAGGACTACGTGGCTTAGTGGTAACGGGTAGGTTAGCACACTGCAAGATTGAGCAATACTAGCCAGGTTAGTCTTACGTTGGGTAACCATTCTTAAAACATTGAGACCGTTCCGGGCCTCGGACAGCACGTTAAGCTGTCGGTCCCGGTTGCCATATAAACATCTATGGCAATTGCTAGAGGTTGTTGGAGTCCGATAACCTGGTCAAACTCCAGAACCTTGATATCGATTTCGCTAGTGGGTTTTGGTTGTGGCGGTCAGGTGGTAGTCGCTTCACGGAAATATCGAAGTTATCAGTTAGACTAAAACCGGACCCCAATTGTGTTGTGAAAGACTCGGAGAATGATGACTAGTGGCATAAAGAAACGGGAAATAAGGAAGGGCTACAAATTAAATAAATATAATCATTAATATTATCTTCGTAGAAATTGTATTAATTTATTTAAGAAAGTTCGACCTGTAAGGGTGGTTGTAAAACTTCATTACATTATTTTGATCTTCAACTTTATTCAGTCAGCCATCTACCTAAGTTGCTCTTAAGTGTAACACTCTTATTCATATAACAATTCAAGTGTGCTTTAACTATATAATTTTGTTTCTTTTCTATTCTTGACATTATGTAAAAAAACTAAAGCATTTTTTTATGAATAAGGTGTGAACCCTTAGAAAAAGGATTAAAATAAAACTCCAGTATCTGATAAACTAACTTTGAGTTTATTTTTACCATTTACACTTGACAATGTATTCGTAATCTGTTGTCGGCTACGGATGGCATGAGGCGTAGGCGCGTAGCACACGCGTAGAAGGCTACGCACACGTCATGCGGGATGAACTTAAACTAACTGCTACGAATTAATATAATTTGTTGAGTTTGATAGATACATTATATTTGTTAGGTTCAGTAATTAAAAAGTAATATTAACATGTATAGTGGTACAGTAAGAGAAAGTTTCGACTTTTTGTTATACACTGACAATTTTGCGTGTTATAAATATTTTTCCAATACATCGAAACTAAATATATTCTTCCAACTGTACCTAAAAATTCGACAATATTTTTAGTAAGATATCTAGTAACAAAAAACAAAGTGAATTTTGATTCGTTTTGTGTATACATTCAACATTTCGTCACAGATTTAAAATAGTAGGAACGGTATATTTCACTAGTAAAGAATTTTAAAATAATTTTAGTATTACCATACAGTATTAGGAACTATGATAGACACGAATGCTACCTTTTTAAGACCATAAACTAATATTTGTAACCAACATCATGTAATCATCTAGAGGGTTAAAAATTCTACACAAAATCTATTACTTTTAACAAAAATAATTTTAAAGTAAATACATAGATTGAGAGAAAATGTATAATAAAGTAATATACAAATAAACAAACAACATGCCGTGGCGGCACCTCTAGTAGCAGACACAACAGACTAGTCCGAATTAATCTTAAATATTAAAATTTGTATTCGGAAAGTATAGTGAAACTCTAGATGCGATAATATTGAAATATACATAGGAACCATGATTCATTCCGCGGGCTCTCGTCCGCGGAGACACAACATCGCACTACCGACATGTCCACCTACACTAAACCAAACTTACACGTAGGTACATATTTACTCCCGATTATAAACCGAATAAAAATAATATATCTCCTATGGAATGCTATCCGACGTCAGGCCGTGAAGCTCTGAACATAACCGAGCCACAACAAACTATGAGTTCGTCAATAAATACTAAATACTAATCAAACAAAATAATTGTGTTGTATAGACGCGCGCCTTCGCGTACAACATTGTTAGGACGCGCCGACTTCCACTCCATACTATTTATATTTTTGTGATTCGAACACGAGCGACGGCGACGTAATGATGTTAGATAAATTGAAGTTACGTATAATCTGTTGCGATATTTTCGATTGAGTCACATATCAATTTATAGAAATCCATTTCAATTTCAAATGTAATATTTGGTTTAATAACCTTGACGTGTAACCCCAGACGCCGCTGGGAATTGTCGCGCTAGGAGAGAGACGGCGCGCCCGAACATCGACTCATTGCACACATATCATTATGTATAGACATAACAAGGACCGCCGGCTACCGGTGGAATAAAACATTGCACTTTATAAAAAAACAAACTCAATGTTGTAGTAGGAATCACTCGTAGATAAAATATTGTAGTACACTCCGCTAGATAAAATGTAAATATGTAAAATATTTTTAATAACGTGATCTGTGCCATTGAAAATATTAGGGACTCCACGCACACGGCAAAGCATTCGAAGGTGCTTGTGGCGGAAGCGCACGCACGCGCGGGCGCCGCTCGCGCCTCACCCACCCCTCTGCCTTCAGACACTGGACTCACTTATGCCACTACTAATAATCATTATAATATCAATAAAAATTCAAGAATCACACTTAGTTCCAAAATAAACTCACTTGTTTGCGAGGTAGGCTGTGCGCTAGCGCGCAGCCCGAGTTTCGAGTTCGTTCGTTTTGGAAAAGTTTGCTACGATAATAATTATTATAATTAACTGTTATCAATAAGCCTACGCGGTGTCGTCGCGTCTCCGCGGGCGGCTCTACGAGAAGCGCGCGACGCGGAGCGGTACCGGCGTTACTCGCGCGTGCGCAGCGACCTGCACTTGCTGAGCGTTCGTGCACCGAGCTCGTGACGACACATTACCGTGCTGAACGTGAAGCACTTTGCCGGTACGAACGATAAGCCGTGTGCCAAATACACCAAGTATTTAGATTTCATTTTGGTTGCGTTTTCATGACTTCACGCCGTTTCCTGAGCATGGAACCCGCGAGAGAGGACGACCGCTCTACTGCCTAACATACGTAACTAACTTCGCTTCATGTTTAAAAAAATCATATACGTATATCACTATATATATCTTCATACATTTACGATGCCTCAGGAACTTCTTACGAGAACGTATCTATGCCTAAAATTAGAACGATTATATGTATGTATTACATAGCTTTAAACAATAATTAAATCGTAATTATCAATATCGATAATATTATATGCCATAAAGATAGGAACTTGCTTTCCTGGGAGTTGATGTTAAGAGTGAGCTACGCCGGCTCGGCCGCGGCGCTCGCTGCCGCAACGATAAACGTATATTTATATATAATAAAACCTGTCTAACGTATGATATGAAGTGCGGCTGCGCGGCGCGGCCGGCCCGGCGTCGCCGCCGCCGCCCCCCAGTGCGCGGCGCGCGGCGCGGGAGCCGCCGGTAGGAACACGCGACCCGCGGTTGCGCTCACGCCGAGCCGCCCCGTGAGCGGGGCACCTCGGGCGTTGCTCATTACATTCATGTAAAACGGGACAACAACGGTCGGCTCCCGATTAACCTATACTTAAACGACTACAAGCTTTAAATATAACTAGGAAAGTGCCGCTTCCACGGCGACATTCGTCAACGAAAAGAAGCATTAAGAGCTAATAGTGAACTGCTGCGTTGTCGGACAACGGAGAGAGCGAGGGGCTCTAGTAGATAGTAACTATACATTTCTTCAGTGTAGGATTAGTGTCCGGCGCTCGCTAGTGAGAGCTCACCGGGATGCTGAAAGCGTGGCCCAGGTGCGCAGAAATTAGCGTTCGGGTCTTTAGGTGAAGTGGTTTCTTGCGCAGCGCGGGCAGCCAACAGCGTTATCTGGTTCACTACATCCTCCATCTCGTGCGTTAGTGTTTCTGGTGGGACAACGGGATGCTGCTGCGGCATCATAGTCCGCAGGTGCGGTTCTGTATCCGCGTGGCGGCGGAACTCTTGTGCGGTCCGAAAACGTTCTCCAGGGCAGGTGCGGCATTCGAGAGCTGGCTGTACGACCCGAATGACGCCACGCGTTGCCTCGCGGCCGGCATAGCAGGAGCGCGTTTGGTGCACTTGTAGTGGAGCCGGTGACGGAAAAGCTACTTTACAATGCTTGCACACGTAACATAGGTCAAAATCTAATTCGCGCGCGCCATTCGGCGCTTCTGTTGCCGGAGGAGGAAGTCGCAACGTGGATGCACCAGGATCTGCAGCGATGTGTCGGATTTGTTCCAGAGTGGATGCTGGCAGCTGTAGCACGCTAGCGCCGTTCCCAGTCTCCACTATTAAGCCCTGAGGTTGCGGCTGCAGTAAATTGGGGTTCCCGCTGGGTCCTATAACAAGAAATAAAGAAGTGTCATAAATACTAATATTGCATTGCATGTCGCTTTAACAAATAGTATCTTGCTCTAACAATTGTCTAAGTATCAGATTATTAGAAGAGGCTTGGTAATTCGCAAAGCAGGGGGCTTGAAATATCGGTCTTGTCGACACCCGCTTGCGTGACACTCAGCCGCGTTGTAAAGGGGTTAATCCACTTACAACGAGGGCCGAGGGTCGGCTCACAGCCGTGAACTGACCTTTCACTCGTAGCTACAATTTTACACGTTTTTTCAACTTTGTCCTTGCAATTGTAACATACATTTATATATATAAATCGTTGCATATCTCATTATTTATCAATAGATTTATTTGTTTTCGAATACAGATAAAGTCAATTCAAATGCATTTGAGAGACGAAAAGTAAAACATGTAAGGTCGATCTCGTCGGAACTCTCAAGCCCAAATTGGGAGCTCCATTGTTCGCAATAGGTTAGCACCAGATAAACGGTGTTTACCTTACTGCGAGGCGATTGTACATGCGTGATGCGTTTCTAACGAGCCCGGCCCGCCTCTATAATTGATTCGGACGCTGCTTTATGCGGCTTATATTCACGAATGCATAATACATAGCTTTCGAGTCACCATCGCGAGTTTTATATCGGCGAACGAGCAGCAAGTTGACTAAAATAGTTCTCGACGGTGAACACCGCGAACAATGAACTGAATGATAGATATTTTTGTCTTACATTGTTTTAATATTTTATATTAAAACTGTGTGGGTGAGGTCTGTATACTATAATAATACTATTTAAAAAGTGTATGTAGGAAATAAAATGCAGTGATAGAATTCACTTTTTGGACTGTATTTAGAATTTTTTAGGTTTTACAAACTTCGGCGTACACTACCTGACAAGCAAGCGGAAGAGGGCGACTTTATACAATGTTGCCACTGATTCAAAGTTGAAACAATGGTGTTGCTAGAGTATAAACATATAATTTAAATAACAAAATGTTGTTTTAATTTAGAATTTAGGAATAATTAAATCATTAAATATACATTAAAATTATATGTTAGAAATGATTCTAACAGTGTAAGTAAATAGAAAGTCCTAAGTGTAGGGATTAGGTAGTCTCAAAACATTACCTATACAGGGACTCTACGATTTCTACGAACACACAAAATCAGAAAAAACTGTACAATCTGTGATCTTATTGACATGAGACTATCTGTAATCATATGAATAAAGTACAACAAACTAATTGCTCTCTATTTCTTACACTTTCCTTCGTAGTTCTTTAAAAAGTAAGTATATTATTTGTCAGAGCAGCAGGCCTATCATGAAACGTACATCCGCAATTGCGGACTGAAATTTCGGGCAATCGGTACCGTGAAATGCAATTATTCCGCAATCGGGCCCGAGGACGGCACATGACAGTTCATTCGGACTTAACCCTACAATGAAATGACCTGAAACCGCAAAATTCGGAATTTTGACAGCCCGTCAAAAAAATTAAAATTATAACACGAAAGGTTTTCAAAATCCAATTCAAAGGTTTTTTTAATATGTTGGTTTATAATAGTTCATTTTTCAATACAAATAAATTTTAAAACAAAACCTCCTTGATATGTTTGATTCAGTTCCGAACATACTTTATGGTCCCAACCGAAGGTATGAAATCCGAAATAACTTCATGGTACTTAAATGACATTTCTTTCATGCATGTTTCGTTAGGGCCCGCAATTGCGGATGTACATTTATATTATATTGTATATACTTCTTTAAACCAATGGACATATCCCTAATGAGCGTTCATTTATTATCACAATAAAAACCGTGAAAGTAAAAAAAAATAAAACGTTTCTAACGCTTCTAAAATCTTTATAGCCGATAGCCGATCTGCCTGTGCCCATTTTAGAGATGCGATACAGGGCTTAATCACGTATTGCTATCTCGAATAAGCCCGTGCGAAATCGAGCAGCTTTCAATCAGCCTCTTAACAATCGTTCGGCTGATTGGCCGGTCGTGTTTCGTGTAATGAGGCCTTAGGTACTGCTCATACGTATGTCATGTTCCTTCTAATGGTAATGAATGCCGTACATGGCTCAAGTGGAATTCACGAGCTAATTTAATGACTGACTTTTGTTATAATGTAGGACAAAGTAAATGAAAGTAGATACCTACGTATTTGGTATTGAAATATTATTTGTAAACGTTCAACGTTTAGAGTTATGTAATAATGTTCCTTGTTTATTGATTTATGATATAAAATTACGTATGAGTTTAACCTAAATGAAGACAGGGTTATCTGGATATAATAGTCAATATGTATCTACCTACCTATTGTTTTTATCAAGTCTCGGTAGTTCAAAAGCGAGTCGCGACACGTTGGCCCTGACGTTAATTCGCAACCCTTTCTGCCAATTAGTTGCAAAATAGCCAGACTATTGTGCTGCTAACACGACCACACATCGCACCTAACAATACTGGACCTACAATCTAAATTGAACTCTAAACCTAAGTGATAAACTTAATTATTGGTTAGTAGAAGATTGTCGGTTAGCTCGTCCACTTGGTCCAGTGAGCGAGTTTAAGTCAAAGGGCTTCTTAATCCGGACTTGTAGGTCGTTACGCGTTATTATAACGCGGCCAGAGCCGAGTATTTCTTCGCTCATTTACATCTCATTAGGGATCCTATTATTGGAATAAGTTTACAACGCATTTTGCAGACTTTTGTTGGATCTGCTTAAGTTTCGCGCATAACATCACCATCCTATAGAAGGTATTGTTATCCGTTTTTTAATACTATAACTGCACCCCGTATCTAGTTTTACTCACACACATGACAATTAAAATAATATACGGTTATTATTAAATTACGGTTTATTTTTCAATGAGGTGGTAAACATATATAAGGCTCATAACTAATGTTAATCCTGACCCAGTCTTAAGGTATGACGTTTGTATTATTTTAAAACTAGATGATGACTGATGGCCGCGGCTTCGTCCGCGTGTATATTGCTACCCTAACCCATGGGAACCTATTCTCGGGATAAAATGCGATAAAACGCGTATGTGTTCTTCCAGACAATAATCTATCCCTATACCAAATGTCAGCCAGATCCGTTCAACTGTTAGAGCGTGATTGAGTAACAAACATCCAAACATCGTCACAATTATAATATAAGTAAGATTTAAATTAAATTAATATGTACTTGTATTGGATATTTAGAAGTTCAGGCAATTGTAATTAGAAGACAAAAGTAGGAGTAACCGGGAGCAATGCAACAAAGAGTCAATAGTCTAACATTGATAATTTCATTGAATAGGTATTTAGAGACTGAGTGATGCAGTTAGTGGTGAGATGGCCCAGGGTCAGTCGGGGTGCGAGGGATATGCTCTATGGGTAACCTTACACCCCGGCGTCTGAAGACCCGAGACGGCGTGCGGTTTTAGTCGGTGCAAGCCCGACATAACCACCCCCGCTGGCCGGCGGGGGGGTATCCGAAGGGATTTCCGCACGATAAAAAAAAAAAAAAAAAGGTATTTAGAGACTCCCGAGGGGGCCATCTCGAAACCGGAGATGGCCCAGGGTCAGTCGGGGTGCGAGGGATATGCTCTATGGGCAACCTTACATGTGCGGTTTTAGTCGGTTCAAGCCCTACATAACCGCCTCCGCTGGCCGGCGGGGGGGTATTCGAAGGGATTTCCGCACGAAAAAAAAGGTATTTAGAGATTTTCTTAAAAGTGAGTCACTGAATCGAGTGTTTTTATTTCTAGCACTAAATTGCAACCTGTTGAATTTAGGTACCTAGATGTAGATTAAAATAATATTAATCGTATAAGATAAATTGAATATTAATTAACATAACATAACATAACTTCACGCCTGTATCCCCGAAGGGGTAGGCAGAGGTGTCTTACACACCCACGATTCGCCAGTTATGTTATGGTCCCAATTTAATAGGGGGCGAGCCTATTGCCATCTACCGGGCACATTATTAAGCGAGCGATAATTAATATTTATTAATGCACACATAACTACGAAAAGTCAGAGGTGTGTTCCCGGGGCGACTGTTGATCGAACTCGAGACCTCGTCTCAGCAGTCCGTTACGTACGCCACTAGGCTATCGCAAATATTAAATAAGTTCTCTAAAATTAGGTAAATACCTTTTAGAGCAATAACATTTCTCCATAATTTACATAAAGTTCCTATCAACAAATCAATCTTCGTACAAAGCTAAACATTATCGGAGCAGCGTATTCCGAAAGCGTCCGAACCCAGGACAGGCGGACAGTCCGACAGCCGTCCCATCACTGTTCGTACATGTCCGAGCAATTAGACTAACGGACCTTAGACGTGAACTTGAGTCCTTGTTTGTTCCTACGAGATTGATCTCGTGCATCGCAATTATTTAAAGAATTCCATTTCTAATGGGTATTTGCATCTGTCGAAGGATGCTGATGTACACAGCGTGTGTGTTTCCGCGCACTTATTTGGAATGTTATTATTTAGCTGCTTTGAAATGATTTACAGTCAGACGTGAATTTGCCTATATTAGTTTGATTTGAGTAGTAATATTAAATAAATATTTCGCACTTTTATCTGATTTGTACAACGTGACATTGTGATTCGGTAATTGGAAAAGAGTCATGTGTCTTTTTATTTCCTGGCTGTTTTCTTATTTGCTCTACCTGTTGTATTGTAAACTAGGCGTGACCTCGTGGCAGCCATCGGGGTGGGAGTCCTCTCGCTCGGCAGCATGATTGCGGCAATGGTGCGGAGCGCGAGCGCGTGGGCCGCCGCCGCCTCCTTCTGCGAGCATGCAATGCTCGCGAAGGAGGTGGCGGAGCGCGCCCGGGAGAGACTTAGAACTCTCCCGGTCCGCCGAGCCCGCAACTTGCTCGCCGCGCGTCGCAGGCAACTCAGGCGCCGGAGGTCGCTTAACGACCTCCGTCCTCCATGAGCGCAGGCCTGGGTGTGGCGGGTGAGGCCACCTGTCACCCCAGCAGAAGCAGGCCGGGACGGTGGGGCGACTAGCGCCCCTCCCCCAAACCGGGGCAAGACGGGGACACCGCGGTTCCCAAACCCAGGGGGCCATCTCGAAACCGGAGATGGCCCAGGGTCAGTCGGGGTGCGAGGGATATGCTCTATGGGCAACCTTACACCCCGGCGTCTGTAGACCCGAGACGGCGTGCGGTTTTAGTCGGTTCAAGCCCGACATAACCGCCCCCGCTGGCACGCGGGGGGTATCCGAAGGGATTTCCGCACGATAAAAAAAAAAAAAAAAAAAAAAGGTACATTTTATTAAATGTTAATATTCTGACCATAGTAAATGTCACATTATAACCCACGTGATTAAATAATTCCATTTAATTTCACTCAATTATTTGCCCTAATTTAAAACTTCCCGTTTCAAAGTACCTTTTGACAAAGGATAACATTTCACCATGTGAACTCCCTTGAATATCAGGTGGCAGGAACACGATGAATATATTAAAGAGATATTATACTTTTTATATTGTAGCTTAATAAAAGCTTAAGCTCTGTACGAATATATCTACAATTATTATTGCGAAATGTTTTACAAATAAAAGTTAGAAATCGCTAGTACAGACACACTTGCATTGACAAAATGCTCAATGGCTTATCAATTGTAACTGACGCTGCATTTTCATGATATTATGTTTTGTTGCAGTTTTATAAGGAAAATAGCATAACGATAACCGCCTGTATATCGCCAAAGGGGTAGTCTAAGTTGTCTACAGATACAGTGAAATATTTTGTTTTAACCCATTTACACCATAAATGGGCACACTTACACCTCTTAAGTCACTTCGTGAGAAACCCTAGGTGTCAGTCGTTTTCTACGATGGACATAGTACCAGTGTAAATACGTGAATCCGCTTTGTTACCGCGTTTACTTATTGCGGTAATCGAATTACTGAGTGGCATGTTCCTTACGGCTTGATACGTTCAGCGTCATGTGTGCCTTATATGGTGTAATTGTGTTCATAATAAACATGTGTGGTGTTAGTGAAACAAAAATAGGAGTTGAGTGTACAGAGTAGAATGTTGTTTGGTTGTTTTTGAATGAACTGGTTGTTATACGCTCTATGACAGCTGTCATTTGTGTTTTTCAAGCCGAGAGTTGGAAAAAACGGATGTATAAGTTCTGAATCGTTAATGGGTACTTTTAAAGAATCGACTAGCAGTGCAATTCTGGCTTACACAATTTAGGGTTTTAGACCACTCTAAACGCAATTCTTTCGGAAACTGAAAATAATGAACTGTTCAAACGGCTTTTTATAATCAAATAATTATTAATATTAAATTAATATTTTTGTGTCTAATACAAAACCGAAAGAAGGTGGCTTGAGACATTTGGAAAGACAATCACAATAATCCGAAATGATTTTTTGAATTATTTCACGTAATGATAATAAGTCATTATCATCATTACGCTATTTTATCAGTAAATTCATTCGCTTTTCGTACCTTTTGTTTAAGAATGACGTATGTGGTTTAGTTATCATTTTCTGTAAGTTCTCTACCAGCGATGCCAGTCAACAAGGTGACTCGGCAAGACTGAGTGTCATCACTGCGACGCGAGCGAGGACTCAGGGCTGCACACGCTGGCGGACTGCCCGGCGTGGGAGGCGCCGAGGCGTGACCTCGTGGCAGCCATCGGGGTGGGAGTCCTCTCGCTCGGCAGCATGATTGCGGCAATGGTGCGGAGCGCGAGCGCGTGGGCCGCCGCCGCCTCCTTCTGCGAGCATGTAATGCTCGCGAAGGAGGGGGCGGAGCGCGCCCGGGAGAGACTTAGAACTCTCCCGGTCCGCCGAGCCCGCAACTTGCTCGCCGCGCGTCGCAGGCAACTCAGGCGCCGGAGGTCGCTTAACGACCTCCGTCCTCCATGAGCGCAGGCCTGGGGGTGGCGGGTGAGGCCACCTGTCACCCCAGCAGAAGCAGGCCGGGACGGTGGGGCGACTAGCGCCCCTCCCCCAAACCGGGGCAAGACGGGGACACCGTGGTTCCCAAACCCGAGGGGGCCATCTCGAAACCGGAGATGGCCCAGGGTCAGTCGGGGTGCGAGGGATATGCTCTATGGGCAACCTTACACCCCGGCGTCTGTAGACCCGAGACGGCGTGCGGTTTTAGTCGGTTCAAGCCCGACATAACCGCCCCCGCTGGCACGCGGGGGGGTATCCGAAGGGATTTCCGCACGAAAAAAAAAAAAAAAAAAAGGTGACTCGGCAAGAAGTTAGTTAAAGAATTAGCGATCGATGCTAGATAATATGAATTTAGAATGAATTTAGAACAAAGACTAGAGAACACAAAAATGTATATAAAAGACAGAAAATCATCGAGGTGCAGAGAAAGTAACAAGAAAATAAGAAGAAACCCACAAGCAAAAGAACAAAACCATAAACATAATTAAGAAGAAAAAAGAGACCTGAAAAAGATTTTGGTATAGGTAAATTTCTAGGAAATATAAAAAATTTAAAAAATTGTAATAAACGTGTGGAGAAACACAACAACAGCTTTGATAAATGCGAAAGTTACAAATATGCTAAAAATTACGAATTTTCAAGACAGTGACCAGTTTCAGTATTGGTTTCTTTCTTTTTCGCAACCTTCACCTTACTTGCTATTGCGAAATATAACATTCCTAGTTACGTATTCGTGATACATAATGAATTAGTGAAGTGAATAGATATGAGTGTGTGTATGTATTAATTTTATTATTTGCCGAATAAATATTTCGAATATAATTCACTCTGTACATTAAGACCATTAAGTATAAAAGGGGGTAGAAACTTTTGTACATACGACCTAAAATAGTAGTTATATTATTCTTTGATAGCATTAAGTTCTCATTGTAAATTGACTTGATAATGAGCTATTTATAAATATGTACTGAATTCGAAACATGAAGTCAAGTTAAATAATAATAAAAGAGCTGATTGTATCAAAATAGGGAGCGGTTGAATAATCTTTTTTTAGTCGGACTAACAAAACGTCTTGCAATCTAAAGCGATAATCGTTGGACAGGAATGGAGGGAGCGTTCAAACTGACTGACTTCCGTCATCAATCAGCCACTGGACTATCTTAGCTAACAAGATACAAACAACATTAATTAAAATTGCTTTTACAAAAATATATAGTTTAATTTATCAATTTTACGAAAAATAAAGTACTGCTGAATAAAGTAGATTTTAACGAGAAAATGCTGAGTTACCATTTCGACTGCGAGGTAATTCTAACGGCCATTAACCAATAATTTCATCGAATTTTATATCCATCATATTAACGCGCGAATGGACGCCCGCCACGTCCATTATCCCACTTCCTTTAACTCCCCGCGGAAATCTCACCGTATTCAAATATTTAATTACTTTAGCTCTCAATCGTTTATAAATTTGTGCCGGAGAGGTATCATAAAACGCGCTAATGCTTTATAATTAAAATATTCTCAACAAGCCGTGGCGTAATGGCACCTCTGGCGACGGTCTCCTCCTTCGAAAAAAACGCATAAAAAATTACATTCACCCCAGAGAACTCACCCCTTGTGTCGGGAAAATCGATTAAAAAGAGGAGTCGCGGGGCGAAGTGACGCGGGCAGCGGGCGGCGGGGACTTTAATATGTACGAAAAAATGCACGACGCGGTGGGAGCGAGGGAGAGACTCAAGGAGTGGGTCTCGAGTTGCCTTCAATTTTTATAATTACGTTCATACGTGAGCGCTGCTGCCCGCCGTTGCTCGCTTTCCACCGCCGCCTCCACCGCGCGTTGTCGAACGCTCTTTGATTACTAATTTAGAATAGTTTTCCACTCTATACTCTCATTTACGATTACAATTATGCAAACAAATCAAGAGAATAAAACAGCTTAGAAACCATAGAATTTTCTTTGCACAACCCTGTATCGTCGCAAGGACTTAACGACAACACGCCTTCAAATAAGACGTATTGTAACTTTTTCGTTTTCAGCGACAAAATCAATTTCCATCAGTGAGAGAGCTCCAAAGTTTTCCACACACACAGCAATCAAGGAAAGATGGAGGCAATAAGAACGGGATAACCGACTAGAGGACGTTATCTCAGGAGACGGTTTGCAAATGAGCGGGCGGCGTACACACGCGTACGTAACCACTCACACATACACTAATACCGTGTCCACACACAACACGTATATGCGTGCGTACATTTTATAAATAGATATCGCTTTTTTTATCCGGGTACAAGAATAGGGGGTCGCCACCCGAGAAGGAGAGAGACCCTGCGGGGGACGTGTTGGATTTCAGATTGCTACGAACTGCAAAAATGAGGGATGAAAGAAATATAGCTTAAAACGCAGATATTTCCCGGCGTCTTAAGGCGCAGGGCAGGCAGGGGGCCGCGAGCGGGCGGAGGGAGTGTGTGGAACAAAGTAGAGTGGCGATATTGAACCAAAATGAAATGGTAAACGAACCGTGCGCGTCCGATCTAATGCGAATTTATAATTTGGACATTGCCCCGGACGACGCACTCTTTGAACTCGGAGAGGGGTGGTCTCCTAAGGTGAATTTACAAAGAGTGCGGATGTGATTTATAAATAGGGGAGAGCGGCTGTGTGTACTGACCATTCATTTTTGTTGAAGGTTATTTTTTCCATTAGCTTTGAGGTCGTTAATAAGCGTGCATACCGGTCGTTTTGGCACAACGAGCGAGTGTTTAGGCGTATCCTCATTGCGCAGGTTAACGCGTATGTCCGTCGACCTAATTGTCGTCGCGCCGCGTCTAATCGGGATATGCGCCACGCGATAATTGCGCCAGATTACCGACAATAAGTGCTCTTCTGATTATCGTCCTAACCACTCAGATTGCTTTAACTACTGAGTCAGTGGTCGTATTAATTCATTAACAGAATCCATAATTACACCTTTGTCAAACTTCAAGCTGTGTTGTCATACTTGAAACTATGCTCAATGAAAAGTTTAGTACATCTGTCGTGTCTCTGAGTTTAATCTTGATTGACTTTATTACCGTTGTTAAGTGCGACAATTGCAATCTTGCTAATTCATTAATGAGGTATGTAGGTGTAGCGCGGGCGAACAACGTTTAACGCTAACAACCGGCACGCATTAACGATAACTAGACAAAAGAATGTTGGTCCGCATATGATGCAACTACTTATTCAAGTTTGGCCGGTAAGTAGAGCATCTTGCTAAACTGATTCAATGAGAGTAAGCGCATGACGTCACTATTCAAACATAGAGGATCGAAACTGCGCTGGATAAGCGGGAAAGTGAAAATTGCGTACGTGAACTGGAAAAAAATATTAAAAATTAATCAAGAGCCCGACTCGGTGAGGTGGGGAGTGAGGGAGCACATGTGTCGACAAAAAAGCGTCTCCCTGTACTGGGGCACGTGCGAAGAGCCGTTCCGGCCCCGTTCCGCCGCCGAGTTAAAAGTTTCTTCGGACAAACAGAGTATTTGTCACAATTACGGCGGGGCGGTGCGTCCCTACTTGATTAAAACCTAAATCACGTGACGTGTTTACAGCCGCGCCGGAGGTGTTTTCAATTTGCCGACTCTTGGACTCGCCATTGGTGTTCCGGACACGTTTCAACGCACCTATCTGGGGGCGGACCGGTGTTTTGAATTTGTTGCGAATTAAATTATTGACGATCTAATCTGTCGAGCCGATCTTGTACTTGCACCCACTCTTTGACGCCACTCGGACCCTGCGACCGACCAGCCGGAAGAACGTCACGTTTTTTAATTATTCCTAAGCGTCGCACCCAAAATCCGTAGTAGATTGCAACGCCTCTGTGTTTCGACACGGCAACGTTTTATCCATAAAAAGCTACGTGAAAGACGAGATTAACATTTGAATTAATCGGGAGATTAAACATAATGAAAGAAAATCTCATTACGGCGGGTATAATGGCGGTGAGAAATATCGCCGAGCGAACGGAAAAGAAAAACGCCGCATAAAAGAAAAGGCGCGCGCGAAGAAAATTAAAAGCTCGAACGAAATTAAAAAATGTTAAAAAAATGTAATCGACGCCGGAGCGCGATTAGGGGGAAATGCAAACAGTACGCGGGAGTGTTTGCGGAGGGGGTAGGTGAAGATGACGAGGGGAGTAAAAGTTCTCAATTAAAGACCGGGCACGGAGAGTCGGCGTAATTAGATTCTTTTTCATCTCCTTAAACCAGTGGCGTAGAGGCTGACACTCAGCCTGTTTAATTTGTAATCGAGACTTGTTAGCATCCGTGTTCTTTTAATTCAATTTCCCCAGTAATTTTCTAGCGGACCACTGATTGATATTAAGTTACGTGTTTGCAGTTCCGTGATCGCTTTCTGATTACTTTAATTTCTCCATCTGTTCTTATAGATCGTGAATATGGCAGTAATCTGGTGTAGGTGCATCAGTTTATCAGTTAAGATTATTTATTTTTTAGATTGATCTTATAGGGATAGCTCCGTTTGTGACTACTGTGAAGACTACAGGTAAAGGAAAGTGTTATTGTGTTAATTATTAACTGAATTACATATGTTATATATAAACTTGATTTTAAACTATATAATTACAGTATTGGATTAAAATCTTAACAGACATACTGACCTTAGCAAATTTACTTATAATTTTTCAACAAGAAACAAAAACAGTATATTTTTCAAACATGCCATTTTTCTTATGTGCGTCAGCCATGTGGTACAGGGAATCTGGTGTGCCCTAGATAGGAAATCTCAGAAACTCTGACAACCTTGGAGATCTAATCCCCCTCCCCTGAAGAATGGCGCCTCTTCAGCTGATTCCTTGACGGGTCTTACCGCCACAATTGTCCATATTTGTTAATATTACGGAAGAGTAATATTATCATTATCATCAACTAAGCGTTGTTCCCTGTTGCAGTCGAGGCTTTCACCTCGCAGCCCGCGGTCCGTTTGCTCCTTCTTCTCCTTTTGGTTCTACTTATCTTGACTTCTACAGGAGCAACAACCGTCTGACTCCCCCAACCCCTGGAGGAGAGTCATCACTAGAACAATATCCGTCAATCAGCAGCCATCCGGCTTGCAGGGGAGACGTTATTTTTTATACCACTCAGGTGGCAGACTAGCTCACGGCCCACCTGATGGGAAGCGGTTACCGTGGCCTATGGACGTGCGCAACACCAGGGGCTTCACACTCGCGCTGCCGACCCTGTTAAAACTTTGGCTTGGCTTGGTCTTGATCGGAGCTTTGTTAATATTACTAAGGTGGGAAATACCTACAAAATAGTAGTAAGCAGTCATCGTAGCCAACTGATGGTTGTAACACCTGAATTTTTACTCGCAATACGTCAGTCCTGTCGCTAATATGTTGTTAATGTCATATAAAGAATTTGGCAACACTTGAAAAGAGGTAGAATATCCGATGTTCACAGTATGAAAATTTTATTCCTCTTTCTTCTACATTCCTTTTTTTCCTTTCTTTTTTCTACAAAAACCAACTCCCGTACTATGATGTGAGCCGCGCGTGTGCCTATTTCTTACCTTAGTAATACAAAAAAAAATGGTATGGTATGGTAAACGATAAACATACAATTAGCGAATCAAAGTTGAGCATAAGAACAAATACTATGTATCTCGCATAAATATATATATCATAAATATAATATAACCACATAAATTACTTAACCTACTCGTATATGAAGATTGAACCCATAGCACGTCATAAAATATATGCAGCTATAGGTAAGTCAAACAAATTACAAATAATAACTAATGACTATTTTATACTTGATACTACTTTAAATATATTAATAACAATGCCCGCCCCGCTATGCATTCAGTTCAGCGTTATAGACTTGCCTTTTCAAATTTGAATTATCCTTCCGACAGGGGAAGTCACTTTATAGAAAACTACAGTTAAACAGCACTTGTATTGTATTTCTTCTTGCGAGTAGAGTCCGTCTGTCTGTCTGTCTGTTACCAGGCTGTATCTCATGAACCCTGATAGTTAGAAATTTTTCACAGATGATGTATTTTTGACGGCAGGTAGGTATATATTCACTCTTATGAATAAAAATAAAACAAATATTTAAAAGGGCTTCCATACAACACACATGTTTTTTTTTCCGTTTTTATAGGTAATGGTACGAAACTAGGACGAACGTCTAAAGCGGCACTAGTAGGTTCGCATCAAATTGGTAAGGCAGGGAGGGGAACTTGGGTAGTGAAGGTGAGTGTTGATGTACATCCACGAAAAGGGGCCCCTTCTTAACCTACACTTGGGTCGCAAGTCCCATGCACTGTCCCGAGTTCCCAACTCAGCAACGCGATGGACCGGCACCCGCCCGGAGAATCAATGGATTGCTAAGAATATCGGTCTCTGTACATAGAAACAACCAGACCAATGCAAATATACATATTCATGCATACAATAGTAGATTGTTACACAAGGGTTGAAAGTCAGCCATTTCACCCGAGATATTTCTGGCACTCGAACGAAGTGAAAGCGCCAATAGTTCGAGGGTGAAATGGTGACATTCACCCGAGGTAAACACTATAATTTTCATTTCGACTATGTGAGGAAATTAAAATACTACACACACATTTAATGAAACAGGTATACTGATTAACATAACATAACACACATAACATAAACTCACGCCTATATCCCCGAAGGGGTATGCAGAGGTGCTAGCACCCACGTTTCGCCAGTTTATGTTTTAGGTCCCAATGTAATAGGTGGCGAGCCTATTGCCATTAACCGGGCACTTATAAACCTGCGATAAATACACACATAACTTCGAAAATCACCGAAAAGTCATTGGTGTGTGCCATGGTAATACCTAGGATCGAACCCGAGACCTCGTCGCAGCAGTCCTTTACCCATACCACTAGGCTACCGCTACTGATTATCAATTGAAATTTAGAGTAAAATTAGAACAATCTGAAAATAGATTATTAACAACAGCTTTTGCCTGTTCTTAAATCTCATCGGGCGTTAAATTAATATCCATTTCACTAGAATCACTTTCCGAAACCATTTAACCACAATTAACACAAGGTGTTTACATATATACATATATTTATATTGAATCTCGTTTTCCCGCTAATTCTTTAGCAAACTTAAATTGTTTTTTTTTAATACTGAAAAAAGTTATAATTCACGTACCATATACTGCCAAGATTAGAAAAGTTTTGAAAATCGAATCTATTGGTTACATTACGACATCTACATTTAGGCGGCCATGTAAAAAAAAGCGTCATGATATCAAGGCATTATATTTATATTGAATCTCGTTTTCCCGCTAATTCTTTAGCAAACTTAAATTGTTTTTTTTTAATACTGAAAAAAGTTATAATTCACGTACCATATACTGCCAAGATTAGAAAAGTTTTGAAAATCGAATCTATTGGTTACATTACGACATCTACATTTAGGCGGCCATGTAAAAAAAAGCGTCATGATATCAAGGCATTATGACGTAATTAAATTATCATGGACTCCATGGCAAAACTAAAAATTAATAAAAAAAATACTTTCCACCCTAGGGATGAAATAAGCTACTTTCCACCCGGCTATCTACCCATGACAATTAATCTTTCCAAATAGGTGAGATGAAAAAATATTTGCACTGAGCGGGAATCGAACTCGCGACATCTGACTTAGCAGACGAACGCTCTACTGCTAGTGCTACGCCAAAAATATATAGGTAATAGATATGCATTTTTAGGAACTTTCCGCATATTAATCCTCAATGTGTGACCTAGAAAGGTTAGGAGCTGCGGTCGCATTACCCAATAAACATAATCCGGTGGACGTCATTACAACTATCCGCCGCGCGCCGCCCCCACTAACGCGTATCTTCCTTCTCGGGTTATAATTAGTGACAAAAGTTAATACTACAATATTCACAAATCTTTTTCAAATGAAAAATTGATGTAATAGTAGTTTTATAATCCCCCGAAGCTGAAGTTAATATATTTTATGATTGTTCACTATTTTATGCCAGGTTTAAGAGCCAAGATGATCAATAGATCAGAATTTGTTAAGGTATTTGTTTCGTTGACAGTACTACCGCCTTTGTTATAATGATCATTATCCTACAGGGGTCTCCAGTTACGATAAAGGGGTAAGCATTATCGCATGAACACGCTACCAGATCGCAGGAATTTGATAGTATCTTCCAAATAATTTTTAAACAATGATTAGGTTATTGCTTCCTATTTCCCTTTCCTACTTCCTACTTTCCTACTTTCCCTACTTTCCCTTAATTAAATAATACATACTAATGTATCCAGGCCTAACGAATATCAACTCAGTACCTAATGCGAGGCTTTCATACGTCCGATCGCAAGCATATAGACTGTGATGTCTTTCCATTGACATTTACTTAACGTGATGGTGAAGTCATTCAAAACATTTTCACGGGCACTCGGCACTTACTGTTCTCTATTCAAAAGCTTACTTTGGCTACTACACCGTTATACCAAGAATTTGTTGACAATAAATACAACATGTTCCAGTGACGAATACATTAGCGAATCTTTACATGGTTATAATATATTTAATTATGTGTGCAGACTGTCTATAAAATATATTTTTATGATCTCCTGCAACAAAAGGCGTGTGCACACACACGGTTTTTCGATCATAATTTTTTAAATGTTTTAAATTTGTTTTGTTAAAGTCACTGTTGTGCACCACGAATTATATTTATGATCTCCTGCAACAAAAGGTGTGGGCACACAGAGGAAAAACCACTCATCAGTTCATTTTATTTTCGATCAGAATTTTTTAAATGTTTTAAATTTGTTTTGTTAAAGTCACTGTTGTGCACCAATTTTTCAACCAATTTTGTCTACTCATCAGTTTATTTTATTTTCGATCAGAATTTTTAAAATGTTTTAAATTTGTTTTGTTAAACTCACTGTTGTGTACCAATTTTTCAACCAATTTTGTCTATGCAGATTTTATTTATTATTTTATTTTATAGTTTTTTTAGAGTTATTTTTTTTGTATGATATAATTAATTGTTTTTAGTATAAATTAATAGAATAATAATTATTTCTGTAATTATTAATAATTCTTTCTAAGTTTTCAAAACAAATGCTTAATTACAAGCTCATTAATTATTATTTTTTATGAATTAATTAATATCCATATCTATATCCATATGTCATATCTATACATTGACACACTGGAATAATACTTAAAAAATCAGGTGTTAATTCTAATTACCGGATATATGTCCTTTTTGTAAACATCGTTCACCACGCAAATTATCAAAAATAACTTTAGACTAAAAGAATAGAATGTTGTTTTATAATAACGACTCTGTTACGTATAACAATATCAATTACAGATAATGATTTCATTAACTCAATGAAAAGTGAACACAAAATTAAAAAATCTTTTATCCCCGCCCAATAATCCAAGAAAGTCAACATTTAAGTGATATCATTAAACATTTCCCCTTGTTAATTATTCATGAAAATAAAACAAGAGCTTTCTACCGACCTTTTAACCATTTAAACTGAAACTCGAGGAAAATTCTCAAACACGAACCCTCAAGCAACAAGCGTTGAACTGAGTAATTAATTCGTGGTGTCCGAGCGAGCGACCGAGCTTAATTAAACATCTCGCCTTGTAATTACTGCTCAAACTTGTCGGAAGTTCTCGGTACGTCGTCGGAAATTGTCGGCAGTTGTCGGCCCCTGTGTCGGACTTAAGCGGTCAGACTGAGGCCAATTAAAGCCGCCCCTGACGACGCGATTAAGCAATTAACGCGGATGGGCGGGCGGACACTTGCTCATTAAACAAAGCTGGCTTTCCTGCCGGGAAACTTTTCTTTTAGGGCTTTTACAACAGATTTGAGGGTAGATTTTTGTTTTTAAACAGGAGTTTTGTTTACACAAATATTTTAAAGCTGTCTGGAAGTTTGAATTAGGATTCAATAAAGACGGCTGAGGGGTTTCTTACACAATTTATGATAGTATAAATAAAATAAATCATTGATTGATTTGATACCATTGATTGCATGGATGGCGCAGTGGTTAAAGTGATCATCTCACCAATAGCGGCCACATATTATCATCAGTTATTAGCAAGAGGCATTTTTAATACGGATAACATAATCTTGGAAAAGCGAGACCCCCCATAGTTAGACCCCTTACTACCACTGTTTTTTTTTATCACAACAGTTAAAAAGTGAAATCTATATTTATCTTTGGAAAGCTTTACAATTTTTTCGGTTATGTAGTGCTTACCTAATAAGGTAAGTTTAACAAATTATGTGTTATAATTTTGCAATTTTACTTATCGTCTTATAATATACTAGCTGTTGCCCGCGGCTTCAGCTGCGTGAAATTCTGATCCCGTTCCCGCTACCCTTGGGATCCTATTCCAGCACCACAGCCTATATAAGATACACAATTCCACCATACATCATTTTGTTATATCTCAAAGGGTTTTCGCTGAAATCATTTTCATCACGGGTTATTTTTTTCTGACACCTCTAACAAATATCATTATATTTTAGCCAATTTATACAAACACTTGACAAATTATATACTAAAACCTTCCTCGAGAACCACACGGTATACACAAAAATCGGTGTAGTAGTTTTTGAGTTCATCGTGAACAGACAGACAGACAGACACGGCAGAGGACTTTGTTTTATAATATGTAACATAACATAACATAACATAACATAAACTCATGCCTATATCCCCGAAGGGGTAGGCAGAGGTGCTAGCACCCACATTTCGCCAGTTTATGTTAAGGTCCCAATGTAATAGGTGGCGAGCCTATTGCCATTAACCGGGCACTTTTAAACCTGCGATAAATACACACATAACTTCGAAAAGCATCGAAAAGTCATTGGTGTGTGCCATGGTAATACCTGGGATCGAACCCGAGACCTCGTCTCAGCAGTCCTTTACCCATACCACTAGGCTACCGCGGTTATTGATGCAAATTATTGTACATTGTTCTTTTCATACTTAAATGGAAGCGGGTAATGTCTTTCTTCTTTTTCTTCAGGAAGCCATTAACATTAGAGATTATTGTTCTGCTGAGGTGGGTGTAGCCATAAGGCTAAACAGAAGTGTAAACAGTAGTACGTTTTATAAAAAAAGTCTTTCTGTCCACGTGCCTCTCTGATTAGTAGAGGACACAGTGAAGCAACTGCAAGAATAGAGATATCAAATTTGCCGAATTCGTAACTGTGTGGACAGGAACGGGGGCTTTTAAGGTCTGTTATGATCATCCGAGAACCAATCTCGTCTAGATTAAAAACGTGCACTGTGTAGCTCGTGAGCATCCGCTCTCCTAGATCTGTGTTACATTGGTTTATTTTTACTTTTATGGGTTTGAGTCGCCAACCCCGAGAAGGAAGTGAGTTTTGCTTGAGCCCCGAAGATTTGGGGGGGGGGGTGATACACCCATTAAATCATAGTTTGACATATTAAGTCTTTAACAGGAAAGAATATAAAAAGGCTCCAAAATTATCCCAAACAAATAAACCCTTTGAAGATAAATCAAAGAAAACGATTAACCCATTAACACCATGACCTCAACCCTTAGGTAATTAAACAACAACCTAATGACAAGGCCCTGAGGGTCTCATTAATTAATGGGCACCGGAATCTTACAAACAGTATCATCCCTCAACCCTTTTATTAACCAGTTCGCTTTAATTTAATAAAGCGGTTGTAAACTGCGCAAAGCTGGCAGGGAAAGGGTTAATTTGCATGCCAGTGTTTGCAGGGTTAACCAATACTTCGTTAAAGCTCGCAATTAGGGGAGGAAAACTCATGGGAAACTTGTTGTAGGTCAGGACTCGGCACTGTGTTATTAATTAGGTAGTTCGGAGTTCATATTGGGGTTGTGACGTGACTGAAAATAGTATTCAATGGACTGCTACGGCACTAGGGGTTAGGTTTTATAAAGCCTTCACGAAATCGCACGCTATACTGCTCATAAATAGAAGGTCTGATAGGTCTGCATATATTATGTGCTAGCTGTCCCTGCGACTTCGTCCACATTTTAATTTTTCCTTTCGCGGGTCCCTAATTCTTTTTCTAAAATAAAAGTCCCTTCCAAATCAGGTTAGGCGTTCCAGAGAATACCTCTTTCAAACAGACAGAAAGACATACAGAGAAAAGTATTAAAATTTGTCTTTCTGTTGTAACTAGGTACTGTGTATATATTTATGCGCATTCATTTAAAAACTGTTAGTTTAACGTTACAAACAAACACTTCAATTTTATTTATTTGTATAAAAGTTCATGTTCAATATGCTGACTATGATGATTAAAGTCAACATACCAAAAATATTCTGGGAAATATTTTACACAGGGCCATTTAAATCTAAACCAAGCATAGGTTATAGAATGCGGATAAATGTATAAAATAATAATGTATAAAAATTATAGTAGAAGCAGCAAAAGGCGTATGTCGGCGGGATCGAAGCAAATGGAAAGATGTTATCTCTGCCTACCCAAATGAGATAGAGGCGTGAGCTTATATGTGTATGTATAAAAATATAGATGTTCTACCCACGACCCAGCTAATGATAAGTCATTAGGTGTACCGAGGGCCTATTTGCTAAAAAATGATTGATGAAAAAGACTACACGCACCATGCATACATTACAGTATTTTAACCTACTATGAAAAAAATGCTTTCGTTTATTTCCTTCCAGAAAAGAAAGGATATTTTTAAAGAGGTAAAGCTAAAATTCGTAAAATGTTTTGTAAAAATTGTTTAGCTGAATTTTAAAACACAAAATATCTACCAATGTTAAATAAATACTGTACTGGCTCCAAACAGCTACTTATCAAGTTATAGCAGTCGTTTGTAGCAAGGTAAACTATAATTATCGTAGAACTTTATTAAAACGGAAGGTAAAAATGTGAAAATATATTACGAGAACGTTTTTACAAAAGACAAATGAAGAAATGTTCTGGACACGCAGCGGGGGCGTTCCTCATGCATTCATAATCCACTAATTTGTTGTTTGAAACGGGTAAAATTACAGCCTACCAATTATATTAGTATTAATGAGAGCTTCCCACTGTTTCGCTTACACTTTTTTTCTATTTTTTAATTATTAATTCAGAGGTGATACGTTAGGGGTGTGGCATACCGTGTTTTAGGAAGCGTTATAATTATTTAGTTGAGCAACTTAATTATTTTAGACAGTTATTTTAATAGGTGTTGAATGATTTGGGCAGTTTCAAACTAGTATTGAAGCTCGTAGGTCAGGTAGTATAAACGTTCTATCGTGATGTCACAAGTTCGATTGCCGGATAGGGCAAAGTGTTATTGGAGCTTTCTGTTAAGAATTTTACAGTAGTAGCAGGGAGAAAAAATGAGCGAAATGTGAGGTCATATGTTCAGTTTACGAAATGTGAGTGTACAACACATCACTGCAGTCCTTTTGGGGATGTACAGTACAGACATTGGTATATAAATGAAAAATAAAACATTTGTAAGTGGTATAGTAGTACAGAGTCAACTTTTTAAATTCATTAGCACAATCAGCTGATAGCGTTTACATTATGAAGAGTAGGTATACAATTAAGTAGATCGTCTATTTCAATAAAATAAACTATAATCAACTCTGAGTGAGAAAATATGCCTAAAAAGCCATAAAAATGCGTCTTCACATATTTTTTCTGGTATATTATTTTCATTAACCCATTAAAAGCTTATTACTAGACACAAGTTGTTTCTTCAACCTCTTTTGAAAGCAGAATCTCACTCAACCGTAACTAAAATATTCTATAAGCATCGTTATGATACTAAAAACATGTAACACCAATTAAAACTATAGTGTAGTAACAGCCTATTATACTGATAAGTGTGAACTGCTGACAGTGAGGTGTTAGGAACAACACCCGTAAATATAGGTATCATTAAACGATGCAAGATATCAAGTAATTGTTACGTTTTTGTTAAAATTACACGCACCGTTTCCCAAGCGGCTTAGTGAAATGCTTTAGTACCTTTTTTTAATTGAAGCTTGTTTCTTTGATTTGCGTGACGAGATGTGTGAACATTTTATGTTTATCGTTATTAGTTTGTTGTTTTATTTATGAGTTACTAACTAAGCTATGCATAGCAATATAACATGATGTTCTAACCTTGTGTTCTAATAGTTTTCTTACTAATTCATCAAGAATTTTGAAATATTATCGACAGATGAATATTTGGTATTTAAAACTGTTTTTATTTTTATTTTAGAATACAATTGGCGTAGCGGTAGTGTATTCGACTGCTACACAGGGGGCGCGGGTTCGATTCCCGCTCAGTGCAAATATTTGTATGCATGAATATGTCTATTTGCATTGGTCTGGGTGTTTCTATGTATAATATGTATGTATTTACAAAAAAAAAAGTATATAAGTATGTTTATCCGCATTCTGGAACCCATAACACAAGCTAGTTAAACTATGCTTACTTTGGGTCTAGAAAGCGCTGTGTAGAATGTCGTAGAATATTTATTTATTTACAATTGTCTAGAATAATACAATGTTGTATGACCATGGAATATTTATTTTGATCCATTCGTAAACTCACACCTTTTCCTCTCCGGAGTAGACAGAGACAACCGCCAGCTCTTTGCTTTTGTCCTTACACATTTGCCGAGCTTCTGCTATCATTAAATCTTTCAAGACAGCTTAGAAGCCCCCCGGTATTGGGTGCTTCAGTTAGTTCAGACTTGTCATAATTATATCATTATAAATTCACATAAATGATATTCTGTACCTTTTTTTTTTTTTTTTTTTTTTTCGTGCGGAAATCCCTTCGGATACCCCCCCGCGTGCCAGCGGGGGCGGTTATGTCGGGCTTGAACCGACTAAAACCGCACGCCGTCTCGGGTCTACAGACGCCGGGGTGTAAGGTTGCCCATAGAGCATATCCCTCGCACCCCGACTGACCCTGGGCCATCTCCGGTTTCGAGATGGCCCCCTCGGGTTTGGGAACCACGGTGTCCCCGTCTTGCCCCGGTTTGGGGGAGGGGCGCTAGTCGCCCCACCGTCCCGGCCTGCTTCTGCTGGGGTGACAGGTGGCCTCACCCGCCACCCCCAGGCCTGCGCTCATGGAGGACGGAGGTCGTTAAGCGACCTCCGGCGCCTGAGTTGCCTGCGACGCGCGGCGAGCAAGTTGCGGGCTCGGCGGACCGGGAGAGTTCTAAGTCTCTCCCGGGCGCGCTCCGCCACCTCCTTCGCGAGCATTACATGCTCGCAGAAGGAGGCGGCGGCGGCCCACGCGCTCGCGCTCCGCACCATTGCCGCAATCATGCTGCCGAGCGAGAGGACTCCCACCCCGATGGCTGCCACGAGGTCACGCCTCGGCGCCTCCCACGCCGGGCAGTCCGCCAGCGTGTGCAGCCCTGAGTCCTCGCTCGCGTCGCAGTGATGACACTCAGGCGTTGGCTCCTTCCTGATCCGATGCAGGTGGTCCCCGAAGCACCCCTTCCCTGAGATCACCTGCGTCAGTCGGTAGGAGAGGCTTCCGTGTCGCCTCTCCAGCCAATCCTACATGATGGGCCTTACCGCCGCTATTGCGGCGTGCCCTATGATGCCCTATAATGATATTCTGTACCTGGTCAAAAATTATCGGAAAAATAATGAAATGAAATAACGTAAACCACATTAAGTCGCGGCTAGGTAGGGGCGAGCGTGCGTCGAGTCTATCAACCGATGCAATTTTGATTGATTGCATTGCTTAGTGTAGTGTAACCAATCTTATTGAAAACTGCTATTGTATGGCATCGGAAAGGCCATAGCTGCGTTCGACGCGCGGCTTGTCAAACGGTTTAAATTGAAAAAACAGGGGACAACCCTAAATCTGGCTGGTAATGCGTCACTGACATTTTATATTCTGAGCTTATTATATTCGGTTTTTGATGAAAAAAACCTTCAACTAATTGAATCCCGACATATAATACACTGTATACCACTTCTAACAAAACTAGGTTTAAACCATGATTTTCATTATATTGGTATGACACGAACCTAGTCTTTTGTTAGCGCACGTTTTCTAATAAGCGGTTTTAATATAGGTATTTAAACTATCATGGTCACTAACATAAGTATTAGAGTTAACGGGATATTTACCATGTGTCAGAGACGAGTACGAAAGAGGGTAGATCGATATATTTACTCTTAAACTCGTTCACCGTTAACCGCCATCTTCAGTTCCTCCGCGATCATGGCGCTTGCAACAGAAATCGGACACTCTTAAAAGCGGGTTTAAACTTGAATATAGCGAGTTAGTACATACATGTAAACATAGAGTCCAATAATGATAATGACATGTATGTAGGCATACCCACAATTTGCTGAACACATGTGTTCGTGATTGAATCAAATTATACAGATGATAGCTTTAATAGAATACGTAGTAGTCCCTTCTGTTACTTTACAAGAAATGATTTGCATACGTTTAACTGAGCGCAAACAAACGGTTTATTGGTTACTTGTTTATCCAAAAATGTTGGTATCCGTAAATAATAGGTACTCAATGATTTAAAGAAATGAATACAAATCAATACAAATAAGTGATGTGAGGGTGCACAAAGCTGAAATCGAATGACATGTCAGACGCAACTGTCGATTCTTTTTCACATTTTAAATCGATAGAATAGGGTGATATGCTACGGAGAGGGTTGGTACTGGATTGATTTTTTTAAGTTCAAACGTGATTAATTAGAGAGAATTTTCTACTCGTAATAGCAAATATTGTGGTTAAGAAAAGATCCCCAGCGAGTTAACGAAGCTGTATATTTTTTTGAATTACAAAGAAATGTAAACATCGTCAGAGAAACAACAATTAGAATAACCGATATCGGAGCATCGCTGCGGGCGCCGACCACCCCACGCCACCCCATTATTTTATCTAATCAAAAAGTTTTAAAAGGAAAAATTATGCCGTCCTTTATTATGAGTCAACTTTCTTTACGAGGGGTACAGAGGATATATTTTTAATAACGATTCGACTAAAGTCATCGTAAGAAAGAATTCTTTTTGCACGAAATGAAAACCTCGGCTTAATCTAAGTGTGAAGTTTTGCGAATGTTTATTATATTTTTTTATTAAAAAATGTAATAAAAGACAGTATTAGGAAGCTACTTCTATTGTATTTCGAAATTTGAACAGTAAAGAGGAGTTATTTTTCATAGAAACGCTGTGATAACAAATTATTAAAATTAAATAGTGGTATAACTAACACGTCTGGCTCATTATATTGAGTGATTACGAATTTAAAATCATTTCAAAAAGTCATGTCTGGTGTACAGGAACGCCACTTAAATATTAATTTTATTTTTATTTATTTTTAAAGTGAATAATATAAACCCAATATTCTGAGAATATTTCAAGCGTCTACCTGTTGCCGTTATCAGTATCGAGCAAAAACGAGCAAAAAATCACATTTGTTGTATGGGAGCCCCCCTTAAATATTTCTATTATTCTGTTTTAAGTATTTGTTGTTATAGCGGCAACAGAAATAAATCTTCTGTGAAAATTTAAACTGCCTCACTATCACGGTTCATGAGATACAGCCTGGTGACAGACGGACAGACAGACAGACGCACGGACTAAGGCGTCTTAGTAATAGGGTCCCGTTTTATCCTTTGGATACAGAACCCTAAAAAAGATTATTTTTTATTAATCATTTGGATTGTTTTTGCACGACATAATATCCATCCCTACATCACAGACCATCGTTTGAATAAATTATATTTTGTATTCAGTTATTTATACTTAAATAATCACATTTATGTATCATATTATGCGGTCATTTCCCGGGTAAAGCTAGTATTATGAAATAGTCAATAGTAACTAAATTACACCTACTTAATACAGGTATCCATAATTTCATTATGCGAATATCCATATTATCATTTAATAATAATAGCAAAATGATGAAGTTATTGCTAAATAGAATAAAATAATTTTTTTTTCCAATTAATTCCAAATTACCCTCTATTTATATGTTAATTTGATTTCTATATTCGTAGGTAGTGACCATTACTTAGTCTAAGATACTTACTGTTAATAGAAAATGTAAATTGAAATAGAAAATTTCAGTGGTGTCGTAAAGCTTGTTACGTTCAAAGGCGTCAGATGAGACCAAACATTTCTATATAAATTAAGGAAAAGATGCTCGAAAAAACCGAGGGTGAGTCGCGGCTCCCCAAGCTTCTTTACTCAACGTTTTCAGTAAATACGGTTTGTTTATTACGAGCTCACACTAAAACAACTCTTACACTCACGCGTTAAAGTACACATTCCTGCCTTCTTGATTGTATGTTTGAATAATATTTTTCTGAGGCGGCGTTATTATTGCACACCTTGTATGCGTAAATCAGTGCTCGGGGCGAGCATTTTTCAGACAAAAAAGATGCAATTATATGCAAAGGGCGGAGGGTAGAACACTCGCGTAATGAGCCACATTCCGAATTTTATTTTGCATCGTCTTCGTAGACGAATAAATTGTGATGACGACTGGAATATATTTCAAATGTATTTTACAATTCTGTTAGTTTAACCAAATAACTCTTGATGTCGGAGTAAGATGTTGATTCTGTTTTACTGGCAGGTGAGTAGGGATTACTCTACATAGCGCTAGATGGCGTTGGCTGTATGACTTAAACGTAGGTTCGAACGGAAAATTCGGCAGAAAAATACATAAATGATAAATAGAACTCTGAAAAAGATAACTTTACTGTAATAAATATATGTAATTAAAGACATAGGTAGGAAGTAAATGAGGCATAGTTTTATTCAGTTTAGACAACGTTCTGAAAAATCGTAGTGTAATCGTATTGCTCCTCATATAAACAGTTTTGTTTGTTGGACAAATACTTGACGTAAGGTGGATGGCAACAAATATTGGGCCAAGGTTTGTCCACCCGCTGACATAACTTCGAACCGAATCCCGTTGATTGACAGAGTTATTTTTTTTAAGTTTTACACTGTAGGCTTTTTGTAAAAGGTGCAAACTTTGAGTATTTTATTTTATTTTATTAGGAAAGCAAACAGTATCTTACATCTAATAGAGAACTGTTAATACAACTGTAAACCATTTATGATAATATTTTAAGATAACAGTACCTTTTTTTTTTTTTTTTTTCTCGTGCGGAAATCCCTTCGGTTACCCCCCGCCGGCCAGCGGGGGCGATTATGTCGGGCCTGAACCGACTAAAACCGCACGCCGTCTCGGGTCTTCAGACGCCGGGGTGTAAGGTTACCCATAGAGCATATCCCTCGCACCCCGACTGACCCTGGGCCATCTCTCCACTAACAGCATCGCTCATCCTGTCTCCTCTGAAAGCAGAGGAGTACGGAGAGCGATGTGTTCCCGACACGTTGGGTATTGGCCGACGATCAATGCCAACCCTATGAAGGAGAAGCCATTGACCGCCGCCCAGGGTGTACCGGCCGCTCCGATTCCGTTCCCCCCGGACTGCAGCGGGATCGGAATCGGAGCGACACTCGAGGAGGTTACCCAACACACACCCCAAGATAACAGTACCTTTTTTTTTTTTTTTTTTTTCGTGCGGAAATCCCCTCGGATACCCCCCCGCCGGCCAGCGGGGGCGGTTATGTCGGGCTTGAACCGACTAAAACCGCACGCCGTCTCGGGTCTGCAGACGCCGGAGTGTAAGGTTGCCCATAGAGCATATCCCTCGCACCCCGACTGACCCTGGGCCATCTCCGGTCTCTCGAGATGGCCCCCTCGGGTTTGGGAACCACGGTGTCCCCGTCTTGCCCCGGTTTGGGGGAGGGGTGCTAGTCGCCCCACCGTCCCGGCCTGCTTCTGCTGGGGTGACAGGCGGCCTCACCTGCCACCCCCAGGCCTGCGCTCATGGAGGACGGAGGTCGTTAAGCGACCTCCAGGGCCTGAGTCGCCTGCGACGCGAGGCGAGCATGTTGCGGGCTCGGCGGGCCGGGAGGGTTCTGAACCTCTCCCGGGCGCGCTCCGCCATCACCTTCGCGAGCATCACATGCTCGCAGAAGGAGGTGGCGGTGGCCCACGCGCTCGCGCTCCGCACATGCTGCCGAGCGAGAGGACTCCCACCCCGATGGCTGCCACGAGGTCACACCTCGGCACCTCCCACGCCGGGCAGTCCGCCAGCGTGTGCAGCCCTGAGTCCTCGCTCGCGTCACAGTGATGACACTCAGGCGTTGGCTCCTTCCTGATCCGATGCAGGTGGTCCCCGAAGCACCCCTTCCCGGAGACCACCTGCGTCAGTCGGTACGAGAGGCTTCCGTGTCGCCTCTCCAGCCAATCCTCCATGATGGGCCTTACCGCCGCTGTTGCGGCGTGCCCTGCGCTTGGTCGCCCAAGTCGTTCCTTCCACTCCACCACGATGGCCTGGCGGAGCTGGGACTGCACGGCCTCGATTTCTCGAGGCTAAGATAACAGTACCTACCTAGATATGTTTGTTGTATTTGAATTAAAAAAGAGTTGGGTTTTTACAGATGCGCGATACGTGTATTACATGAATCTGTTTGTCTTTTGTGAGCACCATGAGTCACTCGTAATGTAAACCGCTGTTTTTGTAATAAGTTGAAGAGACTAGTTTTTGTTTTATTAAAGTTGACAAAACAAAAAACCGGCCAAGTGCAAGTCGTACTCACGTACGAAGGGTTCCGCACCAATATCTATACAATGGGAGCTTACTAGGTACCTATTTTTGAAGTTAACAACGAAATATTCCGTGAATATTTCAAGCGTCTATTATACACGTTTCTGTTATTAACATCGAGCAAAAAAACGGTAAATATAAAAAAATAATTGTATGAGAGCCCCCCTTATATATTTATTGTATTCTGTTTTTAGTATTTGCTGTTATAGTGGCAACAGAAATACATCGTCTGTGAAAATTGGCCTGGTGACAGACGGACAGACGGACAGCGGAGTCTTAGTAATAGGGTTCCGATTTGCTTTTTGGCTGCGGGACCCTAAAAAAAAATATTGCCTCTTCGGTTCCTAAATCTGTAGCAGTGTTTTACATACGTACTTATTTATAATGGAACAAATATTGATTATAAAAAATCATTCGGCAAGTTATAATAAGGTCCCTGTTAAGACATTGACAGAAGCCGCAGACGCAAGTCTGGGAACAGTGTCCGGCTGATGGCAATGGGTTATTATTGTGTTGGACCAAAGACATAGATAGGAAAATATTAATACATCTCTTTTCAGGTTAGGCTGTTCACTTTATCTCAGAGTGAGAAAGGGGCAAGTACTTACAGTAAGTTGGTTTGTATAGAATATGAGGATGTAGATATACCAACCGGGTTGTGAAGGAAATGCCTTATGAGCCACCTTATACCCCGGTCTCTGAAGTCCCGAGACGGCGTGCGGTTTTAGTCATACCACCATATCGCTGGCTGGGAACTGGCTACCGGGAAAGATTTCCGCACAAAAAAGGGTGTATATATACTTATACAGTTTAATAATTGTCTAATTTAAGTTATGCGAAAAGCAAAATGTAAAAATTATACTTGATGACAACACAACAGTGTAGAATCTAATTTGCTATTGTTTGTTGTTGACCTAGAACTAACGTAGCAAATAGATGTTTTTGTTTAATATATTGGTTTTGATTTCTTTGTTATTTAAATAAGCTACAAAATGTAATTTACAATTGAAAAGGTCATTTCGTTTATTAAAAACAATAACGTCACTAAAAACCTTGCTTACAACAAAAGAGACGCAAAAAAGACTGCATAAAATATAACAAGGACGCATTTACAGATGGCTATTGATTTAATTATGATAATGCTATTATTTGTAGACAGCGTACCCACAAACGAAAAAAAACTAATAGCTACCTAGATTTTATGGTTTTATCGAAATTTATACATATAGGGTTAATGCTTAATGTTCAGTGAATTTTGTTATTGGCATGGGTTCAGCCGCTCTTTTTCTTAACGTTGAGTGACGACGCAGTCTACGACGGCGAACGTTTTCTTTGATATTCATATTATAGTCATCACAAATAGATTGGTGGGTGTAGGTGGACCGCACCGTCTTAGAGGCCCAAGCTAACCTTAACTACTGGCCACTACAATTAAGTTAGTTGGTCAGAGCATTACCGCTGTAAGGGACTGGTCCCGGGTTCAAGTCCTCTTCTAGATGTTCTCTTTTTCCGATCTAAGCCTATAGGAAAAAGTAAGCATACTATGTAAATAAAACAATTTTTAATGGATTCTATCGCGATTTATTTGATGTTATTTTATATTTTACATTAATTCCGACGTTTCGGTTGCTTTTCAACAGCCATGGTCGCGGGGAGTCCCGTTAAATATAGTTTTATTTAAATGTGTGACATTCGCGTAAACTTTCGACAGTATCAGTAAGCATACTAATTGCTTAAAAATTTCATTGGACTGATATCGCATTGTCGATCCGGGCTTAGAACCTGGGACCTCATTCGGACACAACTGTTATGTTCATTACTGCTGCTCTACCAAAGCAAAATTATGTATTTGTTGTTCAGACTGATCCCATTTTCAAGTGCTTCATCAAAACTACTATATATAGGTACCGTGAAAGAGTGTAGTGTATACGCGATGCATACGTTTTACATCATCACATGATCAAAATTGTGCATATTGGTTCGTTTCCATTCCGTACCCGTCCCGACGCACACTTAAGCTCTGTAAGTACCTACGTACAGCGAGTAGGACCCCACGCTGCGCTCTTTTACTTCCACAAAACACATTTCCGTAATCACCTTATAAAGGGATTACTATAAATAAAGAGGAAAAAAGGAAATTAACCGCATTAGGAGGAAAAAATTCCGTCCCCTCGCAATATGTGGGCTCCCACTGATAAAACACTTTATGTACGTTTTGCGCGTAAATGAAACAATATGTTATTATGTATTCTTGTCAGTTACTACTTATGTAATCTGCCAGGGGAAATTCAACCTTAGCAAATAAGGCTACAACTCAAATTAGAGTAATTTGATTTACGTTAATATAAGAAAATATGATCATCTTGATTTATAAAGGTTCGGACGTTAAAAAAGAAGTGAATTCATGACAGATGTGATTAAAATTACAAGAGGGCAGTTTACATGAGGAAAATCCGCGTAAAAACCATAAAATATATGCAGTTACCCCTGTAGGTTTAAGCCCTGTCGGGGTGGCGTGAGTAGGGGATAAAAAACAAAATGAGGAGTTATGTTTTGGGTAATAAAGGACGGACGAGAGAAATCGTTTAAGACGGCGCCAAATGAGATGGAACGAATATATTTGATTATTTTTATGGCGTGGAATGGCGATACGGTGCACGCCACCGCACTGTCTCGATCCTAATGTCTATTTGTTTTACTACACTTTAATATATTTTATATTTTAGTAGCGATCGTTGTCATGATAGCAAATGGCGCGGTATTGGGCATTGCAAGTGGTGCTTATTTTATAACTAAATATAATTATTGCAACCATGTTCTCAAAGCCCAATTCAATTAGATTCATCATTCTTTTGGAAAACATTGATTTAACTTGCAGAAAAACGCAGTCAAAATAACCGTGTCTTATGTTTCTTTAGTAAGTAGGATCGCTCCATAAGGTCTAGCCTTTGTGCTGCCCCCAAGATTTAAGTGAAAATAAACCTGCTTTCTAGAGTGTTGACGAAACAGTTTATAATGAGGCTGTAACTGTAACCTTCGTAATAAAATATAAATTTGAAAAATGAAAAAATATAATAATTTATTTAACCAAATCATACAATACATAACAATATTAAATTAAGAATTATATTTACATTTAATGTCATGTTAGCAAGCGGCCTTTTTTAAGCAATGTCAATAGCTGACTGACCAGACGAAGACTATGAAAACTTGAATGAAATACTTGTTTTAATAAAACTATAAGAACTATAAGAAACTACCCAAATTCTCATTGTTTACGAAAACTTTTTACAGAAATATACAAAACACTCATTACCATTAACTACATACAATTTTATATAGAAATTCGATACCAAAAAAGTGTATCGATAATATTAATCAAACACTAGGGTTGTTTCTATCGATTTACGATCGTTACGATTCGGTGACAGTCGTTATTTTTATGGCTTAAAAAATATCAATGTGTGGGACAAAGGATGTACAGCTTGCTTTAATTGCAAATGGTAACGCTGGGAATGTAAAAAATGGCACCCACGTTTTGTAGCTTTCTCCCTGTTAATTTTGTTACAGATTCGATATGGTAGGGTGCTGATGACGCTCAGACGAAACTAGAGCTACACTATTTACTATGTTTTATTAGTTTTTATGTGAGGATTTCTCGGAATATTTTCACGGGATCTTTATTAACATACAATTACTCAATGGTCTTACTACCAGGGATGCCCCAGACCGTGCGAAGCGGAGGAGGATATAGTAGATTGAGATTTGATCACGATAGTACTGTAAGGTATACAAATATAAACTGGTCTAGTAGATATCAGTTTTCGTAATTGAAGCACACTCTTAACAGTCCGAAAAATATGCAATTTCAATCTGAGAGGTGAACATATTTTGGAACGTCATCGTCATCCTAAATATAAGAGTATTATAGAGTAGAGAGAGAGAGAGTATAACGATATTTCTTCATTGTGAGTAAAATGTAAAATAGTGCATTTTATTTTTCAATTAATAGATGTCTATATAATATACCAATAAACTAAAAATCATATAAAAACTAAAATTTATTTGAGTAGTGACTGAGAGTCACCTACCAGTTGCAAGCAACAGAGTAAGTTCAAACTCGCAACCTAACGATCGTAAGCCCAACTACTTAGCCATTACACTATTGGCACTAACTATAGGGTTACAAAGAAAATACGACCGATCAGAGCCAAGTCGAATACCTTTGCAAAGAATACACTAATACGATTTTATTCTAAGATTGCATTTATCCTATAAGACTATACACAATTATTACACAAGTAGGTGTACAATGAATTTCTTATTAGAGCAAAATTAAATGTGTGATTTTTTAAAGATATTCTTGGGATGTGTTGTGCTATCCTCACATGGATACGCAGAAAATGTACTCGCACACAGAGATATTGACCCTCGCGACAAATAATGAAGGGAGGGCAACGTGATATAATGCACTTTTTTATTGCTTACTCCTTATACCCACAAGCAAAAAAACTGTACTATACACGCGCATTATACATTTTAACTATTAGTGTTTTTTCTCTATGGATTGGGAAGGGTTCGGACGACAGGGGCTAGAGGGTTAAGCTTGATAAAAAATTTACGTCGATACGAGTTTCGCGAGGTTGTTAGTTTACATGAGACTTATAAGGGTCATTCGAGTGCTTTGTTACTATGCATCCTGCTATCGAAAAACTTTGGAAAATTACCAAAAAATAAGGTATCAACTATGATTAGGTTTGCATGGTTACACTTAATGATAAAATATCATGCTTCAGAGAGAGACCAAATCTGATGAATAAGAATAGTAGCTTTAATTTCATAACAGAATCAAATTTTAAGGCCAGAACAAAGAGAGTCTTCGATTTATTATTCTAATTTAATTCGGCTCGGGGTTCGTCTGTCGCCTGTGTTTTATCGTCAGGTAGCCTCTCGTTTCTAAGAAAAAAATATTTATATCTTTTTCTATTAGATACCCCATTGTTCGCGCGAGGGCACGTCAGCACGCGACAAAAGGAACATTAATTATAATATCCGATTAAAAAACGCCATTTAGCTACGCGAGAGACGTCCTTTGTTTGAGATGATTGAATTCAGAATTACTAGCATTAGCTACCATCTCGAGGGAAACTAAACTGCATAATAAGCTGTCTTCTAATCAATATTTACTGTAGAAAGTATCTCTGGAGCGGTGCACCAGCCGATGGTAGGTTCAAAGCTCGCGGTTTTTTTACGTATTCTGTATTTGACTTCCGATCCGAGTGTTGGATCTATAAACATATCAGCTTACACGGGAAAGTGTTGCTTTCAAGACACGGACAAAAACTACGGCCACCGAGAGACTGCCGAAATATGAGCATCCAATTCCATAAACCACATTGGTGGGAGGAAGCACACGAGTTATGTCTGTACGTGCTCGCACATAGTAATTAGATATTACGTTACCCAACTAATCGTAACTCGCACGGGTGTTGTTTTACCCAAAAGGGGGGAATAAATCATGCACGTTCAACGATGGCAACACCGCAACACAATGAAAAAATATAACAAAAAAAAGAAACAATATCAGAGCGCGGAACAAAAGAAATTATGCCAACGAGCGGATCCGTGGCGAAAAAATCGTTATAATAATAAAATAAAATGGTTAAATAAAAAGCAGTAATAATAAGCGCACAGAACAATATGCCGCGTTTACGCGTTTAGAAATGAATCAACATTTATTTAACTAGTTGCGTCATAGATAAACTTTTGACATCTCCGAGTATTTGCCGCGGCAGCTGCTGCCAATTTTTGGGTTTAACTCGCTCAAATGAAGTACCTACTGCATTTTAATTAGGTATTTTTGTTTCGCTTGTCTGCTTTTGTTACAACTAGTGTAAAATGTTTTTAAAATGGGGGGTGTTGATTTACAAATGAGTAAGTAAATGAATTTAGCCCAACAATGTATGTGAAGTTTGGACCTGAACAAAATTGTGCAAGGGCCGCCCGCACCGAATCATATTTTTTTAATAACGCCGGCCACAGATGCACTATTAATCTCGTACAAGATGCGTGGTTATTATATCTCTACAGAGCGAGTACGATGTCGTCCGACATATTATTAATGGAAGTGTATCACGGGAGCCATTAGATACATAATTAACATCGATCGCCGGCTAAAAAAACAAAGTCTCCAACGATCCCAAGGAAAAACGAGAGTAGCGTCACTCTCGCGACGAATAAAAACGTCATTAAAGATTGATCGCTGCGAGGAAGTATCATTAATATTATTCAATTAATAAAACGTAATTTCGCGAGGTGAAATACGCACCCCGAGGAGGAAAAAGCAATTAGTGGCTAGATTGCGATCCGTCAAAACAACTACGTCGAGTGATGGTGAAAAAAAATTGACGAGCATTCATTAAAGTAAATTTCGCGAGGGGTGAATATGTAAGGACTTTTTTGCATAAGACGGTGGCGCCCTCGATTTTAAGTTTTTTTTGTATTCAAAACAAACTATGTGGGCGCACCGTAAGCGGTTTTCGTCACACTTGCACACTGTTATTGATGCTGAAGTTTTTTTTTTAATTGTGCTCATAATGACTGTTGTTATGGTTTTATGGCACAGTAATGAGCGAAATCGCGGCGACATTTGCATGTGATCGTGGGGACTTTTTTGTCACTTTTGTTGATGAAGTTTTTTCCGACAGTTTTTTTTGCTAGATTGTTTATAGCGTGCGATATGGCTTTATTTGGAGTTTGTGGTTAAACATTTCAGTAACTCCTTGTTTATGGCTGAGGGGTGCTTTATTGTTCTTTTTTGAGTGTTTGATTTTACGTATCATGTGGAATTAACACGAGTGAGGGAGCAAAGTTGTTGAAAAATAATCGTATAACCACCTATTTCTATAATTTATATGACCTTGTTTATAGAAGAAAGTCATTTAGTGAAGACGTAGTAACTTTTAAAATAAACGTATAAGTTAGGTAAGCTATTGACTAGACAATTCGGCGGTACGAACCGATAATAAACGACGACCGCACTGACGTGCCGGCAGCCCCGATTTGGTATTAGCAATCATTAAATTGGAAATAACGCTATATCGGCGATACACGGCTTTTCTTTTATAAATATCTCTCACGTGATCCCGGTGCCGCGTCGTGTCACGAACCTAACTGAAACGATGGTAATATTCAAATAGCGATATAAAAAAGACAAGTTAGGTAGCATTTAAAAAGCTTGTTTGTTTAGCGACGAATCGCTTTTAGTCATGACAAGGTGCACGGCGCATCCCAACCTCTGAATACGTGACAAGTTTACGATGCAGCCATCATAAACTTTGTGATCAATGTCATAAGGTATACATTGCGAGCGTTGGCAGCAATAAGTAAGTGCACTTGTTTGTGGGATGAAAAATGAATGTGAATTATGGAAGGTCTTGAAGAAATAGGGAAATGAAATGAGTTATCAGTCCATTTGTATTGTATCGCTTTCTAATAAGATTTATTCTGATAAGAGAATTAAGGACGAATCAGACATTTGGTCTGCACTTCCAATTGGTTACCAACATTCTAATTTTTTTAATAATGCACGTGTTTAGTAATATAAAATCACTGTTGACATAAAAAATAGCTTAGTTTCAAATATACAATTACAGACAAGTGTGTATAAGAAATTATTTTAAATTGTTTAATACTGTAGCTTATTTGAAGCACAGTTACTGCACTCACCCTCACACTGGGGTAGTTTGCGCAGACCGGAAGCGAACCCGCGTCTACTAGCGTAGCAGTCAAACGCACTAACGCCACACCACACGTGGTTAGTTAGGTATGTTCTAGGTGGGGTGTGTGTTGGGTAACCTCCTCGAGTGTCGCTCCGATTCCGATCCCGCTGCAGTCCGGGGGGAACGGAATCGGAGCGGCCCGTACACCCTGGGCGGCGGTCAATGGCTTCCCCTTCACCCCTTCATAGGGTTGGCATTGATCGTCGGCCAATACCCAACCTGGCGGGAACACATCGCTCTCCGTACTCCTCTGCTTTCAGAGGAGACAGGATGAGCGATGCTGTTAGTGGTGAGATGGCCCAGGGTAAGCCGGGGTGCGAGGGATATGCTCTATGGGTAACCTTACACCCCGGCGTCTGAAGACCCGAGACGGCGTGCGGTTTTAGTCGGTGCAAGCCCGACATAACCGCCCCCGCTGGCCGGCGGGGGGGTATCCGAAGGGATTTCCGCACGATAAAAAAAAAAAAAAAAGGGTATGTTCTAGGTAAGTGTCTATTTACTGTATCGTAGACCGCATATTCTTTGATATAGGGTTGGGGACAGTGTTCAAAAGCAAAAATGGACAATTTATGTCTTATCTTATAAAGTTTAAAGTGATTTCCATTCTTCACGGCAAATCTGCGTTTTCAACGAGGCATTTTTATGCGTTTTATTCCCACTACAAACAGATTTTATGACAAATACCAATATAAAATTCAGTATTTTTATGAGCCGTAATATATATATATATACATATATATAAATAGATTAGTAACATGTTTTGCATTAAATCAAAATTAGTATTTTCAATAACAAGGGACACGTGCGCCAGCATGCAGCAAATAATGTTACGGTGTTCAATGCCGGTTTAATATATAAAATAATGTTTTTTTTTTCAATAAATAACGAATGTCGCATATTAAAACTAAATACGAACATGAATATTCATATAAATCAATATTAAACTTTAACAATACGCATTTATCGAATAGCAATTTATTTGCTTATTTATTGAAATTTGTTACGCATGTTAATATTTTAGTTAGTGAATGCCTTCGGCTAATTCTGTTTCTGTTCTCTTAAAGTTTTGATTGTAAGTGTGAAAGAGATGAATGTATGACCGGGGGCAGCTTCTAATGCAACTGATTTTGTCATTCGAATGGAAGTCATTGATAGGATTTTTAATGGCCTTAAAAAATGGCGACAATGGCGCGCGGAGTTGATGCGACAGTATAATTTATTGCTGCTCGTAAATTGCAGTTTAAATTAAATCGATTCTAAATCCAAGTTTCTTTTACCGATATTGTAACTATAATAATTACTATAAATCAATTTTCTTAATCCGCACCCTGTAACTTATTTTTATTATTTTCTCGTTACGAACTACTGAGATTGGTTGATTTCAATGAACATTTAATATTGTATAGTGTTAAATAGTTTGTGCAATTCGCAATTTGGGCCCCCACAATGGTCTCTTTAGGGAGACAAAGACCGCATCTATAAAAATCTTGAAAAACACAAAGGAATGTGAACTAAGCAACCACACAGCTCTAAGGTGCCAAAGACAATGATAATTGTTCCACGTGAAATATAGTGTAGCCACCGACAAAAGGAACGTAAAAAAAATCATTTTTCATTGTACCGCTCGGCCCATTCAGTACAGGTGGGTCGATGTGAGGGTGGGCACGGACAATACCACGTATCAATGGACGATACCAATATTTTTTGCATATAAAAAGATGTATGTTCTGAGTAAAGATTTCACCATTAATTATATCTAAAATGATGATGATGCAGGCGTGATGTTAGTATGGCGTATAATAAATATGATCTGTATAATGGAAAAACGTATTGACATAACTCGTATATCTCCTATGAAACAATCATAAGATAGTACAACTGATATACAAAACCGTCATAAGGTAATTAAAATGATTGACATATGAAATTTTACCTACATAAATCTGACCATTGGCTCTAACTTGTACATCTTATGTAAGTGCGTGAACATCAAATAGAAAATTTAAAAATTAATAAACATAATCCAAGTGATGCCAAGCACTGTTAACTAAAGAACTCCGAGTTGTAAAGGAATTATGGACACCTCTCGACACCAATCGGCAGCTGTTCGATGTGCAAGCGCATCGATGTGTAAATTTGATACCGATGACAAAGGCCCGCCCTTGATGAGTGGGTAAATTAATAACAACTGCAAAAAATACTGTAAAAACAGTTTCAGAAATGTATTGAAAGGGTGATTAAATGTGAGCTCAAAGATGATGTTGGCAATAAAATAATTCAAAGTTTTTTTTAGTATTCAGTGGGATTTAAGAAAGAGATATTAGTTTAAATTTAAATGATCAGGAACCTATTTAAAGTCCATATTAAAATAACCTTGCATTTTCGCTTCACTGTAGTCGGGTGAAAATAGACTTTGATCACTGTAACTTTTGTTTTTACGGAGAATAAATGGCTCTACAAAAATAGACAGAAATAAAAAAAAATTGAATAGGGAATAGAATTTTCGGTTTGAACATACACTTAAAGACTCTAAATAGACGTTGACCACTTTAACTTTGGTTTGTACATAGAATGAAGGGCTCTAAAAAATAGACGTTAATCGCTCTAACTTTCGGTTATGTTAGTAACTATTTATTAATCTGTACTTTCGGTTTAAACACAGAGTAAAGAGCTCTATAATGAAAGACATTACTCGCTATAACTTTCGGTTTGAAAGCAGAATAAAAGGCTCTATAAAAATAGACGTTGATCGCTCTAACTTTCTGTTTGAACGCAGAATAGAGAGCTCTATGAAAATAGTCATTAATCGCTCTAACTTTCAGTTTGAATGCAGAATAAAAGGCTCTACAAAAATAAACGTTGATTGCTCTAACTTTCGGTTTGAACGCAAAATAAAGACCTCTACAAATATGATACTCTAATTTTTGATTTGGACGCGAAATATAAGGCTCTACAGCTCTACAAAAATACATTAATTGAGTAAACAAAGTAATATAAATGGGGTCTATTTGAATTGAAAACTCTTGGAATTGGAAACCTATCTCTTTGTTTTAACTAGTTAAAAATTTATGAGATGGAGTGTGAGAAACTATCAAAGGTGGGTTTACATTGTCTTTTTCATTATCTGAACAATAGACTTACCTGTTTAGAATGTTAGCAAAAAGTTTAAACGCAAGTGGCTCGTGCTTATAACAAAACATTTAAAACAAAAATCTTACAGAATGTCTTTGGAGTATTGTTTTACTCCACAAGTAATTTATAACACTCATAAAAGTGACAAAGGATCGGTATTTCAGATCACATAGAAAGTGCAAAAAAACGCTACAATAGCGGGTTTTTCTGATTTAGATGAAAAAATATTAAACACAATAATCCAAAAACAAAGCGCTTAAATACATGCGTTTTAAAATAAAAGGTGCCGTTTGTCAAGGGATTACGTCCTTTGAAATATGGGGCTAGTGCAACAATTGTGTTTCGACAATGCATATGAGTTCAGGTAGCACATGATTTGCTGTCTAAACTATTGTGTTCTCACAATTTTCGCTTTGTTCATCATCCTACAAGCAACAAACTTTGCTTTGTTAACGGGAATAATCTTGATGAAGATAACCAATTTTTAGAAACCAAAATTATTTTATTTCATTATTATTATCTAAATTATTCATTAATAACATAACATAACTTTACGCCTGTTTCCCCGAAGGGGTAGGCAGAGGTGTTTTACACACTCACGTTTCGCTAATTATGTAAAGGTCTCAATGTAATAGGGGGCGAGCCTATTGCCATCCACCGGGCACATTATTAAGCGAGCGATAATTAACATTTAATTATGCACACAGAACTACGAAAAGTCAGAGGTGTGTGCCCGGGGCGACTGGGGATCGAACTCGAGACATCGTCTCAGCAGTCCGTTACGTACGCCACTGGGCTATCGCTGCTTTTTAATACCTTAATACCTTACCAAACATATCTATACAAATAAATAAAATTACAAGCTACAAAATAACAGCTTTTTAATAAATGCATATGAATGTATAAACGGCACTTTTATGAAAAAACTAATTATGACAATATTTGTTTGTCTGTCTGTCTATCTGTTTGACTTGGCCAATCTCAGAAAGGGCTTAGCCGATTTTGACGGGACTTTCACTGACAGATAGCTGCTGTTATAAAGCGTAACTAAGGCTACTTTTATTTTTGAATCTCGAAAGTATTATTAATATTAATACAATGATAGTTTTATTATTTAGTTATTAAAAAACTATCATTTTTGAGTTCTACAAGTAAAGATGGGGGTATCTATATATGTAACATGAGAGTAAGACAAAGCAAACAGGATGTAAGGATTAGATCACATATTCTAAAATCAATACTTCCTTGACATTGACCAAATTCCGCGAAGGTGTTTGAATAAGATAACGTTGACTCAGAAGATGTTAGTTTTACATATCTCGTCCAATGGACAGGTAAACAACCAGCAATAAGCAGCCATATAAATTATAACCGAATATCGATCCTATCTCTTAAACCGGGGTAAAAATGAGAACAAACTATTGACGTGACTTCGGCAAACCAAGATAAAATAAATATTTTAGGGTGGGCGCGCCCTAAACAAACACATTCAGGATTTTGCTGACCGTTGATATAGTTTCAATTTAATACGCCGAAATTTCATCACTTCCATGTTTATTCAAAAACATGTTTTATTATAAGGGTAGAAGACAGAGTATTTGTGTTGCATTATTTTTGTTTTAATCTTCACACAACTGGGATTGAAGGATACAGGATCTAAAAAGTAGTACCTACTTTGATAATAATGTTTTTTGTTAGCTTTGAAGCGGTATTGTTATTTCCTTTAGATGTTTTAATTTTGTATTGCGCATACGATATGTATCTACCGTAATCAGATAGTATACTTAATCTATCTCATACATTTAATCAAGCATATATGTTTATATATATGTATATATATTTAAACAATTTTGGGGTTGATAAATCGATTTGGCCTAGTGCCAGTAGTCCGGTTGATCGAAAGCTAGGTTTCATTTTTAGAACTCGTCAGAAAATTTAAACAACCGAGCTAAGTTCGATGACCTACATATTGTGCTTAATACGATCTAGAATGAAGTTCAACATTATTGAGAGTGGATTGTGTTCGGGGCGTTGCGCGGTTATCGTACGAATTATCCAAAGCTTGCAATATTTCTTCACTAATGACGTGGGTACCTACCATGAGAAGCAATGCAACCTGTCGTCTTAGCATTTGCTATAGAGTTAAGATGCTGTTCCTACTTCAAGGCAACAGATTTACGACTTAAATATAAATGATTAATATTTAAGTCGTGAATAGTTATTTCTGCGGTCGTCACAGAACGAAAGAAATTGTTTGTGTGTTTATTATGGTTAACGGGTTGTTAATGAAGGTTAAGGTGCAGTGATATTTCCTAGGTATATAAGATAATTCTTCACTTTACTATTTAGACTAGTTGAAAGGTTAAGTTAGTTTTTGAATTTGGTAGTAATTATAGTGATAACTTTTGTACTGCAGACTGGCAGCTAAACCATCACTGTGTTTTTCTATCTTTTCGGTGGCATATGTAATGTAATCAAAAATTTAATTATTCAGTTTGGTCAAGCCGACCCAACCAGGCGAGGCCGCAGTGGCGGCAAAAGTCCGCCGGTAACCCTGGGGTTATCCTTTCGTGGGCTTACCCGGGGTGCCCGGCAATGGACACTTGGGGAGGACACCGTGTGGTTTTAGTCGGTCCGATTCCGACACGCTCACCCCATCGTTACAATTGTGCAAACAATATATTGCCTTTGTTCATAGGGCTTTTTTTTTTATGTGCGGAAATCCCTACGGATACCCCCCCGGGGTACGGGGGTGGTTATGTCGTGTCTCGACTAAAACCGCACGGTGTCCTCCCCAAGTGTCCGTTGGCGGGCACCCCGGGTAAGCCCACCCCGGGTTGTTCATTGGGCTGATATAGTATATTTTAATTGTTTGGTGACGTTTTATGGTGGACTGTGTTCTCTTCCTTCCCCAGAGGCATAAATGGATATACAGTAGGTACCCAGCTTTTGTGAAACTTTGAAAGATTGGCTTTCTTCAGTTTTAAGCCATGGTAAGCAAATATTAGTCGGATTCTCACTTTTTTCCTGGCATGCCAAATCAAAAGCTGTGTACCATAAGTATGGTACGCCGGTACCATAAGTACATTCTGTTGTGCCTAAATCTTCTCAAAAGTTAGTAATAAACTATTCTAACATCGTTAAATCATGCTGGGCAACTTAGACACACAACAAATACAAAATCATAGTAGCTATGTTTTTATTATTAAACAGAAGTTCGAGTTATAATGCAATTAATCATGGAATATGACGGCGTTCAAAGAAAATTATTTTTGAGATTTTTGTAAAGAGTATTGTGTTTCATAATTAATGAAGCAAAAGGTTTTCTCGGTAACAAAATATACCCGATCTAAGTTTCGGATCGTCATTACTGATCTCTTTGTGCGACATTCTTTTGGGCCCAGGTGTTCATATAATTACATTGGATGACGCTAGAGAAGGACACATAGATGCGGAATAACTTAAAACGAAAAGAGATGCCACTAGCCCCTTGCGTTGATTGATAACTGTGACAAAAACGTAGCAGATGAAAAATAATAATTATTAGATCTATTGTTAAAGGTGGAATTCGGACAGGGGTGGCAAGAGAAGTAATCTTTTAAAGTAAAACTAAATCATAAAGTATTTGATTACGTTATTACAGTAAGTACCTACCTATACAGTTGATATACAAGTTATAACTTGTTTAACGTTATTAACGATTATGATTTTAATCTATTACCTTTATTTTTAGTATCATTTGTTATGGGAATGTTTGCATCCTAGAGTATTCTAATAGTATAACTAGCAGTATAGTATTTCTGATCATTCTGATTATGTAGGTAGTGACAGAAAAATCACGTAACCCTGGATAAATCAAGAAATGAATACCAAATTATCAGAACCAATATTTATAATCGACAGCCCTAAATCGATGCATTGCCGGCTGTGCAGTTTGCATTCAGTTATATTAGACAATAAGCTGCAAAGCGCGCAGGTAGATATAAAAACAACTCTAATTCATGTTACAAAACTAAAACTCAATACAAACTTGAATCTTATCACCTAGAAAACAAAGTGCTGTTCCAATTTATTTCGATATTTGAGTTAACGTTATGTTTGCACAGGTGTACTTATTTTTTTTCATTTCATTAGCTAAGTTTGCGCTTTATGGATCACGATCGTAGGCAGACCGACGTGTCTTATTGTTTTGTCAAACACATGAGAAATTTTGTCAATAAAAGTTGGGTGGTTTGAGTTTTTGTTACTTTTGGTTACGATCTTATTGGTAGGTAACCGATTCAAATATAATGAAAAGAGCAGTTACTATTGTTACTAGAATAAAAATAAAAATTTATTATATTATTAACTAGCCATGCCAGAGAATTCGTCCGCGTGGTCTTAGATCCGGGTTTCAATATTTTTTTTAAATAAAATAGCCTAACTTACGCCTATATCAGCTATCTACCAGTGAAAATTCTGTCAGAATTCGTCCAGCCATTTCGAAGATTAATCGGAACTAACAGACAGACAGACCAATGTTTAAAAAAATGATATTTGTTATAAGTGCCATGATTCTTATACAATCATTAAAATAAATCAAATTGACTGCCACTAAACAAATAGGTGACACAAAACAAACAGCTTATGAAAGAGTACCCACTCAGTTGGCAGTAATATTAGGCTGAGAGGGCTTTGGGTACTTGCGATCTAAGTTTTTTTTTCAGAACATTACCAATTTGATCAATACATATATGTATTCGAAGTTCATAAAGTCATTTTATAGGAGAGACAAGTTTCAAAATAACCGACAGATATTGTCATGTTCACCTAAAAAAAATGTCCTATACAAGGATCAATTGAAGCACACAGAATTTCATGTAAATTGATACAGCCATTTCGCAGAAGTTCATCGACATATATATAGAAGATTTTATTTCACATAACATAATATAACTTCACGCCTGTATCGCCGAAGGGGTAGACTGAGGTGTATTACACACCCACGATTCGCCAGTTATGTTTAGGTCCCAATGTAATAGCGGGCGAGCCTATTGCCATCTACCGGGCACATTACTAAGCGAGCGATAATCAACATTTTTAATACATACATAACTACGAAAAGTCAGAGGTGTGTGCCCGGGGCGACTGGGGATCGAACTCGAGACCTCGTCTCGGCAGTCCGTTACGTACACCACTAGGCTATCGCCGCTAAGATTTTATTTAATCCTACTAATATTAGAAATGTGAAAGTTTGTGAGGATGGACGTATGAATGGATCTTTATTACTCTTTCACACAAAAACTGCTCAACGGAACTGGATATAATCAGACATAGGGATAGATTATAATCTGGAATAGCATAATATAGGCTATTTTTATATCCCAATAGGTTCCTATGGGTTGTGGAAACGAGATCAGTATTTCATGTATAATATTAGGATTTGAGTTCCCTTTGCATTATTGTTATTCTTTAATTTTATTTTTATGCTATTCTTTTATTTTTCTGAACCTAATTACATTATATATTTACGAGGGAAAAAAATATCGAATGACTGCAACCGAATATCGAAGTGAATATAACTTCGGTCGGCGTCTACAAAGTTAGTTTGCTGGTTACGGTTTACTTAACCAATTATTGTTAATTACACATTGGTACCTGTGTCGAAGTCGAATTTTAATCTACGTTAAGTTTTTGCTGTCTCCCTATATAACAAAAGATGCATTATGTGTGGTACCTACATTGTACTAAACTGACAAGCATTCTTATGATTTCATCTACCAAAAATTGTTAAGGAAGTGAAATCTATGGGAGATTTATCTTAAGTTCAGATAACTGACACACAGGCTGACTGTGACCACGGCCACGTGGTCGCAACGTGATCGAAACATGATCGCGTTAATTCCCGTTAATATTATTGTATATCATGGGATGTGAAAGTTTAAAAATTAATTTTATCTGTATAAATGAAAATTAATGTTTGCACGCGCATAATTTCCGAATGACTGCACCAAATTAAATGATTCTTTTTTTGGATTCGTTATTGACAGGACAAGGTTTCTCAAACTATAAGGTCCACCATTTTAGAAATGGATAGTATTTGACACCATGGCTTTTACTTTTAAAACTTCACCCTACCACCAGGCCGGCAATCATCTGAAATATGAACAAACATAAAAAAAGCAAAAAAAACGGGGTACAGCACTACAACAGTAATACAATAAGGTTGCACTATGTCCGCGCAATAGTTCATATAACTGGCAAGCATACGGGCGCAAAATGTAACCTAATGACAGTATTTGCTCGCCACTGTCCCTCGTTTGCGCGGGTCTTTATTCCATTTGGAAACGTATCTAATCAGATACATACTTAACCTCACGTTAGTTCGATAGATTTCAATCGGTTAACATATATAAGAAGAACAGGCGCAAAAAATTTAAATGTGTTCAATACGAACCATGGTGTTTCAAACATGTTAACATTACGATTGGTCAATTCGAATAAGGACCCTGTGTCGCTAGAACTCCTTGGTAATAGCAACATTGGAGTGAACGTACTCGTACATATACATTGCTAACCGTTTAGAAGGCGGACCCGAGTGCTTGTTTACCACTTAAGTAATATCAAAGTAGCCGAAATATATATCTCAACAATGACCTATACATTTCAAAGTTCATTATTAGAAGAGTTTAATTACCTTCAACTATTCGTGTTTATCTCATCATTCGATCTATTTAAAATAAATCAATTTAATCTAATTAAAAGCATTACATGTTTTTTGTCCGCTAACGAAACAAGATGAGGAACTAGTATTAGAGATGGAATCGTGGAGATTAGAAGGTGAGGTTGTATCAGCGGGTCACCGATCATATCTCCATGCCGTACGTCAAACCGTCCATCCACTGTCGTGTTCTATCAATTATTGATTTTATACAGTGTAATTTAATTTAAGTCTCGCGACCTTCCTTTGCACTTGATCTGGAAAATATTTCTGGAAACGTTCCGAGCTCATACAACTTTCATCATGTCTTATTGTATTACGGTAGGGACGGCATTAGGCCCCGTTAGTCGGCGCGGCGATATGTGGACGTTTCTGGATCGGTATTGCAAATCATCGCGTCGACTGTTGTATGTAATGAATTACAAATGTTATATCCAATTGAATCTTATTTGAATTCATTTAATGAACGACGTGAGCATCGCCATTTCGATACATTGAGTGGCTTCATTTGTTTGCGTCGGGTCGTGTGACTTATAACCTTGTTTTTATGGAAAGTGGATGCTTGGCAGTTAATAGTATGCGTGTAGATGGGCGAGCATGAGGTGTGTGGTACACCGATGTGTAAGAGTATAGTGGCATGGCGTCGTGCTGACCGCGGGTGCGGTGTGGTGCGCTGGGTGTCGACGGGCGCGCACCGGCCTTGCACCGCGTCTCGCCACGCAGTCTACGACGGAAGTTTACGACCGAACGCCAGCCACTTTTATTGGCTACCTCACATCGAAGCCTCCTCGCAGCCTCCCATTCACTCCACAAGAAATACACTTTTTTATTACTCTGTCACTCGGGTAATTTATTGACAATGAACACACGTGCATTTCTATTAATATTTTATGTCGTAAGAGTTTTTATGCGGCAGCGTTCGTCCGAGCCATTGTTGGAGCCAACCGGATAGTTTGTTTTATGTCCACTCTTATTGAGGGCCACTTAATTGTTGTACGAAATGGTCGTGATAGGTCAGTTCGACACTGTGGTGCTGACATTTGTTTGGTTCCCTTTGCTAGTCGGATGATATTGAAAGTAATCGTCTATTTATGCAAAAGTGTTTCACGGTAATCAATAATAAAAATCTTAGAAGGCCAAGTACCTATGTTTATGCAAGTGAATACCTGGAGGTTTAGACATAAATGAGTATAATATTTATATAACTTTAATGACTGGTCTTGAAATGGAATAATTTTAAGATAATTTATGCCATGTTTATAGGCAAAGTGCGTTAAAAGCAGGCAATTAAAGAGAGAATGGAGGCGTCGGAGCTAATTACAGGTTCGAATGTTAATCGAACATATAGGGAATGACTGACAGTCGTCCATAAACAACCCTACCTGTCGCCGTAAAAGTCGTGTGCGGTTTTTCATCGTCTGACGCGAGGGCTTTTGGAATTATACCCCAAATAATGACAATTCTTATTCTGTCTGCAGTGCGCTTTTCCATTGGAAACTTTCAAGTGTATGCGATTTTATTCGTCAATTTGGATTTTAGTCTAGATTTATTACAGCAGGTGAATTCTTAAATTCTTCCAAAATGTATATTATATATTTAAATCAAAATAAGTATAGCATCAGATACTAACCCGCCAGATATTTTCAATGTTAGTACGTTTATTATTTATTTCGTTTATTTTAACTAAAACGTAAGCGCAAACCTATGCCACAGAACCAAAGAGACACAGCATCGTAATAATTTGTTCGAACCTAATCTTCTAACTCATACGACAACCGAAATGAAGACAGGTTGTACCTACCTATTAAGTATGCAAATTACCTTCGCTATAGTTCTGAAAGTATCAATACCGATCGACACATAGGTACAATGGACATGCACATTCATAAATATTATCGGACAAAGTGCTGTCAGACGACCACAGAATATGCGCTACATAATTAACAGTTATAGCAGTATGGTACTAACTCAAACGCGGGCGAAGAACAGAACAATGTGCACGATGTTTGGCACCTAATGGACGCGTTGATTGAGCTCCCGCAATAATGTTGCGGGATGCGTATGCGCATGTGTGAGTTCATTCTTACGCTAAAATATGTGACGGTGTGTGTAGAGTATCACGGTGATAATATACACACGTAGAACATTATAAAGAATTAATCAGAATATGATACTAGAATCAAAGATCAAAAGAGTCTTTATATTTTTAATGACCTTGCTGTGACTTAATTTTATTTATTAATTTTGATTTTTTAATAATATATGATATTAAAAAAGTGTTTAAATAAAATATTTTTCCAGTTCAGTAATTATGTTCTTTATATTTTAAGTTATACTCGTTTTTTTTTTTTTTAAGTCATGTGATGTATTTCTGATTATCTCTATATCCATTTAGTATAGTCCAGTTAATGAGAAATCGTTTTGTCAAAAACTTTCAAAATGTTAGTAACTTTAGTTAACATAGACTTAAGTACCTACATATCTATAGTGTATAGGTATATTATTGACATATGGCACCTATAGGCTTGCCAAAATATTTCTCGTGTCAATGACCAATCGAATAATATTATAAAATGGTTAACATTGAAAAACTTGAGATCTGTAATATCTCTCTTCATTATAAAGGTTAGAAATACGCAACTAAATATCGAATTATGTTACTCTAGTACGTATTATAATTGGGAACGTTAGGCAAGAGAATGCAAGATACTATTTTTACTTACAAAATGTAGAGAGGAACGAAAGCTGGCTCCGCACTTACCTGAAAACAAAATATAAAGATATCAATGCGGTATATGTAGTACTTTATACTGCATGCATTTGACTGGCTTACTAAATCACTTCAGCAAGAAGCAATTATCACCGGGAATTGAGGCCTGAGATTGGAAATTCCCTTCAACATACCAGATGTGATTGAGTCTTACTTTTGAGCATAAGAAAGGTGAAAATAAGCTATCGACAGAATACAAACGCGCTGAGGCACTACGAAGCGTGGCGCGGACGGAGTGCGAGAGGTGCGCTGGAGTGCGTTCCGATCCACACGTAACAGGCGTCGCGAGGACATACCAACGCTTTTTCAACAAATTCCCACACGCCGTCTCGCTCCTCTAATTGCACTTAATTTCTGCTTCGTGCCTGTTTAAATACGCCCCAGCAACGTTTAAAATTGCTATGGAGAGCGACCAAAGACACGAGTTAAGTTCTGTCTTCGATGGCTCGTGAAGTTCGACAGAATGGAGTTTATAATCTTTTTGTTGGTGGTGTGAGGTGTGAGATTAGCAAATAGTGGTTTTACAATTCAGAGCAGAGATTTCCTTAAAAACCCTGAAATTGACGATTGTTTGCCACGCGTTCTCATAATTCACGATAAATTTGTATGTCTGTATATTTTAGCGATATTAATATCATTAGTTTAAGTTTCCAACGCATTCATAAGGTATTTAGTTCACTTCTAGCGCATGACCGCGTGAATACGTCATGGGAATGAACGGTGAAGAATATCAGTCATGTTTAATACATGTATATATATATATATACGTAAGTTATTAGCGGTTGATTATGAAACAATATACAAAAGCAAAAACTTTTATAACACTAATAAAAATATAAAATTCTCGGTAAACCCAGAGCGAAATTGGATTATACGGCTAAAATCTACAAGTTTGAATCGCAAAGTGTCGGTCTATTTTTTATTCATATAAACGTTTACGATGGGCGCGGAGCTCGATCGAGCATCCCGAGCCGCAGATATCTCTGATTGAGAGCTAATTGTAGCTCTCTCGTTTACCGAGGTTTGAGCTCTGAGCACTAGGACTGCAAACCACGACCAAACAAATGGGAATTACGTGAATTGTGACGTTTAGCGTAAAGAATCAATCCAGTAAAAAAAAAATTGTTGATCTGATGGTGACAATTACTAATAGTCTTTTCAATGAATATACACCTACACTAATATTACTTACCTACAAAGCCGATTATAACTGTTTGATTGATTCAGGTACCTACATGAGGAAACCGCTGAACTATTTGAAATTAAATTTAGCAACGTAGGACTGATAAGCTTCTACTACCCAGGCCGACAAAAACCATAAACCTATGTGGTGAAGCGGTAGAGCATTCGACTACTAAGTCACAGGTCACGGGTTCAATTACCGTTCAGTGCAACTATTTGTATGCATGAATATATTTGGATTGGTCTTGGTGTTTCTATATATAAATTTTTATATTTACAAAAAAAAGTATCTATGTATGTTTATTCACATTCTAGAACCAATAACACAAGCTAGTTAAGCTATGCTTACTTTGGATCTACATAGCGCCAGGCCTCCGTCACTCGCTCAAGGCCGCGCGCTAAATACCTACCGCTCGGCGTATCGTCGACGATACAACAGGGCAGAGGGCTGCCGAACGCCCGCCTGAGCGCTCGCATCGCACCGCACTGCACGTTTCCCGCGCTTACGCTTCGAAATGCAGAAACCACGTAATTATTGTGCAGTGTATGGGTGTAAAAGTCAAACAAAATTTAAATGAATGAAAAAAATTAAAACAAAGTATAATTTGACGTGTTTTTCATTGCCAAGAGACGAAGTAAGGTGAGTAGTATTTTAAATCTTTTTGAGCCAGGTATTATAAAAGTGTTGTTTTATAGGTAATTCTAATACTGTAGTTACTTAGTACTTACGCAATAGGTAATGTCCGTTAATTTTAGATTTCTTTGATATTTTAGCTATGGGTAGGAATAAGCGTCTATATATAGGTATTTAAACTATCATGGTCATTCACATTCGTATTAAAGTTATCGAGATATTAACCATATTGTATTAGGCATTGCGACAGCTTCCAAACAATACAACATGGTAAATATCCCGATAACTTTAATACGAAAGTCTATTTATAGGTATATCTACTGTAAATTATTTCGTAATTTTATACCAATGGTTGAACTGGTGGTAGAAATTTGATGACACAAATTTGTCACAAAATTCGGCCGGGTAGGTACCACCGTGCACGATTGCGAAAAACCCTCCATAGTAATCAAATTTCGGTTTGATTGCGTTCAGGGGTCAGCAAGTGCATAGCCGGGCAGGGGGATTGTGGTCGCAGCACTAGTGGGACCGATGGGTGTCACGCGGTGCTGCGACGACAATCCTCTTCTGATGAGGCCGTCAAGCTGAGTGTCACCATTGTTAACATGGTACGTGTATGTAATGGTGACCCTCTTTCCTGAGACTTTACCTTCAGCTTACCATCAGGCGAGGTGAAGTCAAATTGACGTGTCCTAAATATAAAAAAAAAAAAAAAAAAGATGGTTGATTCGTAACATTCGTTTTATTACAATAATCATCATAGGTACAACCCTAGCACATTCTTACGATGGCGTCACTCGCACGGCGGGCATCACAGTCTCGACTCTATGAATGCGTGTTTAAGGTACAATTCTTCTCGTTCTGTGCAGCAGGTATTATTATTAAAATTTTGTAGGTTAATATAGAGTAGGTATTTTTGCTTTTGTATGGGAGTGATGTATCTGTTACGTTAGTAACTATTTAACTATTTATTAATCTGTGATAGCGCTGTGTAGAATGCCATAGAACATTTATTTATTATTTAAAAAAATAAAATATTACAAATTATACTAAGTTTGTATTTAAACACAAAGATAAGATGAAAATAAAGTCGGTACCTATTGTGATTGCATCCTTCTAAATAATAATATAGTGAAAAGTAGGTACTACATCTCTATTACATTTGACACTCACGCAGATAGCTTGTATCATTTAGCTTGTTAGCGGCCGCATATCACTAGTACCTACTTAACTACGCATTGCTATTACATAGTAGCGATGTAACTTAAATCACACCCAATTTAAAAGCAACAGGAAAAACAAATGATACTGCGAGTGAAGAAAGCATGGGAACCATGTAACGAGTCTTAACTATTAAAGGGGCGAAGCGTAGAGAAATATCTCACGATACTTGCTCATTACAAATTATGGCCGCATTCCTATCAGACTCTGTTAAACATCAACTGTTTAGATATGACATTTTGTATCAAGCGGAGACGCAATTAATCTTTACGTCCATATCAAAAAAGATATAAAAGTATATATAGTTTTATTTCTTCAATTATGTTTTGATTATTCTCTTTAAAGTTCTTGATTTTTTAACTATATAGTGGCACGCACGCTGTCTATAAAGAGAAAAGAAAAGTACATTATTTTAGTGCAAATATATTTAACAATGGACAAAACTAAACCAGCGTAACCCTTGCTGCACTAAAAAGCAGGTCATCATTATATTTCCTTTTTATATTTCATATCATATGGATGAACATACTTTTCTATTAAATACATACATATTATACATGTTAACATCCAGATAGACATATTCATACATATAAATATCTGCAGTGTACGGGAATAAAACCCGCGACCTTTCCCCGTCTCCGAAGACGACGACGTAGCAGTTGAATATTCTACTGCCACGTCATAAAAGTAGGCAATTTGGCGTTAAAAGTAACTGTACTGAAAATGAAATTCTATTTTTAGTTCTGTTTATAAATAGATGCAAAAAACTATATCTTATGGACAAAGTCGCGATCCACAGTTAGTACGATATTATTTCAATACAAACTTGCCAGCTGATAAATTACTTTATTGGTGAAAAGTGGGACTCACGGTAACCGGGAATGATGCACTTGATATATACGAAAGTTTCGTTACGAATGTGGGTGAAAGTAATATGCCTAAACGACATAAGTTACTATATTAGGAACAAGTTATAAAATATTTAGAACGATATCTGACGTTTTATATTATTTTTAGTCTTCAATCACCTCGATGCCTCGGAGCCTCTACCTAATTTTTCGTCTCTCGACCCGAAAGGCCACGACCGCGGTTGCCCAAGTCGTTAGGCGGATCCGGCGGCTGGGTCTCGAGGTGGCCCTGCATAAAACCGAGGCCCTGTTCTTCCATGGGCCTCGGAGCAAGCCACCCGAGGGATCCAGTCTCATCGTGGGAGGAAATCGCATCGGCATCAAGCCCCAAATGAAATATTTGGGGCTCGTGCTCGACGGCCGATGGGACTTCGGAGAGCACATCCGAAGTCTGGCCCCCAAATTGAAGGGCACAGCTCTTGCTCTGGCTCGGCTGTTGCCCAACATGAGGGGGCCCGATGACTCCTGCAGGAGACTCTACGCGGGGATCGTGCGGTCCATGGCCCTGTATGGGTGCCCAATATGGGCGGAGGCCCTGAGGACCAGAACTGTGCGGATGCTGCGCGCTCCGCAGCGGGTTCTGGCCATCAGGGTCATCCGAGGGTACCGCACGATCTCCTTCGAGGCGGCGAGTCTCCTTGTCGGAACTCCGCCATGGGACCTGGAAGCGAGAGCCCTTTCGCAACTGTACCAGTGGCGAAAGGAGGCGCGGGAGCAGGGATGGAACCCCGAGCCTCGAGAAATCGAGGCCGTGCAGTCCCAGCTCCGCCAGGCCATCGTGGTGGAGTGGAAGGAACGACTTGGGCAACCAAGCGCAGGGCACGCCGCAATAGCGGCGGTAAGGCCCATCATGGAGGATTGGCTGGAGAGGCGACACGGAAGCCTCTCCTACCGACTGACGCAGGTGATCTCAGGGAAGGGGTGCTTCGGGGACCACCTGCATCGGATCAGGAAGGAGCCAACGCCTGAGTGTCATCACTGCGACGCGAGCGAGGACTCAGGGCTGCACACGCTGGCGGACTGCCCGGCGTGGGAGGCGCCGAGGCGTGACCTCGTGGCAGCCATCGGGGTGGGAGTCCTCTCGCTCGGCAGCATGATTGCGGCAATGGTGCGGAGCGCGAGCGCGTGGGCCGCCGCCGCCTCCTTCTGCGAGCATGTAATGCTCGCGAAGGAGGTGGCGGAGCGCGCCCGGGAGAGACTTAGAACTCTCCCGGTCCGCCGAGCCCGCAACTTGCTCGCCGCGCGTCGCAGGCTTAACGACCGATCAACGATCGCTTAACGACCTCCGTCCTCCATGAGCGCAGGCCTGGGGGTGGCGGGTGAGGCCACCTGTCACCCCAGCAGAAGCAGGCCGGGACGGTGGGGCGACTAGCGCCCCTCCCCCAAACCGGGGCAAGACGGGGACACCGTGGTTCCCAAACCCGAGGGGGCCATCTCGAAACCGGAGATGGCCCAGGGTCAGTCGGGGTGCGAGGGATATGCTCTATGGGCAACCTTACACCCCGGCATCTGTAGACCCGAGACGGCGTGCGGTTTTAGTCGGTTCAAGCCCGACATAACCGCCCCCGCTGGCACGCGGGGGGGGTATCCGAAGGGATTTCCGCACGAAAAAAAAAAAAAAAAAAAAAGGTACTTCGTACAATCTTCAGCATCACCGACAGTGAGACTATTGAAACGCATGTCCGATGTCCATGTCTTCGCTTTCGCTTTTAGATTAGTATTTATCACTTATTTAGACGTTTAAACTCTGTATCTTCCTCCTTGCACTTGGAGCCCGGGGTCCGCTCTCCTAATACTCCATTAGTTGGTTTATTTTGGTTTTAACGTGAGCGAATGCCGTCTGACCCTCCAACCCCAGTTGGAAAGCCTGCGCCATGGCCTTATCAGCAGGTGTAACGACTTGCAGGTGAGGTTGAGTTAAGCCCCGAAGATCTAGGTGGGGCCCCATACACCATATAATATATCTACATACTACGATACACAATACGATACATAATACAATAGTATGAAAATCTAAAGAAATTAAATGATCTTTGGTTCAATTTCGAAAGAAGTAGGTATCTTACTTAACAAAAGGTGTAGGTAGTTATCAATTCAAGTGATCAATAGATTCATCATGTTGAAATTGTTTAAGCGCGTTAATATTGCTATCAAAGTAAGTTGGAATAGACACATGTCTCAAAAGACTTAATTTGGCGCTCAGCTGACAAGATGTAGCACTTCAAAACAACCTTTGTATACTCTCGTTACCTCCGTAACGACCACCCGATAAGAATAGGACAAGAATTCCACAAGCGCGCGCCGATTAAACTCTTAGGTGAAAATAAAAGAGATTGTTTATAAAAGCAGAGAAGACGACATGACAATAGAATACGGTGATGAACCGAGACTCTACAGCGTTCAGCACACGGCGGTACATATCGATCCAAAATCGTATTTAATACGAAAGATTTAGAGTTCATTAATTTAAAGACGTGATCAAAACATGTGACTTTAAGAAGATGATTAGGAAAAGTGGGGGCGTGATGTGCGAGCGAGAGAGCGAACTACGAACGACGGAGATGCCGCTACGGCGCGGGTCACAGGCGTGATGTCAGGTCAGCCACTTTTGCACCTCGCCATAACAACGCATCTCAAATTATTATGGACGTTTGATAAGTGTTGGGAGATTGTACGGTCTTGGTACTTTATGATGCTAATTAAGTGTTTACGTTACAAGCTGTAGTATTTTGTTGACACTTGGCAATGGGCGCCGATGCTGTTTGTTTGAGGAAACGTCACTCAAATTCTAAGGGGTACTTTCACCGGTCGAACATTTACAAAGGGAGCAATGACATCTTAGTACAGCTATGTCAGAAAAAAATAGAGCATTTATCGTCTGAACGATTTCCGTAGATATCGATTCGGTGATACATTATCATCTATCGCCGAAGAATTTCATCTGAACGCAACTGATAAGATGTTAACATCTAACGATTTATTTAGGCTAAGAACAGCTTCAAAATAGCCATAATAAAATAATATTAGAGTAATAACTGATTTGAAGCAATAAAAGCTGTTATGAGTTTGGCCAATAAACTTGGTGGGTTTTAAAATAACTGAAGATTAAGGGGTGAAAGACTTGAGCTGTCTGAATCTATAATGGCGGTGTCTTAATGCGTCTTAATGTGTATTTTACGATTGTTACACAAGACGCGAGCAGTTTTACATCGGTTTAAGCGATGTCTATCTGGTGTTATTAAATCCTCTGATGTTCCGAAACATCAAATTATGAATGAGAAATAAATCAACAGGGGCGATCGTAAAAAGCTTTATGTTTTTGTTCTGTTCGGCCGATTCGATTACTCTCCTAAATTGCCCCAGATGTGGCCACGCGCAAAATCATAATGTTTTCATTCTGTCTGTACCTAAATTAAAAATAAAGTAATAGTCAATTTTGATGTACCTTTCTGCAAGCACTTGTGCTTTACTGTGAGATGATATTGATCATAAAACTAAATAAACAGAATCGATACTAATCTATCGATTGATGCTGGAATGACGCACACTGTTTATCGAAATAATACCTAATATTAAAGATAACAAAACAGTCCAAAAGATGACTGTGAAGATAGTGTGATTCATTTAATCTTTGGGACGGTTCTTTCATGCTGAATAACACTGAGACAACACTTCAGATTTTTAAAAATATTGTACACACTTAATGAAATGTAGTAAAATTGTACCTAGTCAACATGCATACTCGTACTTGCTTATTGTACCTATACATATTATACCTAGATTGGCGTTTATCTACACGATTCTGTCAAGATTTTCGTAACAGGTATTTACATATTGTAAAGACATATAAAACTGGAAGGTTTATATTAAGTGTACGTGTTTATCATCCAAATTAAGAAAGATGAACATGAATTATGTAAATATGTGTTAGCTCTACGGTAGTTATTCCGATCCAGAGTGCAACAGTACAAGATGGGGATGCTTCTATTTCTGAGCTTGACTTCGTTATTGTCTATGGCAGAGAAAAATTATAATAGGTTTCAGATGTGTGGTATACTAGATGATGTTCAACTCTTGCTGACTGATAGTGTCAAGTTTCGGAGCCAGAGGAGGCTCCGAGCCTGGACCGAAAAGGAGGCAAAAGTATTAACGTGCCTTTTCGAGTATTTTGGGATACCCATCCTCTGATGTTGCACGGGACTTGTTTTGGTTTTCACATTAACGACTCTATCCTCTCTTCTAATATAAGAGTAGTGGTTTGTAAATAAGGTACTAGAAGTTAAAATTCTACCGTGTAGTAAAAACCTCTAAAGAAATAAAGAGAAAAAGTAGCCAGAGCCTAGGATTTTCGGTTAAATGAGACTGACGACACCTCCAATTACATAATATCTAAATATAACTCGCTAGTCGATGTGGTGTGTATAAAACCACTGCCTGACATTTATAGGTAATTTCAATGTTTATAAAATCCCACTTTTACCGTGTTAAAATATTAGGTACATTGATAACACATCAATTTCATCATTTGATCGTGTATCATAAACGCATTACCACTTAATGAAACATTATGAATAGCTCACATGTTAAAGGTGCAGCCGCGTCGATATGATAAATGTTTTGCCCATGACTAGCGGTAAGTCCCTTCGATTCCCGATTGGCATGACATTAAAGAAAGTATTTGCAGCATAGTCTACGGTCAGGGACATACAATCAATCAATATTAAGGAATATAAGTAGTTTGGTGGTAGAGGGTGGTTATGTAATGTGTAAGATTTGTCGTACGTTAGAGAATTGACTATCCCTCAAAGTACCTAAACGGCAGCCACCACCACATACTAACCTAACCAAGGTTAGTGTAGTAGTTGGTGGTTATATAGTAAGCACTATTGGAATTCAATAAGTGTAACGTTCAATAAGTGCCGGGTTCCATGTCACGGTGATTTATTTAGGCTAATCCTACATCGACAGAGCCTTGCATTTCTACAAATATTTGGAATTATAGTATTATTTTACAATTTGTTTTGAAGCCCAGTGTTGTCTTCACAGTAATTATGTTTTATATAGCCTTTTTTCTTTTTGTTTCATAAAGACAACTCTCTGGAAGGGAACCAGGATATTTTCTGTCTTTCTAAGCTATCTGAGTCCCACCTGTTTGTTGAAATTCTTGTACTTGTAAGCCCGGATATCAAAAAGTCATAAGAAAGTTAAAGTTACTACTAAAAAGTTAAAACCAAACGGCTAACCATCAAAGTAAGCCTAATTAATTCATGTTATCTCAAACAACTTTATTTTATATAGCTACATGAGTAACCTCTGATTTTAAATTCACCAGATTGATTAAGCACCTCGAATTACCATACCGTAGAAAAACCAAAACAACCACGGCTCGGTTCTTTAAAATACAAACAATTGAGAGAGGTAAAGAAAAAAACGTGATCAAAACCTGAACTCATACAATGACAGCAGCATGTTGATTCAATCACAAAAAAACGGGAATTCGAACAAAAAACAACAATTAAATATCAAATCCTTTCGGCCGCCTCAAGAAATGTTTAGAATACGTGGCCGAAGAAATATTTTCTTTTTTTATTACCAAAAAATATCTACACGTGTCCAAAGATGTCGTCTTTATTGGTTTAGTCCAATTAATGGCCCCAAATGTTCCCAGAAACTGGCCCTAAAATAATATATCACATTTTTTTTCCTTTTTTCTTTTAAATTTTTATTAAACACATTATTCATACGTAACACGAATATTATATTCTACGTTATAAATATGACTCTGAATAAATTGTTGCTATTGATAACGTTAACAATGTCTATAACATTATGAGAGGTTTTCGATAAAAATAGAGGCGAGTTACGAATATGACTTTCCTATGGCTATTAGGGTCTTACACAATGGCATTGATATTATCGTTGGTTTAATTTGCAAATACGAGATCGATATACTTGGCTGAGTGATTGAGACTGAGCACGGGGAAGCATTGACAGTGCAGCGCATTCTATGTAAAATATGAAAGAGTCTCGCTCCCGGACCACGATGCCGGACAAATGACCTTCCAGATGGATGTGGCAGTCGTCTAGAGACTTTGAGAGCTTAACTACGAATTGGAATGTATATAAAATAGGTACGGTGCGCATACACACTAATGTTGAAGTAATGAAATAGGTTCAATTTCGTTGCGTACATTTTATTGTTCATAAATAATTTGACAGGCTTACCATGTGCTATGTAACTATCTTTATTGTTCTTAAGCTAGCATAATAGACTGAAGCAGGCTCAACTACTTTTTTTTTGAAAAATCAATTTTATTTCAATATTTTGAAAACATTAAAATTTTGAGCTTTTAAAGACAGTTAATAACTTTTGAAGCATATTATGCCAAAAAAAAAAGGGGGCATACGATGGTTAAGGAATAAACGCGAATAAACCAGTGAGAACATCACCACGAAAGTAAGCGAGTGTGTTCCGTCATCATTACGACACGCTCCATAGCGTACGGTAATGGTTGACGAATTCCTCTCATTCACTTTCATTCTGTTGGTGTGGACCTAGCATTAGAAAACATTGCTTTATTTGTGATAAACTTAAAGTTAGAATCGAACATGGTACATGTATATATAAGGCATGCATAAGTGGGTAGGTAAGCCTCCTTGGCCTCGTATATCATATGATGATGATGATCAAATGGATAAATGCATAAATGGCAAATCAGAATCACTCGCAACGGCAGGAGGGGGAGAAAGACCCCAGAAGTGCCGATTAGACGTCGTAAGGATGCCGATTAGATGACACACGTCCTAACGGTCTCACTGTCATGGATGCCTAAGATTGTGTGAAGTAAATGAAGAAGAGTCGGTAAGCGGATCCCGGACTCCGAGGTGAGAGCCTCGGATGTAATCGGGCCACAACGCTAAGGTAATGATGATGAGAAGTACTCGAAACCGGAAGCAGATGGCGGGCTGTTGTCTCTGCCTACAAGAAACTCATGAGTCATGGAACCTTTTTAATTCTCAAAACCCCACTATCTTTGGGAATTTCGAAAGCATTTTGAAGACTATAACATAAAAAAGACTAGACTTCTAAAACCTAGCATGTTCAATACTGGCACAAAACATTATGAGACAAAAGATTATTAGTGTTACCTTTAACTTTCCTCCAGTACAGACATATCTACCAGCACATCCACGTAGTATTCCCACATCTGACACATTGGTCATTCCACACATACATAAAACAGGCAGTGACCGCGGCCGGTGCCTACCACTGATTGAATTATGGTTGCACTACAACTGATTAATGCGACATCGACCACTGACGTACTATTGTCTGTTCCAATCTGCATCCACCAATAAGAGAGTAAAACGATCGAACAGACCGGATCCGGAATGTGCAACTATCAACATTTTGTCTTTGTGTGTTTCACTATGTAGATGTTAGGTTTAGATTCAGGTTTCTGTGTACACTTAGATAATACTTGCTGGAAACATTGCTTGCACAAGGGTTCTATGGGTTATTTCATCTCTGCAGTAAAAAGTTTGATTGAGTTGAGTTTGAGTTCCTACATTTTTGTAGACAAAAAGTTGTTTTAGCCTGGTTGATCAATGTGGAACATACCTATTCATTTTTTCATGAATTAATTTAATATTTTGTTATCAATAGTACTATAGATAAGATTATGAAATTTTTGTCCTAAGTTCATAACTAGTTTGGTTTCATGATTTATATTTATTATAATTAGTGAATGTCTTTCTAGAATAAGTACTATGAATTTAATTTTACTAATTCGTTAAACATTCGGGAATTGAGATATCCAAAAATACTTTTCTGATAATTAATTGATGTTCAAAAAAGAAAGGAGGTTATAAATTCGAAAGTAACTACAACCACTGCGGAAGAAACCCTCTCGAGTGCCAACTACTGACTGAAAAATTCCACGCGATTGGTCGAATATAAAATTGATACTTGAAAAGTGACATAAAGCCGTTGGATGAAAATGTGGCAAATGTGTGGTATACGAAAAACCTATGAATAAATAAAATGTATCAAACCTTTAATTCCGATTTTCAATTAGCATAAAATAAGCTAATATGAATTATAAATGAATAATATCTAATAATTGAAATCAATAGAACGTCGCGAAACGTAATACACCGCGAACCTTTTCCTTAAACAAACAAAAATAAATGAAAATTCAAAGGCCAAAATATAAAACGATAAGAGGATTAGGTGGAACGGAGATGACATTGGAAATTAAGGCTGTTTTCTTTTGTAATTTTCCCCCGTCTCATCCTAGGGTGGAAAGAGGGTGGCCACGTTAAAAATGTATGTTTTCTCAAGACCCCGGTCAACGGGGAGGCTCCACTTGGATAATTTTCAGGACATGTCGGTGTCCACACGCTTTATGACCTGAGACAAGCGACGGAATCTAATTATACGATGTATAGTCAGCACATTGTTTAATTTATATTTAGTTTTTATTATGGTAGTAGGTATTCTTTATTCAATTTTGTTATTTATTCTATTTGTGAACAGATGCTGCTGGTGCATTTTAATGTATAAAATATAGCATTTAAATGGTCTAACTTCCATAAATGTATTAAATGGCTTGTACTAAACCGAACGCAAAGAAGCACGACAATAGCCAACAGGCCTGGCGCGTTCCAAACGCCGTAATTAAAGCGATATGCGAATAAAAACGCGCGGGCGATTCGCGTGGTGTTCGCTTGGGAGCCGCGGTTTTTGTCGCGCCAAAAACACACAGTGCGAACGCTCAGACCTGCAATAAATTAGGCCGAGTGACGAAAGCCGACACCGACTCAATACCCGAAGGCGTTAAATAAAAACATTAAAGGCTGCTTGAAATAATCGACGGGAAAAAGCTATATTGGACCGATTTGGTGGCGACAAGGGCTTGAGAACGTGAGTGGATGCGCCTCGTTTCAATCTGGCGCTCGAAGAGTATTTTACGAGTATTTGTATTGGCTTTTACTTCTTCAGATTGAGGAATGATAGCGTAAATATATGATTTCAGGTACTGCTGTATTGGAATTTCATTTCTAGATTTATATGATAAATTGTAACTATCAGCGATGTTTTCTGGGTAATTCAATCGACGTGCTATTATTACAGCGGGGCGAAGCCAGGGCGCGCAAGTACTATTATAAAATTGTAAATAAGTTGTGTTTGTACATTGCAGATATTTAAAAAAAAACTTGTGTTATGTTAAATAAACGATTCTGATTATAAATCTATCTTGTTTTGGAATTTTTGTCTGTTTGTCTGTTTAATGGGGATAGACGCAAAAACTATAGAACGGATTTTGATGCGGTTTTTTTTATTAGAACGGTCTTGGTCAGAATTAAAATTTGCCGTATGGTCGCAATAGGTCAAGTAAAACCGGAGAAATGATTTAAAACCGATAACTGACCTCCGCACGGTGGAGCCGCGGGCATCAGCTAGTTTTAAATAAAATCTGTGATGGCGCAGGCGCAAGGATAACCTTGGTATTGACATCCCGTAGTTCCTACGCAAATGTAATCACTCGAGTGCCTGATGCTTATGAAGGGAGGGCCATGTTCTTTGATAGGCCAGAAAATCTGCGATGATGTTTGAATCACGTACGGTACGTTTGAAACATTGCTGATTTCCTGGCAGAGCAGAGCGGTTCAATCCTACAAACTTGTAAGTTAATTTCAGCTGTTCGTTATTTTTTTGTTATAATAATATAAGAATAGTCAATGTCTACTTGGTATACCTCCTAAACAGCTGGACGGATTTAAGTGATATTTTGAAAATATCGAAATAGTCTAATAGGGGTGTAAAGTCGAGCTAGAATTACAGTTTGATACGATTAGCTTCAATTTCGAAAACGATTGTAATCTAACTATGTGTTAACCAAATGTCTTCAGGTAAGTAAATATAGGTATATCTCATTTAATTTGGTCTTCAGTCACAAGCTCCACATTCAAATAATATAATATTATCAGTTAAAATTATCAAATTAGTAGCTAAAGATAATGAAAATGTATTCATACAGAAACTAGGTAACTAACTGTATTCCTATCAAATACCTTTAAACAAGCATTTCTTGTATATTTGCATATACGATAAACAATCTAACTACCTACGTTTAATTTTTAGAAAAAGTTGAAAAAGAAAATCATCTGGGTACTAAAATTTAAAAGTTACATTCTTTTGTCAACAATTTATTGCAGGTCCGTTTAGGTTTTGAAACAACATAACTAAACGGTAAAACATAATGTTATTGCTAAAAGTTGTTGCACATTAAAACGTGGAAAAATGTCGACATGAATAGTCGCTAGTTTCGTGGACACGTAGACAAGACAAGAAGGCCGCACATTCGCTGTGACGTAGCAAGCGGGAGAAATGTTACGTGGACAAATAAAAAACAAATAACAGCTATATTATTAATAATGCTCATGAATATTAAGATTTATAGTCTAAATTCTGTAAGAAACATAGAAATGGAAATAGCGTTATACATACATACATGTACTCATTACTTCCTCCCTCCGGGGTAGACAGAGACAGCCCGCTTTCTGTCATTGATTATTATGTATGATGTATTTAAAAAATTGAAAAGTGGCGGACTGGTCTGAAAATTTTAATGACAGTACAGGAAGTTTGTTAAGAGTAAGGACTTAACAAACTTCCTCTACTGTCATTAAAATTTTCAGACCAGCCCGGCACTTTTCAATTTTACAGATTACATTATGTTTTTAATACTAGCGTGGCAATAAGTCAGACGGCAGTCTTTCCTAAACTCTTGGATAAATAAGTGGCACCAAGTACAGTCAACGACAGAAGTCGCTTTACAAATTCTAATCTATTAATCACCTTACCCCTTAATGCTTTCATAAAACACCGAAATAAGGAAATTATACAACTACTTAAAAATCCACTATTGGTTCATGTATTCCTATGTAAAATAAGGTTTGTAAAAATTATAATGTTAAACTAATTTTTGTAGTTGACTGTACCTATAAAAACCCTATAAAAATCTGCGGCATCTATAGTCAATTTGAAATTTTGATACATTTAAAAAGCACTGGTCATTGTGATTGATATCGAAAGTATCTTTGGTATCTGCATACTGTTTCATAGATATTTAGACAGATTTCATAATTGGAGTTTTTTTGAGATTATAGTAGGTATGCAAACAACGTTTGATATTATGATGATAAAACTAAGAAAGTAAAAATATATAAACTATTCACTATTAACTTAAATAAGCACTATTCCTAAAAGGTTGGAAAGTAGAAAAAGGAATTAGTATTCGAAAATGCAATTTCGGTGCAGCGCCGAGAGCTGTCGTATCTACATAGGGGGCGGTCCAAAAGGGGTAGGGTGGGCAAGTACATATCCATCTTGTTAGGTATGCGCCCGGATGCGCCAGCTTCTACAAACACAATAAGAGCCTTGCCTTCTTACCCCATTCTCCCCTACCGCCCACCTCTCTTATGGAAAACTTATTAGAGCGCGGCCCGTCGGGGAATCCTTTTTCCTTCGGTAAATATTTGAGGGAGAAATTAAAATTTGACAGCGGACGTTCTTACGAGTTACGAAGGACGATGGAGTCTATTCTATATGCTCGTACGTGATACTTGAGGCGTAAAATGAAATTGAGATTGAATTTGAACAGTATTGCTTCGTAACTCGTTACTATACGATACGTTCGTGGATCACTAGTGTTTACGTATTATTATTTATGCATCGTTTCTGATGTTTATCTGTGTAATAATGTTATTACTCGATTAAAGATTTAATATCTGAGTGTCCGAGCTTTGCTTTTTTTCGACGTTTTCTAAAAATGAAACCTAACTAGGTTTCATTTTTAGAAAACGTCGTTTTATCGCCCCAGAAACCCCATGTATACTAAATTTCATGAAAATCGTTGGAGCCGTTTCCGAGGTTCAGATTATATATATACATATATGTACAAGACTTGTTCGTTTAATGGTATTAGATGATAATACATTTGAATAGGGAACAAAACTCGCTTTTTCAATTTCCTTTAATTAAGCGTTTTGCATAACACCTAATAATGTCAAGAAAATATGTTACTGACCGCTATATTATTTTCTGTTTTCAAATATAAATAGAAATAAATGGAAAATTATGTTTTTAAGGCAGGTTCTGTACGACCTTTCTCGTATGATTGCTGATCATATCACATCTATTTCATCAAAATACTAGCTGCGCTTCTTTCATTCAAACCTTGTCCTGACTATAACAAACACAATTTTGTTTTTCCAATATGGGTGCAGTCGTTTGTAAGTTATGCGCGTACATACATTTCGAAGATCCATTTTTATTTATTAGATTTTACGCGTCACAATAGTTTAATTACACACAATAGTTGTCTGTATATTGTTCCCACATTTCTCTGTACTATGCAGGTAGCAAACTAGCCTATAACGCTGGTAATACTGGTATCTCTCGTTGCCAACTCTACTATCCAACTAAGGATTCAACATACATGGTATAAGTATGCGGTAATGCTTGTACTATCGTGAGGCTTCAATTTCAAGACAAAAGTATTATTTGGTTTATCTGGCCGCAAACTATGCTTTTCTTATTTTTTGGCTTTGCTATTCTGGACGTACCTTTTTTTTTTCGTGCGGAAATCCCTTCGGATACCCCCCTGCCGGCCAGCGGGGGTGGTTATGTCGGGCAAGAACCGACTAAAACCACGCCGTCTCGGGTCTTAAAACGCCGGGGTGTAAGGTTGCCCATAGAGCATATCCCTCGCACCCCGACTGACCCTGGGCCATCTCCGGTATCGAGATGCTCCCCTCGGGTTTGGGAACCACGGTGTTCCCGTCTTGCCCCGGTTTGGGGGAGGGGCGCTAGTCGCCCCACCGTCCCGGTCTGCTTCTGCTGGGGTGACAGGCGGCCTCATCTGCCACCCCCAGGCCATTCGGGACGTACCTAATAAACGGCATTTGCTCATGAAATTATAGCGAAAAATGGGTATCCTGCCTGAAATATATACAGTTTTTCTGAATATAATACCTATATCCATACAATATAATGATCTTCTATTTATACTTCTTTACTTTATACTTTTTTACTCCAACTCCTTAAATTTCTTATTTCGTAAACAAATACGAACGTAACAAACAGTCATTCACGTAAAACCAATCTAATGAAAAATGAGGGAGGTTGTGAACGTGAGCAGCATCCTCGACATCTTCAAATAACAAATGAGAGCACTTGGCTCCGCTCATATAACACCTACGAAGGCCATTTCTAAATTTGTCATTTTCTTAATGGATTACAATATCCAGTACTGCGATAAAAGAAAGCATTCGCACTGGTATAATTTTATTTAATGTTGCAATTGTTAAATTTTAAGGTTTTACTCGAGCCAATGCCAATTCATAGGTATAAACATAATATCAATAATATTTTGTGTTCTAGAACACGGAAAACATACTTACGTATATTTTTACAAAGATAATCTTTACATATAATAAAATCGTAACGATGTGAAAACTATATATTGAATATTTTTTCAAAAAAAATATTGATCGGTGTTCTAGGAGCGATACCAATGCCAAAAATGTTATTTTTAGATTTTATCTCTTTGTCTGTTTGTCGCTTTGTCTGAAGGTTATTATCGATGTCCGAGTATCACTTGAAAACCTCTGAACAGATTCAGCTGAATGATATTGTCGGAAGCTTATGCAAATGTCACACTGTTGGGGAGACTCTCTCCCCGTGACCGAGGCGGCTGAAAAGCAACCGAAACGTCGGGTTCAATGTAAATAATAAAATAACATCAAATTAACCGCGATAGAATCCGTTAAAAATAATTTTATTTGAAGATTCAGCTGAAATTTTGCACGAACATTCTTCCAGGGTATGGTCATAACCTTCGGTATACAACATCACGCTATTACGGTCTGATAGGAGCAGTAGGGCAAAATCAATCTAAACTATCATTGATTATAACATTATTATTACCAAGCAGGTCTTCACAAAAATATTCAGTTTGGTAGAACACGGACGTGATCAAAATCGGAAGTATAAATCGTCACGCTATAGCTAAAACGTGATAAGCAGTGAAATATAAAATCACGAAACTCCGCAGAGTTACGTATAAAAAGAGAATTGATTAGAGACTCATAAACATTTCATAATTAATATCATCACGCTATTTTATTGAAAAAGCGGGCAGAATTTATCACGATGTTACATCTAAACCTCTCAACTATCAAAAATAAATAATGTAAATTATAACGATGAAATAACGGTATACATTGTTGGAATCGATACCTATTGCAGAAACCAACCTTAATCTGTTCCGAACTTAACGCGGACGAAGACTACAGGTAGTATTATATAAAGAAACACCCAGACCTATACGAATAGACATATTTGCACCTAGCGGGGAAGAATCTCACAACTTCTAACATAGCAGTCAGTCGTTCTACCACTCTACACAGAAGTAAGAAGCACGAGTATTAAGTTATTTTATTAAGTTTAGTCCGAAGCGTTCCACTTCGGTCTTTCACGGGTCAGGAGAGAGGGTCAGGACGGACAGTAACTGCTTAATCTTAGGCGGGCCGTATGGTTTTGTGCTACCTTAGAAATGTCAAAAAACTAACAATGAACGTGTCAAGACAGACCATCAAATATTGTGAAAGTTACAGAAACAAAATAAACTTTACGGCATGATTGTGTTACGTTTTATAGTTCACACTTTATGGCGTAAGCGTATACGCACAGCCACAAGTGGTTCTTCAACATAAAAAGTTTCAGGAAACTATTATTGCTACGAGTACAGTTCGTAACCCTGAATACCTAAGAATACATAACAATGATAATGAAGCTAAACTTCTTTGTCTTTATAAAACAAAAAGCTGTAATTCCCTTCTAACAAAAGAACCAGAATCAGACGTATGTAATGAAATTTTCTGAGCATAACGGTACACAATCTACGAAGCTTATATAATGGCATTAAGGGGTAATGTCTTGGCAGTAATTAAAGGCCGGGGGTGGTTGGTGCGGAGGCTGCGCGGCTGGGCGTGGCTGGCGCATGCGTATAGCCGTTTAATTACGTTGAACAAACGCTCATCGACGCCTCGCCTTCATTAGAGATATATAGAAGAGGCGTGGGTGTGGGGTAAATACACCCTTAATTAGATGGTGCTAAGATCGAGAAAATACATTATGTCTATGAGGGAGGATTGTTGAATTTGGTAGTTTTATATCTTTGTTGGATTGTACACATAAGGGTAGGAAATCTTTTGGTTATTTATTTTTAGAAGATACATCGGCTATCAGACCTTCAGCAATTTTGCTACAGGCATACATTTTCGGTTGCTGTTTCTTCTCTTTTAGGTATTTAATTTGAAATGAATTTATAACGGTTTCTTGTAAATATTTTTGTTACTAGCGGTGAGTAATGCTTATACGTAAGGAATGATGTTGCATCATTATAGACGAAGGTCTTATCTAAGTTTAGGATTTGATGTAAAAATGAGCTTAACAGATATATATCCCAACTACGAAACGAATAATAATATTATGGTAATATTTGTAATTAAAGACAGATGGAGATGCGAAAGTTGTGTGCCAGGATCGGACCACGTGTTGTCTCTGCCTACTCCAATGCAAAAGTGGCGTGATTCTATGTGTGTAAAGGCTGAGTGCTTCATATTATTACTCTAATTTCAGTTTACGAAATTTATTGAATTCCACTCATAAATTTCAAGATTTTTATCTATCGCATTAGCGTGTTTCAGAATAGCTTATGCTAGAACGCAATATTGTTTATATATGCAAGTAACATTAGAAGATACAGACATAACGTAAAAACCTTCAAATGAAATGGGCTCAAAATTGTAGATAAGGGGGTTTTATGAAAGAGACGAGGTGGGATAGGGAGACGGGGGTGAAGGGGGAGTGTGAGCCTTATCATATACGTGGAGGTACCGGTTAATATATTAGGGTGCATGGAGTAATGTTTATTTTAATGGATTTATAAGATGTACGTCTGTTATTTGATTAGAAACCGGCAAAGTTTTATGAAACGGGCTCCGTTTTTTGTTATTGTTGTTCCGTTCGTAGTCTACTAAATCTGTTCAGTTAAATAATTGCCTAGAAATCCTTAATAATGATTATCTTTAATGAATGAAGCAGTCAGTAGCTTATTATAATATCTGGTCGTGTAAAACAGGTATCAATCCTATTTTGTATTATATTAATAACATTTCTATACAGGGTATATACCTACAGACGGGAAACGTTAAGTGTGTCCAGACTATTATTTCGTTAATTTTGAAGATATTGTAAAACTTCTAAGTGATATCGAAATTTGCATTGCTTAATAAACAAAATGATATAATAAAAATTAAAAAGTTAAAAAAATAACGTCATATGTTCGAAATTTGTGCTTTAGCCATAGTACCTACATTTTATAAATATAATAATAACGATTGAATTAAATTTTAGACTTTAGATCCAATTGTATTAATAAACAAATAGAATATTTTTATTTCAGGTCATAAATGTTGTATCGAACCTGATTTATTATCGTATCGGTGTTCGCAGAAAACAAATTCATGATTTATACTGAGATTGAACGAAGCGTTAACTCATATTATGTAGATACTTATAGCTATTTCTATTAGTGGGAGTATTCAGAAAGCTATTACGTAGGCATGTAATTTTATATGTTAACATATTATAAAGAGTATAATATAATCAGTGTCTACATTATTTTATATTATAATAATGTGAAGTTCTTTAAACGTTTTTTATAAGGTATCTTAGGCGAGGACAAATGAGTCATAACCTTTAGACTTGTTAGGGTGCTTATACGGAATACCTTACTTATTTAATTACCGTTATTTAAATTCACATAGTATAATCGTCTAAATAATTAGAAAATTCTATAAAAAAAGAAACTAGACACTAGCGAAGTATTATCGCTAACTCCTACAACTAAAATAAATGCTTTCAATAGGAGTAGTTACAGGTCAATAGGGCACTGGTTGGAGATCGAACTCACCAACTCTCGATACCAAGCTTGTCATCTGTAATGATGGCTATGAACGAGAAAAAAATCATTTCCAGGTTGATATCAATGAATACCTATATAGACGTACGAGTGTGTAGGAAGCAAGATGTAAGTAGGTAGGTATGTAAGAGAATGTTATGATGGGCACATGCATTCTGTAGTTCCTGCTTACTCGAAATAGGGTAAATTCGTAACGTTGTGTATGTATCTAGAAATCAAAAGTGATTGTTCTCATGAACAGCAGAAACATTCCCAGATGAATATTCTTATGCTACTAAGACCGCAAATAAACACACAATTCATCTGAGGGTTAACGATTACCATAATCTATGAACAATTGCAACACCAGAAAATATCAAATGTTGCCACCTCGCTCTAAAGGGAAGAAAGTCCTCCGACAGTCTTACCAACCGTACGCATATAGCATACTGCTGTATGCGCATAGGTGAACGGGTGTAACTTCCCCGATCGTGACGGACATGCAAAGCATGATGGGGTCACCTTAAGATACGAATTTAATCGTCATTAAGATTTTTTTAACATAACGGTTTTACTAAGGAAATACACAGTTAAAAATGTTCATCTTAGTTCTTATAAAGTCTAACCAACATTGATAACTAACTGATCTGTTCCGACTTAGCACGGGAAAAATTCGTAAAAAATTCTATTCGACCCAATATGGTTATAGAACTTTTCACCGTATTCAATATAATATATATACTATTAGACCCGGTAGCTGGCGCTGCAATCGGGTTTTATATATTTTTTTACGAAATCGAATAGATGTAGGTATTGTTAGATCCGGTAGATGGCACTGCAATAGTGTTATAGAATTCTTACTGGATTCAATAGATATACTATTAGATAAGGTAGGTGGCGCTGCAATTGGGTTATGGACTTTTGTCAAATTTTCCTGTGCGAAGGCGGGTGACCTGTCAAAATTTCAAGTCAATCCAATTAATTAACCAATTATGTAACCACAAACACAGGGATGCTGTATTTTTAATCGACTTCAAAAAGTAGGAGGATGTAATATGTTTTATATTTAAATAGATGACAAATTTATGTGCCTTCTGATAGCTCCCAAATTTAAAAGTTATTTTAACTGTCCGTGGGTACAGTGAAGGTGAAATGTATTGCAGCATATCTAAATGGTATGATTTAAATAAAAAATGGCGGCACGCGACGAGGTGACTGTGTTCATGTAAATCGCTGCTTCTGAAGCGCCTCACGTAGGGCAGAAGGGTGCATATATTTTTGATTTGTTCTATGCTAGGCAATTTTTTTCTTATACTTCATCTTTTTGTGTGTATGGGGTGGTAATCCGTACAGTAATTGAATGGGCTCACGACTTTTCTGCGTTGTTATGGCTTTTGATCAATTGTTTGCATAACAAGTATGTTGCTGTAGATACCGTAGAAGTGTTATTTACGGGACATATATTACACGAAAGAAGATTGACGTATCAGATCGAAGACAGGCAAAAGTTGTACTATTACCATTACTGTATCATTCCGTATCGTTTCGGCTTTCGCGGTGCATGTATTTGTGTCGAAATGCCTACGCGGCTACGCCGTGCATATGCGAAAGGGCGACTAATTACGAAGAGTGAGGCGTGTGCGTAAGAGCAGGCGCACCGATCGTCCATGGTAGGTACTTCTGCCCGCGCAAGATGCTTTTGTGCGTTTCATAATTATTCTTTATTTTTCATTATTAAATAAATTTGTAAAAAAATAAAACTTATAACCCAAAAACTGTTGCAATCGATTATAATTCTGAACTCATTACTTTTAGTTTTAGTGTTCTGAAAATAAAGTTGTATACCTATAGCGTTATGGTCAAAGCGTTTTCAAATCATAAATAATAAAAATCGATACAAAAGATATGTATATTGTTTTTTATTTTACAACCAAGTGCTAATGAGTATCCTTTCTGAGGACACTACTTACTTTATTTATCATACTAGATTTTTTATTTAATGATCTTTTTAGAGTTATTAGTATCTAATCTTAAGTAACTAGTAAGCCAACATCGATACCAATAATGCAAGTGTTTCAAAGATTAACGAAATGGCGTTATATAATTAAAAGTAATTTTTATAAAAATACTAGCAGTTGCCCGCGGCTCCGCCCGCGTGAAATGCCGTTCCTGTACGCACCCATGGTAACCTTATGCCTAGTACGTATAGAAAAGTGTTTTGTTTTTCAGGCAATTTAAAAAAAAAACTCTCTGTAAGAACCATCCTCGTACTTCAAGGAATATTATAATAAAAGAAAAGGCGAAATCGGTTCAGCTGCTCTCGAGATTTGCGCTTAGCAACACATTCAGAGATTAATTTTTAGGGTTCCGAAGCCAAATGGCTAAAAACAGACCCTTATAGATTCGTCATGTCTGTCTGTCTGTCTGTCTGTCCGTCCGTATGTCACAGCCACTTTTTCCGAAACTATAAGAACTATACTGTTGAAACTTGGTAAGTAGATGTATTCTGTGAACCGCATTAAGATTTTCACACAAAAATAGAAAAAAAAACAATAGGTACATTTTGGGGGTCCCCATACTTAGAACTGAAATTCAAAATGTTTTTAATAATCCTTAATCCCATACGTGTGGGGATCTATGGATAGGTCTTCAAAAATGATATTGAGGTTTCTAATGTCATTTTTTTCTAAACTGAATAGTTTGAGCGAGAGACACTTCCAAAGTGGTAAAATGCGTGTCCCCCCCCCCCTCTGTAACTTCTAAAATAAGATAATGATAAAACTGAAAAAAATATATGATGTATACATTACCATGTAAACTGTCACCGAAAATTGGTTTGAACGAGATCTAGTAAGTAGTTTTTTTTGACGTCATAAATCGTAAATCGCAATTTCCCTTTTATTCAATCAACTCAAATATAAAAATTAAAAAAAGACATTATGTTACTTGCTGCTACGGAACCCTTCATGGGCGAGTCCGACTCGCAGTTGGCCGCTTTTTATATTATAGATTTTTCAATCGTTAGAACTGTTTCCCAGAGTGTATATACGAGCATTACTCGTTTGATTAATCATTATTAATGATAGCAGCATCACATTAAAGTGAAAGCGGTTAGGTATACTAGAATTAGGATGTTTGTAACGCAAGAGGTATGACTCCCCCGTTGCTGTTACGAACGCCAAACGCCCGAACGGTATTAATACAAAGGTTTTGGTCGAACGCCAAGTATAGGATGAAAATAATGAGTTTTAAAATTGGCAAGTTCAGTTATCACAGAATTATAGTTTCAAAATTTAAGTAATAGTATGTTAGACCTACCTATATAGATTTTGAGTACATAAGTACTTTTTTTTTTGTGCGGAAATCCTTGTTCGGATACCCCCCCGCCGGCCAGCGGGGGCGGCTATGTCGGGCGTGAACCGACTAAAACCGCACGCCGTCTCGGGTCTACAGACGCCGGGGTGTAAGGTTACCCATAGAGCATATCCCTCGTACTCCGACTGACCCTGGGCCATTCGCAGTGTCCCCTCTGATAAAAGCAGAGGGGTACCTGGAGCGACCACCCCCCCCCTGCGGGCATTGCCCTCGTGCAATGGGGTCAGCTGGCCCTGAAAAGGACCGGTTGGTCAGACTCTTGGCCGTTGACGTTGACGCCAGCTACTCCAGAGGAGCAATCAATGATGCGTCATCGCCCACGTTGGCCAGGGTGCACCAAACTTGGAGGTGATCCAACCAGTCGCACCCCAGTACATAAGTACCTATTATAAAGTATCTTAGTTTCTATACCTACTACTATTGCCACTTATAATCACCGATTTTAATAATAAACAGGATTTATCTAAAAAGGAGAACAAAAATGTCCCGGGTTAACCCTGCGCCCGACGTCGTAAAAGACCCAAGAAGTACTGCGGGCAGAGCGACGCAACAAAAATACTTTAAACAGGCTTAATAAATAATTAATAAACTAAGTATATAACACGCAAACATAAACATGGTATATTTGCGTAAAATCAAAGTGAACAAAATGAAGGAATATAATTTCTAAGATAGGCCTTTGTTTAATCGGATTCAATTTCAACCGTAATATACGAATGCAGAATACAAATCCAAACATTGACCACGTTAAAATAACAACAGTGACACTTTTCCCAAGGTTCGCCCGGAGTGGGGAAGAGAGGGGTGGCCGATATACCATCCCTGCCTTCATTTATCTCTATGTCGCGCCCGACTCCGAATTACACCCAAAGATGTTTCGATCCCGATCCAACAAGATATGTATCCGAGCTGTAATTTTTCTTAACCATCTTAGTATTCAAGGCACAAAATGTCCGTCCGATATGCTTAATGCGATTTATATTTAACTATACGTTATATATTCGCTGGACAGACATTTGCATATGTTAGATAGTAGCTACGTAGTTTGGGGTTATTGAACTTGCCTGATTAAAATTAAGGCGTATGCCAAGATCGTAGCAAGTGGAAAGATATTGTCTCTGCCTACCCCATGGCGGAGAGGCGAGACTATATGTATGTATGTTTAGGACTTGATGTTGGTTCGAAAAAGCTCGAATTCTTTGATCGAAGCTTAAGTTCCTATAGAATTATTATTTTTTAGGAGCGTTGTCTATAATTAATGTATTTGTATATAGTCCAAGTGACTGGACAGATGGCGTAGCGGTGTAGGTAGTATCTCATCCATTACCAGGGCTCCGAATGTTGTAGTTTCGATCACACGAGACAAAATATATATACGACTTAAGTACTATAGTCGTTCGACGTCGGAGTATACTTTGATTATAAGTATACCTGTTTATCTATAAGTACAGTCCAGGCGACGAGGGATACTACCGTGGTGTGGGAGTATGGATATTTACAATAACAAATAAGAAAATAGAAGATTTACTGCTCAGTATTATCCTTCATATAAACGTGTAATGCTGTTAATAATAAACGTCTCATTCTTGGTTGAAATAAGATGTTTTCATAAATCAGAAATATTTTCATAAAATTTACAATTTCAGATGTATTCTTTTTAATAATGATCACATCAATATGCCTTCGCCTCACCTGATGGTAAGCTAAAGGTAAAGTCTCGGGAATGAGGGTCACCATTACCTACAGACACCGATAATGCTATAAGGGCGGCCCTCAGCTTGAGGCCTCATCAGATGCGTTTTCACGGTCCGCTTAAAGGACCCGGGACGGTAGGAAAAAGGAAACACTTGTGCTGGTAATGAATTAAAAGTCTCGATGGTGCGACAAAGAAAAGAGAGATTTACAAACTTCATGCGATAGCCGGTTTGAATTTGCCGAATGTTATTAGCCATAAACTCTGTAATTACATATTTCAATCAGTCCTAGTATGCATACTTATAATGCCAAGTTAACATATCATATATGCCAATCAAAACACATCCAATATGACTCTCCCGCATATAGTACTTATATTGGTAAGGAAAAATCGTTGGAGGGAAAATGAAAAAAAGTCAATGATTGAACGTCATACCTATGGGAATAAATTTCGTGGGGTGGTTGAGGGGGCACACGTGTCACCCAGCAGAATTGTCAATTTGATTCGTCGAACAAATACATTATGAAAAGATGTTGAATGTTCACCGAACGCTATATAGATAATGCTTCTTACATCAGTATCAAATGTAATGTTAGATTTAAGTAACAATGTTAAAGCCCTTCAGTTTTCCTTTGGACTATATCTGGTTTTTCTCGTCGCTGAAATAATTACGCTTTACAAACTATCCCCTTTATCTCTGGCCGGTCGTTTCCTATCCTCGTTTGTCCCATTTATCCTCGGACCATTCTCCGTTACACGTACTTATTATATATACTTATATGTATCTATGTATGTGTTGTGTACTGTAATTATATGTTGCGAGTCCAGGAACTGTTGACACACATGTTGACAGGATAATGTAGGTAGGTGCTCTTTGTTGCAAACAATGATTTCCAGCGATAATTAATACTTAATCTTATAATAATACTAAACTAAGTGGTCTTGTTATTGTGAAAACTTCTTCCATATATATATATATATATAAATATAACTTGTAATAGTGTTGCCAACTTAGCGATTTTACCATTAAATCTGTCAGTTTTTAAACAACAGTGGCTAGTGGATTAAATTTATTTTATATAATATGTGATCTAAAGTCTGGCATCTTCTCTTGTATTAGAGTCTGCTTATATAAGAAGGGAAGAATTACGATGTTCAGACATTTGACTGATGATAGTGTAATGTGATCTTGATTATACCTTTATGAAATTCGAATTACGTTTGAGGTTTCTAAATAATTTTTGAATAACCTTTATTCTGTGGTCAAATAATTTAATGTGTCTTGTCACCATTCCTTATTCACAGCCTCATACGTCTCTCTTCGCCATTCTCGAGTTAGTCAATTTAATATTAAATATTGTACACAAGTACCCAAAAGTATATTCCTCTCTGACAGATATGAGCTATCTAATAATACCACCCAAGATAGACATGTAACGGTACTCATATTTAAAATGAAAATCTAATACAGATAAATAAAAAGTTCTATTTGCTCCATTTCATATGTATGTTGTAAATAATTGAACTCCGCATGGCACTGGTAACAACCACTCGTAAGCTCACCCAGAGTATTTTATCTTCACATGTTTACCTTCTTTTTCATAACGAAATTAATTTTGTGTTTCCATCGGCATTATTTATGAGTTCGAATAAGCAATAAACGTATACCGATAACATGTATTTGCTTACGGTCGTTAAGACCGTGGATTTATCTAAAAAGGAGAACAAAAATGTCCCGGGTTAACCCTGCGCCCGACGTCGTAAAAGACCCAAGAAGTACTGCGGGCAGAGCGACGCAACAAAAATACTTTATTTATATGCTAATGTAATTTATATGACGCTTAATGTCTCGTGGCTGGTAACGCACGATTCTGTTCCATTATTTCAGTGGGGATCGGGTTTTCGAATATATCTGTACAGTGTAGGTATTAAGGTAGTATTTAGCGTGCTTCGGATGTCGTGTGTGTCGATGCGATTATGAATGCGCGGTAGGAGGCAGCTTCCAACCCAGCTTCCTCCACGAGGTAGGGCGGAGGGGGGCGGCAGTCGCGCTCTCCGTGAATCAATAAAAATACGCGAGAAAAGCGTTGATTATACAACGGGAATTCGGTAGGAAACTGCTCTTTCAATAATGCCCGCCTACAACGAGACGTAAATTGAAATAAAGATACGTTTATAGGCTTACCATAGTCAAATATTGAAATCTGTTTATATTAAACGTCGTTGCGACGGGTGAGATTTTTATGTCGCAAAGCAATTGCTTATTACGGGGGATCTTTACATTTCTTATGAATAGAATATCAGAAACAGGCTATAACTTGTACAGTCAGGTACACAAACACAACTGGTTTTGAAAATTCAAGCTCAACAACTTTGTTGTACACATCTGTACGCATATCATTTAGCCATATTCGTAAATGATAAGGAGTTGGGTACATTAAACATTCAAATTAGACTAAAACAAACTATGGGGAGCGGTTGATGGATATTCCATCTGCGTATTGTGGCGTATTAGCATAAAAATCCATCAGTTCCGATCGATGGACTTGGCCGCTTCAAATGCAGATTCTGGATAGCAATGAGATAAATACAAACATAAATAGCTATAAAGTAAATATCAGAGCAGGCGGATTGAATAATGGCGCTTGTGACTATGTGGAGCTTTTAATCTCAATATTAGGAAATAAGACAATGTGGATATCAGACGAAGTATTAAAGGGGTATTTTATCAAAAAACGAAGTAATCTGTCGCGTCGGTGAAGTAAGATACACAGTAAGAACGTATACTCATGTGTGCTTAGTGGTATTAAAAGTTACGAAAGTACGTACCTAAGGATTTTATGTGGTAAAGTCTTATATACACCAATTAAAACCTACTGAAGACTACTAGGTACTTGAATAAATCAGCTCTAGTGATCCTTTTAAATTTTTTATACAACGTTTGCTGAACCTAAGTCAAAATGAGAGTAAAAATCATCATTCCAGCGATACTCCGGGTTGCATCTCAATTTTGCACTTAAGAGCCCGAGGCTCACTCTTCTACGATTTTTGCTCCTGATGTGGCTCATGATGTATCTTAGCATTTACGGGAGCGACAGACATCTAATTTCCCAACCTCGAGAGAAAAACCTGTGGCAGAACCTCGTCCGTGCAGGTGAGCAGGTGATCAGCAGGTGTATTGGCTTACATATGACATTGCCTTGGATCCCGAAGATCTTGGTATGGCCCAATACACCCAAAATGAAAGTAAAAATATACTTAGGTACATAAAAACATGTATGAAACTAAATCCATATTATATCAAATATAACTTCATACAACTTCACGCCTATATCCCCGAAGGGGTAGGCAGAGGTGTATTACACACCCATGATTCGCCAGTTGTGTTTAGATCCCAATGTAATAGGGGACGAGCCTATCGGGTACATTACTAAGCGAATCATCTAATAAGCTCGTATATAATTTCAATTCAAAGTCTCAAACAAATGAATGAATTGAAATCGATCGAATCAAAACATGGCGTCTGCGTCTTGCGATCGGTGACCGTAACCCGCCCACTGCGCGAGCGCACTCCTATACATACCTGACGCGATAAGTACCTAATTGTAACATAAAAACACTAAATAAAGACCCCATAATGGCCACAATATCAATAACACGAACGAGAAGGAACCACATTTATTTATTTTACAATATTTGTTTGAATAAACAAAGATTTGGAATAAATTTACAATTAAATAAAAGAAGTTTTATCACACCTAATTGTTTCGAGGATAATTACCTACCTAGAATCGTATCCTTTAATATCTTCTTTATATATAAAAATGAATTCGTTAGTCTCGCTAAAACTCGAGAACGGCTGGACCGATTTGACTAATTTTGGTCTTGAAGTATTTGTGGAGGTCCAGAGAAGGTTTAAAAGGTGAATAAATATGGAAGTTGTTATCGATTGAGGCAGTACGAAGTCTGCCGGGTCAGCTAGTTGAATATAAAATAAAGATGTGATAAAGGATAAATACGTAGAATTTTCGATGTTCACCTGCGGTAATTTATTACGTACTGATTACATAATATACTGACGTTTTCACAGCTTAAGAGTAGGTACGCAAAAGTGTTATAAATAGTGCTTAACAAAGACGTATCAATAGTTTTGATGAAACTCTTTTTAATTAGGCCGCGGTAACCGATTCCCTTCAGGTGGGCCGTGTGCTTGTCTGCCACCTTAGTGGTATAAAAAAAAAATTATAAAATAAATACGACCCCATCTATTTTTATCCAAGTTTCGAGGGTTTACCCGGGGTGCCCGGCAATGGACACTTGGGAAGGACACCGTGTGGTTTTAGTCGGTCCGATTCCGACACGCCCACCCCATCGTCGTCCCAGATGGGGTGAGCACGTGGGGGTTTCCACACGCTAAAAAATGCTTTCGTTTAAATGACTGCAGCACGTATTTATTTTCTTGTAAATGATCTTGGCTACGTAAATATGTGCATTTACCGGCTATTAATTTAACATGTTTTCAGCCATGTCACTTCAGCGGTAAAAAAATATTAAAACCAATATTCACCCCCTAAACTTTCTGTGAACAACCTTTGACTTTTAAAACTGAGATGCCTTCGGAATTGTGGAGGACGTCCGGGTGGTCTAACAGTACTTGGTTTATTAGATGTCATTGTGATGAACATGTTTTTTTTTTTTGTTGAATTAGGTAACTACGTCGTCATACTTTCTGTATTTAATATCGTTTAAGCACACGTCTAAAAATAAACAAATTGATGATCATTGCCGTCGCCACATTTTACGAGAGCAACCCGAAAATGAATGAACAAACGCACGGTTGCGCAAACATAAACGTTCTATCTCACCGTACCTCCCAATACGAAGGCTTCGCTCCTCTAAATCTTCTCATTTCCCTTTGTAAAAAAAGGAATTTAATATTTGCAGCACGGCGAATTTAAAGAGCTATAAATTTTAGTCATTAGGATAATAATAACAGTTGGAGTGGTGTCGCGGGAACAGGATGTTATAATGTCTTTTGTTCGACTCTTCGTAATTCGCATACCAATGATCTCAGACCTTAATATATATACCTACATTTTTTCCGATTGCAGTATCATCCAGTGGTTTAACAACATATTTTTTTTCATAACGCTATAAAACAAGACACTTAGCAGCACCTGCGATACTTTTGAAATTTAAATTGTATCGTTAAATATCTTATGCAAACAACATGTACCCTTTTAATATTTGTATTATTTTATGGAGTGGGATATGAATATGCTATTGTTGTCAATTCTAATTAAAATCAAAATGTAATGGGCATTTTATGAATAGACATTGGAAGGCAGAAGTGGTCGTGATTGACTATGAAAGATTGAGTTATTTTCTAAGAAGTAAGAACAGTAATGACCAAACACTTTTGCAGGGCTCTGATAGCTGGTATTATGGAGGTGAGTCCATAAGTTAATACTTCACCACCGGGAACTTAAAACCCATCATTACATATTAGCGTAACAATGCCAAACAAAAACTCGACATCGACCGTCAGAAAGCGCAAAGTGTAAGGTGGCGTAGAGAATCGTAACGACACACGAGGGAAAGTCTCACAGCCACTGATTTATTGTTGCGTTTGATAACTTATTTGATCACTTTATGATGGCGAAAACTGCTAGGAAAGCACATAAGGCACCGTAATGCAAATCGAATGTATTAAGGCGGATATAGTGCATGGTAGTTGTGATGCGTGTGTGACAAAATGACGCACTTGCACATCTTCATAACGGGGTAGAAATCACATAACAACCGTGCAGTGGACTAAACATCAGCTGCACATAACTTTAAAGGTAAATGACTTTTTAACGTGTCTCTTGCCTACGTAATATGTATATAGGTATATGAAACAGCAGTAAGTAATGAATCGATGCCAAGTGTAAAGAACCCATTCAAAGATCCCACATGACTCATTTAAACGTAAAAATAGCATTATAAATTTTAACAGCAGTTGGACATAGGACACGTTTATAATAAGAATAAGTTTATTTAAATAAAATGTATGAATTAGCATGCCAGTGCGCGCACAAATCTTTCCATTGTTTTCGCTAAATGACATCAAAGTTGTGGCGGCGATGTGTATTTAGTAGGTACGTGAAATAAAATCAACCTGTTCTTAGAAAAATGTAGGAGTTAACAGGTGTACGCCTCGGTTGGGTGACCTTAAATATACTTGAGGAGCCTTTTCCTTCATATTACCTAAACCATTTATATTCGACGATTAGGTAGGGATTCGACGATACAATTAAATTCCATCGATGTATCTAGAGGTAAATAATGATAATTTTGCTCTAAAACCACAGTCTGATGTAAACGAAGAGTAATATATATACTTTCAGTAAAATGAAGAAATTCGTTTTGAAACTGTGTTTGAAAATCTCAGCCTCGGAACTCAGCAAATGACTGTGTTTTGTAAGCATGAATTTTGTACCAGTGTACTTGTAATAAATAAATATTTATACCTACTCATACTATAATATGGCATCATGGATCAGTACATGAAACAAAAAGATTACGAAATTAAATATATCAGTTAGATTATACTTAAATATTCAGAACAACACATAGACAAATACTAAAACATAATTTTGCAAAACTCAGGGGCTTTTTGAACATGTTAACATATGTGCGAATCTTTGACATTAGAATACGAAATAAGCGAAGCTCTACAAGGTAATATTGGGTTGCCATCAATCAAAACATTCTTCCAATCGTAGGTAATTTTCTTAACAAAAACTCAATAGCGAATGTACGTAAAAGTTTTTCTATTAAGGAGTTACACGTGGGCGATTATGAAAGTTTCATCAGTTCAGTGTTTACATGATTTCACAAGCTCGTCCCCCATGAAATGTAGATTACAAGGACGTATGGTAATCCACTTAACGTAATTGAGCGTTTCGAGAAACTGCGCCTGAATGTATTATTTATCAATGTACGTGAAAAATCCGTTAAAGGCGTCACGTCGAGAGAACAAAAAGTCAATATGAAAAAACGCAAAATTGACGGAAAAGAGTAAAAAATCAGGGTGATATTAAAATAAACGAGACATGCGTGGCAGCGGGCGCGGTGTTTGGGTTACAGTCACGTTCGACGGTAATGACAAATTCGCGACCATTGTTGCTGTTGACTGAGGATTTTTTCAACGTTCAAGGTTTTCATTTTGAGTAACAATACAAACGTGCCAATAGCACATTTTATAAGAATTAATTATGCAGAAAAAAAAGAGTTATCTGGTGACAAGACGGTGCGAGGCCGCGACTCAGACAATGAGTTAATTTCCAATTAAATTTCTACCTTTGGGTCAGAAGTGAAATCTGTTATCACGCTGCGCACGCGCCCTCAAACCATGGATGCGTGTAATTGCGATAAACATGACAATTAAATGTTTGTCGATCCGACGGCTACTAGCTCTGAGACGCACTGACGCTGCTGATCCTACTGTACAACTACTGTAAACCAGAATACACCTGATTTCTCTTTTATTGACCTAATTTAGATTATTAAGATTAACACATTAACTTTATTAGTAATTAGGGACGTTAAAATCATCTTCTTTAGATAGACAATGTTGATAGATTTATCAATATGGGCTGTGAATTTACAAAAGTGGCACTAAGTATGTACTGGGGACTATTGTATAACTCAGTGCTACGGGGCGATGGACGTTTTATTTTTAAAACTTCTCTACAGTTGGACGAAAGGGCATTAACAAAACAGATTTATGAGGTAAGGGCTACTGAACAACCCGGTAAAGGTTGATCTAGGCGTACGTCTGCCAATCAGATTGTGGACGTTTTGAAGAAAGGCCAGGTCAGAAGAACCCGAAACCGACGTGCAGGTATGAAACCATTATGAAAGTGGAAGAAGCGAAAGGCGTAGGCGTAAATGCCAGGATCGTAGCAATTGGAAAGATGTTATCTCTGCCTACCCCAATGGGAAAGAGGTGTAACTATATGTATGTATGTTACAGTTACAGTTTATTCCCACATGACATAATGTCCGTGAATACAAAACGGGTAATGAATCGTCACATACTAAATAACTCAGTCAGCAAGTGATTTGAGTTGGCGAGCATTAATTACAGCGTCACGCAAGCCACATTAGAGTGCTCATTAAGTGAATAATGGTTGTGTAAACAATGTAGTGATGGGGGAATCACGCGACGGTGACTTGCACGGCCGAACGTGGTCTTGAACAGCTTTGTCTGTTACAGTATCCGCTTTCAAACATGAAAATTTACATTTGCAATTATTTTGTAATTAACTAAGTACAATTTATATTTTCAGCCAGAATAAATAATGTTTAATTTCCGAGGCAAACCTATTGTTATACACTTGTAGTTTTATTGACATGCACAGGACTAGAAATTAATTAAGGGTTTCCTTTATTGCACTATAATTGCAAATTACATTTTCAGAACAAAGTTACCATAAAAATGTTCTGTGAAAGTTACGTTGTAATGTAATTTGTTTATTTTCATCGACAGACTGTCGGATTTCGAATTCATTTTACTGCATATATTTGCTGCAGAGTAACGCTATAACCGGTTAATGACAGATAACAAATAATAGCTAATTTGCACTCTTAATAATTATACGGTCAGCGGTTTGCATGACAGTTAAAGTCTGTTTGCATTGTCTACAATTGTTGCATTGTTCGAAGTACTTAGTATAATGTATAGTACGAGTAAGATCTACACACGTATATTTCATGTTGTAACTTTTATACACAGAACAACACATTCCAAAGTAGTGTGCAACCAATAAAGCAAAATGCTTATTCAAAATGAACATAAAATTTATAAATCATCTTTATTATATCATTTTTATAGCTATTATTGGCAATTAAACGTAGGCGAGCTTGATTCTAAGAAAATGTTTATGCGCTATTGTATTTTTAATTTATTTACTATGTAAATCAAATATATTCGTCTGCGTAAACGTTTTGTAGTTTTAATAAAAACGTACAATGTTCTATATTGTTGTTTGATTTACCTATCACTTTGTAGGATGTAGGAGTAGGTATGTGAAATTCACGTAAGGCGTCTAACTTGAAAAATTAATGGCATATAATATTTTTGTATGCATGAAAAATTGCAACTTATGATTAAGAAAATGTTTGTTACATTATAATATCTTGAAATACTTGAAGTTCTTATATTTTTTTGGTCTTTTGTGGTGCTATAATATTGAAGAAAAACTTTTTGTCCGTACGAAGTTTCGAGTGTTATGATTTTTCCTTATTCAGTCGCAGTTCTCTTGGGTCAGCTGTAAAATTATTTAGACTAGCAGTTTTTAATACATATAGTATTTTTAGTCAAGAATTTTTTCGGGGAGTCTAGTAAAGTGCCCGGTGAATACTTTAATGTGGCATTGGGTGAGGTCTTCTATTACACGGGACTTTACATATTACTTGTAGAGTCCCGTGTCCCTAGCCACCGAATTGAGGTGGAAGTCGGTTATCGTTTTTTGATCACAATGACAATAAATTGGTCATATTTCCGGTTCTACTTAACCAATCGCAATCAAACATACGGCAGATTTTAATTCTGACCATCCATCAGAATTCGTTCAGTAGTTTTTGTGTTTATCGCAAACAAACAGACAAAGAGTGCAGAATTCGAAGAATAGTTCACTTAATTTTTCTTTTTAAATATCTACAATTTACAGACACAACTACTTTACAAATCTATATAAGTATAGATTTTAAATGGAGTATTTTCTTACAAGTCGACGGTCCACCTGATAAAGCTGTTACAACTGTTAAACGCCGGTTCAAGCCCGACATAACCACCCCCGCTGGCAAGCGGGGGGTATCCGAAGGGATTTCCGCACGAAAAAAAAATAAAAAATAAAAAAAAAACGAACTACTTCCTTCGTCGAACAGCTCTTAATTTGAAAGAAAAGTTGAATATTTTATGCGATTACAATAAATAACTGCTAATATTTTACCATTGCGTGATTGTAAACCTTTCTAATTGTTGTAAAATGACTCAGGTACTATTTGTAAATAACCAATGTTTATTCTTTACCTATTTCCGTAATTTCTTTAGTAGGTATCGAATACAATTTTACGTTCTTTCAAATTAATCTCATGATATTTTTGTTATAGCGCTATCCGTGATAGCTAGTTAAAGTAATGAAAGGGTGTAACTCGTCGACTGCGGGCGCGGGTCGTGAGTTGAGTCGAGGAGAATACTTGATAATTAGCAGTTCATCTCAGGTGTTTTACCTTCAGAGATCTAGACGTCAGTTAGGAGAACAAGCGACTGAACGGTTAAGAGAAATTTCTGAGAAAACAGCATCTGCTGGGAACTCTGTGTGAAAAAGAGCGTATTACAATTTCGTTTTTTAGTAGTGGCAATAGGTACTTATCTGTGAACCTAGTGCTTTATTCTATAAAGTTGCAATTGATTGACTAGACGTTGTTAAATATTACATAATTAACTTGTAAAATTAATTTATTATTATTATGATCATCTTTCATTCTACGTCCATTGCGTAGTATTCAGACAAAAGCATCCCAATACAAAGACAATCCCTTTAATTAAAACTAAAGTTAAGGCCCAAAGGGTGACGTATGAAGAGGTCATGAATAATGAAAACTTACGAGGGGTACTCCGATTTGATACACTTATTGTCGAGCCCGTTGCTTTGCCAAAAGAACTGGTTCTTAGGACAAAGGACCCTTATAATGAGGCCAGCATATTGTATGAAGAGCCCTCAAAATCAAGTCCGATATTTCGACAATATGCTTTTTTATAATGGGAGCGAAATTTTTAAGACTTGTTACACTTGGATGGTTGTCAGAGATCGTATTTAACTGACGATTATTACTTTTTGTGTGTGAATGCTTCGAGCATTTTATATTGAAGCAAATTAAAAACTTGCGAAGTTTAAGCACACGTACATATTATTACAACAATACGAGTATAAAATAAAAACATACCAATATATTTTATGCGATTGAAATGCGACAGCTTTCACGTAACTGAGCTGACACCGTGCCACTCTATATAGTCTATCAATCTCATTGTCATCGATTTTATAAAATTGGATCAACTAGCAGTCGTCTGCGGCTTGAGGTTAGTATTTTAAGTAGGCGGGTGTTAAATAATGACGCCGTGCGCACACAGGAACTTATTCCTCGGATAAAAGTAATCTATGAAATATTTCAGACTGTAATAATCTATCTCAGTGCCAAATTTCACTAAGATCACATCGACATTTTTGCGTTGACGGCACATAGATTCAAAAAATCCATTTTAGGGATTATTGCACCTTACACAGTACGGTTGCCCTTGGAAATAACTCAACAGTAAGAAATTTAAAAGTCCCAAAAAAATTATAATTATTTTTGTCCTTTTAGTCCTCTTCGGAATATAAATCTTGTATTTTCATTTTATGTAAAGTTATAGAGCTAAGAGCTTGGAATGTGTTGGGCTAATGCCGAGGGCAACTGTACCTATTTATTTATCTAGAGAGCACATAACCATAAACTCAACGAGAACACACTTGTGCATAGGCATATATTAATGAAAATAAAATATTATCTTAGTAATACGAGGACAATGTTGTGGGTTATACATTAGTAAATATTATACATGTACACGACTATACTGTAAACTTTAAATGTATATCTGTTTTTTGTTCCATGAAATAAATAAATAAAAGATCCATTGAACTGCTCTGGCATGATTGAGTAACAAATATCCATCCATTCCTTCATCCGTTCATCCATCCATCCAAACTTCTGCATTTATAATAGTAGCAAGACGAAAGGTTGGTCGGTAATTGTTTGTTAATCGATGCTCGTCCTTTTATTTTGGTTGATCCCTTAACCGATATTCTGTGCCGATATGTGCCCTTCAGTTACAAAACAAACATAATTTGCACTTAAATATATCACGTCAGAGCTTATTCACAAGCCCAGAATATGTAGATTTTTACCACAATTTTTTTATTTTTTTTATTTTTTTTTATTGATCAATTCGTTTACATAATTTATGTTGTTACAATTAAACCACCCGCGTAAACCACGATGGTTTTTATGCGAGCGGGAGTTCGCTTAATGGTTATAGACTAATCTAATTACATAAGTGAAAAAATTATAATCTAAAAAAAAAAAAAAACTAAGTACATACAGAATCTTCTACATCGTTTAAGAAATGGCTTTGCAAACTTTTTATAAACGGTTGCTGTGTTATATATCCTTGAACTATTTGTTCTGGCAAGCTATTTAAAATATAGGGTAGCATATATTGACAAGTTCTGGTTCCATATACATTTGTGGATTTTGGTATAAGATATCTTTTTGAATATGTCAATTGCCGCAAATTACCGTTTCGCTTTTTTTGCACGTAACTGATTTTTATTTGAGCTTTCTTCTTTCATAATGGCTATTTTAGTTTTGCATTGAATTGGTAGTACCTCACAATATTTAAATAATTCGTTGTAATTATCTTTATATTTATTTTTTACTTTGAATGGAACTATCGTTTTCAACAACCTTAACTGCAACTTGTATATTTATTCAATATATGTTTTGTAAGTGCGTCCGTAGCTACATAACCCATAATTAATAACAGAGTCTGCCAAAGCGAGATATAGTAAGCGCAAGGATTTAAATGTCATTTTGTATTTCAATATATATAGTCTACTAAGTACAGCTCTTAATCTATTAGAAACATGTTCTATGTGGGCTCCCCAGTTAAAACGATTATCTATTATCAGCCCCAAGTACATATGTTCCTTGACTATATCTAGATTCGTACATAAGCTACTATGCTTGCACTTAAGATTGTTATGTAAACATTCATGATCGTGCACCATTATACTAGGCGAATATGTACTGGTGTTATGCGAGGTTTCTATGCACATGAGTTTAGTTTTTTGAGCATTTATCACCAGACCAACATCGTGAGCCCATTGACACATTCTGTCAAAGTTATGCTGTAATTTGAACTCAGCTGCTTTTATGTCCTTTTCTGCTACCAATAGACACGTGTCGTCAGCAAACTGGTATACTGAGCCATATGCAAATAGGTTGCACATTTGGTTTACATATATTAGATATTCATTCGGGCCAATTATTGAGCCCTGTGCCGTGCCTTTTTCGGTAGTAACGCAGTTACTGTACTGATTCCCGACCTTTACTCTCGTGTACCTGCTATGGTGATAATTTTTAAAAAGTTGTAGCAGTGGGCCTCGTATACCAGTCTGCTCCAATCTCTCATACAAAACTTTATATTGTAGCATATCAAATGCTTTGCTGAAATCAATGAAAATAACGAGCACGTGACGTTTTTCATTCAGGTGCTCGTTAATTTCGTTGGTGAATTGACACAATAATTGAGATGTACTTTTTCCTTTCTGAAAACCGTACTGTTTGTCATGAATTATATTGTGCGACACTAAGAATTGACTTAGCACACGTCAATTTGACTTCACCTCGCCTGATGGTAAGCTGAAGGTAAAGTCTCAGGAAAGAGGGTCACCATTACATACACGAACCATGTTAACAATGGTGGCACTCAGCTTGACGGCCTCATCAAAAGAGGATTGTCGTCGCAGCACCGCGTGACACCCACCGGTCCCACTGGTGCTGGGACCACAATCCCCCTGCCCGGCTAAGCACTTGCTGACCCCTGAACGCAATCAGACCGAAATTGGATTACTATGGAGGGTTTTTCGCAATCGTGCACGGTGGTACCCACCCGGCCGAATTTTGTGACAAATTTGTGTCATCAAATTTCTACCACCAGTATTCATAAACAACGCTAAGATGATGACATAATCATAAATACAAGAAATAAATTCTAGACTATAGTCTAGAATTTATTTCTTGTACGCTACTAAGATTAGCGATATTGCCAGATAGAGGAGAGACAGAGATTAAATTCTGAGCTCATAATTTAAAAAGTCTATGTTTCTTCAGTTTTAGACAGTTTTATACTATTAGCATACCTAATTAGTAGGTAATCAGAAACATTATCATTGAAACCATCAAACATTGCGGTAAGTTCTCGTTTCGATGTAAGTAAGTATATTCCTAAGTAGAGGAAATAGAATCTCTAAACACAATGAGTGTTCACTTAAAATTTAAATCAGTGCCGGCGTGAACACGACACTTCATCATTAAATAATAGACAATAATGTGATTCTAATACTCAATATCCCGTGTTGGAGAACAAACGTAGACGTGGACTTCCTTATTGCATTAGAGATCGCAGTTGAAACGTTGAATCAGATAACAATCCCTCTAGCGGCCCAATCTCGACTATTTAGCGCGACGGAATGGGCTCAATTAGGATATGGCGGATATGCGGGCCCCTTCCAAGCGGTCGGATGCCACTAAAATGTTGCACAATTTTTTTAAATATTTAAGTGGTTTGAGTGTGAGGACAGGACAGTATTCAATTTTTAAAGACTACCTGTAGATGCAACTATGTGAAATATTGTCTTTTAATTACTTTCTAATTATATTAAATTATAACAATAATTGCTTATAATAAAAATGGTGCAAAACACAGCGAGAATATCCAGAGTTGTTAAAAGCCCGTAATGACAAAACTCCTTATGTTACGTATTCTATAGAAAGCTTTAGTTTTATAGCGTGATATTCTAAAGTAGGAATCCAAAGCATAAGTAAAATCATTTCATACTTTTAAATCCATTTGGAATTGAATATGAAAGAATAAAGAACTTTAAGTATATTAATTATCATTTTCAGATTTTAAATATTCGTTTCGAGCACAGTAATTGTTGTTTCAGAATAAAAATGTTGTTAAACTACTTAGCGGGCTCAATTAAAATATTATTTAAAAAATGACTAAATTATACTTTATTAATCACTTTCATTCAAATCTTTAATATTTAAATCTATACAATCGTAATCTTCTTTTGTTCGTAGTTTTATAAAATATAAATTTAGCAACAAACACATTTTAAAACTAATAATAAAATATTTAATGCAAAATTTGTTTAACTAGTAAGTTTGAATGATAATCTTTTTAAAACCAAATGCTACTCTTGGATAAAACAGTTAATGTTAATATTCCTTATTGAATTGAATAATAGCAACGTTTTAGGCGTTCTGGCCCATATTCACAGTGATTCCCGCTCTGATTAGTGGACGAACGTTTTCGCCGACAATCAGTGGAGCTCAAGCGTTAAAAGATTGCTCGGATTTAGCTCAGATTTATTGAATTAACGGTTTTGTGTACTAATAGACCCTCGTTAACAGTTTTCGTACAAAAAAAAAATTTTTACTCATTAACGTCATAGTATTGAACTTTCTGCTCCATTTTAATCATAATCAAATCATAATAATTTAATCATATCCCAAAATAAAATATTATACACACACAGTTTATTAATTTTTTCAAGTCTCATATAAAATAAATGTTGTTGTGTAACATTGCCTTAAAGTGAGAATATCGCAGAAAAACTATCATGGTCAAGCTACGTCGTAAATTCAATAAATCCAGGCTATCTATGCAAAATTATACGGTTATTTAACGAATACATCTTCTAGAACTTGTCATAATGTTTATACAGACGTAGTGATATGGTAAGGTGGTGGTCAGAACATTCTGCTTCAGACGAAAATTTTCCACTACAAATTTAAGTAACGGCAATGTCACCGTCATAAATTCATCTCACAGTCAAATCTTAAGGTAATTTGTGACGATTTTGTAACTCATTTAATGTGCAAGGAATATAAAGTACCTAGTGTCTGACCGTTACCCAGTTTTAAGATCAAACTGATATCAAAATTTACATCAGAGATTCGAAATAGTTTATTCATAATGAGAATCTTTTATTACTATTCCATTGTTTAAATTATTATTGTCTCCTTCTGATATCATCAAACATCAATTAGAAACATAGAGTGATGGAACTAAAGGAGACGCGAAGTAATAAGCTTTCAAAATAAAATTTATTTGATATCGTCCTTAGCGTTTCGCGTCATCATAATGCTTGGATGTTTGTGCACAAAAATATTAAACGTAGGTAGAGTTTTTTTCCTTCGTGATATTCGGAGTTCTGATCTATTCCACGGCATAGTTCTCAGTATATTAAGAAGTGCTCGACTCTCATATAGAATTAGTTTAATCTGAGGAATTAGAAGGAAGGAGATTTTTTTATTTAATGTATTGCTCGTATGAGTAATACATTCATTTTGCATATATATGCTTATCCAATATATAAAATAGAGAAGGAGATCATAAAAAGACTGTCCAGGTATTGTTACAATCTTACTTGGGCGGTGCTCTCTGGCCGTATACTTGCTTAGTACTTCAGTGCTATTAAAATACTTTTATAGTACTATGTTCCAGGTGGTAAGAAGGCAAAACACGGTTATAGTTAACCACTTGCTATCAAGGGGACCGTGTGCTTCTTTGCAATATCACCAATAGTATAGACAAGTACTAGACTACTACGACCCACCCCGATCTTGCACGGATGCAACTTGATGTCCCGTTTCTAAAAAGTTTATTTAGAATGAATTATACCTATAAAACTTCCGTTAAAATATGTAATTGGCAGCGAAAACCGTATTAAAATACGTTGAGTAGTTTAGAGGAAGTTAGCGGAGATAGACACAGATAGATACAGTGTAAAGTGACTTTATTTTATACTAGGTACGTTTGTAATAAAATGAAAGAAAGATTTGAAATTCTTTACCAAAACACGTTTTCATCTTCGTACAATCCCGGGTCTTTTAAGCGGGTGTGAAAAAGCACCTTTTAAAGCCGTCAAACTGAGGACCACCATTTCAGCAATGACCATGATTGGCATCTATAATGGTGGCATTCTTTATTCATTCATTTACTTACAGCTTCTTACCATCTAGCGGGAGGAAGTCTTAGTAACATGCCGTACTTACATACAAGAACGTAAGAAAGGTAGGTAAGTGCGGTCGAAATATTGGCGTTGCACTCTGATTAAAGATCTGTTTTGTTTTGTATTCATTATTTTAATATAATATATACGGACGTCGACTCTCGTCCATTTTCTCTTACTATGCACGTAAC